>JAPDNY010000014.1:68057406-68690143 GCA_029375565.1 Gekko gecko | reverse complement strand
TGTCTGTAGTAATTTAGGGAGGCCAGCTTTGGTAACTCTTCTACGAGTCCTCAAGACATCTTTCACATGAGAAATGTCCTTGGAGAAGAGTCTGTGTCAGGCAAGATAGTGGTTGTATATCTTTCAGGACCACAGTAGTAATACTGACATTGAATGCATGGAATTTGGGTTTGTAACTATACCTTGTGTTTCCTGCCTTGCAAACCAGTCCTAACAAAGAGTTTGAACCCACAGCATCTCACATCTCTAAATAAAACATTCACTGAAGAAAGTGCATGCGGAGAGTGATTTGACTGGGAACCTGACAATTATTTAGTGTGTGTGATCTCAGCCTTTGATCCCTATATTTCAGCAGTTCTATAAAAGATGGAATTCAGGAGTTTCCACTTCTCTTACCCCTGGCCTGGCCGACTGCATTGGCCAATGTTCCCTTTTCTACACGACTAGTCAGGATCGTTTCTTGATTCTGAGAAGCTGAATAGGAGAAGACGGGCCAAAAGGAGAGGGCCAGCATCCCCCCCCCCCGCCCTGCCACACCGACAACAATTTTCTCTTTCTGAATTTCTCAAGACTGTCACCCCTGAGCCTCACAGCTTGCTAAAAGAGGTCAGTCCACAAAAGTCGAGGAAGCTGGTTGGGCAAGAAGAGCCCTGCCCTGTGAGCCCAAGATGGAGCAAGCCACGGACCTGCTTTTCATGGTCTCCAGGATGGGATGAATGGGTTGGGTCACATCCCTACAAACAGGGAGGGAGCACTGTGGGCAGCGGGTTCGCTCCCATTAGACCAGCCCACAGGAAATGAGCTCAGTGCTGGGTTTTATGATCTGCAGCTTGAAGCCAGATCCCACCTACTTTGCTGAGAATGCTAATTTGGCCCCCAAATGCCAGAGAGAGAGAGAAGGGTTTTTTTGAGGACGTTCAGCTGTCAAAAAGAAGAAGAAGAAGAAGGCCGGGCTATTGCTAAGAGCATAAGAGAAGCCAATGCTAGATCAGGCCAATGGCCCATCCAGTCCAACACTCTCTTGGGAATTTCAGACAGATGATATAATCTGGAAGAGGAACGGCTCCCAAATGGTTTCTGGTCTGGCATTTCAGGCAGAACCGTTTTAGAACCGGTTCCCTACCGGAATATATTTGTAATTTCACACAGAATCACTTCTGTCCCGTTCAGGAAACGGGGCTGAAGCGTTTTACCTGTCAACCGCTTCCAAGTAGTCGTCAATTTCTTCTCCCGGATCCAATACGCTTTTTTCCCGCCTTTTTTCGCCCGCGCGGGCAATCTCCGGCTTTTTTTTTTTTAACGTTCGCTTTAGAGCGCTATAACGGTATAGCGCTATAGCGCAATAGCATCATAGCAACCCCATTGGAATGCCTGCAGTGTTGTTTTATAGCACTATAGTGCTATAGCGCTCTAAAGCGAACATTTTTTTTAAAAAAAGGCGCGGCGGGAAACGGCGGGAAAACAAAGCGGTGCAGTCTGAATTGCCAAACCGCTTCTGATTCGGCTCTTTTCCGGTCAGGGAAAGCCATGTGTGAAATGGCAGCCCTGTACCGGTTTACTTCAAGACGAATCAGAAACAGCTTCAATCCAGCAGAATCTCGGTAATGTGAAATTCCCTTCTGTGTCACACAGTGGCCAAAAAAACCCCAGGGGCCATCAGGAGGTCCAGCAATGGGGCTCGATGGAGCATTCATAGTGGAGACCTGGCAGGCCTTGGAAGGATGAGGCACTCCCTCCTGCCTGCTGATTTCCTCTCCTTGTGACTTCTGCCTGCCTGGGCAACAGAATGACTAGGCACACGTGGGTTGGGAGTCCTGTGTTGCTTTATTTATTTATTTAATTTAATTTATACCCCGCCCTCCCCGCAAGCAGGCTCAGGGTGAGTTACTTTAGGTGGTACGTAAATACCAATAAAATTCACATAAAATCATTTAAAACTGTTCAAATACAATCACGATACAGATGCAAATAAAATCATAAAATCCTAAAGCGCTGGCAGTAGTACATACGTTACTTGACGTGTCGTGCAAAAGAATGCCACAGGAGGTGGTGGCAGCTACAAGCATGGACAGTTTCAAGAGGGAATTAGATAAGCATATGGAGCAGAGGTCCATCAGGGGCTATTAGGAACTCTCAGGAACTCTCAGTCTGGGGCAGGTGATGCACTCTATTCTTGGTGCTGGGGGGGGACAGCAGTGGGAGGGCTTCTAGTGCCCTGGCCCCACTGCTGGACCTCCTGATGGCACCTGGTATATTTTGGCCACTGTATGACAGAGTGTTGGACTAGATGGGCCATTGGCCTGATTCAGCATTGGCTTCTCTTATGTTCTTATGTTATGTTCATGCAAATAGACAGTTTCCCCATTCAGTCCTCTCCTTAAATCACATGGTGGCAAGGGCCAAATATCAAAACTAGGGCCAGGATCTAAAGCCATGATTGTTGGTGGTAGTCATGTGGGTGGCTCCTTAGTTGGAAGCCTGGTGGAAGAGCTCCATCTTGCAGGCTCTGCAGAACTGTAAAAGATCCTGCAGGGCCCTGATCTCTTCTGGGAGCTCGTTCCAACAGTATGGAGCCACCACTGAGAAGGCTTTGGCTCAGGTTGTGGCCAGCCTGGCATCCTTGGGACCCGGGACGGCCAGTCAATTTTGAGACCCCGACCGTAGTGCTCTCTGGGGTATGTGTGGGGAAAGGCAGTCCCTCAGGTATGTCAGACCCTGGCCATATAGGGCTTTAAAGGTAAGTACCTGCACCTTGAAGCAAATTCGGTATGCTATTGGCAGCCAATGCAGTGCCTTCAGCGCAGGCCGGATGTGCTCCCATTTAGGGAGGCCCATCAGAAGCCTGGCCGCGGCATTCTGCACCAGCAGCTTCTGGATTTGCGACAAGGGCAGCCCCATGTAGAGAGCGTTACAGTAGTCTGATCTCGAGGTGACCGTCATGTGGATCACTGTTGCTAGGTCGTCACAGTTAAGGAAGGGAACCAACTGCCTAATCAGCCAAAGATGGTAAAAGGCTGACTTAGCAGTGGCTGCCACCTGGGCTTCAATTGTTAAGGAGGCATCCAGGAGCACTCCCAAGCTCCTAACCTCTGGCGCTGGCACCAATGGTGCCCCATCGAAGGTCAGGAGTGGGATCCCTACCCTCGAACCGCCCCGACTCAAGCACAGGGCCTCCATCTTCACAATACATAGTGCCGCCTTCTCTAGCTATAGGCAAAATTCAAGCCACAGCCACAAGTTTCCATGAATTCTGTTTTTTTAAATTAACATTTTTATTGAGAGTTTTTTAAAGACAATAAAAAAGTAACAAAAATACAAAAAAGGGAGGAAAATGAGGAAAAAAAAGAAAAAGAAAAGACAAGAAAAATATGATATAAAGAAAAGAAAAGGCTTCTAATTTTCTCTGCAGCAAATTCAAGTGTGATTACAAAATTATCCCTTACTCTATGGTTTCTAGGAAAAGTTCTCTTTTTTCTATTGTCTGATTTTTTTTCTTAATCATCAAAACCACAAATCATCAATTCATTTTTATCTGTTTCATGCAAAAAGTCTATAAGGGGTTTCCAGTCAGTGATAAATGTAGTAGTTGTTGTCTTTCCTCTAATCAAGGGAGTAGGTTTAGCCATCTCTGCAAGTTCCAACATCTTCATCAACCATTCCTCTATTGTAGATGTAGCCGAGCCCTTCCACTTCTGCGCATACAATAGTCTTGCTGCTGTCGTCATATATAAAAACAAAGTTCCATGACTTTTCCCCAGCCATCTGTCCACTAGTCCCAGAAGAAAAGTCGCGTATTGAAGGAGGGGGCTTCAGAGCTCACATGAGCAGAAAGTTCTGGGGACCAGCTTGTCTATTTTAAAATCACGGCACCGCCATTTTCTCTCTCACAACACTCATGCAGACAGCAGAAGCATGCAAGCTGTCATGTACCTGTTATGTATTGAAGTGTGAATCCATCCTATTACTTGCCATGTTAAGCTTCAGTATGAATGTGTCTTAATCTGTCGCATTACCATTGGCTGGTTTCTGAGAAACCTCTGTAAATATCCAATCACTATGTGAGAATGTATCAAAGAGGGAACGGTCCTGGTTGGCCTTTATCCCTGCATTGTTATTGGTTCTTATCTTGTTATGGGTGTGGCTTTGACAGCCCAGGACAGTTTTAAAAGGGAGCTGTGCTCCACTTGTTTGTTTTGTGTTCCTGAGTTGGTGTTTGCTGTTAAATAAAGTTGAAATCACTTCTTTGCTGAAATCCTGTTGCTGAGTGGCATACTTAATAGTACCGTGCCAACTCTGGAATCTGCTCCAGCTCAGAAAAGATTGGGTATCCATTCAACCCCCATGCCCATGGGGACTCTATGGGATGAAAACAATGCCTGCCACGTTCTAACCCCTGGAAACGGCTCAGAAAACCTGCACAGGCTGCAAAAAATTCAACCTGTAACAAGATGTTCTAGATCTGTCTCCACCTTTGACAGGTTTTAACATACTCGGTCCTGGCTAACCCAGACATCTCTGACTGTATTTTAGGGAAATATTTGTTTATCATGTGATTTCATGTAACATTTCAACGGGGTGGGATTTGGACCCCGTACCTCAGTGGCTGCCCGGGGCATTTTGGAGCCTAAGACAGAAAATCCAGAGTAGCTCCCCTTCCAACTCCATGACATCATCCATCACTCTGGCAATCATGATGCCAACTATCTGCCAGCCGAAGGATCACCTAAGCTTGGCCAGTCTGGGCACAACAGAATAGCTGTCGTAGTGGCATCGCAGATCGGTGGGGTTATTATGCTGTCACTGGAACTTTTTACATTCAGGCTGCTAATCGAGCACCAATGTGATTCTCCTCCCTGGGTTCACAAAGACAACTGTTATTTGCCTGTTCCTGCTCGGCAATTCTTCATAACTTCCGTATTGTCGGTGGGAGCTAGAATGGCACAGATTGCATAACTCTAGCATGCATGACTGACTGTATTTCTCAGAAAACTGTTGGTAAAATGGCGGGATTTCCAACAAAGGAGCACAGATCAGTATTAGCCCTGACAACCTACACTGCAATCCAAAACAGAGTTATGCCCTTCTAAGTCCTTTGTACTCAATGGGTTTAGAAGGGTGTAACTCTGTTTGGGACTGAAGTGTTACCCTCTTATCAGCTCTGAAGTTCCGGGCCCTGGTGAGTCACACCAGACCCAGGAAGGCAACACAAGCAACGATGCATGTCGCAAGCGAACCATCAGGCCAAGGAGATGAAGTGCGAGGGCCAGTTGCGTGACCTCAGGAATGCAGACTTAGTCTGAGTCCCCTGCTGAATCAAAAAATTGACACACCCCATGTAATAGTGTTGCCAACTCTGGCCTGGGAACTTCCTGGAGATTTGGCAGTGGTGCCTATGGGGGTGGGGGGGAGGATTTGGGGAGCTTGCCCAAAGGACGGTGTCCTTGAAGGCTTGAGGCCTGGTTCACATATGCAAGAGAAGGAAGTGGGAGAGGAGGTGGCAGCTCTGGAAGGGGTAGAATTAGGGTTGTCAGCCTCCAGTTAGGACCCAGAGATCTCTCAGAGTTACTGAAACATACTGGGTTCAGATGCGTGGAGTGATCAGCTCATAGTTTATTAGAGAGCTAGATTAAACTAAGGACAACTCTAGCAGGAGCGGAGCCCTGCTTAAATGCACACAAAACACCATACCCAACCCACACCCACTCCCCGTGACAGGCTATTTACAAAACTGTGTTATGAATTAGCCCGAGTTGACTGCCTGTTGGAGCTCCTTGCTCACTCCGCTGTAGTGCAGTCTACATCTGCTGCTTTCTGCTGTGGTCTCTCCATCTATCCCATCTGCGAGGCTGCAACATGGTCCTCCTGCACCTTTGCAAGACACCAGTTGATGGACATAGATGACATGGGAGATGCAGCTGTCGGAAGAGCAGTACCGCAGTCTCTGTTCAACCTTGAGCTCACACCTGTCTTCCTTAGAATAGTAAGCTGGCTCGTTGCTCTCCCATGTGGGACTGCACAGGTACCAGGACGATGAAAATGGGGGTTGCACTTACCTGTAACTATTGTTCATCGAGTGGTCACGTGTGCAGTCACACCTCCCTCTCTCTCCTGTCCTGCTGTGAGCTCTTAACTAAATCTTATAACCTGACCTGGCTCTGGAGGTAGCAGAGGGGAACTGAGGGAAGGGCATTCCCACCCCCCTCTTTATCATGCTGGAAAAGGCAGGAAACACCATGTGGGAGGGGGACAAAGTGCCTGTAGGCATGCTGAGCTTCAAAATAATCTCTCTTCAGCAGACCTGAGCATGCACAGGTGACCAGTCAATGAACAACAGTCAGTTGCAGGTACAACCCAGTTTTCTCAGGGCTCATCTTCACCTGAGAATTTGTTCTGGTGGTCTTCAGAGTTTTGAAGTTCTAATTGATCTCTCCATCTGTCTGGGCTCTGCCTCTCTTCCCTCAGCCAGCTTCTGGTCTTGGCGGCTACCTGGTCCTGCTGCTGACACCCTCCCCCTCCTCTCTGGGGGGAGAGGAGGAGGAGGCGGCCAGCGGGATCTCCCCGCTGGCGGTGCTGCCGCCAAGCACCCAGCTAGGGCACAAGTCGCCCTTCCCTCCTCCTCGGGGGGGAGGAGGAGGAGGCCGGTGGTGGCCAGTGGGATTTCCCTGCTGCCGCCGCCGCCACCACCAAGCGCCCAGCTAGGGTGCAAGTTGCCCTCCAGGGAGGAGGGGGGGAGGTGGCGGCAGCCAGCGGGGAATCCCTGCTGCCACCGCCAAGCGCCCAGCTGGGGCACAGCTTGCCTGCCCTCCCCCTCCTCCCTGGGGGGGAAGGAGGGGGGGCGGCATGACTGGGTCTCCAGGCCCAACCGGGAGATTGGGATCTGCGCCCGCCTAGGGCGCAGAAATTCCTGGAGCCGGCCCTGGTCTAACCACTTCACCACACTGAATCTCTAATCTCATGTTACTTTTGTGATTATCTCTGGTCCTTTTTTCCACCCCTACCCCCCATCTTTTCAGGCAATCGATAGCACAGCCACTTTGCCTTACTGTGTTCTAACGGTGTTCCTTATTTATGGGCTGACTCTTCTGGGAGCCACTGAAGGACTGGGCTACCTCTTCACTCCCAATGCAAGTATTTTTAAAAAGAAGATTTAACAAGTAATAGCTTTTTTGGCATCTTGCCATTGATGCCAAGAAACATTACTTGTTAAAGATGGGAGAAGAAGGCAAGAATACACAGAAGAACTATACAGGAAGGAGCTCGATGTATAATCACTGACCTCGAGCCAGACATCCTGGAAAGTGAAGTTAAATGGGCCTTAGAAAGCATTACTAACAAAGCCTGAAAAAGGTATAAATTTCTAAATCAATAAAGATTTATACAGCCAGGTTTATACAGATTAGCATCTCTTTATATAATAATGCTGTTTTAAAGTAGCAACATTCCATGTGCTCCCATTGGCTGTGCAATGCCCTCCCTCAGCCATTGGCCCATCAGCCGCCACTCAGGAGTACTCACGTGCCATTGGCCGGGTGCTGGGTCTTCTCCTCTTCCCCACCCACTCCCCCTTCAGCCACTCTGCCCTGTCATAACTCCTGGCAAATGGCTTTCTCTCTTAAAGAAGACACTTTTCCTACTTGCTTCCTGTGTGGGACTATCTGTCCCCTCAGTGGCTGTTGGTAGGTGTCATGAAATGGCAGTTACCTGTGTTTGTAAGACGGCTGTGGTTCTTTGTTTAAAATGTTCCCCCATAAGGTTTAATTGGGCTGTAGTTCCAGAGAGGGGCCTGCAGAGGTCTTACTCACTGGGTTGAATGGGGCTTCCTCATCTGCTGGCCTACACTTCCCAGCATCCCCAAGGCCAAAAAGTGCGGGAAAACAGGGACTGTCCCAAGGCAGTCTTCGTCCCTGGGAGGCAGCAGAAATTCAGCCACTCCACAGTCGGCTGGACTGGGGAATGAATGGAAGTTTCCCTGCTCTCTTGGGCAGGAAAGAGAGGCTGAAGTACAGCCAGCAGCCGGTCCAAGGAGAGATCCTATCCTGAGGTAGAGAGTATTGTGTGTAGGGAAAGAGGAATGCATTTAATCCCTGTTGATTTATGCCGTGTTGGTTCATAGTGTGTGCTTACTCCTACAGTGTGTGTGTGTGTGTGTGCTCCATAACTGTGTAGATACTTAAATAAATCCTTTTATTTGGGCTAATAACCTGTGTCGTGCTGTGACCACATAGTCTCCCCCGCTCTGCACAATACCAAAGGGAGGGGATAGCCCAAGGAAGCAAGGAAAGGACAGACCCTTGGCTTGCCAACTTTCCAGGGATTCCCCAAAGATTGGGGATTCCATCTCCAAATAGGGAGATTCGGCCAGAGGGGTCTCACTGCCCCTCTAAAAAGGCAGTGGCGATTCAGTGAGTCGTGGCAGCGAATTTAAGGAGATACACCCACAGGACAAGGGTGGGAGGCAAACAGCTGAGTGGTAAACTGGAGCCCGTTTCGCCATGGTAAGCAACCAAGCTTGGTTTAGACAAAGGAAGGAAATCCTTTGCAGGCCTTTGTGAGGAACTCATTGGGGCCAGTCCTGAGTCTAGGGTTGCCAGCTCCAGGTAGGGAGATTCTTGGAGATTTTCTGGAAGAGTCTATGGAAGCCAGGGTTTGGGGAGAGGAGAGGCCTCAGCTGAACAGAATGCCATACAGCCCCCACCTTCCAAAGCAGTTATTTTCTCTGGGGGGAAATCTGTTGTCTGGAGTTCAGTTGCAATACCTGGTGATCTTCAGGCTCCACCTGGAGGTTGGCTGCCCTAGGCATAGTAGTAAGTGCTTCATAGCAGGGGCTGCTAGATCCAGGTTCTTGCTATAGAAGTTGAGTGAGTGATTTTGGACTGGTCACAGACTTTCAGCCTAACCTACGTCACAGGGTTGTTGTGCAAGTCAAAAGGGGGAGAGGAAGATGATGTAAGCTGCTTTGGTTCCCATTGCAGAGAAATACTATTTTTCCTCCTGGGAAACTATTGTTGCCAATCTCTAGGTGAGGGCTGGAGAGAACTCAGAACTACAATTGCTCTCCAGGTGGCAGAGGTCAGTTCCCTTGGAGAAAATGGTGGATTCTGTGGCAGTCAGGGCTTCAGAGCAAGGAAGATGGTGGACTCTGGCAGTCAGGGTTTCAGAGCATAGGAGAGGCTGCAGGCGTGTGTGTGGGGGGAATGGAAAGCTGAAGAGAGAGGGGGAAATAAAGGTAGGTTGATGATTGGCTGGGAAGGAGATAGGGTTGCCAACTCCAGGTGGGAAATTCTTGGAGATTTAAGGGAACCTGGAGAGGGTGAGGTTTGAGGAGGGTGGGACCTCAGACAGGTACAATGCCATAGATTCCACCCTCCCAACCAGCCATTCCCTTCTGGGGAACCAATGTTCCCAGTCTCAGGAGAGGGGTGAAAATCACTCAGAATTACAACTGATCTCCAGGAGGGAGGGGGGAGGAGATGCAAAGCTGAAATCAGAGGGGCAGATAATGGCAGGTTGATGCTTGGCTGGGAAGGAGATAGGGTTGCCAACTCCAGGTTGGGAAATTCATGGAGATTTGGGGACTGGAGCCTGAAGAGGGTGAGGTTTGAGGAGGGGTGGGACCTCAGACAGGTATAATGCCATAGACTCTACCCTCCAAACCAGCCATTTCCTCCTGGGTAACAATTGTTGCCAATCTCCAGGTGAGGGCTGGAGATCACTGAAAATTACAACTGCTCTTCAGGTAGCAGAGATCAGTTCCTCCGGAGAAAATGGTGGAATCTGTGTCATTATACCCTGCTGAGGTCACCAGAGCATATTGACATTGAGTGCCCAAGGCCTTGGCACTCTTCCAGAGCCTCTTTCTAGAGCTGTATTTATTTCCACAATGGGCCTTATTCCTAGTAAGAAATAAAGAAAAACCCAACCCATTTTGATGGAGTTATTCTGAATTCCTCCTTCATGGATCACTGCCTTGACGTGGTGAGGGGGCTTGTGTGATTCAATGAGGCTGTGGGCTACGCTGTGGAGGGCCACCCAGAAAGGACAGGCCACAGCAGAGAACTCAGATCAAGTGTGATCCACTGGAGAAGGAAATGGCAACCCACTCCAGTATCTTTGCCAAGAAAACCCCACAGACAGTAACAAAAGGCTAAAAGATATGACGCCAGAAGATGAGCCCCTCAGGTCGGCAGGTGTCCAATATGCTACTGGGGAAGAGCAGAGGGCAAGTATGAGTAACCCCAGAAAGAGTGAAGCGGCTGGGCCAAAGCCGAAAGGACGCTCAGCTGTGGATGTGTCTGACGGTGAAAGGAAAGTCAGATGCTGCAAAGAACAATACTGCATAGGAACCTGGAATGTAAGATCTATGAATCAAGGTAAGCTTGACATGGTCAAAAATGAGATGACATCGACATCTTGGGCATCAGTGAACTAAAGTGGACAGGAATGGGCAAATTTAACTCAGAAGACCATTATATCTACTACTGTGGCCAGGAATCCTGCAGAAAAAATGGTGTGGCCTTTATAGTCAACAAGAGAGTGTGAAAGGCAGTAATGGGATACAATCTCAAAAACGACAGAATGATCTCGGTCCGAATCCAAGGCAAACCATTCAACATCACAGTAATCCAAGTCTATTCCCCAACCACTGATGCAAAAGAGGCTGAAGTGGACCAGTTCTATGAAGACCTACAACACCTCCTAGATCTAACACCAAAAAAAGATGTCCTCATCATCATAGGGGACTGGAATGCTAAAGTACGAAGTCAAAAGGTAACTGGAATAACAGACAAGTTTGACCTTGGAGAACAAAATGAAGCAGGGCAAAGGCTATCTCTTCAAGAAAATTGGAGAAATCAAGGGTTTGTTCCATGCAAAGCTGGCCATGATAAAGGACAAAAATGGTAGGGACCTAACAGAAGCAGAAGAGATTAGGAAACGATGGCAAGAATACACAGAAGAACTATACAAGAGAGACCTCAATGACGTTGACAACCACGACGGTGTAATCACTGACCTTGAGCCAGACATCCTGGAATGCGAAGTCAAATGGGCCTTAAAGCATTACTAACAACAAAGCTAGTGGAGGTGATGGTATCCCAGCTGAGCTATTCAAAATCTTAAAAGATGATGCTGTTAAAGTGCTGCACTCAATTTGCCAGCAAATTTGGAAAACGCAACAGTGGCCACAGGATTGGAAAAGGTCAGTATACATTCCAATCCCAAAGAAGGGCAATGCCAAGGAATGCTCAAACTATCGCACAATTACACTCATTTCACACACTAACAAGGTCATGCTCAAGATCCTACAAGCTAGGCTTCAGCAGTACGTGGATAGAGAACTGCTAGAAGTACAAGCTGGGTTTTGAAGAGGTAGAGAAACTAGAGATCAAATTGCCAGCATTTGCTGGATTATGGAGAAAGCAGGAGAGTACCAGAAAAACATCTACTTCTGCTTCATTGACGATGCTAAAGCCTTTGATTGTGTGGATCACAACAAACTATGGCAAGTCCTTAAAGAGATGGGAGTACCAGACCACCCCACATGTCTCTTGAGAAACCTGTGTAAGGGTCAAGAAGCGACAGTTAGAACAGGATATGGAACAACTGATTGGTTTAGCATTGGAAAAGGAGTACAACAAGGATGTAAATTGTCCCCGTGCTTATTTAATCTATATGCAGAGTACATCATGCAAAATGCTGGCCTGGATGATTCAGGAGCTGGAATTAAGGTTGCTGGGGAAAACATCAACAACCTCAGATATGCAGACGATACCACTCTAATGGCAGAAAGTGAAGAGGACCTAAAGAGCCTCTTGCTCAGGGTGAAAGAGGAGAGCACAAAAGTTGGCCTGAAACTCAGCATCAAAAAAATTAAGATCATGGCATCCAGCCCCATCACTCCTTAGCTAATAGAAGGGGAAGTCATGGAAGCAGTGAGAGGCTTCATGTTCCTGGGATCCAAGATCACTGCAGATGGTGACTGCAGCCATGAAATTAAAAGATGCCTGCTCCTTGGGAGGAAAGCAATGGCAAACCTAAACAGCATGATAAAAAGCAGAGACATCACCCTGCCAACCAAAGTCCGTATGGTCAAAGCAATGGTATTCCCAGTAGTAATGTATGGCTGCGAGAGCTAGACTATAAGGAAGGCCGAGTGCCGAAGAATAGATCCTTTGAATTATGGTGCTGGAGAAGACTTTTGAGAGTCCCTTGGACTGCAAGGAGATCAAATCAGTCAATCCTAAAAGAAATCAACCCTGACTGTTCTCTGGAAGGCCAGATACTGAAGCTGAAGCTCAAATCCTCTGGCCACCAAATGAGAAGGGAGCACTCACTGGAGAAGATCCTTGCTGGGAAAGATTGAAGGTCAAAGTAGAAGGGGACAGCAAAGGATGAGACGGTTAGACAGTGTCATCGATGCAATGAACATGAAATTAAGCAAACTTCAGAGAACAACGGGAAGACAGGAGGGCCTGGCATAATGTGGTCCATGGGGTCGCGAAGAGTCGAACTCAACTGTGCGACTGAAAACAACACAACAACAATTGAATTGCTTAGATATTTTATATACAGTTATATTTTAAATGCTGTTTTAGTGTTGAAATTTCTTAATATATCGATGTTCGCCATCTTGTGAACCCTATTTGAGTAGAAAGGTGGCATGGAAATTTTTAAAATAAAAATAACAGCCAGGAGCAGACTTCTTCAAAGAGCAGAGGTTTCCCACCTGCTCCTTCCCGTGCGTCCCTCCCCAAAACTGCTCCTGGAACACTTTGGGATGCCTTGGAAAGTAGCTGGAAACCTGCAGAAATCAAAGTCATCAGCAGAGGTTCCTTCCACTTCCGGTATGGGGGCTTTTCAGCAGAGTCCAGTTTACACGTGATATCCATATCCGATGCACAGCAGGAACAGGGTAATCAGGTGATGGGTAGCGCAGCCCATGGAGGCCTGTGATCAAGTGATGAGAAATGACTGGTATGTGCAACCGCCAGCTTTTAGGCACCTTCCAAAAACTGTCAGACTTCCTTAGGGACCAACCCTGCCCAGGCACATTTCCAGGAACGAGCAACACTCTGCCAATTTCTCAGCAGCTGCAGGCACCTCCCCACTCCGCCCAGGTAAGGTAAGATGGTGCTGCGGGTGCCGATGCTCCCTTTCCTCAAGCACCGTCCTGCAGCCAGTTCAAGATGAAACCATGGGAGTCCTCCAAACACAAGAACAACGAGGTATGGAATCAGGAACAGTACCCAAGTACAGTCAACTCAGGCCTGTGATCTGGTGGCATCTAACATCCCAAAACTGATAGGGCCCCCGTAAGAAGAAGAAACAGGCTTGCCAAGGGTTCTTCTTTACGTGTTACAAACAGGACCCGGAACACCACGAGCTGCTTTACTCATTGTTAAGGTTCCCAGTTAGCATTCAAGGGGCCAAACCAAGAACAATTAGCAACATCCACCATGGGAAACCGCCATGATTTTGGGTATGCAAACTATTTTCCCAAGTTTTCAGATTATTTTCCGCGCACGCTTGTTAGTTTTCTGCTAAAACAACATTAAAAGCAGAGGCTGCTGGCTACATTCCTTCGTCTAGATCCAGCTGTGACACGACTTGGGATTTTTCACAATTTACTTGCAAGAAGATGATCATCAATATGTTGTCTGAGGAGGAATTGAAAAGCCTTTGGGGGGGCAGGGAGCAAATACCATGCAAAAATGTGGAAGGCGGTCACGATTAACCCCCTGCCCTGAAAAAACGTATCTTTTAAGAATTAGGCATTTGTCTGTCTGTCTGCCTGCCTGCCTGCCTGCCTGTCTGTCTGTCTATCTATCTATTAATTGTTGTAGATTTTCCAAGCTGTCTGGCTGTGGTCTTGGCATTGTGGGACCTGACGTTTCACCAGCAGCTGTGACTGGCATCCTCAGAGGTGTAACACAGAAAGATGGAGTACTCCCTGTGTCAAGGTGAGAAGAAAAATTGTAGGCTGGTAGGTGGGGTAGGGCTGAGTCATTCTCTTGTAGGAGTTCCCCAGACTCTGAACATGCTAATGGTGGAGCTTTCCTGAGGAGGTTCTTTTGCATATGAATTGGCTGTTGAAATTCTAGTCTTATCTGTAGTGTTGTTGTAACAACAACAAACATTTATTGGCATTATAAAGAGAATACAAGACATAAGAAGTATTCAATACAGTTAACACAAATCTCGCTTTTTAGAAGCCAGATACAAAAAAGTTGCCACTATTTCAACAGTTACAGCATTTTTTGAGGAAAGAAGAAAAAAGGACTTGTGATTATCAGATTGGCCTATTAAATCCTTTAACAACCGATCTAAATACTTAGCGTGAATGTCAGCATATAATCACAGTATAGAAGGACATGCTCTATACTTTCTACTTCCTTTCTTCCACCATCACATGGCCTCTGTGCATGAGGAGTTTGGGGAAATCTCCCTTGAAGTACTGCAGAGGGCAACACATTCAAACGTGCTAAGGTATAAGCTCTGCGAGTACATAGATCACTGAGGGAGAAAAAATATGTTGCTGTCATCCCCAGGGGAGGAATCCCTAATCTCAGGGGAGAACACCTACCAGAGGCCTGGCGACGTAGTTCTTGCAACTCAGGATCCGAGAGCCTTCGTTTAAGTAGGACGAAGGCATCTCCTTCTGACAGGGAAAGCAGCTCCTCAGAGCTTATCCCCATAACAGCAGTCGTCTTCTCTATAAATGTCAACCAAGGAGGACTTATGAAACTCTGCTAAAACTAAAGAAACAAGACAGCTGGAATGAAAAGTGGTTTTAAAAGGTAATTTTAGCCAGAATTTAAATGTTATTAACCATACTCTAGTCTCTAGCAACCTTTGATTAGTTTCAAGACACATTGCAGCATGGGAGACACACATAGGAAGGCCTAGAATTTTCTGAAGGAAGCTAGACTGATTTTTTTCCGTCTCCTTAATAGCACCAATCCAAATTGGGATCCCATAGAGCAATTTAGCAGGTAATTTATATCTACCCCGCAAGGTGGGGTAGGGCTGAATCATTATCTTGTAGGAGTTCCCCAGGCTGTGACATGCTAATGGAGGAGCTTTCCTGAGGAGGTTCTTTTGCATATGGATTGGCTGTTGAAATTCTAATCTTATCTGTAGTGCTGTTGTAAGATGTAGAGCCTTTTGTGTTTTTCAGGACATGCCCTATTTATTTTTAAACTCTCTTCTTTCCTGTTCATATTGTGTTTATGTTTATGAATTTCAATGGCTTCCCTGTGTAATCTGACGTGGTAATTGGATGTGTTGTCCAGCATTTCAGTGTCTTGGAATAAGATACCATGTCCTATTTGAGTTAGGCTATGTTCAGCCACTGCTGATTTTTCATTTTTCTTTTCACATTGACATAGAAAGTGTTATACCTCTGAGTATGCCAGTCACAGCTGCTGGCGAAATGTCAGGTACTACAATGCCAAGACCACAGCCATACAGCCTAGAAAATCTACAACAACTAATGAGCTTTGACAACATATCTATCTATCTATCTATCTATCTATCTATCTATCTATCTATCTATCTATCTATCTATCTATCTACCTACCTACCTACCTACCTACCTACCTACCTACCTATTTGGCTTCTAGACCTCCCTCCCCCACAAGCAGGCTCAGGGTGGGTTACAACAACAATAAATATACAATTCAACTTTTAAAATATAACAATCATTAAAACCCAATCACATTAGAAACAGTATCAACAATATCAGCAATGTGTGTGTGAAATCATGTGTAGATGCTCACTGGAGTTTTTCATTTCCATTATTTGGACTGTTTTTTAAAACCTTTATATGATATGGGGGGGGGTTGTTTTGAAATTTTATAAAAAATTAAGCTGAAAACATCGTAATGTTTGCTGTCACTGTCTTCAGGTAGCCTGTAGAGATGCTGGTGTTCCATAGATCAAGACCTGTTCCCTTGCAAATAAAATCTGAAAACATCACAAGATGGTTTTGTTTGACAAGATGGAGTATGCAATGTTTTGTTGGCAGCAAGATGAGAAATCTGGCTTCCAGATATCTTTATGATTATATCAACATTGCCTGTGGACAGATAAAACACTGGGCCTTTTCTACCAATCATTTACCTCTCTCTGTGTTGTTAAGGACACCCGTCTGCTGAATAAAACAGCTCTGTTGTTTCCATTTGCAAGCTTTGCTGATCACCAGTTAATCAGCTTTAAGTTCATCCTCAGAAGGCCGTTGGCAAGAGTCAAGTACAGTGATCACTATTCTTGTGACCTATTGCGGTGTTGCAGGGAACTGATTACAGAATGTGATAACCAGAACAAAATCCTCAAAGAGAAATGCTCAGTTTTCCTTCCAACTTCTGCACTTTTCCACAATGACTAATGCACATATTTTAAACTCATTTGTCCGAATCAATGCTGAGCCAAATGGGCTGTTTTCAAATAAGGTTTTTTATGATCCCCGTTGCCTAGAAGCCTGTTTGTTTGACTCTCATCTTTCCTGACAAAACAAAATCTATCTCCATTAAGGCAGAGTCAGTAAATAACTGGATTCACCCAGACAATAAATCCTGGTAGAAAAACTGATCAATCAGTAACAGTAGAGGATGATCACCATTCCAAGAAGATCTGTGACAGAAGGGCAAGAGGAGGCAAGGAAAGCGTGGCCAGGGCCAGTTCCTCAGTAACACTAAGCAGCTGAAGCGGGGCGGAGGTCACCAACAAATTGACACGTGTCAGGGTCCCCGTCAGTCAACTCACAGTTAAGGTACGCACTGCCGGCTCGCCCACTAGGCGAGCTAGGCGCTCGCCTAGGGCGCTGGGGCCCACAGGGGCGCCAAAGCGCCCCCGGCCCCACCCCCGGTGAAGCCGGCGCTCCACCCCCTGTCTCCAGCCGGCACTGGGACTGGGAGGGAAGGGGCGGCCGGCGCTCCACCCGCGGCTCCCCCCCAAGCCCTTGGGGGGGTGGAGAGGTGGGGCGGTATGGCGGCGACTGGCCAGCGGGGACTCTCCCCGCTGCCGCCGCCCCCGCCAGTCTGAGCGCCCTTCCGGGGCGCTTCAGAAGCCCCTTGGGGGGTGGAGAGGTGGGCGGCATGGCGGCGGCCGGCCAGCGGGGACAGACCCCGCTCGCTGGCCGCCGCCAGTCTGAGCGCCCGTCGGCTGGGAGGGAAGGGGCGGGCGTTCCAAGGCCGCCCCTTCCCCGGCTCTTCCGGGCCCCTCGCAGCTGCGAGGGGCCCGGGAGAGCCGCCCGCCGTTCCCCGGCTCTCCCCGGCGCCCCGCGGCTGCGAGGGGGCCGGGAGAGCCGCCCGCTCGTTCCCCGGCTCTCCCCGGCGCCCCGCGGCTGCGAGGGGGCCGGGAGAGCCGCCCACTCGTTTCCCGGCTCTCCCCGGCGCCCCGCGGCTGCGAGGGGCCCGGGGAGAGCTGCCCCCTCGTTCCCCGGCTCTCCCCGGCGCCCCGCGGCTGCGAGGGGGCCGGGAGAGCCGCCCGCTCGTTCCCCGGCTCTCCTCGGTGCCCCGCGGCTGCGAGGGGCCGGGAGAGCCGCCCGCCCGTTCCCCGGCTCTCCCCGGTGCCCCGCGGCTGCGAGGGGCCCAGGAGAGCCGCGCCACCCCTTCCCCGGTTCTCCAGGCCCCACCGGGAGGTTGGCATCTCCGGTGGGGTGGGCGCCCCAGGCTCTCCTGCCTAGGGCGCCCAGACACCTGGGGCCGGCCCTGAAGGTACGTAGCAGGGGTTAATACGGAATTGACCCAAGTCTGACATGCTGGGCCCCCCAAGCTTCACCCCCCTCCGGTTTTTGAGGGTTGGCTTGATGGAACTGTTTAACTAGGCGAGCCGCTTTTACGTGCTTAGCTTGAACCCATCCATTATGTTGCGGACCAAAGTCCTTCCACTTGATCAAATACAGCAATTGACCCCTGTGAACTCGGGAATCAAGACTAGTGTCAATAACACGGTGGAGCTAGCCATCGACCAGAAGAGGAGGCGGAGCAGGAGGATGAGCACTCCAGGGGAGGGTCCGGGATCCCTTTTCAGTAAGCTAAAATGAAACACAGGATGAATTGAACAAAGATTTTTTGGCAAATCTACTTCCACAGTGACCTTATTTAAACTTTAAACTTTAAAGGGATTCACATATTTCCAACCCAGTTTCCCTCAGGGTTGTAGTCCCTTGAGATGCTTGGTTGAAATGTACACAGAGTCACCAGGTGACAGGTCCCACTCGGGACTGCGTTTACCATCTGCATAGTGTTTATAATCCTCTTTGGCTTTCACAAGGGTCTGTTGTAACTTATCCCAATTCTTAGTAACATTGGCCCACCATAGCTGAGCGTCTCCCTTAACCAGCTCAGGTCTACAGTGGGCAACGGGTCCCCCTCATATCCATGCACTGCCTTGAATGGGGACATCCCAATCAAACTTTGTAAAGAGTTATTGTAGCTGTATTCTGTGAAAGGCAGTAGAGGCACCCAATCATCCTGTTGATAGTTAACATAGCATTGCAGAAACTGCTCTAGGATTTGATTAGTGCGTTCGGTCTACCCATCAGTTTCGGGGTGGTGGCTACTGCTAATGCCCCTTTCAACCCTCAACAAAGACATTAGTTCTTTCCAAAACTTGGCAACGAATTGGGTCCTGCAGTTGGAATTCCATGTAACTGTATTACATGCCGTAAGAACAGGGTAGCTAACTGTTTAGCGGAGACAGGCTATAAAATGTGCTTGTTTTGAAAACAAGTCCACCACTACTCAGATGACCATCTTCCCCAGGCTTTCAGGTAAGTCTGTGATAAAGTCCATAGAAATTACTGTCCAGGGTCAGTCCAGGGTTTCTAGTGGTTGCAAGTGCCCAGGCACCTCCCCCCCCCCCTCTATTTACTCATAATACAAGTTTGGCAAGAAGCTATATATTGGGAAATTTCTTTTCTCATCCCCGGCCACCAGAATGTCTGTAAGAACCCAAAATTCCCCAAAGCTTATCATCATGACTTCGCGCAAGGATTTCTCCTCTTAAAGTTTTGGGTATGTATGTCTTGTTCCCTTTTCCCCAACTCCCATTTTCCCACTGTTGTAGACCCTCTGCCTTTACAATCTCCAGGTCTTGGTGTTTAAAAGTGGCTTGGAGTTTATCAAGCCAGTCTGTTGACTCTGCCTCCCTCCTTGCTTTCGCCTGGCATCATGTTACCACCGCTCCACCTAACTGGGTGGGCAAAATCATGGTGTTAGTGACCTCATCACATTGTCTGGCGTGCTGCAGGAGGCGGGAGAGGGCATCAGCTAGAAAATTAGCTTTTCTGGGGAGATTACATATTTCTGGCAGGAGATCCACAAGTTCACATTTGAGTTCTTTCAGAACTCTCGGATGTATGCCATCTGGGCCTGGTGATTTATCAGTTTTTAAGTTGTCTATCAGTCATAGGACCTCCTGTCTTGTCACCTCAATCTGACTCAGGTCTTTCAACACCCCTCCGGAAATCAGCAGTTCTGGAGTGGGCAAGCACTTCTCATCCTCCACAGTGAAGACAGAGGCAAAAATGCATTCAGCTTCTCAGCCATTTCCCTATCATCCTTCAGTACTCCCTTTACCCACTGCCTCCCTGGCTGGTTTCCTGCTTCTAATGTATTTGAAGAAAGTTTTATTGTTGTCAGGTGAGGGGAGATAAATGCACTCATACTAAGGCAGGTGTTGTGTCTGCTGACCACTTCAGGCCATCAGCGAAGGAGCCTGAGCTTGAGTCCCGGAGAACGATGGGACTGGGGCTCCGAGCTCCTGCTTTGGGGAGCCGATGGGAACGGCGGCGGGAATTCAAACCCACCAATGGTACCAGGGGGCGTTCCCCTTAGCATGAATATAGTTGGCCACCTGGCCAGGTATTTTTTGTCTTGTGTTGTATAATAGCGAACCGTGTTGATCACTACATCGTTGTCCGTGGTTTCATTATGCGTCTAACCCACTATACAACAACAGGGAAAACTGGTTACAAAAAAAAGGAAAGGGAAAATGGAGTCAATACTGTTAAGGTACATAGCAGGGGTTATACAGAGTCAACCTGAGTCTGACAACGTCTCTTCTTTTTACCTTCTGGAAGCAGAACAAATGGTCACACCCTGGTTCAAAAACTTTCCAGTAGTGCAAGGATCTGCTCCATGAAGAGCTTCTAACTGTGACCCCAAGGTTCTGTTTGAGAGCATCATCCCCTGCTCTCTCTGTTCCAGAGGCTCAAGAGGGCATGCAGGCCTTACTCCACCGTTTTCCCTTTCACAAGAATCCTGCAAATTGGGTTAGGCCAGCTATGATGAGCCCCTGACTCTTCCCTACTTCCAGGCAGATTTTCCTGCCAAAACTTTACTTGCTCTCAGTGACTGAGTCACCCTTAGGTAACATCTATGTCTCCTTTGTTTTAAAAACCTAAACTATCCCACCCTGGCACAGATCATTGTTTAAGTTACTGAGCCAGCACAGGAACTTGAGGGAAAATACAGGAGCTGTCTTTTCTTAATGGCACTTGAGGCAGAGTAACTTTCAAAACAGAATAAAGATTTTATTTAACAGGCAGGGAATGTGTGTGTGAGAGAGATATCAAGATTTAGAAATGCTGCGGTAAAACTTTATAATATATACAGACTTGAGATCTTAGAATATATATGAGAGTATGGTTGCAGCTTTATTTCAGAGGTTTCACGTTCTTTTCAGTGGAGAAATACTTGGCCTAATATATTATAGGAAAAACACAGCTTCCTAATGGAGTTGTTCTGGAGAATAGCTCTTTCTTAGAGTTTCTAGATTTCTCCCTGAAACAAGCAGCATTTTCTGTTCATCTGTGCAATCGGTCACACCAACAGTTCCCCACCTTTTCTGTATGGTGACCCACAAGTCCAAATTTACTTGGTATGGTGACCCAGCTGTTTTTTTTGGCACCCTGGGCAAAGCTTGGCACCCACCTAGTTCAGCATTCAATTTCCCACAGAGGCTAGCCAGATGTTTCTGAGAAACCAACAAGCATTGCACAGAGGGTGCAGCTGCCCTCCAGCATTGCCCCCCAAGCAAGTGGCATATGCAGCCGGTTGCATTCCAGCCTTTGACCCTTCTCCTCCTCCTCCTCCTCCTCCACTACTCTCTCTAATCCTGCCTAAGATTCTCACTCACACTAGTGACCTTCAGGACACATTTTACTCCATCAGCCTGCACATGCAGTGAAGAAAAAGTGGAAGATGCTGTTTCCTGGATCAGAATGGGAAGGACAGGGGGGTCCCACTAAGGAGGGCTGGCCCACAACCCATTTGTGACCCACTTGGGGGTTCCAGCCCACAGGATGGGAAACACTGGGTTTGAGCATGTAGTTTGCTTCTTTTGGGTGAGTAGAAATTTGAACCCAGACCTTACTGGGTTCAGTGTCCACTACACAAAATTTGTGCAACTTGGGTCCAAACTAGACAAAATGTTGAAGACTTATGATTGGATCTCCTTGTTGAATGCAAATAGGAATGGAGGGAGGATGTTGCCCTGGGGAAATGGTTCAGTGCCCTGGGGAAATGGCCCCTGAAGCAGAAGACTCCTGATTCCATCCCTTCCTCTTCCAGTCCGCATTCCACTCTGCAGGTCTACTAGACTGGTTCTGCACACTTTCCTAATATTTTAAACCATGCAAAAACCCTTGGGCCAGGGCCAATGGTGGGACAAAATGAATGTCTCTGCATATAATGAGCAATGAGACCTTCATCACACCATCAAATACATGTAATTGTATATATTTAAGTATATATGTGTGTGTGTAAGTATCTATGTAATGCACTTTAGATTTTATGTGTTTTAAACTGCTTTGATACTTTCATGTCAGCTGCCCTGCGCCTGCATCGGTGGGGAGGGCAGGGGATAAATCCAATAAATAAATAAAATTAAAATAAATTACAGTATTATAGTTTTCCACCTTTAAAGATCAGAGAGAGGGGCCTGCTCACAAACAATGGGAATATTAAACG
This sequence comes from Gekko gecko, assembly GCA_029375565.1. Taxonomy (NCBI): domain Eukaryota; kingdom Metazoa; phylum Chordata; class Lepidosauria; order Squamata; family Gekkonidae; genus Gekko; species Gekko gecko. The sequence goes on along the minus strand of JAPDNY010000014.1, from coordinate 68,668,169 downwards.
GCTAATCATGAAAAGGCTGGGAAAAGGCCGTCATTTTGTTTTGCCCGAGAGTTGAGGGTAATATGAGGATGGTGAAATGTACTGAGGCCAGAGACTCAGCATAGTGAATCTGCTCTTGTTTATTGGATTACATCAGGAACAGAGATCAAACTGGCCAGTCAGTGACCGGCTTATATGCCTGCCCCACACCACACACACCCATCACCTGTGATTGGCCCTATTTACAAGTCAACAATTCAATAGGTCTCCTTTCGGATCTGGGCGAGCCCATAGGTGCACCTTCGGATCTGAAGGGGCTGTTGTCTTAGGAACGAAGGTCTGAGGTTTGTCGGACCACATGGTCAGGCCACTGCTGTGGCGGCCATCTTATTACAGCTAATACATAACATATGGGAAGCTGCCTTCTCCTGTGGCAGACCACTGGCCTCCTCCACTGGCTGGCATCAGCCTTCCAGTGTCTATAGCAGAGGTTTCTCCTCCCGACACACCAGCTGCCAAGATCCTTCAGCTGAAGATGCCAGGGACTGAGCCCGGGACCTTGAACTCTCATTCATCTAGATAGGTTTCACCGTTTTTCAAAAAGATCAAACCATGCAAAACCGATTTGACCAGAGCTGATAGCATTGGAAATGAAGGAGAATGTCAGTTTGGTGTAGTGGTTAAGTGCGCGGACTCTAATCTGGGATAACCGGGTTTGATTCCCCACTCCTCCACTTGCACCTGCTGATGTGACCTTGGGTCAGTCACAAGCTCTGGCACAGCTGTCCTTGCAAAAGAGCAGTTTCTGTCAGAAGTTCTCTCAGCCCCACCTACCTCCCAGGGGGTGTCTGTTGTGGGGAGGGGAAGGGAAAGGAGTTTGTCAGCCGCTCTGAGACGCCTTTGGGCAGTGAAGGGCCATGGGGATATAAATCCAATCTCTTCTTCTTCTTCTTCTTCTTCTGTGCAGTAAACATACCAGGACCGGGGGGGGGGCAGTAGTATCTGCAAAGTATCAGCCACACCCTTCTGTTTGCCTTCCTCTTGTCTTTTCTGCTCTTCTCCCTTTATTGCCTAGGCTGAGAATCTCAGGGGCTTCCTTGTGTCCAGCTGCCTGCCCCCCCTCCAGCTTCCAAGGGGGAAACGCTCTCTCTGCCTCTCTTAGGCCCTCATTACATGAGACGCCTGAGGTGAATAGCATCAGGGCTCCCCCGCCTGACTCACGGCCAGCCAGTCAAGATGGGATGCACCTTCACGTCAGCCGAGAGGGGTGATTTTGCACAGAGGGCCGGAGTGGGGTGAGGAGGGGCCTCCCCTGCAGGGCAGCACCCCTCGCCACCCCTCAGAGCCCCCGCGCCTCCTTGGCCGCCGCACCCGCCCCAACTGATATTCAGGTGGGCTTCCTTTTGAAGATGTGGCGGTGAGTTCAGCAGGGGACCTCATCCTGACTCCCATCAGGTTAAAAAGCCAGTCTCACCTTTCATATCACAGTATGGATCTCTTTATGATCTATCTATCAAAAATACCACTTCCTTTCCTTTCCCAAAGCAACAAGCCTCATGTGGAGGTTTTCTCAAGGGAGCCTCCCCTCCGGCTCAAGCAGACAGAGGACGGGAGAAAACGAATCTCTGACTGAGTTCAGATTGGCAATTTGCCCTGCTAGAGCCACGTTTCAGCCACATTTCCCAAGCGGATTAAAGGGGGCATTCACACAGACACATCTGCCTGGCGTTCCCCACCCGTAGGCAACCCGTGCTGTTTCGCTTCGCTCCCGCATTTAAAAGCTACCTGATAAAAGTGGTAGCAAATTCTGGAGAGCGCCTTTATCCCGCATTATTCTGCTTCCTGAAAGTGTGAACGCGAAGCCAAAAAGTCAGGAGCAACCCGCTTCCATAGTGTGTGCCAGGTGTTTCCGCGCATAAGGCAGCAGCAATCTGATTGGCTGTGCTCTGCTCTACCACCCAATGCAGTGCCAGCACAACAGGATCCTCCCCAAATCGACTGGATGCCTATGTGTGTATGAGCGCATGAGCGCATATGCGCTCATACACACATAGCCATTCAGCCAAATTACCAGGGAAAAGCTGTTTACAGCTGCGCCTCCGGGCCAGCAGCCTTCCATAGGATTTTTCATTTGTGTTAACACTAAATTCTACAAAAGGACTGGAGGTGTTCTTCTAAAAATAATTTCAGGAATATATATTGAGAAAAGAAGTTCCCTGGATGAGGAGAATACATAGCTGGCAATTCCTTGTTGGAAGGCCATGGTCAGCATTCCGTACTATGCTTAAAGTGGGGCTTTAAAACAATCATTTACTTCTCCATAATCGTAAAATTGTAAAATCATTTACTTCTTTGTAACCAGCAGCTATAAATCTGTGGGCAAGTGTCTGTCAATGGATAACAACAGAAACATTCTGATATTATTGGTATTCCTGTATCATTTATATTCTGATGCCCAGATGTTTACCTAAGTACCGGGAACACTTCCCTCCTCCAATTTGTTTGGGGTGATGATGATGATTTTTTTTATAACCCGCTTTTCTCTACAATCGCCTTCCCTCCCCGTCCCCACAACAGGCACCTTGAGAGGCAGGTGGGGCTGAGAGAGCTCTGAGAGAACCGAGACTGGCCCAAGGTCACCCAGCTGGCTTTGCGTGGGGGGGGAGTGGGGAATCCCAGCCCCGTTCTCCGGAGGCGCCCACCCCCCATAACCCCAGTGCACCGTGCTGGCTCTTGACCCTGACATGGACGCCCTCCGGGAGAGCCCCCTGGGGACGATGAGCAGCATAGACTTGGTTGGGGTTCGGAAGTCACAGGACTTGAGCCCATTAGCTGCTACAGACTGTTTTTAACCAGGCCTTTTCTTATTCTGGAAGGAGCCTTTCACCCTCAGTCTGTGTCACGTGCAATGCTCTAAGTATGTGGACACCGTACACACTGGCCTCATCCTGGCTACGGCTTCTCCTCAGGTGTACATGGCTCAGTCAACTATTGAGCATAAATGGGAATTTTACAGGACTAAGACAGTACCTGGGATCTGGGGGGTCTTCTCACAGGCTACACAGATCATCAGTACTTCCCTGATTTATATGCCTACTAAATGTAAAACTCTCCTGCAAAGGGGGGGTTGCAGCTGGATTTTAGAAGAGTCTGACTCCTCTTCTGTGGGGTACTTTACAGCTTCCTGTTGGTTATAATATTATTCTTAATCCATTGGCTAATCTCTCAAGATGGGGGTTTTTTCCACCCATGCAGGATACAGATTCATGGTGACTTACGACGTCTTGGAGATCAGCTCCCCAAAGTCGATTGCATTCCATTAATTCAATTAATCTTTTTAATGTACTAAACTAAAATGGTAGGTTTTGTTTTCCAGTGATGAGACATGAAATCTCAAGTAAAAGGAGGGAAAGGCTGACTTGAAATACCTTAAATGGGCCTAGAAAGGGAAAGCCAGGGAGGATTCGTAACTGTGTCGCAGAGGATCTGCTTGGCGCACAGGAGGCCCCAGGTTCAATTCCCGCCCCCCAGTAGATGTCATGAAGGACCCTGTTCTGCCTGCGGCCCCAGAGAGCTCCTGCCAGTCTGAGCGGATGACACAGGCCTTGATGGACCGGGGCGGGAGGGGAGGCCCGATGCAGGATAAGGCAGCTTCATGTGGTCGACTCAAACAACTGGGGGGGGGAGGATGTGGGTCCATGCAATCAGAACCCTTTAAGAACAGGAGAGCCATATCTTTTGTTTAGTCCAAAGAGATAATCACTCACAAATGAAATAACCGGCTGTAGCCCTAATTTTCTCTTACCTCCTCCATAGGTTTGGCACAAGTGTGGAAAATGCCAGACATTCCCAAACCCTGCAGCAAATCCAACACAGCTTAAAATATATCGTAATTCATTATCCCACTTCAGTCTGCTGTCATCGTCCTGGATTTGGGGCTGATCCACCAATGAGGCTTTTGACAACTTCACAGCTTTTTCCTTTTACTACCCACCACCTCGATAGTCGGAGCTCAGCCAAGGGATAGCGGAGCCTGTCTTGGGAATTTGGAACAAGGGGAGGAGCTTTTCACACACACACCCCACGTGACAGTCAAGGGCAGGTCCACCTGGAGAATCCCCCCAAACACGGAAGGTTCCAGGCATGAACGTGACCTGCCCTCTAGAAGCTTCTTCCTAATGTCCACGGTGTGCTTCTTTCTCATTCTTGAAGACTGTCTTAATAGATCAGGGATATTTAAGCTTTATGCATATTATCAACCTTGTGTGCAGCTTTACACATCAGTTCAGTCACCCTGAAAGAATCGCCTCAAAATCTAATAACGACATGGGGGCAAGCAGACTGGTCTTTATTTTAAAAAACGCTTATTTAAAAAGTACGTTTGCATCTTTCAGGCTAACTGAAGTGATATACTGATACTGCATAAGACTTTGTAGAATTACCTACTTTGGCTGGAGGGTGGTGGTGGAAATGAGGCTTAGCAGTAGAGGCACAAAGTGACCCTTCGGTTTTCTGAACCGAAAGATTTCAAAAGGAAAGTGTCCAGTGTAAAGGAATAACAGCAATAAAACAGCATCGGGATAAATCTAGAGTTTGGAGAAGTAACTTGGCACTCTTCCCCTGTAAACAGTTTTGAAATAAGTGTGAAATGAATGGAAATGGCTTTCCTGACTTTCTTGCCGTGCTTGGAGTTAAATATAACTTAATTATGTACCAATAAGACTACTTCTGCACTCTCTGAAGCACAGAATTGTTGGATCAGGAACGTTCCCACCAGGCCAAAGATTCTAAATCAGGCTTCCTGGGCCCATTGGAGATGCTGGATGTTCAAAATGTATATCTTAATCGGTCTGAATGTATTTATTTTGTGGAGGTAGGATGGACTGAGCAACACAGAGTGAGCAAAGGTTCCCCTCGTGGGTGAGCAAAGATTTAGAACCCAGAGTCGCCCCCTGTCTTCCTCCGCAAACCCATATTGACTCTCCCGTTTATTTTTTGTTAGTGCACTGTGGGAACTAGCCTTAACACAGCATGTGAGCCGCTCAGGGCGAGGAGGGCGCCTGCCTGCCATGCAGCAGGCCCCAGGAGGAAGGAGCAGGAGGCAGGTGGAGCGGAGGCTCCCTTTCCCACGGTGGTGTGAAGCACAAGTCACAGTTGCGGGTGTGACTATAGATCCCGTTGGCCAGCCGCGCTGGTCTGAAGCAGTAGAACAAATTAAGACCAACAAAGGTTTATTCAAGGTATGCGCTTCCATGTGCACGTGCCCGAGGCAGTGTGTCCGCACACGAAAGCTCATATACCTTGAATAAACTTTTGTTGGTCTTAAAGGTGCCCCACTGGGACTCTAAATGTGTGGCTCTACTAACTATGACGAACACCATCCAGATTACTTCATGGCGGGCACATGCCGCTCTGATAGGGGCGGAGGGAGCCTGCCCCCCCCCGAGGCTGAGTCCTGACTTGCCAGGAGCCAGCGTGGGCCCACGGCAGCATCCCACGGCATGGGCCCTCCCCCACCCACCCCCCTCTTTGGCAGAACTTGTTGGCAGCCACTTGGGAGCTGAGAGGAGACGCAGAAATTCCCACAAGGGGGGGGGGAAGTAAAACAGTGGATGTTTGTCAGCTAGACATATAATTTGTTTTAATAGTATTTTATCTGAAAACAGAATTGAGTGTATTTTGTGCAATATAGTGGCACGCACCAAAGGGGGAAAAAACCAGTATGACCAGGGCATATCAGCACATCAACAGCAACATGAACTGCCTGCCGATCTCACAACCACCAAAGAGAAATTCCAAGCTTGGTGGTTAACAGAAAAAAAAATAGTTGTGTCTCGTGACACTTTGAAAACTTCATGGTTTCTTGACGCACAGGCTTTCAAATGGACTCTAGTGCATAAAAGCTTCTGTCCCAGCAAACAGGGTAGACTTTCGGGAGCTACAAAACTCTTGCTGTTTTTGTTTTACTTGCTAAATGCACTTATGTCCTTTCTGGGACTTACACACATTCACTCAGAAGTAAGTTCCCTTGTGTTCAACAGCACTTGCTCCCAGACTTTGTTGCAGACAGGGAGACTTCCATTTCCCTGTCCCTTAGTCACACAAGCCTTTCTCTGTTAGCACTTATTCTTGTTAGCACTTATTCTTCAGTTCCCCATTGATGGAGGCTTCCGATACAGCATTGACCAGATCCTGATGGTCATCTTGCTTCTTCACGCAGCTTTGGATGGCTTTGTAGATAGCAAATCCAGGGATCATCAGACTTGGCACACCTGCCACAAGGACAATGACGGCATACGCCCAGCCCGGGTACGGCACTTGATTCGACTTAGGGAACAGCTCCTGCAGGAAGGAAGAGGCACATTTTCAGCACCCTGGAGGAGCAAGGAAAAAGGCGCCAAAGGGATCTCAACATTAAATACCAATGGAGCAGTCTTTTTTCAACTGAATTGAAAGGCCAACTGGAGCTCTTTTTGCTTGCTTCTATTAAAATCAGTAGAGGCACCAATGCAATCCTGTGCAGAGTTACTCCACTCTAAGCCCATTGAAATCAATGCTCTCACACTGGACTAACTCTGCACAGGATTGGACTGATGGACAAGTTCCCATAAAAGACAGCTTGCTTGCCCATGTATGACTTTCCTCAACAATGCACAGATGCAGGAGAAAGTTGCGCTCTCTTTTGGTATGTATTCTCAGCTCAGGTAAGGCATCAGAGGGGCTCAACAAATCTGGCCGGGGAGTCTCAGGAACGGAGGTGCGCATTGCAACCTGCCCCAGAATCCTTCAGGATTCCTCTGTAAACAAGTTGATGTGGGAAATATTCCCTGAAAGCAGAACGTTTGAATCCACTGCCTTGTACCCAGCCACGCTGCTCAGCCTAGCTGGAAGCCTCCCCCCAGCCAAAAGGCCTCCCTCCATTCTGGTGGCCTCCCCATTGGAGGAAGTCTCCTCACGCTGGAAGAAGGCGTTCAGGTTAGCTGAGCACACTGGGCAGGACAAACGCCCGTCTCACAGAGGAGGCGCATATTTCGATGACTGGGAAATAAATACAGCAGAGCTAAAGAACGATGCACCAGGTAACGTTATTTAAGTGAAGGGAATACAGCTAAAAACTTTCTTAAATTTCCATTCCAAGCAACAATCTGTTCTCCACAAGGGAGGTGTAGGGGGCACCGTCTGCATCTGCCACACCGGGTGCCGGGGACCCGACTCCCGTCACCTCTATCCTCACGGATAAAATTTTGTGATGCTTAAATACTGGGAGCCCCAACAAAAGCTCTAGCAAGCCTTGGGGTGTCCCCTCCGCTCCATGCCCCCCCCCCAAAAAAAGCGCTTCAGTGGCAGACTGGACAGGAAAAGGCCTCACCAGCCAAGCACGAGGGAGGGAAAGGGAACAAAGCCGTCTGGAGTCCGCTTTTTTGACCACCTTTACTTACATATTTTGGGTCCCAAACGATATATTCTAATTTTTGATTCACTTTCACCACAAAATAAGACACAAAGATAACCAACATGATGAGGGGACTGATGAATCTCCAAGTGGCCTGCCAGAAAATGTTGGGCTTATGTCCAATCATGAACTTAATATCATCGTTAAATCTAGTAACAAAGAAGAGAAGAGAGAAGAAATTAGATTTATACCCTGCCCTTCACTACCCAAAGGAGTCTCAGAGCAACTTACAAACTCCTTTCCCTTCCCCTCCCCACAACAGGCACCCTGGGAGGTAGGTGGGGCTGAGAGAGCTCTGAGAGAAACTGCTCTTTGTCAAGAACAGCTGTGCCAGAACTATGGCTTGCCCAAGGTCATCCAGCAGATGCAAGTGGAGGAGTGGGGAATCAAACCCGGTTCTCCCATATTAGAGTCCACACACCTCACCACTACACCAAACTGTCTCTAAAGCCAAAGTGAAAGAAGTCAGGATTCATGCCATGAACAGACCTGAGGGTGGTTCACATGGATATATTATTCATCTCATGATGACTGTAGCATCATAGGATGACCGCCCTATGTCAATGGGCCATCACAGCCACCACACTCAGAACTTTGCTGTGCCCTTACGTGGCCTCAAATGCTTTTCAAGGGAGTCAGTTCTCACGTGCAGCTGTCAGTCCTCAAGTACAGACAACTCCAGCAACACAATCATACAACTCCAACGACCCATGTAGTTTGGCCTTCGACCACAATATTGCTAGACCGGCTTCCCTACTGACCCCTTCCCCCGTGGCTAAACATACGGGTAGCCGTGAGGGACTTGCTCTGGACTGGGCTGCAGTCCTGGTGAAGAGACGCTATCATGGATGTGGCCAGAGATACAGCGGAACATTTGCTGGATTTGACCACAGAGGTTATGGAGGGTGTTTTGGCCTGCAGAAGCGGAACAAGCCTGGCCTCTCAGGGAAACCGGCCAAGGAGGGAGTCTGGAGAGCCCTGAAGAGCAGCAAGAAGGCTACAAAGTGCAACCGTTGCCTGGCCTTGTGTAGATTAGAAACAGCCCAACCCACTATCCATGGGTAAAACCTGTTGAGGCCCAGGTGCAGAAGCATCTGAGAATCACAAAGAGGTCCATCTTCACAGAACTGAAGATACGGTTCAATGATGGGCGTGCTGGTTGAGGGCCCCAGAGGTATCCACATGAGTGATAAGCTGGTAGTAATGATTTTAACACAAAAAATAGCAAGAATGAACTAACATTTTTAATATATTCTAAGAAGACATTACAAGTATGGATACACGGAGCTTGAAGTTATGAGCTAAGGAGTTAGCCAAGAATGTGCACCTCTATCAAGTGGGACATTTAGCCATCATTAGATGATTTTAAAATCCGATCATTCTGTATGGTCTTCTGCAATTGCACCAAACACACATGCACGCACACTATCACCCCCGCAGACGTATGCTGAACTAAAAATACCAAGGCCAGGAATAGGCAGAAGGCAGACTGTGCTCTGCTAACCTGTCTCCAGGGGGCTGCTGCTCTAAGGGAGCAAGTGGCGCTGAGCACCAGAAACGCCACACACAAGCCTCAGAGGCCACTTGGCCCAGACCCTCCCATGAGCCACGGCAGCCGGTGGCAGCCCACCCACTCTCTCCTCCTGCACGGCTCCCAGTTTGGGGGATGATGCGGTGGGTGAGCTGAGGCTGAGTGGCCCCGTAGGGCTGGCTTGTAGCACATCAGGGGCTGCTCGGCTTGAGGGCGTAGCCCCTCTGTCTACTGCCTTGGTCCAGCTGCACCTGCAGTCCTGTGTGCAGTTCTGGAGGCCGCACTTCAAAAAGGATGTGGACACGATCGAGAGGGTGCAAAGGAGAGCGACTAGGAGGATCAGGGGTCTGGAGACTGAGCCCAGCGAGGAAAGGCTATAAGGGCCTTGGGAATGTTTAGTTTGGAGAAGAGGAGGTTGAGGGGAGACAGGATTGCTCTCTTTAAAGATTTGAAAGGCCGTCATTTGGAGGAGGGCAAGGAGCTGTTCCAGCTGGCAGCAGAGGAGAGGACCCGAAGCAACGGGTTTAAATGACATGCAGAAAGGTATCAGCTGGATATTAGGAGAAACTTTTTCACAGTCAGGGTGGTTCAGAGGTGGAATCAGCTGCCCAGGGAGGTGGTGAGCTCCCCTTCACTGACAGCTTCCAAGAAGAGGCTGGACGGATATTTGCCAGAGATGCTTTAGGCTGGTCCTGCATTGGGCAGGGGGTTGGACTAGATGGTCTGTAGGGCCCCTTCCCACTCTATGGTTCTATGACTGGTTCCAGGGACATTTTCACTTCCTGGTCTGCCCCTGAGGACTCACTGTGTACTTAAGCAACCGGACAGAGAGAGAGAGAGAGAGAGAGAGAGAGAGAGAGAGAGAGAGAGAGAGAGAGAGAGAGAGAGATGTGATCCACTGCCAGTCCACCTCTGGTTTTTCTTCTGTGCATCACAACATGCATTAAGTAAGACACAAGTGCTCCCAACTTGTGAACAATTTCCATTTCTTACCTGTCTATCCCATATATGTAGACAACAGAAAACATCTCACAGAAAGCAATTATCAGCAAAGGGATGGATCCAGCAAAATTATCAAACAGAGCAAGCCAGTAGTTTCCTGACCTCAGCACAAAAATAATGGCAACCAAAAAAGACACGATACAAATCAGACCTAAAAAAAAGAGCAAGAGCACATTTTCGATAACATGTAAAGCAGAAACTACCTAGTCAGCAATGGTGGCAGGAGGTCAAAGACTTCACATGCACTACTCAGCAGGACTGTTTGCCCCGTTCATAGAATTCCAAGACCACATGGTCAATTTCACACTATTCACTGTGCAGCCGCATTTTGACCTGCAGCTCTGGCCAATTTCCCCCACATCTTCTCGATCCTTGTTTTTTGAGATCAAGAAGACATGGGGGAAATCGGGGAGAGCTGCAGGTCAAAATGTGGCCGCACAGTGAATAGTGTGAAATTCCAGTGAAACTCAATAGAGGCTTTCCCACCAGATCCCTAACAAGTTATTCTCTGCCTGCAGTAGGCTCACAATTTAACCTCTCCCCTTTCCAAAATTGGCACAGGGCCTATAGAAGAATGGGCCTGCTCTGTCCTACAGGCCCTATTCCACCCTGCCCCCCTAGATATTTCTCAACATCTGGAGGGGCTTTTCTTCCACTCTTGGGTAGCCCACCACCACCACCTGACCTTTGTACAGAATTGCCTACTGGGAGGGTCAGGACTGCCAGCTTCCCTTCCAAGATCGGAGGCCTGGCCTCGGCATTTCCCACTACCCAGTGCCTGGTCACCACGGGGACAAGCTTACTGCCTTGCGCATACCTGAGGGAATAGCTACTTGCCAACTCCCTGCCTTCCCCCGGGGGTCTATGTGGTACAGAGAACCACTGCCAACATCAAAATGGATAAAGTATTTATTTAAAAGAAAATGTTCATAAGCATACTTTTAGCACAGCATCAGATTGAGCAAGGAAACCAAAACAAATTGGTAAAACACAAATCCTCTGTCCCTCCCTTTATGCATGCTCTATTAGATGTTAAAATAGGACAGGCTCCTTAAGCTTAGGAAGTTACAAATCTCTACAGAGTTATCATTACCTTGAAGTTTGCACCAGCTCTTTAGGCAAGCCCATGGTCAATGGCTGCCTTCCCAGTGGAGAGGTCTGCGTCCTCTCATGGACTCAGCACCCAAGGAAAAGAGACCTCCTTCCTGCTGCAATGCATTTCTTCACAGGGCCAAATGAAGAATGCTTATAGTTATAAAAGGTGGCACTGCTGAAAATTATCACTTTCTATTGAGCTAAAGGTATCCTGGCTGAGGTCCATAGCCTTTGATTATCTCCTCCCCTGACCAGGAGTAGTTAATAGCTGGAAGATCTTTATTGGGTGGTATCCTGCCTTATGGTGAAAGAAGTTCCTACAGACTAAGAAGCCTTCCTCCATTAAGAGTGGCTCATAGAATCACACAGTTGGAAGGGGCCTTACAGGCCATCTAGTCCAGCCCCCTGCTCAATGCAGGATCAGCCTAGAGCAGGGGTGGCCAAACTGTGGTTCAGGAGCCACATGCGGCTCGTTCACACATATTGTCCAACTCCCAGAAGGGTGGCTGGGGAAGTGAAGAGGAGGCATGCCTCCCCAGTCGGTCTTCCCTTCCCCAGACAGTGTTCCCCTCCCTGGGTAGGCTTGAGGTGTGTGTGGGGAGCAGAGAAAGAAAGCAGCTTCAACACCAAATGCGTCCTCAAAGCCACCCCTCCTCCCCACCGGCTGGCTTGGACAAGGCACTTTTCTCTTTAAATCCCCTCTCCAAGCCAAGCCAGCCGCTGTGGGGGCAGGGGGAGGGGGCTGGAGGACACATTCAGAGTCAAGGTTGTTTTCCTTCCACCTCTCCCTCCCCCCATCTATTTCCTTCCTTCCTTCCTTCCTTCCTTCCTTCCTTCCTTCCTTCCTTCCTTCCTTCCTTCCTTCCTTCCTTCCTCCCTCCCTCCCTCCCTCCCTCCCTCCCTCCCCTCCCCTCCCAGTCTAAAGGTAAATGTGTTCTCCAAGCCCTGCCCCACCACCACACTGGCTGACTAGCTTGGCTCAGAGGAGGTATTTCTCTCTTTAAGGCCGCTCTCCAAGCCAAATTGGTGCAGCAGCAGGGGCACGGGGGCTTGGAGAACACATCTAAAGTTAAAGGCGCTTTCCAAGCCCACGCCCCACCAGCTTGGAGAAGGCACTTCTCTTCACTTCCTCCTCCCAGAGAGACGGCATCTTTAGGCTGGAGGGAGGCTTTAAACTTTGCTAGGTGGCGTGGCAAGACGCAGGCCTCTGGCAGCCTGGGACCAGTGCAGCCCCGCCACAGTGCCAGTCTGCTCGGCCCACTGACCAAAACAGAAGTGGTGCAGACCACAAAACTGCACCTGCAGGCAGCCCCGATTCAGACTGGAGTCACACAAGAAGGTGGTTTAGACCTTTAATCCCTGCTTGGTGTCACTAAATAAAACCAGACTCCCTGTGCTCTTATAATCACGGGTTCAATCAGCAAAATCGAGCAGGGATCAAAGGGGGAGAGGGGGGGAAATGGACCCCCTCTTCATTTAGCCTCCATCTGAATCATAATTGTGCATGTGACTTACCTTTCACAGACAGTAGGAGAGCCATGATCTTTGTTGCATCTGTTTTGATCTATCACTTATTTTTGTCTACCATCTTGAAAACCTGCTTGCCGCTGGGCCAAAATATTACACAGGGCTGGATTCAGCCAGGCCTTTCACCCAATCTTATCTAATTTCCTTCTTTACACCACCTGTCATCCCATAATGGCTTTTGTCCACGTAAGTCCCAGAATCCCCAGCATAACTTTCCTGGGGTTTTCAAAGCCCCCTAAAAAGTTGACTGGACCCCACTCATAATTTAACATCATTTTAATAATAGTAGATCACACCACTTTTGGTGCCCACTTGAGCATCCCGCTCCCATCCCCGACCAAAGATCCTGACTCCACTGTCCTCTTCCACTGACCTGTGACAAGTTCCTTAGGCCATTTTTTGGGTATCACGTTGAGCTCTTGCAGGGGCACCAGGACGCCTTCCATGTTCCCAAACATGGAGGACAAACCCAAGCAGAACAGCATGATAAAGAAGAGGATGGACCACAAAGGCGAGACCGGCATTTTGGTGATGGCTTCCGTGAAGACAATAAATGCCAAGCCAGTCCCTTCAACACCCTGCAGAACATAACAACAGGTATAATAATGAAATGTACAAAGTACTGATAATTTTAAGATGCCCTTCTTCCCCTACCCCGCCCAGACCTCCAGGTAGATCAGAGGTGGCCAAAATGTGGCTGGGGAGCCACCTGCGGCTCCTTCACACATCTTGTGTGGCTCCCGGATGGGCGGCTGGGGAGGCGAAGGGGAGGCATCCCCCCCGCCCCCGATTGGCCTCTTCCCTTCCCCAGCCAGCGTTCCCCTCCCTGGGCCGGCTTGAGATGGGGGCGAGCAGAGAAAGAAAGCAACTTTAACTTTAAATGCTTTCTTAAAGACCCCACCCCAGGCCGGCATGAAGAAAGCATTTGTCTCTTTAAAACCCTTCTCCAAGCCAATCCAGCTGGCATGGGGGTGGGGGGGCTTGGAAGATGCGTTTAAAGTTGTCTTATTTCCACCTCTCTCTCCCTCCCTCCCTCCCTCCCCCTTCTATCTGCTTTCTTTCCACTTTCTTTCCTTCTCTCTCTCTTTCTCCCTGCCCTCCCCATCTAAAGTTAAATATCATTATCAATATATGTTTTTACTCTTTTGTTTTCATTTTTGGCAGTCTCATTTAATATTAATAGAAAGCAAAGGTGTGTATTTTCCAATAAAAACATGTGCGTTGTATATTTGTTCCTGCCTTGTGGCTCTCAAACATCTGACATTTTATTCTAAGCGGCTCTTACATTAAGCAAGCTTGGCCACCCCTGCGTTAGACCAAAGACAGCCAAGTTCTTAAGTCAATGGGGTGTATCACTCACCTTCCTAGTTAGCGTTAAGCCTAGTGAATGTTTGTGCCAATGTAATGCACACATCTGATTAAGGCTGGCAGGGAAAGGTTGGGGACTTTGCACTAGAGGAGAGGGAGGAAGCCAAGCCAAGGCCCTGCAGGATGCCGCATCTCCTGACCACAGGGGCCACATACACACAATCACATCTGCACCAACCTCTTAAGGGTCAGAAAGGAAAAACTTCAAACTGCGGAATCAATTACCCGGTGAAGTTCTTCAGACTCAGATGCCTGGCCTCTTTAAACGGACTCTGAAGAACGATGAGAGCCTTTGAGCTCCTTACAAAGTCCTTGGTTTTCTTGGCGGACCACGAGGACTTTGCAGCAGGCATCTGACGGGTGCTTGTGGCTCCCGGAGGCACCCCCGGCCCTTCTCCCCCCACCCCCCTCCGTGCTTCCACCTCCTGAGGCTCCCCCCTGGAGCCTCCTTTGGCTCCACAGCAAGAGCTACGAGGAGCCACGTTAAGCGATGTGATTTTGCAAAGGAGCCAACGGTGTCGCCATGGGGCAGCCTGAGGACGTGAACACAACATGGGGCAGGAAGGCTGAAGCTCACGAGCAGAAAAGAGCCAGCTTGCATCCGGAGGCACAAAACCTCCCTGCACATCTGATACGACTTCCCTGTATCAATCACCAACAAACATAAAGAGCTTGTGACATAGTGAGACCCCGTTTCTCACTTGGGCTTTTCCCTCTGGTTTTTAGTTAATTCTGTTCATAGCAGAAGACTTCCCAATCTGGCAACTAATAGTTACTCATGATTTAATTTATTCAATTTTGTTGCCTTGTTATTGATTTTCTTAATTGTTCAGAATTCTGTGTTTAAAGGCAAAATGTAAATTTGCTAAATGAATAAATAAACCACAGAGGAAGGAAGCGCACAAGGCCTGAGAACTTCTTGGCTCATGATCTTAATTGTTCAGAATTCTGTGTTTAAAGGCAAAATGTAAATTTGCTAAATGAATAAATAAACCACAGAGGAAGGAAGCGCACAAGGCCTGAGAACTTCTTGGCTCATGATCGCTGCAAACAAAACTGTGGTTTGTCTTTGGCATCTGGATGTCACGGGGCTGGATCCTGAACGAACCAGCAGAAAGACTTTCCTGCCTTCCACCACCACCACCACCCCGCATCATCCCCCAAAAGACACCGCTGAAGGTAAAGGGACCGAGTGTCACGGCACAGGAGGGGAGCCCCAGGAGGAAGGAGGGACCGCCAGTCCGAACCCCCCCTCTGGCCGTGGCAGAACTGCCCGGCGGTGCAGACTGACACAACTGAAGGACCACGGATTTCATTTACTGCAGTAGCCTGCTGGGAGAGCAAGCTGTCCTGCCAGTACCACGGCAAGGGGTGCTCCTGATTGCGGACCCCCAAGGCACACGGCCCTGAGTGCGGGAGGGTCCCCTTGGCCCCCAGCACTGCCTCTTCAGGGGGGTCACAGCAGGTGTGCGGGAGGGGAGGTCGGCCTCCACAAGTTCCTCATGCTCCCGAGCAGCAGGATCCAACCCACAAAATTCTATTACATGTTCCTTCTGCATCACTTCCTTACGTCGGATAAAAATGTGTTCAGGTTGCAAGTCTGAAACGTGAGGCTCGCAAACATTGCCGGATCTGTCATGTTACACCAAGCTTTCATAGCTTCAAAATTTTCTTCATTTATGTTACCTTCTGGAACATCAAATGCATTTGTCAGAGTGAGGAAATTTCTGCGAGAGGGAAAGAGACCAAAAGAATCAGTGAGACTGCCCGCCACTAGGGACATTCGCAGCATGAATGCCACAGGCTACAGATCAAACTTGCCCCGGCCCACATTAATTTCAAACATGGCACAGGAAATTACTGGTGGGCTTGTGGGGGACCCAGCCAATGAGACATGAGTGGTGGGCCCTTATTTATTCGAGGTGTGCCCTCTTCCTGGCAGGCCTTGTGGCTGCATCTGCCAGGAAGGAGAGCCCTCGGTGTGAAGTGGAATAGCTCACACGTGGCAGGGCCTTGCCAGGGGCAGGGGAGGAGGAGAACGCCTGGCACCTCTCGGCACATAGTGGCTGGCAGGCTGGGATGGACCAGAGCAGCAGAAGTGCTTGCCAAGTCTGGGGCCAGGGTGGACCTGCTCAAAAGGCATCCATGTTGGAGGGCAAGTGCCACCCGTCCTCAGAATGGGCAGCCTGTTGGCATAAGCAGTCGCACAGATCAGCCATTTGTTAAGAAATAAATAAAACCTAGTTGACCCACATACGGCTGACTTGGGTCACCAACAGGGGGTTGCTGGGGCAATAATGAAGCACACGCTGAGTCTTCTCAGTTACGGAGGTGTCTAACTAGGCCGTCCATTGGCCCACATCCGAGGAGTGGATCTGAGGATGGAGCACAGACTTGGCCACTGCAGTTGTCAGCTGGCAGAAGATGGCGAGGGGGCCGACTGGAACACCCCAAACCAGTCAAAATGGCTGCCGTAGGGAAAGAGGAGGGGCAAGGCATGCCCCACGGGGCTAACTCCAAAGGGAACGGATTTGCCCCCGACCGCTGGGCCACATTCTGAGCAGGTCTGCTGCCTGTGACTTGCCAGGCCTCCCGTCCACCAGGCACGGGGCTGGGGTGCTGGGGGCCACAGCAGAGGAACCTCCACCTTCTTCCTTCCCTCGCCTGAAACGTGCCAAGGGCTCGACACTGTGCTGCCGTTCTTCCCATGAAGCGGTGGCCTCATGTTCCACACACTGGGGTGAAGGTTGGGGGGAGGGAATGCTTGCTGCCAGCCACAAGGCTCTCCCAGCATCCCCGGACCAAAAAGAGACGGTTGCCATTGTCAACCCAGACGGTGAAGTTCACCCTTTAGAGCAGAGAGCTGATTCCATGAATCCACAGGACTAAAATTATCTGTGCAATCGAGGGGAAGGGAGATTACATTCATGATGAAAAAATAACAACTATCAGAAATGCATTAAGTGGAAGAACTACTTACTGGCTAACACAATCATCGTATCTCTCTGTTGCTCTGAACCCAATGATTGAGTATATGACTGTGGCAGAATAGATGGAGGTAAAGCCGTTGATCACTGAGATAATCAGCGCATCCTTCTCACAATTATTGCTGCAAACCGGAAGATTGAAGCAGGTGAATTCCAAAGATTTCAACTTTTATATCTTAAAAATTTATTCCAAATAAAAATTTGCATGAGACCGTGCATCCAATGGTACATCAGGTCTGATTCTGGGAAGTCCTGGGTAGCATGAGTGATTTGTCTAGTGCATGCCCCCCAATGCTGAAGACCGAGATGGGGAACAGCTCTCATCTTTCTTGCATGATGAAATGGCTTCATGGGGTAGTCCAGAGGGCTTCTCTCGGTCTCCATTTTTAGCTACTCTGTTTTGCTCTTCACATTTCCTTTTGCTCAAGGTAACAATTCCACAGGGGAGCAGTCATGCTAAAACCACGTTGCTGAAAGGGGTGCAACTGAGCCCATGTGGAAGTGTGATAGGGCATGCAAAATATGGAAACTTTGTGGTTTCACAAGAATACATTGGTTCTGAAGAAGAATAATCAAAACTTTTGTGGCTGACAAGAGCCGTCAGCCAGTTTTCTTAGCCTCTCTGCAGACCTGAAAGCTTGGAAATTAAGAGGCAGTAAAGAAGATAACCATTGTTTTCAAGGACTGCTCACAGCCCGTTTGCTGGTCTTGCTCTAGGGAGGTTTCTTTGTGTATACCTGACTTGTGTATTTGTTTCAAAGCCTTAGTGCTTTAAAGATAAGCATATGCGGATCATAACTAAAGGATTTACATTCCTTAGTTGCTGTAGATTTTCCGGGTTGTGTGGCCGTGGTCTTGGCATTGTAGGACCTGACATTTGGCCAATAGCTGTGACTGGCATCCTCAGAGGTATAACACAGAAAGATGGAGTCCTCTCTATGTCAAGGTGAGCACAAAAATGGTAAGCAAGTAATTTATTTCTACCCTGGAAGGTGGGGTAGATGCAAGAAATAAATTAGTTGCCTACCATTTTTCTGCTCACCTTGACATAGAGAGGACTCCATCTTTCTGTGTTATACCTCTGAGGATGCCAGTCACAGCTACTGGCGAAACGTCAGGTCCTACAATGCCAAGATCATGGCCACACAACCCGGAAAATCTACAGCAACTAATGAACTCCGGCTGTGAAAGCCTTCAACAACAGATTTACATTCCATTTATGATTTTGTCATTAACTGTATTTGAGACATATGCCTTTAAGTAGCACTTTAATGTTATCTGACCTTGAGTAATTTGCACTCTCCACAATGTATTTTGTTTTTGTTACTGTGCTAAAATCTTTTACAGCTGCTCTGGCGTCATCTTGAAGGAGAAGCCCCACTTCTTCAGGTTCCAGCCCCACAACAGCTTACGGGGGAATGAAATCCCATCCGGCCACCAAACCCCTACTGATTTCTTTTGGTGAAGAATGATTGCGACACTCTACATGGAGATGTAATTTGGTTTATGGAGTCTTATTAGCAAGACATTTGTTATCACGAACTGTAAAATGATGCACTAAAATTGAGTTCATTATAGAAACTTACTGGACTGAATTATAACTGGAAAATGAGATGAGGCCACCGAAGGCGAGGGAGAATGAAAAGAACACTTGCGCCCCGGCGTCCAGCCACGTGACCGGGTTGGCCAGTTCATCAACCTGAACAGGAGGGGGGTGGGGAGTTGTTAATTTAAGTAATATCACAGGTTGACAAAAGCAAATTATAGCAGAAGCTGTAACTGAGCATGCAAGCAGTTCATTGGAGCAAGTGGAGCAGGGGGACTGCTTAAAGTGGTGGGACATCAGAAAGCTTTCTGTATGCTGTTCAGAAACAAACACCAAAAAGGGAACACTTAATTCCTGACGAGAACGGACCAGTGTCCATCATGGCTACTGCTTTGCTGCTGTAAAAGAAAGACAGATCTAAAGAGCAGAATAAGGTTTGTATGCAGACTTTGGAAATAAGCATAGAGACAAAAATAGCTGGGTAATACACGCCTCTTGCGTTCCAGTTTGATTCGGGAACTTCATTGATCTCTGCCTAATCTGCTTGTTGGGCAGGGCCAGCCATAAATAAAAAATTTAGCATAATATAGTGAGTGGAATCAGCCATGATTGCCAAGGCACACTGCAAACTTGGTAGTCCAAGGGCATTACCACCATGCATGAACATGTCGAGACAGTGTGCGGCTGCAGTAAAAAAGGCCAACGCTACACTGGGGAGGATTAGGAAGGGAACTGAAAACAAATCAGCCAGCATCATAGCGCCCCTGTATAAATCAATGGTGCGACCTCATTTGGAGTACCGTGGACAGTTCTGGTCGCCACACCTCAAAAAGGATATTATAGCATTGGAAAAAGTGCAGAGAAGGGCAACTAGAATGATAAAAGGGGTGGAACACCTTCCCTATGAAGAAAGGTTAAAATGCTTGGGGCTCTTTAGCTTGGAGAAATGATGGCTGAGGGGTGACATGATTGAGGTTTACAAGATTATGCATGGGGTAGAGCAGGTTGAGAAAGAAGTCCTTTTCTCCCTTTCTCACAATACAAGAACTCGTGGGCACTCCATGAAATTGCTGAGCAGTCGGGTTAGAATGGATAAAAGGAAGTCCTTCTTCACTCAAAGAGTGATTAACACGTGGAACTCACTGCCACAGGAGGTGGCGGCGGCTACAGGCATGGGTGGCTTCAAGAGGGAATTGAGCCCTGGTTAGTAGTTGGATGGGAGACCACCAAAGAAGTCCAGGGCTGCTAAGCAGAGGCAGGCGATGACGAGCCTCCTCTTTCTGTCTCTTGCCTTGAAAACCCCATGAGGGGTGTCCATCAATCGGCTGTGACGACGGCGTTTTCCACCAGAAAGGGAAACAGCGTAATATGGGATTACTTCGCCCTGGCTCTGTATTTATCTGTGTCTGTCCCATCTGGTCTTTATCCAGCCAGGATACAGTACCGCCAGGAAAGCCCCAGGCAGGGAACAGCAGGCACGGCCTGGGGGGGCAGGCAAGGCCAGGGGGGGCAGGGAGGCAGAAGTTCAGCTCCACAAGCATCCTGGACGGCCCCCGACGCAGTCAGGCCGCTGTGATGCACACAGACAAGCAGCAGATTCCTCCAGTTTCAGCTCTTATCGTAACCTCGCTACCTTATTTTTAACCGGTGATGTCAGCAACCAGACTTCTGCACGCAAACAATGCGGCCTGCAGCTGAACTGGGCAGCTCTGATGATGCTTATTGTGAGAACTGCTGAAACTGAAGAGCCCAAGCAGAGTTTGAGGGCTGAAAGAGCAGAGCTCGTTTCTGGTGAGGTCCGATGCCAATTGAGCCATCTGCCTGGGGGGGGGGGACACGCCACTCTTGCACTGCACGGACCCACCCCGGGGAGCACGGCACTCTTGCAAACCCTAAAACCTTTAGTCATCACAGGCTTATTGATACCCAGAAGAGAAACAGGACAAATACTGCTGGAATCACTCTTCTGGTCATATCTGGTTACAGTTTCAGAGGGCTAATCATGCTGGTCTGCAGCAGAACTGCTCGATTCAGGTCCAGGCACATGTTAAAGGCCAACGGGATTTGGGGGATATACTCGTTCAAGAGTCAAAGCTCCCTTCGTTGTATCTGCTGAAGGTCGCTTGGACTCTTGAGAGCTTTCACCCTTTAAATCTTGCCGGTCTCGAATGTATATCATACTCAGAAAAGAAGTAGCATAAACCCTGCTGGAGTCTCTCCTCTGGTTAGGAATATCACAGATACTCTGTAAGCGGTTTCAGCGAAAGACAAAAGAACCCAACTGACACTTACATCGGGTGTAAACAGATACACAATTCCACTGACCGATCCTTTCAGCGTCAAGCCACGGATCAGGAAAATGGTGAGCACAACGTAAGGCAGGGTGGACGTCACGTACACTGCCTGGAGAAAGAACGCACACGGGTGAACAACTGCCGCCGGCACAGTCCCCCCTTCTTGATCTCACTTCTCCTTTTCTCCCCCCCCTTCATGGACACGGACAGACTGGCGTCCCCCCCTCCACAGGACTGGCCTCTTGAAACAACCACCACCCGTTTTTGCTCAGTGCTTTGAAGTACTCACACACCTCCGGCCACTTTCACAGATGCCTGTGAGGCTAGGGGGACAGGGGGATGCGACTGGGCCGTGTGTGAGAAGGGGCCTGTCTGAAAAGCCCCTCGCCCTCCCTGGCACGGTTAGGAAGGGGCACAGCAAAAGAACCTCCTGGACACCCGTTAACAGGCCAGCAAACTGCAGGGCCAATCGCTGAGAAACCAGGACACTGTTCAAAACCCAGGGAGAGAACACAGGGTTGCCAACCTCTGGGTGGCACCTGGAGATCCCCCACTATCACAGCTGATCTCTGGATTACCGAAATCAGTCCCCTCCCCCCCCGGGGGGAAACGGCTGCTCTGGAGGGGGGGCTCTCTGTGGCACGGTGCCCCCCACTGGGTCCCGCTCCTCCCCAGGCTCCATACCCCAAATCTCCAGGTATTTCCCAGCCCAGAGCTGGCATCCCTAACAGGACGTGAGCTGAACCAGAGGGGGCTTAACCATCCCTCACACAGGCAAGAATCCCTCCACGCACTCCCCCGACATATGGCAGAGCAGGATGAGGCCGGACCGCAAGGCACGCCTCTCCCTAGGGAGCTACCTCGTTTTTTAAAATCAGCCGTAGGTGCAAAGGCGTTCCCTCGAGGGCCGCAGGTGACTCTGGGGCAGGGTCAGCCAGTTCACTGTCTGGGGACATCCCCAAGGGGCTGCTCGCAGGGCTACCAATCCCCAGGTGGAGCCTGGAGGTCTCCTGGGATCACAACTCCTCTCCAGGCTACAGAGATCAGTCGTCTTGGAGAACATGGCGGCTTTGGAGGGTGGAGTCTACAGCATTACATCCCACGGAGGCCCCCCCTCCCCAAACTCCACCCTCCCCAGGTTCTGCCCCCAAATCGGTAGGCGTCTCCCAACCCAGACCTGGCAGCAATGCTCCCTCTAAGCTGTGGCGTCTTGTGAGCAAAACTTCTCCTTTGTGAGATCCTGGCATTAAAGCTGTGAGGGAGCGATTTGGCTGCTGCATAAATTAGTTTGCTCTGGAGCCCCATCCTTCCTGAGCGAAGGCAAAAATCTGTGAGCCGGAGGCCAAAAAACTGTGAGCCAGCTCACCCTGACTCAGCTTAGAGGGAACCCTGCCTGGCAGTCCCTGGGGGAAGAGCCCTGAGCAGAGCCCAGCCCCACCAGCGCCCAGGACAGTGCCGGAGTCTGGAAAGACAACCGGGGAGGCAGCCCTATTTCTCCTCCATGAAAACGAGTACCTTTCCCGTGGTTTCGATGCCTCTGATGGTGCAGACATACAGCACCGCCCAGGCACACAGCAGGCACAGCAAGACCCACCACTGGACCGTTCCGGAATCATCAATGGAATCTGTGATGTTTAATGTCTTCCGGTACCAGAAATAGTCAACTGGAGAGCTCTTGGCACATTCTTCTACGTAAGCTGAAACCAAAGAGATGATCCTCCTAAGCCATCGTGGGGTGCAGGAGGAGATCCCTCTGTACCAGCCCCACTGAGACACCAAAGAGTCATGCTCTTGCACAGCTCCCAGTTGGTTTCCACAGAGCTCGAGTGGAAGAACTCCCTCCCTCTCCCAGGATGACGCCACTGCCCCAAAGCAGCCCTCCGTTCTGAGGGAAAGGGAACGGGTGCCTCCGCCAACCAATTCAGCCTCTTTTGAGGTGCACGCGGACCTCTCTTGCCGTGCCCCCACGCAGCAAATGCAAAGTTTGGGCATCAGTGCCGTAAGGAGGGACACCTTTTGACTCATCAGATGTTATGAGGACATGGCTGGAGGGCAGAATTCTGCCGAGGAATTTTACTGAGTGACTGAGTCCTGCAAGGACTTTGACAAAGAAATACTGATGACTCAAAACTGCAATAAATAATGT
The DNA here is from genome assembly GCA_029375565.1 of Gekko gecko. Lineage (NCBI taxonomy): Eukaryota > Metazoa > Chordata > Lepidosauria > Squamata > Gekkonidae > Gekko > Gekko gecko. The sequence continues at coordinate 68,645,241 of JAPDNY010000014.1, read as the reverse complement.
GGGCACACCTTCCAGAGCGCTTATTGCGTGCAATTAAGAGAACACAGAGAGCAGGAAGTACCCGAAGAACACTCTTCCTTTCGGAAAGCAGAGCTTGTTCTCGGCAGGACTAGGCGGCTTCATTTATGCTGCATCAGTACACTTTGTGGGGGGGGGAGATTAATTGGAATAATTCAACATAGTGCCATATGGAAGCAGTCCTGACTATCCTGGACTAACACAACGACAGAGTCTACGTATCAAAGTCTGTTTTGAATTAGCCAGTTTAAAGCTAATTCTGGACAAAGACATTTTTAAAATCTGATTGGCTAGAGCAAAGCAGGGTCAGCCCTGGTTGGTCCTTGGATGGGAGAACACCACGGAAGGCCAGAGTTGTTACACAGAGGCGGGCCGTGAGGGGTTGCCATAAGTCAGTTGGGACCTGATAGCAATTTACGTACACCCAGAGGTGCTAGACACAACTGAAGGCGAGCATTTCGATTTGAGATAGTCATTGTGCACCAAGTGTCCCGTCCCCCCTCCCAAAAAAAGGAACTCTACAGCGGGGGAAGTGTGACAGTGGTCCTGCCCCATGAGCATGCCATCTAGAATTGCCTTCAAGAAATTCTCAGGCTGAGTCCAGACTGGCAATTTGCCCTGCTAGAGCCACCTTTCAGCCACGTGTCCCAAGCGGATTGAAGGGGGCGTTCACGCAGGCACATCTGCCTGGCGTTCCCCACCCGTAGGCCACCCGTGCTGTTCCGTTTTGCTCCCGGGATGAAAAGATACCTCTTGAAAGTGGTAGTGAAGCCGGAGAGTGCCTTTATCCCGCTGCATTCCGCTTCCCGGACGTGTGAACGTTCAGCCGATAAGCCAGGAGCAACCCGCATTGCGTATAAGGCAGCAGCGATCTGATTGGCCGTGCTCTGCTCTACCACCCAATGCGGTGCCGGTGCAATGGGATCCTCCCCAATCAGCTGGATGCTTATGTGTGTATGAGCGCATGAGTGTTCATGCGCTCATGCACTCATATACACATAGGCATCCAGCTGATTTACCAGGAAAAAGCTGCTTACAGCCGCGCCTCCGGGCCAGCAGTCTAAATGCTCCCACACGCCTCCTCCTGGTATGCTCCCACATCCGTCTGGGAAACCCCGTAACAGTTTGTCCCGGGGCTAATTTGCCACGACTGGCTCCCTCTGCAAACTGCCAGTCTGAACTCAGCCTTATTTCTTGTTTGCTGATTAAAAGAAAGAGAAACGTTCTTTGGTGAAAGATGCCATGACATTTTGCTGAAACCTTTGCCAGACATCTCCGCCGCTGCCTGTTTTAACCAAAGCGCCCCCATGCCATAGTGTGTACCTGTCTTATTGGGCAGCACCGGGCAACTGCTCCAGGGCAGGGGCTCTTGGAAAGAGTTGAAGAAATACCACATCACCCAGGCAATGATGGTATTGTAGTATAAACCGACAAAGAAAGAGACCAGTAATGCCGTTATACCTAGAGAAAGAATAGAGAATACACTTTAGGCCACTCTGGTAACTTCTCATTGAAAGCCGGCACTCCTACAAACACGCGCGTGCGCACACATGCTCACCCCCCACCCCACCCCACAGCCTGCTGGTGTTGTCCTTGCGGACAGGGGTCCAGCTGGGGAGCCGTGTTTAAAAGTGTTCCTGCTGCATGAGATGACTCCCGTGTAGGCAGAGACAGACGTCCTTTCCTCCCTTCCCCGCAGTGTTAGAATCCGAATGAGCACCAGCCTACGAAACTGATTGGCAGTAGATCCAGCACAGACAAAAGGAAGTCCCACCTCATGCAGTGGGGTTCTTGACCTGTAGAGCTCACTGCTTGCTGTGAGGTTTGGAGACGGCCGCTGTCTCAGATGGATTCCAAATGGATTCCAAAAGTGCAGGATGGGTCTACCGTTGGCTTCTGGCCACAGTAGCTGAATGGGGCCTTCGGGTTCAGAGGCAGGATGTGTCTGATTGCCCGATGCTTGGGGAAGAGTGGAAAGGAGGGGCCTGTTTTCTCTTCGCAGGTGGAGCAGTTCTGTGCTTCCCCGTGACATCTGACTAGCCACCGCTGGACTAAATAAACCATTGATTTGATCCATCATGGCCAACCTACGTCCGTACCGGTCAAGAAGAGCCAGAGTCCAGGAGCACCTTATAAGACTGACAAGATCTGTGGCCGGGGAGGAGCCACTGCTGACTTCTGGCTCTCTTCTGCTGCTACGGACAGACTAACACGGCTTCCCACTTGGATCTATGTCTATATGGAAACCAGCAAGTCAGCAGGAGAGATTCGGCCTGGCTGTTTCTAATCTGCAAGTTGGTTTGTTTGTTTGTTTTTACACTGGGTGCCTCCTTGCTATCCCCTGCAGCCTGAACTTGTATGCACATTAAATCAGCACATCTACATACAATAAAATTTCACTCAACAAATAATGAAACTGTGGGATTCACAAAAAACAAGAAAATTCTAAGGAAAGATCAAGCCCCTATGGATAACATGTTTTAAATCTGTATATCCAGAATACTTCCCGCTGTAAAAGGCACTTATGTATATCTATCCTATTGTATTTTTTCTGACTTATGATTTCCAATACGACAAATTTAAAATCCTCGTTGCTATGGCCTTTTTCTGAAAAATGTCGGGCCAAAAGCACATCCATGTATCCATGTTTGATATGTGATTTATTTTCCGTAATCTGTGTTCTCAATGAACATGTGGACATCCCAATGTAATTGAGTCCGCAGGGACATTGTAAGAGGTATATAACTCTCATAGTAGAACAATTAGAGAAAAAATAAATATTTCTTCTGTAATTGACTTCAGTCCGAGTCTCCCATGACTGTGCATAGAGTGAACACCTAGTACATTTGAAATGGCCACTAACACGACTTCTTAATTCGAGCAGATGTATCACCATCTAGAACTATGATGTTTCCCATTACTGGCCACTGGAGGTCTCTGTGTGAAACAGGACATTTGACCAGATGGACCACTGCTTTGATCCAGCAGGGCTCTTTTATATATACATCCGGGGAGCCTGGTGACTGGGGAGTCATGGTGACTTCTGGCGACCCCTAGTGGGGCTAGGACATTTCAGAGAGGTGGCTTTGATATTGCCTGCTTCTGCATCCCGGCCCTGGTAGTCCTTGGAGGTCACCCTTCCAAGTACTTGCCGGGGTCAGCCCTGCTTTAGCTTCAGAGATCTGACAAGATCAGGTCAGGACTGGCTCTTCCTGTATTCCTAATGTGCACTACAAAATACTTTCAGTGTATGTGGATGTCCCTTCAAATACTCAAGCATCAAATACTGATGGAACCCACCTTTCAGATATTCGTTTTACTGCTGCTAGTACTGGTTGGGAGTGCAAGGTTTTTGGGGAAGACTTTACTTCCCCTACAAGGCAACACTAAATGGAGTTACTCCGTTCATAGAAGGGAGTAACTCAGTTTAGGATCCCACTGTCGCACTCCTATTTATAAAGCCATAACACAGACATGTTCCTGGATGGAATAACAGCTCTGGAGTAACTGTCAAGTCTTCCAACTTACCTACTCCCTTCAGGAAAGGATGGATAGAACTCCAGACTCCCAAACTGCATCTCCGGAGCCTTTGACCAATGGCAAACTCGAGGTGAAGTAACGGAATGCCTTCCAGGACCAGCAAAATGAGGAAAGGGATCATAAAAGCTCCTATGATGGAGCATAAATCCAAAATTAGCATATTTTGTTGAACAGAACAGTGGGATGAGGCAGTGAGGGTGGACAGCAAAGCAGAAAAGAAGATCTGAAAGCAGTTCTAGTGAATTCTGTTCTGAGGGGTCCATTTTTAAAATTACTTTATTAGGAAGAAAGTTACACAAATTATTACAGCACTTTGGGTGTAATCCCCATGCATCCCTGCTCCTGCCCAGTTTCACCATTGCACATCTGGCTAATGCATTTTGTGTGCCAATGGTTTTCTGGTGCCCATGTTCTTTTTTCCCCAAACCAAAGAGCTAATCCTGGCTTTCTTCCACCTCATTGGCCCAGAAACCGTTTCAGAAGAACACAGGAAGCATCACCTTTATATCTGCAGCAAGTCCTCGCTAGTACACAGTTACTTTCATATGTGGATGTCACGTGGCTTGGAACATCCTTTTGTGGCTGGCCACTGCTCCCATGGAAGCTGTTTTGTGGTTGGCTCCCCTGGCAGCCAGTTTGTGGCACTGACTGCTACACGTTCTCAAAAATTGCAGTGGTGCCTGCAGGCTCGACACGGTTGGGGACCCCACTCACCTTTATACCCAGTTTAATAAACTGTCTCAGGGAAGTGGGAAATTATGAGGGAAAGGGGCCAGAAAGGATTCCACTGTTTTCTAAGCCATTAAGGAAGGGGAGTCATATTTTCTTGCTTTTCTCCTTTCTTCAGAATATACTGCATCCCTCATGGCTCCTCTGAAAAAGGAGGGTTTGTTTTGTCCCATGGGCAAAGAGTGCCGAAACAACTGGTCAAAACAAAAGCCCTGCACTGGTGAAATAAAAACACCACATTCCCATCAGCAACTGAATGTGGAGCCAGCGTTTAGAGTGCAGGGGTCCCCAAAGGCAAGCCCGTGGGTGCTGTGGCACCAGCCCACCGAGTGTTTTCCGGAAGGGAGCCCGGCTAGAGGGGGCTTTGGCCCAGCGGGGCTTCTGGCAGAATGCTGGGGATCCAACTGGCCGGGCAGGTATTTCGAGAAGTCACCTTGGCAGCAGCTGCGTGACTGAAGGTCAGCTCCGTGGGTGTGCATGCGTGCGTGTGCAAGAAAAGGTTTTAAAATAATGCTGTTTTCACTCAAATGCAAGACGAGGGTCCGTCCCCCCTCCCCGGGTAGGCCTTCAAAACAAGAAAGGGTCGTCTTAAATTCACATACAATTTACAGTTATGTCCAATAACAAAACCCTTTTTTGTGTATAAAAACTTGAGGGAGTGGGTCTGCTGTCTTTTGCATAAACATGGGGTGTGTCCATTCTAAAAGGCTTCCTGTCAAGCAGAGCGTCTGACTGAAACTTGGAAGAGTTCCTGCTAGAAACATTATTTTTTTAAAAAACCCCAATTCTTTGCCCGCCTGCCCCCCACACAACCGTACAACCGCCCTCCTGGATGTTTTGTGGCCGGTCCCACCTCCTGCAAAGCCCTTTTCTGGCTGCCCTCCCACCCGGGGTCAGAATTCCACAAGCTGCCCTCAAGCTCAAATATGTTGGGGGCCTGGGTTGCCAGCCTCCAGGTGGGGCCTGGAGATCTCCTGGAATTGTGACTGACCTCTAGACGACGGAGATCAGCCTCCCCCCAGAGGAAATGGCTGCTTTGGAGGGTGGGCTCCATGGCAATTATATCCTGCTGAGGTCCCTCCCCTCCCCAAACCCCACCCCCAAAATCTCCAGGTATTTCCCAACCAGGAGTTGGCAACCCTATGCCCCAGTTTGCAGCTTGAAACTTATGGCTTGCATTAAATCAGCAGTTGTCAAACTTTAGCAACATGAGGGCTTCCATTTTAAAAAAAATTCATAAACCCCTCCCCTCCTCCCACAACAGCACCCATGACATGCGAGATGGCCCCCTTTCAGAGTGCGCAGCAAGGAAGTATATACTCCATCAAAGCACCCATCTCTAGTAAAGGGCAGTAGGAACACTACACTTTAAAAGCAAGTTTAATGTTTGGATTGTCTGGCAATGGAAACACAGTCAGTATACTCAGCCTGGCAGGAGATGTGGAGGGAGAACAGCTTCTGGGGACAGTGTGACATCACTTCCAGGGTTTTCCAGGAAGTGACATCACACCACAGCCCCAGTGGCCATTCTTTTTTATTTTTCCCTGCTGCCACTCAGAGCTACGATGGGAAATGGGACCCCATGACCCCAGCAGGTGGCAGGCAACCATAATAGCCAAGTCTCAGAGGCAAGCTGATCCCAAAGGGCCAGTACGCAAAAGGCCCTGACCCTGCGTGCCAGAGACAGCAAGAAACTTCCTCATTGACTAACAACTTCTGGACAGAAGCCAGCTGAACAGAGGCTCAGAAGAACATTCAGAGTTGCGCACAGAAACAGGAAAAGCTGAACTTTTCAGTTTCTCAGTTGAAATGTGCCAGTCACTGTTCCCATCTATGAACACAGAGGACCCCACCACCAAGGAAAGCCCTTTCCATTTTGTATGCAAAGTAATAATTGCATTAGGACTGTACTTCCTTGGTGATACTCACCCAGAGTGGGACTTGTTGGGTCCCAACAGCTGAGTGTATTTCCTGGCTAATATTCTGGGGTGATCTGGAAACCGGGAGACTGAAGGCGGTGGCAGCTCCATCAGCGCCTGCCCTGTGGAAATCTTTCACAAGGACTGTGTGAATCGAGAGAGTTCTCAGTGCAACCCTGGGCAGAGTCTAAACCTGTTGGCAGACCGGAATGACTGTCCGTAGGATTGCACACGGTTGGTTTCTGGTGTGCTATTGGAGAAACAAAGGAAAAAACACATCAAAATGGCATTTTCCTTCTAACAAAGAAGCTTCTCTTTCGTTCAGCTCTAAGTCCACTTTTGTTAAACTGCAAACTCTGGGACAGAGGCGGCTGTAAGGCTCCTCCTGGCCCCTCCGCCACGACCGCTCCTGCCTCTAGGGAAGGGGTGTCCAACTCATTGGTTACGAGGGCCGGGTCTGACATAAGTGAGACCTTGTTGGCCCGGGCCCATGTGTGGGTCATGAAATGTAATGCCAGGGAGCGGAGATACAAACTTTATAAAGGAAACAAACACAAAAGATCTTTTTAACTTAAAAACATGCTTAAAGCATTAGCACTCTTGCAATATTCAATTTAGCAGTGTCTGATGACTGACACCTCTTGCTCTGAATTACTGCATCAAAATGTCTGTGCTGCTGCAATCTTGAGTCTGCCGTTCATGTGTGTCTCTGTAAGCTGCAAACCTACTTTTGATTTATTGACATTCACCAGAGAAATCTCATGCTCAGAGTTCTGCGTCTAGGACAAAAGGTTAAAACATGAAATGGCTGAGCGAGTGAGAGAGTCTGGCGAAGCAAGCGATGATGCAGCAGCAGCAGCAGCAGCAGAACTGGACGCAGGAGATGGCCAGCTCCACTGTGGGCCTGACGGAAGCCCTCCGGGGGCCTGATCTGGCCCCCGGGCTGCATGTTTGTCACCGCTGCACTAGAGGCTTCAGTGAGAAGAGAGAGGAGGGGGGAGGTCAGCCATCCCAGGATCCTCCTGGTCTCTGCTGCTCTCTGCTCTCCAGTCCTCTGAGCAGGGGCAGCGACCATATTCCTGGCTTGCTTCTGGGCTGTCTTGGAATAACCCGTGGGGTGCCACGACCACTTGGCCATTTCCACCTCACCCGTGCAACCTGGAAGTCCTGGGGGCTGGAGGCAAGATCCCGTCTATCTGGGCAGCCACCCATCTCCTTGCCCCCCTCCTCCACCATTGGCATTATGCCAGATGCCTCCACCTCCCCTGTCTGCAGTAGGGCTGCAAACCTCCAGGTGGGGCCTAGAGCTATCCTAGAACTAAAATTCATCTTCAGGCTACAGAGATCAGTTCCCCAGGAGAAAGCGGCAGGTTCAGGGGGCAGACTCTATGGCAGCGGGGGCCAAACTTGCTTGACGTAAGAGCCACATGGAATAAAGGTCAGATGTTTGAGGGCCACAAGCCACGAACAAATATTATACGTTTTTATTGGAAAATATGCAAATGTGCTTTTTATTAACATTAAATGAGACTGCCAAAAATAAACACAAAAGGGATAAAACAGCTATTGATAGTGATATTTATTTGTCCAGTGATGTTTATTTGTTTGCTAATGATCTTTATTTGGCTAAGAGAGAAAGAGAGTGAGAGGTGGAAAGAAAGAGAGAGACCGATTCCGCAAAAGCAGTTGTTCCGCCCTAGGTCTCCCGCTTCCCCTGGTTGTACTGCTCAATCTCCCACTTTTTGCTGTGCAGCCGCATTTTGACCCACATCTCCCATCGATTTCCCCCATGTTTTCTTGATCCTAAAAAATAAGGCTACCATCTTGAAATGTAGAACTCGTATTGTCTGATCCCAGACAGGCTGAATTAGATTTAAACAGTCAAGCCATCATACAAGATCCTTTAACTTCACCTGACTCAAAAAGGAATGGTTATCTAGACATAAGCACCAAGGAGGTGCCGAATGCTTCTATGTCTTGTTTCTACATTCCCTACTTTTGAAAACAGATGGCTTGCCTAGAGGGATCAGAACCTCAGCAGAATCAAGAGTCCAGTTCAGGCTGTAGGCGGGGGAATCGAATGTTTGAATGCTACCCCGTAGAAAGATCTTCCTTACAACACTGAAAAGTAGCAGAGAAATTTAGGCTTAAGCCTTTTTCCGTGATGGGCTCGTTTGTCCATGGGCAGAGAACCGTTATGCCGGGAAGAACTTTAAAAAGAACATGTAATCACCCACAATCAGGAACACTTTTACCACTTAACTCTACAGGTTGCATGAACTGGTCCTTGCTCTGACCTATAAGCAGTGTAGAACACAATGCTTTACCAAACATCCAAAGGGAACATGAACTACTGTGGAATTCTTTGCTTCTCTTCCTGGCAAGATCACAAGATGTGGTCAGAAACTAGCTGTGCAAACGGTTTGCTGCCACGGGGATTTTATTATTGCAGTTCCTACACTGTGTCTGCTCACTAGCCTGCGATGGGAAACACGGGAAGTGCCTTGAAAAATTAAGCTCCCGTGCTGGATGCTTCCATGGTTCTGTGGTTTAGATCCTAATGGTGCTTTCGACTAGTGGAAGACATTTCTGCCACAGAGAGGGGGAGTCTCTTTTCCCAGTTCCCCCTCTCGTGACAGACCGCCCCTAGTTGAGAAAGGGCCTGCCCACAAGTGCTGCTTCACTCACTCTAGAGGGGAGGTCCGCTGATGGCCTTTGGAAGAGGGAAGCCCCACGTCGACAGAAACATTTTAATCAATAAACAACATGCCTTCCTGAGTGCAAGAGAGGAGTGTGCCTCCAGTTGTAGCCCTGAAAATAAAAACTGTGTCTCGTTTGTTGTTTGAGAAACTGTTCCAAGCAGGCCGGCCTCCCGGCCTCCCACTCACTCGCCTGCCAGTGCCGGAGGGAAGCAATGGTTTTTACCGGCACCTCTCACTAAAAGTCTGAAGTGAAGACGTGGATGTGCTAGAATTCACAAAAGCACTCTCAGGTTCCTGTGAGCCCGAGGGGGTCCGACGAAGTCTCTTCTTCTGGGTTTTGGTGGAGGTGCCATCGGCATGTCAGGTGCACACTGGCATGCCACAGCCCAGCCCTCCATTTCTCCTGGGGCGGCCAGCTGTGGCCTAGCAGCCCTGCGAGGTATTCGCCAAAACACAATCCTTGGGAACCTTTCCCAAGGCACTCTTTGCCTCATTGCCTCAAAGCCAGTGTCGTTGAGAGTCCTGGTTAAGGCAGGCCACCGTGGAGCTCAGGCCCTTCGCCACCAGTTCTGTGCAGCCGCCTGGGAGGGAGTCTGAGGCAGACGTTTCCCCTGGACCCAGATGCACTCTTGTGTGTCTATACCGGCACTGTCTGGAGCACACACCCTCCTTGCTGGGTTAGGATAATTATCCCAAATTAGAGTTTTAAAGAGGGAGGAAGAAGGAAGATGGACATCCTTGCGTGCAGAGATGGTGCTTTGCCTGCAGAGACTGTCCATGTGGTGGCTGATAGAAGAGCCCATGTGGCATAGTGGTCAGAGTGCCAGACCCAGGCTTGAAGGCTGACTCTGCCATGGAAGCTGGCCGGGTGACTGTGGGCTGGTCATGAACTCTCAGCCTAACCTACCTCATAGAGTTATTGGCAGGATAAAATGAAGGAGAATGCTCTTTGGGTTCTCACTGGGGTGGAAAGTGTGTCAGTGTGATGCTGTGGCAAAAAAGGCTAATGCAGTCTTGGGGCATATCCACAGAGGCATATGATAAAGATCGAGAACTGATGAATAAAGTAATCGCTGCCGCCATCCCTTACAACTAGCTAGCACTTTGTGTTTTGAATTGTTTTTAGATGGTTTTATCTACGTCATAACTGTTTTTATGTTTTCTTGTAAGCTACCCTGAGCCTGCTCCGGCAGGGAGGGGAGGGTATAAAGCAAATAAATAAATAAATAGTCCCACCATGCACTGCGCTGGTCAGGCCACACCTGGGTCCTGGAGTCAGGGGTGCAGTTCTGGAGGGTGCAGAGGAGAGCGACGAGGAGGATCCGGGGAGGGGGGCCTGGAGACCAAGAAGCCCCCCGTGAGGAAAGGCTGAGGGGCTTCTTGGGAAGGTTCAGTCTGGAGAAGGGGAGGTTGGGGGGGGACATGACTGCTCTCTTGAAGCATTTGAAGGGCTGTGTCACTTGGAGGAGGGCAGGGAGGACAGGACTCACAATAATGGGTTTAAATTACAGGCAGAAAGATACCGGCTAGGTACTAGGATGATTTTTTTATAGTAAGAGTAGTCCAGGAGTGGAACTGGCTGCCGAGGGAGCTGGGGAGTTCCCCCTCACTGGCAGTCTGCAAGGAGTGGCTGAATGGACACTTGTCAGGGATGATTCAGGCGGATCTTGCAGGGGGCAGGAGGTTGGACTAGATGGCCTCTATGGCCCCTTCCAGCTCTCTGATTCAACGACTCTATAAAATGAAGGCTATACAATAAATAAATAAATTCTGGATTCAGTCCCACATCTCCAAACAGGTGCTCCACATTGTCTGAGTTGGCCACGCCAACTATCCATCAGGGGATGCCCATACAGACCCGGTGGAAGGACTGCCACAGGCACAGCACCGGACATTTTTAAAAATGATTTTTGCAGCTTTGTGCAGGTTTGAGTTACATGGTAGCAAAATGATACTGGAGAATCCAGGTTCTGTGTATGGATCATTCTTGCTGATCAAAATAAATGGGTTAAGCAGAAATGTGAACGAGCACAACATATACCAATTAACAGACTTAAACGGATTCAAACTGAAATCCAAATGTATGTGTTGCATCTTAGATCCAGTCTCCAAATTATACAGTGCACAAAAAGGAAGCAAAAACGGGTAAAGACAATCACAGCCCAAGCCAAGATAACTTAAAAAATAGTTAGAAACTTAGTAAAGATAGACCAAAACGTGTGTGGCATGAATTTTTAAAAACACATTCATATGAAACACATATGAAGCTGCGTTATCCTGCCTCAGTCCCCTGGTCTGTTGAGGAAAGTGCTGCCTACTCAGACTGGCAGGGGCTTCCTAGGGGCTCAGGCAGAGCTCTGTCACATCACCTACTACTTAGTCCAGTAAAATGGAGCTGCTGGGGACTGAACCGGGGCCCTTCTGCAGGCCAAGCAGGTGCTCTGCCACTGAGCCACCACCCTTCCCTTTAACTACAAACACAGATATTCTTACAGTGAAAGCAGGTTTACATGCATATTTTAGGGACACTAAAGATTGCCCACATTAAGTAATCTCCTGTCTGGAAATAATGCCCCAAATTAAATTACAGTACAAATTATGTACAATATATCACAAACTCTTGATGTTGGAAAGATCTTTTCATTGGACTTAATATTTTAAAATAATCTGATTTTTAAAGAACACCCCAGTTTTAATGTGAGAGTCGTATTTTGCAGTTTATATTAAGTGGGACCTATATAGTAAGAATGCTCTACCAGAGCTTATAATTTAAAAACAACACTTTTTCTCTCAGATATTTGCAATTAAGAATGGGAGACTGCTGAATTACGTTATTACAATACGCAGGACAATGGAACCCCTAGGGCTTAACAAAGATATCGGGTTTGCATCTTACTACACATGCTAAGTCCCTCAGTTCTCCCATCTGTTTAACTCTTTTATTATCTGTATGGTAACTTGCTGCTATTCACAGGTTTTACCAACTGCGCTAATCTAGTCTTAGCTATACTTATCACCCCGTTATTTATGCATCTTGATTCCAATTAGCCCTTCCTGGCAACTACCCCCCCACCCTCTTTCTACTTACATGTAATGGTTGGCAAAGTCTATTTCAATGTGTCTGAAGAAGTGTGCATGCACATGAAAGCCTGGTCTTACAGGTGTCACTGGACTCCAACTTTGTTCCCTTTCATCTGCTAGACACAACATATACGAGGGAACCAGAATCCTTTTGGCCTGCCATGCTTGACAGTATTATGAGTATATCCAAAAGGAGAACTCTAAATTCATATCTCCATAAGTATTGCCCCAAGCCTATGCACGCTTTCTTGGGAATAAATCCCACCAAACTCCATAGGATTATATTTGCAAAGCCATACATAAAGATATTAAGAATAGCTATACAGCACAATCCTACGTACATTGATCAGTCTCCTGGAAAACTAAATAAATCAAATTCCAAAGGTTCTCACTACAGTCTGCTTTTTAGGCTGTTGCTCGCAATACAGATGGGGTGGGGGGGACTTTGTTGCCATCCAATCATTTGAGCAATCAAAGACGTACCTCCTCCGTGGCTCTGGCAGAGGTAAGGGAAGCGCCATACGTTGCCCAGGCCTACACAGAAGCCAACGCAGGTGAGCATGTACTGTGCCTTGTTATCCCATTGGGGTCTCGTCTCTGCCTCTTTGGCCTCAATGCTTTCCAGTTCCTCATGGGAAGGTATTCTCCGCTCCAGGCCGGGGTTCGGCAGTTGCAGCTTTACCATGGCGAATCGTCTGCCTCTGGTTGGGGGGTAAACACTCTTGCTCAGCACAGGCAGCTGGTTCTGGGAGCCTCAACGAAAAGGAAGCTTTAATTGTTGGCTTCAGCTCTTTATAGAGAACCTTTGACACTCAACTTGATGGTGCTGCCTCCGGGCAGGAAAAACAAATCAGCAAAACGTCAGCTCCAAGACTTATTAATGCCTTATCTGCCAAAGCTCCAAGAGAACAAGGCAATTGCATAGTATCAAAATTATCAGCAGAAGTTATGGCAATTCCCAGGGCAATTTGATGCAAACGTACATATACAACAGGCTGTTTAAATAGTCTCTGCCACGCCTCTCTGCTAGCCCACAATGACACAAGACAGAGGAGAGAGAATGGCCAGGGCAGAATCAGTGCTCAAAGGCAGGCTCCTGAAATTCCCCCCTCCCAGAACTGGGTTTCTGCTCTTGATTGGCCACTCTTAATTTCATTAATATTAGTGACCAACTACTGGGGCATTTGGTTAATATAGCAGAGTTTTGCCCAGTCATAGAAGCGTGATACTATATTACATAAAAGTATACTTACATTTATTCACATAAATCCAGTTCACATTCAAGAGAAAGAAGACTAATCTACAGAGTACCTTCCCCTGTCTGAAATGGCCAGCTTGTCTGGCATCATGCGTGTGAGAATAGGAGGGCTCTGTGTCCTCTCTGAAAGAAAGAGAGACGGCCGTAGAACTCTGGTTATCCTCTAGCAGTTATGAACTGGCAAAGGTTCCTTAATACCAACATTCTCCAGTAACAGTATAAGCTACTCTAATTCTCTGCATGCTTTGGAAGCGGATAATAAAGCCCTCAAACTTCCTCTTGCTGCCTCAAGACCTTGCCAGGCAGTCCATATCACTAGCCACAGTCTCAGTGGACAATTCCAATCCACCTCCCTGTAGAAAAGCAACAGCTACCCCTTCATCTCTCTGAGATGAGCCATCCCGAACCAGAGACTTTTCATCTCCTGTCGGCTTTCCCCCAATATTCAGTTTAAAAACTGCTCTGCCACATTTTTGATTTTAAGCACCAGCAACCTGGTTCCTTCTCGAGACAAGTGGAGACCGTCTCTTTTGTACAGCTCCCTCTTGTTCCAAAAAGCATTCCAGTGCCTAACAAACTTGAACCCTTCCCCCCTACACCACCGTCTCATCCATACATTGAGACTCCTGATCTGTGCCTGTCTCTCCAGCCCTGCGCGTGGAACAGGTAGCACTTCCGAGAAGGCTACCTTGGAGGTCCTGGCCTTGAGTTTCCTGCCCAGCAGCCTAAATTTCTCCTCCAGGACCTCACGACTGCATTTCCCCACATCGTTGGTGCCAACATTCACCACGACCACTGGCTCCTCCCCAGCACTATCTACCAGCCTACCTAAACACGCGTAACATCCACTACCTTCGCACCAGGTGGGCAAGTCACCATACGGTCAGTACGCGGGTTCACCACCCAGCTGTCTACCTGCCTAAGGATCGAATCACCAACTACCAAAAGCCCCCCTCCCTCCCTCCCTGCCAAGGGATGGTTCCTTGGTGCAAAAGGATACCTGTTCACCAGCTGAAAAAGAGGTCCTTTCTGAGGGCACATTCCCCTTATCCTCAGCACAGTGTCCTGTTTCCCCTTGACCCTCATGCTCCTTGACAGCGGTGGGGCTACCAGATCCAGAGTGGGACATACCTAACAAGTCCCCGAGAGTCTTCTCCATGCACCTAACTGACTGTCTCTGCTTCTCCAGGTCAGCCACCTTGGCCTCAAGGGAGCAAACTCGCTCCCTGAGAACCAGGAGCTCCTTGCACCAAGCACACACCCGTCATACATGTGACACTCCATGCAAAACACTGGATAGCCCCCAACCCCCTGCTAGCATTCTGGCTTCGTGATTGCTTTTAAAATCCCCTTTTTAAAACCTTTTGTATTTATGCGGTTCTCCTTGTAGAAGTCTACTTACCTTTCTGGGAACACAGATGATTAGGGCTCTTCCTGAGCTTCTTCCTGAGCTACTAGGCTAAGAGCCACAGGGAAAGAGCCCGTGCCTCTGGCAAGGTGCTTCCTTAAATAGAGGCCTCCCCCAGGAGAGGGTGGGGCAGCAGCTATTCAAATTCACCCAGGCACTCAAACAATGACCATTTCTCACCCTTTCTCAAGCAGCCAGGACCCTGCAACAACTCTAATCTCTTCCACACACTCCCAAACACAGTCCTCCCACACAATACCCTCAGCTAAATCCTCTCAGCTGAAAGCAAATAAAAAACACTCACCCCTCTAGCAGCTCTGTCTCCTGCTCTTTCTCAGAGTTCAGCTGGGTCCTAATATCTTGATATTGAGGGGGGCCCCCATTTTTTCCAAACCTTACAGTGCTTCTTCATAGAGTTTCCTATTTCTCCTCTTATTTCTTTGAGGCTGGTACCTTCCTTCTTCCCAGCACCCGACTCCCTTTCCTTTCAATCCCCAGTTTCTATCCAGCTCTTGAGGTGTTTCAAACAGCTTCCTTCCACAACAGACCAGGGATCTCCTCCTCCTCCTCCTGGAGGTAACTCTCCCTGTTTGGCTGAGCAGGGATTCTTCTTCTTCTTTCCCTGGAAAATGTCTCCCCTTTCCTTTGGTCTGAAGGGGAGTCTCTCATCTCACTACCCAGCCACCTGGCCAAATCTCATCCCCAATTCTCGTGTCCAGGTGTGAAACTGCCTTCAGCCCAGGCTGACCGTTTCCGCATCTGGTACTTGCCTCCCATTCCTGATGCCTCGAAAACGGTCGGGTCTGAATCACTGATTCCGCAGTAGGAGGAATTCCCATGGCAAGGGATGACGTTTGTGGCTGGGCAGGAATGGTGGGCGTGGAAAAAAGGGAGCAGTTGTAATGTAGATTATGCTAATGTGGAGTTTAGGCACAATGTGAAGAATTCCCCACTTGAAACCACGACTTCAGGAGTGCCGCAACAAAAATTTCTGGCAAACGGAGGATTCAGAAGATACCGGGGGGGGGGGGAGAGGAAGGAAGATGCGGGTCAGAACCCTGCCACGCATCAACCTGTGGGGAAATAATCACTAGCTGCGAATAACTGTGGAAGGTGACAGCAGGGCAAGCTGTTTTGCAGAAATGATCTGACTCTTTCAGTCCTTCCACTGAATTCTTCCTCAGAGGGGATTTCCAACAGCTAAAGTCCAGAATCGCCTCTCTCCTCTCCAATCAGAAATCTCTCAGAATAATGCCCCTTCCCCCTCAGCAGCACCCAGCTAATAGGAATTTCTGCCCTTAGTTGGAGCTGGCCAATCAGAGTGCTTGGAGTAGCCTGTCACTCAAAGCTCTCCATTCTGGAGGATATTTCACACTTCAACTCCTAACAGAGCAGCATTTTGAAGCCTGTTTTAAGGGCTGTCCATCACAATGACAATAGGCTTTGGATCCAAATACCCTAATGTGTTCTACACTTGGCTTTCTGTTATGCCATAAGGAGTTTTCTCTGTGGCTTTGGCTGGCAGTCTGTTTTGCAAAGAAAACTTCAGCCGTTGCAACTTCTCCTCAGTGCCTGTAAGGAAGGCCTGAGTCAATTAGCATGCATCTGACAATGTCCATTATAGACCCATTCTTGCACTCAGCAACCCCATTCCATTCTGGTGTGGGGGATATAGTAAGTCTGGGCTGGATTCCATGTTTCTTTAGGAATGCCTGCACCAACCTGGACATGTACCACACCAGTCAGACTGGATGGCTTGGGGTTTCCTCTTGAACTTGTTAGAAACCATGGCATGCTCAGCTTATTTTCCCTTCAGCAAATAACACACAGTATATCTTGAAAAATCATCAATGAAAGGTAACAGATAAGTGTTATTTCCAGTTGACGCGAGTTTGATAGGCCCACCTAAGTCAATGTGAATTAGTTCAAGTTGCTGCTCAGAGCATCTCTGACTCTGTTTGGGAACAGAAGGTTGAGTTGCCTTTCCCTTTATACAACTCACACAAAATTGATTATCATTTGTCAGAGCCCCAGTCAAGTCACTCTTCACACACACTTTCTTGGTTGAAAGTTTTATTAGAAGATATGAGATGTGCAGGGATTGAACTCTTTTGTCAGGACTGAGGGATTAAGGCGGGAAAGTTGCATTTAGTTACAATCACACATTCCATTCGTACACATCAGCAATCCTACATGGAGCGTGAGAGACACAGTGTCCATCTCTAGCTAATCAGAGTCGTTTCTCCCAAGGACACCTTCCTGTGTGAAAGATTCTCTTGAGGGCTCCACAGAAGAGTTACAGCGGCCAACAAGTCTACTCCCACGCGCAGACACTCCCTCTCTCTCCCCCGGAATGCGGTGTCAGGTGAGGGTGGAAGATAAGAGCATCAGCACTAACATAACACTTGGGGAGGGGAAGGGGGGGAAAGACAACAGAAAGGTAAAGCAATGAACATCAGAATGTCAAGGCACTAAATAACAAGTACATGTGGTCAATCAAGCTGAGCCTGACATCATTGGCACACTCACTTATATTGATGCCTGTTACCAAATCCTCCCATTGGTACAATAGCAGGGCCTGATATTCTCTTTTTCAAAGAACAGTCTGATGTCACATTGGGTTGCCAGCTTTGGAGTGGGAAATTCCTGGAGATTTGGGGTACAGCCTCAGGGATGGTGGGGTTTGGGGGAGTGGGGACCTCAGCAGGGTATAAGTCCATCGGGTCCACCCTCCAAAGATGCCATTTTCTCCAGGGGAGATCAGTCATAACTCCAGGATATTCCCTGGAGATTGGCAACCCTAGATGTCCTGTTCTGCTTCTGCCCAGCAAAATAGAGTGAAGTGGCTGGGAAGGCTCGATCCCTGAGCAGTCCTCGGGTACCCAGCATGGCCTGCAGTTGGGCTGCTTGGGGTGAATGAAAGACGAGGAGCTCTCAGAAAGAAAAGAAGGGGTCTACATCAACAGTTAACACCTGGAGAGCCCACAGAGCTGGAATTATGGGGGGCTGTATCTCTACTGAAATGATAGTAATCACACTTGAATTTGCATCTGTGCAGGCACAAATTTTGTCATATATTTTGAGATCTCTTGTCCTCTCTTTTTTTTTTTATTATCCATAGATGGCCAGTACCCCAATGGAGAAGCCATTTCACAACCCAAAAGTCCTTCTTGCTGATGTTGCTTATTCCTAAAATAGTACCCACTCTTAAAATAGATGTATTGCTTAGAAAACTGCTCTTTAAGCATTGCTCTGAATTCTAGAGATTTGATTCCCTGAAGTGCTCGCTGGGTTTGCACATGGCAGAGGTGGACACTGGATGTGCGTGGTTGGATAATGCCATGGAGCTGGTAAGAAATAAAAGCATGCAAAAGGCAATTACAGTGGAGCTGGCATCTTTGGAAGTGCTTGAAGTTTGCTTGTGGTATTGGGGAGCATCACAGTTCCCCTTGTGGTTCAAGCTTGTTGCTGAATTTTAGACTCAGAGAGAGGGAGGTGTGGGATTGTGTGGCTGCCTCACCCCCTCCCCTTGCCAAAGTCTGTTGACCACAGCAGTTTCTTTCAGGCAGGGCTGGTGGGGTTCCCGTGGTTGACACCACATGGCCATCTGCCTTTGGCTGCCACAACTGCAGCAATGGGATGCAGCTCTTCATGCTCCGGCTCACCAGAAGCTTCTGAAACGTATCAGTCTTTCAAGAGCCACAAGAATCTCTGGTTGTCGTGGCCCATCTAGTCCAACACTCTGTCACACAGCAGCCAAAATATACCAGGTGCCATCAGGAGGTCCAGCAGTGGGGCCAGGACACTAGAAGCCCTCCCACTGCTGCCCCCTCCAGCACTAAGAATAGAGTGCATCACCTGCCCCAGACTGAGAATTCCCATCTATACCCTGTGGCTAATAGCCACTGATGGACTTCTGCTCCATATGTTTATCTAATTTCCTCTTGAAACTGTCCATGCTTGTAGCTGCCACCACGTCCTGTGGCAGTGAATTCCATATGTTAATCACTCTTTGGGTGAAGAAGTATTTCCTTTTATCTGTTCTAACCTGACTGCTCAGCAATTTCATGGAGTGCCCACGAGTTCTTGTATTGTGAGAAAGGGAGAAAAGTACTTCTTTCTCAACCTGCTCAATCCCATTCATAATCTTATAAACCTCAATCATGTCACCCCTCAGCCGTCGTTTCTCCAAGCTAAAGAGCCCCAAGCATTTTAACCTTTCTTCATAGGGAAGGTGTTCCACCCCTTTTATCATTCTAGTTGCCCTTCTCTGCACTTTTTCTAATGCTACAATATCCTTTTTGAGATGTGGTGACCAGAACTGTACACAGTATTCCAAATGAGGTCGCACCAATTATTTATACAGGGGCATGATGATACTGGCTGATTTGTTTTCAATTCCCTTCCTAATAACCCCCAGCATAGCGTTGGCCTTCTTTATTGCAGCTACACACTGTCTAGACATTTTCATTGAGTTATCCACTACGACTCCAAGATCTCTCTCTTGGTCCGTCTCTGCCAGTTCAGACCCCATCAACGTGTATTTGTATTTAGGATTTTTGGCTCCAATGTGCATCACTTTGCACTTGGCCACATTGAACCCCATTTGCCACGTTGACGCCCACTCACCCATCCTCGACAGATCCCTTTGGAGTGCCTCACACTCCTCCCTGGTTTTCACCACCCGGAACAACTTCGTGTCATCTGCAAATTTAGCCACTTCACTGCTTGCTCCCAATTCCAAATCATTAATAAACAAGTTAAAAAGCATCGGACCGAGTACTGATCCCTGTGGTACCCCACTGCTTACCACCCTCCACTGAGAAAGTTTCCCATTTATACTCACTCTCTGTTTCCTATTTATAAGCCAGTTTTTGATCCACAAGAGGACTTGTCCTTTTATCCCATGACTATTGAGCTTACTTAGGAGCCTTTGATGAGGAACTGTATCAAAAGCTTTCCGGAAGTCAAGGTAAATAATATCTATTGGATCCCCCTTGTCCACATGTTTGTTCACTCCCTCAAAAAACACTAACAGGTTAGTGAGACAAGTTCTTCCCTTACAGAACCCATGCTGAGTCTGCCTCAATAGTTTTTGTTCATCAATGTGCCTACAAATTCTTTCCTTAATAACAGTTTCCACCAACTTACCCGGTATCGATGTCAGACTGACTGGCCTGTAATTTCCCAGATCTCCTGTGGAGCCCTTTTTAAAGATGGGAGTGACATTAGCTACCTTCCAGTCCTCAGGAATGGAGGCAGAATTTAAAGAAAGATTACATATTTTTGTCAGGAGATCCACAAGTTCACATTTGAGTTCTTTCAGAACTCTCAGATGAATGCCATCCGGGCCTGGTGATTTATTAGTTTTTAAGTTGTCCATCAGTTGTAGGACTTCCTCTCTTGTCACCGCAATCTGATTCAGGTCTTTCAAACCCCCTCCTGAAATCGGTGCTTCTGGAGTGGGCAAGCACTTCTCCTCTTCCACAGTGAAGACAGAGGCAAAAAATGCATTCAGCTTCTCAGCCATTTCCCTATCATCCTTCACTACTCCTTTTACCCCTTGGTCATCCAAGGGCCCCACTGCCTCCCTGGCTGGCTTCCTACTTCTAATGTATTTGAAGAAAGTTTTATTGTTGGCCTTTATGTTTTTTGCGATATGCTCCTCATATTCCCTTTTTGCTTGCCTGATCACAGACTTGCATTTTATTTGCCATAGTCTGTGTTCCCTTTTATCAACCTCACTAAGACTAGCTTTCCACCGCTTAAAGGAATCCTTCTTACCCTTTACAGCTTCCATTACTTTATTTGTTAACCATGCAGGCTTTTTTCTATACCTATTTGTGCCTTTTGAGCCAGTTTGGTGTAGTGGTTAAGTTCACGGACTCTAATCTGGGAGAACCGGGTTTGATTCCCCACTCCTCCACTTGCACCTGCTGGATGACCTTGGGCAAGCCATAGTTCTGATAAGAGCTGTTCTTGAAAGAAGAGCAGTTTCTGTCAAGAGCTCTCTCAGCCCCACCTACCTCACAGGGTGTCTGTTGTGGGGAGGGGAAGGAAAAGGAGTTTGTAAGCCGCTCTGAGACACCTTTGGGTAGTGAAGGGCGGGGTATAAATCCAATCTCCTCCTCCTCCTCCTAACCTGCGGTATATATTTTTTCTGAGCTTCTAGGACTGTATTTTTGAATAGTCTCCAAGCTTCCCCAATGGTTTTGACCTTCTCCACTCTTCCTTTCAATTTCTTCCTCACATGTCCCCTCATACCAGAGAAGTTACCCCTTTTAAAGTTAAAAGTGGTTGCATCAGTCTTTTTGGGCAACTCCCTATCTGTACAAATGTTAAACTCAGTGACATTATGGTCATTGTTCCCAAGTGGTGCAATCACTTTTACATCTCTCACCAGGTCTTGGGTGTTACTTAGGACCAAATCCAGGATCGCCTCTCCCCTGGTAGGATCTGTGACCATCTGTTCCATAGCACAGTCATTGAGAGTGTCTAAAAACTCAATCTCTTTTTCCCGACTAGAACTCATATTGACCCAATCAATGTGTGGGTAGTTAAAGTCGCCTACTACGACACAGTTATTTCGTCTAGCCGCTATCTTTAATTCATTCATCATTTTATAATCCTCCTCTATCTTTTGATCTGGTGGGCGATAACAAACTCCCACTGTTAAGCTTCCTTTTGGACCCACTATTTCAACCCATAGCATTTCCAGAAGCGAATCCAGTTCTCTTACCCTCTCAATCTTACTGGACGGTATACCCTCTCTGACATACAGAGCCACCCCACCTCCAACCCTTCCCCCCATCCTTCCGATATAATTTATAACCAGGAATCACCGTATCCCACTGATTTTCCTCATCCCACCAAGTTTCTGAAATACCCACAATGTCTATTTCCCCCCCCCAACACCAAGCATTCCAACTCCCCGATTTTACCTCAGAGACTTCTAGCATTTGTGTATAAACACTTATAGTTTCCCACGTTTGTTAAGCCCACAGCCTTCGTCTTGCTGCCTCGAGACCTTGCCAGACAGTTCCTATCATTAGCCACAGTCTCAGTGGACAATTGTAATCCATTTCCTTGTACAAAAGTAATAGCTACCCCTTCATCTCTTTGAGATGAGCCATCCCGAACCAGAGACTTTTCATCTCCTGTCGGCTTTCCCCCAATATTCAGTTTAAAAACTGCTCTGCCACCTTTTTGATTGTGATTGCCAGCAGTCTGGTTCCTTCTTGTGACAAGTGGAGACCATCCCTTTTGTACAGCTCCCTCTTGTCCCAAAAAGCATCCCAGTGCCTAACAAACTTGAACCCTTTTCCCCTACACCACCGTCTCATCCATACATTGAGACTCCTGATCTGTGCCTGTCTCTCCAGCCCTGCGCGTGGAACAGGTAGCACTTCCGAGAAGGCTACCTTGGAGGTCCTGGCCTTGAGTTTCCTGCCCAGCAGCCTAAATTTCTCCTCCAGGACCTCACGACTGCATTTCCCCACATCGTTGGTGCCAACATTCACCACGACCACTGGCTCCTCCCCAGCACTATCTACCAGCCTATCTAAAACACGCGTAACATCCACTACCTTCGCACCAGGTGGGCAAGTCACCATACGGTCAGTACGCGGGTTCACCACCCAGCTGTCTACCTGTCTAAGGATCGAATCACCAACTACCAAGAGCCCCCCTCCCACCCTTCCCAGGGACGGTTCCTTGGTACGAAAGGATACCCGTTCACCAGCTGAAGAAGAGGTCCCTTCTGAGGGCACATTCCCCTTATCCTCAGCATGGTGCCCCGTTTCCCCTTGACCCTCATGCTCCCTGGCAGCAGCCGGGCTACCAGATCCAGAGTGGGACATACCTAACAAGTCCCCGAGAGTCTTCCCCGTGCACCTAACTGACTGTCTCTGCTTCTCCAGGTCAGCCACCTTGGCCTCAAGGGAGCAAACTCGCTCCCTGAGAACCAGGAGCTCCTTGCACCGAGCACACACCCAAGTCTTCTGACCTGTGGGCAGATAGTCATACATGTGACACTCCAAGCAAAACACTGGATAGCCCCCAACCCCCTGCTGGCATTCTGGCTTCATAATTGTTTTTAAACAAATACTTTTCTATAACCCCCCTTTCAAAACCCTTTGTATTTATATGGTTCCTGTTGTAGGAGTCTACTTACCTTACTGGGAACCCAAGGAGCCAAGGTCCCTGTCTTTCTGGCTCTTCCTGGGCTTCTTACAGAGCCCCTTTTGCTCTCACCCTTGCTCTCACCCTTCGGCTCGTGCCAGAGGTCCTCCTGACTCACCCCCACATGTGACTTGTTTAAGGGAGCGACTGCGGCAAAACTTAGCAACCAGGTGAAGAGAGGCCAGGCTACAGGGGAGATGCTCAGCCAGCCCAGAGTTCTAACAGGAGCCTGGCTGATCGTGCAGCTGACTAATTGGTAGCAGCATTGAACTCCACACTTTGGGCAGTACTCTTTGTGGAAGCAACAAGTCAGCTTTGTGCTGCTTGTATTCACTCCAGCTTGGCTCTTGCACCTAGTCTTTTGGACCCCCTGGCTTTAGACTTGACTCTGTGTTCCTGGCTTCTGACCCCGGCTTGGCTTTTTGGACTTTGCACCATCTTCTTGGCTCCCGACCTTGGCCTGTCCTGGACTCCCTTTGACTGGCACCCCAGCCCGTGACATTGTGCATATTGAGGAAAGGGGGGTCAATTAGATGTCGAGGAGGGGTGTGGGTCATGGTCAGTGGCAAAATATCTCCAGTACCTGGCATGACATTCCACGGCACACGTGGCCCTGGCCCAATAACGTGACATTTATGTCAGATCCGGCCCTCGTAACAAATGAGTTCGGCACCTCTGTACTAGAGAACCAGTGTAGTGGTATAGCTAGCAGTACCAGGACAGGATCTGGGAGACCAGGGTTCAGACCCCCGCTCTGTCACGGAAGCCAGAGCCTAGGTTGCTGCTGCTGCGGGGACTAAGAGGTGGAGGACAGGACACAATTGCAAGCAACCCCACGGGAGAGGAAAGGAGGGCATCAATAATAGCAGGACTGTTTTAATTCATTTTGCTGCGTGTTCACCCTGTGAAGACTGGGATGCCCAGAAGACGCTTTCAGCCCACGGAGGGCTGGTTGGAACAGGAGGAGGAGATCGACAATGCGGGAATCATCTGGGAAGCAGCCCTAGGCCTAAGCCGGCCGCGAGAGGCTGAGTGCATTCCCAAGAGCCCGGTTCCAGGGCTCGGGTGCACATATGGCATTCCCAGCCTCGACTGCCAAAAAACTTCAATGCCCCACATTCACACGAGTCCTACCCCAGGTCCCCACAGCTGAAAAGGGCCTTTGTGGGGCCACTGGAAGCTGACAGTTCACCCAGCTGGCTCCTGCACCCACCCACCCACCCCGCTTGGATCTCCGAGGGACCGTCAACTGCTAGTGTTGGATATGCTTGAGACGGCTGATCCCCCATCCCAGACATTTGTATTGTTGCCCTCAGTAAACTGGGTGTCTCTTTTCAGCTTATCTGGTTTCTTAGTATTCCTCAGGTAAAGGTAAAGGTTCCCCTCGCTCGAAAGCCAGTCGAATCCCACTCTAGGGGGCGGTGCTCATCTCCGTTTCCAAGCCAAAGAGCCAGCACTGTCAGAAGACGTTTCCGTGGTCATGTGGCTGGCATGACTAAACACTAAGTTGCATGGAACGCTGTTACCTTCCCACCGAAGCGGCACCTATTTATCTACTTGCAATTTCTTGCTTTTGAATTGCTAGGCTGGCAGGAGCTGGGGCCAGAGACAGAAGCTCACTCCGTCATGCGGCACTTGGGTCTCGAACGGCCAGACTACAGACCTTCCAGTCTGCAGCTCAGCATCTTAACCTCTGAGCCACCACAGCCCTTGCAAGCCTATAAAGGAGCTTTGCCACTCTGTCGTTATACCCATTTGTGCAGAACACAAAATTTGGTTGCCCACACCAGCATAGGATCCAAGTCAGTGTAGCTCTTTTAGCTGAGGACTGAGAGGAGGCAGGAGGACGGGGTTTCTTCCTGATGCTCAGGCTATTTCAGCAGGCTTTCAGTGCGTTCCACATCCACACTGATGTGTCCCTTGGCCACATGGGGACAGATCTGCATCTGCAGCACCAAACATGGGACTCCCAGGCCCACCCTGGCTGCTGGCGTGCAAAGCAAGAGGCGGGGAGGGGAGGGGAGAGGAGGCGGCACGGCAGAGCCCGGTCTTGTCACATCTCAGAGGCTAAGGAGAATTGGGACCCACCCTATGTTCATGTATTCTTTACACGCACGTTACATGTTTGTGTGCATGTAAAGCATGCTCACCCCAAGTTATAAACCCAGGCTCTCACATAACCAGTGACTTGAGGGACACTAGTAAAGGCTGCCTCTGAGCAAGTACAAAGGGCAGAGTGTCCCAGGTACTTCAACCCTTTTCCTGTTCGTGTGTCTTCAAGCATGTTTAGTGTGAATCAGCCATCTAAGGCTCACAAGGAGTTGATTCACAGTCTGCCCTCTTAAATAGGAAAAGACCTTGTTGCTACAGTTTGAGAGCCAGTTTGGTGTCGTGGTTAAGAGCACGGGCTCTAATCTGGGAGAACCAGGTGTGAGTCCCCTCTCCTCCACTTGCAGCTGCTGGTGTGACCTTGGTCAGTCATAAATTCTCTCAGAGCTGTTCTCTCAAGGGCAGTTCTTGAGAGAGCTCTCTCAGCCCCACCTACCTCACAGGGTGTCTGTTGTGGGGAGGGGAAGGGAAAGGGATTGTAAGCCACTCTGAGACTCCTTCCGGTAGTGAAGGGCGGGGTATAAAACCGATCTCCTCTTCTTCTACTACAGATTATGCTAGAGCACAACAGGGAAAATACTATCACGCCTACTGGGTTACAGATCTAATGAAAAGACCAGAAAAAACAATAAGCTAAACTTAACAATACAGAAGATATACCTTCTATATTCCTCCTCCCCCCAGTGCATAGCCTGACCCCCACCAGCTCCATGCACGGGAATCCAGGCTCCAGCATCCAAAGAAAGATTAACAGATGTTTCTGTCAGACTCGGGTTCGCCTTTTCCTTTGTAATCTGTACCTGTGGTATTTCCAACCTGCTTATTGTTATCCGCACCCCCATTCCCTTCCCCCTTTTGCTTTTGCCTGCTACAGCAGATGTTTCCAGCTGTCCGCTTATCACTCACCCTTGCTGACATTCCTGGTGGGAGGGGGGAGAAACTGTGGGAGGGGGAGCGGCTGTGTGAACACTTGTAGACTAGGGAGGCAATGCTGGAAACCTTTTCCCCAAGCAGCACCTCAAGAACTTTCACATGAGAGTGTCCTTGAAGTTGATAAGACTTTTGAATGGCTTTGTATTTGTCTGGGTTCTCAGGACTGCTTATACTTATG
Organism: Gekko gecko; assembly: GCA_029375565.1. Classification (NCBI taxonomy): domain Eukaryota; kingdom Metazoa; phylum Chordata; class Lepidosauria; order Squamata; family Gekkonidae; genus Gekko; species Gekko gecko. The sequence goes on along the minus strand of JAPDNY010000014.1, from coordinate 68,619,185 downwards.
AATGTGTGACGTAGCTGTGGAATGTGGGGTTTAGTTATACACCAGGTCCCTGCTTTTGCTCCCAAGTCCTGACAAAGAAGTCACTTTTGCAGCATCTCAAAACTCTTCAATAAACTTTCATAACAGAAAAGCTGTGTGGAGTGTGAGTTGACTGGGAACCTGACTGTTTCAGCCTTTTAACCCTTCCTGCATTTGTTGGCAGGAAACCTCTCCCAATCTAGTTTCAGGAAACTTGCCCCACATAGGGAGGTGAACCCCAATCTCCCAATCAGCCTGGGGCACACATGTCCCAGGCATCTCAATAACCAGATCGTGTTTTATGACAGCCATCCATCTTATCCTCCCTGGCAAGTAGGTGAATGGTTCTCTCTTTGCAGGAATCCATCTCTGCTCTCTCTGGACATTAAGGATTTTCTTCAGAGCGCTGTGGGTCACGTGGACTAGGCAAATTATGCCTTCTCTTCTTTATGCCTCCTCCCCAGAAGTCCTTCTGATGCTTTTCATGGGTGGAGATTCAAACCCACATGGAGCAGCAGCCAGGCTGTTCATGAGCAAACAGCCCAGTATGCTTTGAAAAGCAGCCGAGGGGTCTCCTTGTTCATGAGTGGGTTTGCTCAAAACTTCCAAGATGTCTCAGCATCTTTAACTTTATTTAAGAGTAGCTGGATAGAGAGAGACAATTTTTTAAAAGTTCTGCACCAACAGCATTTCTTGTATGATATGAGAGCTAAAGGAATCAGAAACTAGGTCTGTGATGTACTAGAAGAGAGCAGTGACTCTCGAAATGCTCCTCCCCTGCCACTAATGTTGTTAGTCTTTAAGGAGCTGCTGGACGCTTGCTCTTTTCTGCTGCTACAGACAGACTAACACCAGGATAATTTGAATAACTATTTTAACCTTTCATGTTGAAAAACACTAATCAGATATGCATTAGTGATTGCAAAGGGTTGTTTATTCATTCGTGTAAATATTACAGCCTCTTAAAGGGAACCATTAAGAATGCAAATACTCACTTTTTAACAATTTATATATTTGAACAAACTCTAAAATGAGTTGTTTAACCAGACTCTTAAATATTTTTTGTAGTAAGAATGCAGATGCCAAATGTATGTGTATACAAGACAGTTTCAATTAACTGGATTAATGTAAAAAGCTGAACTCTTCAAAACAATAGCAGCACATACAAAAAATAATAATAATCCCGAACAGCTACTGTAGTTTCAAGATACACGTATAGGTTTCCACAGATGTTAATGCCTCAGGAGGGTTGGCCGATTCGACTAAAAATGCGCTGCAGGAGTGGTGGGAAGAGAGTGCTGATGGAGGAGAAAAAAGAGACGTGGCACTGAGAACTTTGTTTGGCAAAGAAGGATTTCAACATGAACCTTCCAGGAAGGAGGCGACTCTGTCTTACAGCCCATCAGAACATTCCAGCGGCAGTCGGGCTTCCTGCTGTCCCATTTTCACTGCTACTCCCCCAGAACATGTTCACCAAGAAGCATTCGAGCACTCCTTCTGAGACCTTTTTCTTATCCCAGCTGATTTTTTGTATATACTTCTGCTAACTTTCCAGCTATATTTGATCCTTGCTTCCTTCACAGTCAACAAAAGCTCTTGACATATCTGAGTTCCAAACCACTGCACAGCAATCAGTACACAGCACTGCCTAGAATGGTCATGTGACTGCACCACAGTCCAGAGTCTAAATTTTACACTATGGAACAGGAATAGTCACTCCCAGCTCGCATCTAAAGCAATGCTATCTGCCCCCTGGCAGCTTTGCCCTAACTTCAGTCGATGCACTGTAACGGAAAAGAAAAACCCATTTTCAAGTTGCAAGAAATATAGCCTTTCAGTGTTTTACTGTTGTATCTCTCTAGCAGGTATGTATAAATGTATCTGGTTTTAAGTGCAGGTGTGCCGGAAGCATCAAGTGCCTGTCTACTGGGGGTTCTGATCATGCACACCAAAGCTGGAAAATATATGTATTGCCTTATCCAGACAAAATGGCAGTGGCACATGTTGAGACATTCGCATGCGCCATGCTCTCCTAGTACATGCAGCAGGACCACAAAGACAGAAGAGGGCTTTTGTGTGACAAAATGCATAGCCCTGGGGTTCGCTCTCTGGGGAACAAAGTGGTTCCTGAGGGTAGACGCTATCCCTAACTAGTCCCAATATGGCTCCTAAGCAGCACAAGAAATACACAGAACTGGACAGACTCAGGTGGGGCAGCCCTATTGGTCTGAAGCAACAGAACCAAGTTTGAGTCCAGTCAGGCACCTTTGAGGACAACAAAGTTCAATTCTGGCTAGCAGCTTTTGGAAGGAAAAAACCCAACCCTAAGCAGACCTGCCTCTTGGGCCTCTGCTAACAGTCACGTGCAGCTCAATCAAATCTATTACATTTTCTTCTCTGGTCTGTCACAGGTACAATGAAGTATTCTACTTATATGCATCCACACATTCATTCTCTAATAGCACTTGAAAATGCATCATTACTAAGATTGCTTTGCTCATCTGTGTAAGAACCCCACATACCCCCCATCCGCTACCTGCGCTTTTGGCATGGGGCAGGCTGCTTGTGATGTAAGAGGAACAGTGATAGGTTAGAAGTGAAGGGGGGGGATTTCCTGTTAAAAACAGGCCATCCAGTCCCACCCCCTGCTCAATGCAGGATCAGCCTCGGGCATCCCTGGGAAGGGTTTGTCCAGCCCCTGCTTGAAGACTGCCAGGGAGGGGGAGCCCAACACCTCCCAAGGCAGCTGACTCCACTGTTGTGCAACCCTTACTGTAAAAAAGGTTTTCCCTAATACCCAGCCGGTACCTTCCTGCCCTTAATTTGAACCCATGATTGCGAGTCCTCTCCTCTGCTGCTCTGCCCTCCCCTAGGTGACACAGCCCTTCAAAGACTTAAGAGAGAGCCATCATGTCCCCCTCGACCTCCTCTTCTCCCGACTGAACATCCCCAAGAAGTCCCTCAGCCTTTCCTCACAGGGCTTCTTGGTCTCCCGGCCCCCTGATCCTCCTCGTCGCTCTCCTCTGCCCCCGCTCCATTCCGTCCACATCCTTTCTGAAGTGAGGCCTCCCGAACGGCACACAAGACTCCACGTGCGGCCTGACCCATGCCGTGTGCAGCAGGACGACGACCTCCTGTGATCTGGATGTTATGCCTCTGCTGATAACACCCCAAGATCGCATTAGCCTTTTTTGTTGCTGCATCACGCTAGCTGCTCATATTTAACTTATGGTCCACCCGTACCCCAAGGCCTTGTTCACACACCCTGCTACCCAGAAGTGTATCCCCCAACCAGTATGCATGCCACTCATTTTTGTTACCCTGATGTAGAACTCGGCACTCATCCTTGTTAAATTGCATCTTGTTCACATCTGCCCACTTTTCCAGTGTGTTCAGATCACAATGAATTCTATCTCTATATTCTGATGTGTTCGCTGCTCCATTAAGCACAGTACAGCCACTGCCAATTACGATCTCAAACTCAAGTTTATCCGTATTCAGTAAATCACCTGTATTCGCCAGAACCACAATGACAGCAGGAACTATTAGCACCATCAATTTCACAAGGGATCAAGTTTTCTGTTGGTACTAGTGGATGCAAGTCTAGAGGCTTCCAAGTTCATCTCACTGGAATAATTCGTGTTCTCTTGCAAACGAGACCAAATCCCTTACCTCCCCTCAGTTCCCCATCTTTAGCAAAACATGCATTTAATCACAAACTATTTCAAAACATACATTAAACCACCTTGCACACTGCCTTGTTCCATTCTTCTTTTCATCCCTGCCACAGCAGTACAAGACTAACACAGATTAAAAATTACTTGGGGAAAGCAAAAAAGGGCCCAACTCAAATGAGGCCAGCATTTTGTGGGGCTGGTGTCAGGTTCGGACTTTTCTCCTGTGAGATGATGCTTGTATCCCAATGCCTTATGCTCTTAATGCTGTTACTTTCGCTTTTGGAAACCCACTTGCTTTGCCCATCTGCCCAGCGCCTTATCAGTCCTCCCTGACATTCCTAAGGGGCGGGGAGCATGTGAATGAATGAGAGGAGTGTTGTAGCAGCTTCGCTGGTAACCTTTCCTAAGTAGCCCCCACATAGCCCATGAGACCAGCTGGGTCCATGGCCGTGGGAGACAAGAGCCTTAAGATAGCCAGCCGGGTTGTATATTCTCTCATGACCTGTAGTAGCCTAGGTGCCTGTGTATGACGTATGCCTGAGGGTGGGACTCTAATCCCTTTCCCCTTGTTCCATGCTACTGATTGCCAGTTCTGGCAAAGGTGCTCACCTGTCTAGAAGCCAAACTTTGCCAATAAACCTGCTAAAGGACTATTGTGTACTGCGTGGTTACTGCAGGACTTGACAGCTGGGCAGGGGAGGGGAGAGAGCTGGCCAGAGGCTGGGCGGGGCTGATGGAACAGCAGCAGGAAAGAAGGGCTCCTCCTCCTGTCCGGAGCCAATGGTAAGGCACCAGAGTGGGCCAAGGAGGAGGGCCATAGTAAGGGGAATAGCCAGCCGCCGGCCACCCGCCTCAGTCTTTGTCCAGGCGCAGAACGACTTGCCCACCCATCCCACCCTCAGGGTACAGGTGTGAATGTGATATGCCCAGTGGGCGGTGGGAGGGAAGACAGCATTCTGTGGTTAATTAAAGGGGTTATTGCTTTACATTATGATGTGATCCTTTTGTTATATTTTGCCACAACTTTAGCGGTAATAGCATGGGACCAGATCTGTTTTCAGAATATGGCCTGCACACCATTTCTTGGATATGGGGACCCCTCATGGGGTCTTGGCATGAGGGACAAAGGGGAGCATGTTTGCTCAAGGACTAACACAGGTACCCTCACGCCCAGATGGCAGGGGAGGACACGAAGGGGCAGTCGTCTCTGTGGGTTCCAGCAACCTACCATTCTATGTAGCACTACCTATGCCGGCTGACTGGGTGACGGATACATAGGTTGGCAGATGGGCCAGACGAGGCACAGGATCCAGTGGGCCCATGCTGTGCCAATGCTTCTTACAGCTGTAATCAATAAAGTCGTGGCCCATTTACCCACATATTTTCTGAATCAGTTATGTGTGTGGTTCTTGCATATGGAAAGGGTATAGCCAAGGGAGCCTCCCCCCACCTCCCCCCCAAGAACTGGAGCCCACAAATACAGCCCCAAACTGCCCTGATTGGTTTAGAGAAGGGAAAAAATAACTTCATGTTTGGAGACACGCATGCAAAGGCTTCTACCCAGAATTAAACTTTGTTGATCTTAAAGGCGCCCCCGGACTCAGACTTTGTTATAGAGCTCGATACTACAAGATTGTCAGAATGCTTGCCTTGCTGTTTACACTGAGTTCATTGTTCTGTGTTTCTTTTCTGGCTATCGCTTGTGCGCTTGCGTAGAAATGCCAGCAGTAACGTGGGAGCAGACTCCCCTGCCGCCTCGCCTTATCTTGGCGGCCTTGGAGAAGAGGCTTTGGAGCGTTCCTCGGTTTGGGGAATTTTCCAGTCCTACGGGACAAGGTGGGGGGGGGAGTGATGCTCCCGCCTATTAAGTAATCCTCCCACCGGGAGTTTCCCGCGCATGCGCTAAAAGTTCATTTGCTAGTTTGGCTTTTGCATCATGCTATATCAGGGAGTGAGTACCCTCATGCCGCCATTCCTGACAATAGCCTTTTTACTGTGGGCAACAGCGTTGTATTCCAATAAAGCTTTTCTTTGCTTGAAAAATGACTGGATCCACTTGCTATTGAGCCTGACAAAGATGTCTTCCCACCATCAGGGGGCAGTCAAGAGCAGTCCTACACAAAGAAACCAAAGGCAACAAAAAACAGAAGGCGGTGGGGCCAGTGGGCATAGTTGGAGTCAACATGCGAGTCATCTTCCCCACACACCAGGCCCCATCGGCAGACCTCAGCAATCGCCTGGGGAGCCAAAGTAGGAGGGGCACAAAAAACCCCCCAACAACGGCCAGAGAAGCCTCCTCTGCTGACTTTAAGTGGCTTCTAAAATCTCCATACCTTCCGGCACAGGATGGGACATGGTAGGTTTTCAGAAAGCTTATCTATTTTTATTTTTGTATTGTTCATTCTGAATGGCCAGTAAGTAAAACTGGTATGTTTAGGTATTAGCCTGGGAAAGAGAAGGCTTAGAGAGGACATGATTGCAGTCTTCAAATATTTGAAGGTCTGTCATGTAGAAGATGGAGCAGATCTCTTCTCTCTTGCTCTGGATTGCAAGACTAGATCTAATGGGTGGAAATTACAAGGGAGTCATTACCGGCTAAATATCAGGAGAAACTTCCTAACTGTAAGAGTGGTTGAGCAGTGGAACAGCCTGCCTCGGGAGGTGGTGGATGCTCCTTCCCTGGATGTTTTCGAGCGGAGGCTGGACGACCATCTTTTGGGTATGTTGTAGGGCTATCTTTTGGCTACGCTCCTGCAGAGTGCAGGAAGTTGGACTAGACGACCTGCAAGGTCCTTTCCAACTCTAACATTCTATGATTCTATGATAAAACATTCATTCCAGCCTTCTCACTTTTCTCTCTATTGAAGGTGGGGGGGCAGGATAAAGTCACAGGGCACCAATAAACCTGGGGCTCGCCCTGGCCCTGAACAGACCCACTCCCTGACGGGATGGGAGAGCCATTATGTCCTTCGCTTGCAGGATGAGGAGCCTCGTTTTGACATCTACACAAACTGCAGAGAAGACAACTAACTGGGGGTGGGAAATAAATACTTGCTTTTGGTGCTTCTGTAAATACCACTTTAGACTCTGCCGTACATTTGAAAAACACACATCATTAATTTAAAAGCCTGAATGGAGTCTAGAAATCAAAGTAATCTCCGATATTAAATCCCTTGATGAAGACAGTGGATATTCTACTGGCTCCTGCCAGGAAGTCTGGATTCTCTAATGCTATTACCTTACCTTTTCAATAATGCTAAAAAGCCTCCCTTTTTCCATTCTGTATGTTCCTCTGGTCCCTGCGGCAAGACCGGCACTCGGCCATCCTGCTGCCCATCGTCTGAATTTTGTGCCATGTCATATTCCACATATTCCCCTATTAACAAATAAGAATCAGGGAAGTCACATGATGAAAGAGCACGCTCACTCTGCACCCCATTCAGAAAATGCTGTGCTGACAACAACGAGGCTAACCCACACCTGCCACTTCCTAGAGGCAAAACAGCTCTGAGCACACTATTTGCCCAACTGGGAGGGTTGCGCTTGTACTGACTGCAGGCATCCAAGAAGGGGAACGGGGGAGAAGGAGAGAGGACATGAGGAAAATTATGTTTTAGCCAATTCTTGGCACAAGATAATGATGTCGCAGATCTGTATGTTGGTAACTGCCCTGTGCCTACAATGTGGGGAGGTTAGTATATCTCTAATAAAATAAATAAATGAACAAACAACTAGATGAAATTCGTTGTAGATTTTCTGGGCTGTATGGCTGTGGTCTTGGCATTGTAGTACTTACAACAACATTATAGAATCTACAACAACTAATGAACTCCCGCTGTGAAAGCCTTCGACCACTAAATAAAATGTTTACAGGGACCATTTCACTTACCCAAGGTCATATTGTCATAGCCACTGTTAACAAGGGCAGCTCCATTGTACCGAAGCAGTATTTCTCCTGCCAAATTCTGGAAAAGGGGGGGGGGATCAACATTTTACCCTTTTCTTTCAATACTGTTAAATTAAGTTGTTGTTCTACTTTTTCCCCTTGATTTCCCCCCCTACAGCTTGCATTTTACAGATTCATTTGTAAGTGAAGGATGGGGGAGCAGGGAATTTGCTCGAGGAGCAGAAGAAGCACGTGACTCCCGCAGCCTCGTCGGGTTTTCCTTCCGCCAGCCCTTATTGTGCGGGCCTCAGTGAGGGCAGGACAAGAAACGTGTGAAGCAGTACGAGGGCAGGTTCAGGGGAACTAATAACTTGGATACTGGATTTAAGCACCAGGGTAGGAATGTGGCAGACTACACGAGAAGGGGAAGAAGCCCATTCACACTGCCCACAGGAAAGGCAGAATGCCTCGGTGCTGTACGGTGCGTTGAATTGGGCAGTACTGATGAACGCCAGAGGCATTCATCCGCAAGACTGGTGTTTGGAGGCAACTGAAAGGAAGTCTGGATACAGTTTCAAGCACTGCCGTCTCGGCTTGATCACCTCCACTTCTGCAGCAGGCAGCTGTGAACCTAGGAAAGCTTTTGCTGAATTAAAAAGCATTTCATTTGAAAAGGGTGCTACTGATCTCTGCTTCTAACCAAAGAGTAACACGGTTAACCCTTGAACTAGGACCTGGGTTAAAAAAACATGTTCTGTTACGATACAGGGAACCGTCTGTACAAGATACCTACACCTCTGGATAATGTTGTAATTAAGTCTATAATTAAATTTGCAGAGGGACAGGAGGCACCCATTCTGACTTCAAGAGAGCCACGGATTCCTGCATAATAAATCCTATTGGGTCGCCAGCAACATTTCTCAGGGTGAAGTTTTCAGAAGGACATTTCTTCCTGGCAGCTGGTAACTTTGGCTAGCATTGTTTCAAATGGAAGATTTAATTTATAAATATTATCTGGGTTTGAATGTACAAAAATGACAATGAATACCTCTGTTGGATGCACCACATCTCTCCAAAGTCTTGTTCTTCCATGTGGCCTGGCTGTGCCATAAATACAGGCTGCATCTCTAGCTACATTTCTAAACAAATAATACATAAATATGTATCTGCTTTGTATGCTGCAAAACAGTTACTGGAAGCAATAAAAACAGAGGGGGGAAATTAAACAGTCATTTGGATACTTTTCGTTTAGATATTTGGCAAATAACAACTTTAAGCAGAAAATACCAGGAAGAATAATTCCCTCCTGCAGTAAATTTTTTTATTTTAGTTGAAAATATTTATGTATAAATTAATAAACGAGGAATAAATAGACAAACAAGTTCATAGCTACCTTCTTTGTCCTCATTACACTTTCTAGCACGAAATCATTGCTTGCAATATTTTAAAAAATACTTTATTAAAGTTTAAAATCACAGTACAATCAGGAAGAGGCTGGAACAAAACATCAACTATTTAAAACAAAGGAACCATGGCCCTGTGAGGGCATAGGCAGTGCTCCCTCAAAGCTGTGGAGTCTTGTGAGCAAAAATTCTACTTTGTGAGCTGCTGGCATTAAAGTTGTGAGCGAGAGATTTGGCTACTGCATAAATTAGTTTGCTCTGGAGCCATCCTTTCTGAGCTAAGAAAAAAAGTGTGAGCTGGAGGCTAAAAAACACTAACTCAGCTTAGAGGGCATAGGGTAGAAAAGCCTGCAAGCATTGGAAGAGAACCACCAGTTTTCTGACAAGCCAATAGAGAAAGAGCACAATTTAAATAAACAAACAAGCAATAAAATGAGTAAGTTGATTGGAAGCCCTGTCAGACAAGAGGCACCTCAGCCGAAAGTCAGAGCAAAGGGTGATCTAAAAGTGAAGCCATGTGTGGTAACTCGGATTAGAATGGAGAAGATCATGTTCTGCCATGAATTGTAGAATCGGAGCCCAAGTAAAAACAAATTTGCAGAAGATCATTGTTGAACCAGTTTGTGCTTGATCCAGGAAGTTGGAGATCTTATTTATTACAAAGTGATCCCAGATCTTGTCATATCAGGCCTTCAAAGTCAGGGTGCAGGAGGCTTCCAGACTGCCGCAATCGTTAGTTTGGCAGCTGCAAGGAGAATTTATGCATGCTGTCCCAAGCCATAAATTTAGGAGTAAAAGGTCCGGTCTTACTGGAAGTGACTGCAATGCGATTTTGCAGATTTGGGCCATAATTGCATACCAAAATTGTTGAATGATTGGGCATTCCCACCAGCAGCAACATATCAGACAATAGATTGGATATATTTCCAATTTCAAAAAATTAAGCTTAAGACCAGAAATCTTTCCAAACTTAGTGAGGAGCTCCTGAATAGCTGGTAAGGATCAAAGGGATCAGATACATGAAGTGTTAAGTCGTCCGCAGAAAGGTTTACTTTATGTTCCTGTCTTCCAATAGTTATGCCCAAAAAATTGTCATTCCATCGCAGCTCTTCTGCTAGAGGTTCAATGGCGAGTGAGAAGGTGAAAAACGGCATCCCTGCTGGGGACCTCTTATAGGATGGAAAGTGTGGGGATTGTGACCATTGATTCATACTCTAGATTTGGGATGTGAATAAATCAGCTATAAAGCTTTCAAGAAGTTATTTCTGAAGCCAATTTTCTGTGATAACCTAAGCATATATGGAACTTCGAGAGAATCGAATGCCTTCTTGAAATTATGCTAATATTAGTGAGTCTAGTGAGGAGTGTTTTCCATGAACAATGACACTGAGAGTACAACGAATGTTGTTTCAAATCTAAGTTGTACCTTTTCTTTTCTCTGGTGTGACGTTAGAGAGATGATTGCACCCTGCAAGACTGCCTTCATTGTGTTCCAAAGTACTGGAGGAGCTGTTTCAGGAGACATGTTTTCTTTAAAGAAGTTTCTGATGTCCAGGTCCAATTTCTTCCCTTATCGATTCCTTTAATAAAATACTTTTGTCTAAAGTCCATTGTCTGTTCTTTAGTATCAGCAGAGGTAAGAGTTAAATGACAATCTAGCCACGCAAGGGGAGACAGGGGTACAATATTGGCTAAAAATAGCTGGACTATATAAGAAAGTTAAAAAGCTAATGGAGGATAGGAATATAAGTACAGAGGAACCAATGGAAGAAATATATAAAAGAATGAAACAAAATAAAAGAGGGTTAGCAGGAGCAATATATGAAAAATGATTTCAGATAAAAAACAAATAATTACTCAGTTAAAAGGAAAATGAGAGACAGAAACACAAATAACAGAGCAAAAGGCTATAAAACTTATGAATGGAATTACAAAAATTAAAATACACAAGTTTAAAGAATTAGAACTAAAAATTTTTACCAAATGGTATAAGAACCCCAGCCACGCTGGCCAACATGTTCCCAGGATTGAGTCCCAACTGCTGGCATTGTAAAAAATTTAAAGGGTGGTACTCACATATGTGGTGGGAATGCTCAGAAGTTAAAAAAAAATGGAAAAATATTGTAGGAAAAATGAATGGATTACTTGCAATAAATATAAACATAGATTTCGAATTAATGTTGATAAGTACAATAGGATTTGAGACAATAGAGAGAAAGCACCAAGAATTACTGAAAGCAATGGTCCTAGCAGGTAAAGCGGTTATAGTGGCAGGTTGGAAAGATGCAAGTAAATGGACGGAGAGAAATTGGCACAACTATTTGTTTGAAATTATTCAATCAGATATAATCTCCATAATTAACCAAGACATGCCGTGGGAAGACAGAACAGCGATAATCCAAGAGAAATGGACTATATACCAGAGATGTATGGAAGAAGAACAAAGAGATGACGTTCAGTGGAAGCTCCAAACATGATGCCCCCAGCTGAGAGAAAAGGACTAAGAACAATAGACTGGGGGGAGGGGGGGAGGGGGGAAACTGTAAAAGCACAATGGAATATGAAAGCGCATAACTGGAAGTGTAATAATAATAAGAATAAAAAATATTTATACAAAAAAAAGACAATTTAGCCACGCATGGTCTGTCAGATTGCCTGAGGAGAGTAGAAGAAGTACAGATTGGGAAACCAGCAGGTAAATCCCCCAATCTATGTACCCACCTAGGATTTAACAACTCAGAAAGCTGTTTAGACGGTTCATCACTGACCTGTCATTATACAGCTGCAGATGTGAAATTTCTGCCGTGCATTCCTGCCTGCTCCACTTTGTAGCTCTTTCTGTGTCCACGTACCCGCTCTGTTCCCGTGCATTGCCAGCCTTCAGGGTAAGGAAAACAGTCAGGTTCATTTGTTTATTTAGAAAATGTCTGTTTTAACAAACTGTCACACGTTATCACAGACCAGAGCACCAGCTCTCCCTCACTGTGCAAAGAAGCTGAAGACCCCCCAGGAGGAAGAGGGGGAGGAGACTGAAGTTCTGGACCCACCCCAGAAGGCAGCATCAGGCGGCCCCTTCCTGAGGCCCCCTTAATATCCAGGAGGAGCTGCAAGATGCTGGGTCAGTGCTGCCTTCCTCCTCCCACTCAGAATCCCCCACCACAGAACCCACACAGCCCCTGAGGCCTCTCCTCAGTTCCCTTCTCACGCCCCACAAGCATTCCAGCCCCATCAGAACCCCTGCGCCAAAGTCAGGAGCAGCACCTTTAAAAAAACCCAGAAGCCTGTTCCAGAGACTGTAGTCCTCACCTTCTTGCAGGAGGAGACAAGGCCTCAGGTCACTTTCACCTTTGCTCAAACAGCACCTAAGCTCCTTGCCTTGTGGAATCCAGCCTTAGTGAACACAGCCAGCCACACACACACACACAGACATGCACCCCCTTGACCCTGGAGTGGCAGAGCCTCTCTGAAATATACTGGGTTCAGATGCATAGAGTGATCAGCTCATAGTTTATTCGTGATTTCAGCAAGCAGAAAAGAAGACTGAGAATCCCTGACCGAAGCCAGATATTTATGCATGCAAAAGGTTACACCCCAAACACACACCCACTCCCACGATTGGCTATTTACACTACATTGTTATTCCACTGGTTTTCTCTAGGATCCCTGTCTCCCTGCTGGTCCATTCTAGGACCCTAGTCAACTATTGTTATGGATCCTGAAGCTCTGTCTGAGTTGAGCTTCAGTCAAAGTATGGTCTGGGCTCAATACATTACACTCTCCCTTAATCAGCCTCAAAGAAGAAGAAGAAGAAGAGAAGAGATTCTGCCCTTCACTAGGAGTCTTAGAGTGGCTTGCAAACCCCTTTCCCTTCCCCTCCCCACAACAGACACCCTGTGATGTAGGTGGGACTGAGAGAGCTCTTTCCAGAACTGTCCTTGAGGGAACAGCTCTGACAGAACTATGGCCTGCCCAAGGTCAACCAGCAGCTGCAAGTGGAGGAGTGGGGAATCAAACCTGGTTCTCCTAGATTAGAGTCTGCACACTTAACCACTACACCAAATTGGCTACACCAAATAGGACACGTCCCCCAAAACTATCTGAAAATGGATAACAGACGTTTCTGACCTTTCTTTTCTTTGAATTTAACATTTACAAAGAAAACTGAAAACAAACAAACACAAGAGAGATTTGAATTTATCTGGCAACCAATGGCTTCGGTACCATAGATCTGTTCTAGTAGCAGAGGTGCTTTCCTCTGGCGCAAGGAAGGAGCCTGGCTTTACACAGCTTATTTTGGGCACACGGGTCATCCAGTGGAAGTCAATAAATATCATTCGTATGCTTATATTTGGGCAAATGCTTAAATTATTATTATTTTCATTCTATGACATTACTGACATTCTATGATGTCAAATCCCTGGATCAGTCAGCAGAAGGTTCTAATAGTTACAGACCCTCCCCACATCTCCCTCTCCTCTGCAGACCTGACCGACCCTACACAGCCCCAGGAAAGTTGATTATCAGGGCTGGCAAATCCACGTGGACTAGCAGCCACGCAGACTGGGGCTGCTGCACTGAGGAGGGGGAAGGCAGCCAAAATTGTCCTCCTGTGTCAGCAGAGCTGGCTCTTGGGGGGGGAGGAGGAGGAGGAGGAGGAGGAGGAGTGTCTGTTCCCCAGCTTCCCTGGGAGCCTTGGGAATCAACTTTCCCAGGGTGGAAAGGAATGTTTGATGGGAGTGCGGGAAAGATCCATGAAGCTTGCACCTACAAACCACAGGATCCAGCCCATTTTGATTTTCCATTTTTAAAAGTAAAGCATTACTTCCACGCAGTCTCTCTCTCTGAAAAATCTGTCTGAAAATTCAAAGAAATGGCTACTCACAAAGTTACAGGCATCCCTGTATTCCGTTTTATCTGCAATAAATAAGATAACTTGATAAAAGACAGCAATTATCTGATTGGTAAAATATCTACCTCACTTAATGCTTCCGTTGGCATGCTTACTCACAAGTAATTTCCATACTTCTCTCTACATACCTGAATACCAAGAGCAGGGCAGGAATTCAACAGGACAAAGAATGGCAATCCCTAAAAACCCTGTCCCTCTTCCCCCCGGCACCATGATGGCTAGTTGGGCCACATCCCGACAAACAATGAACATCCCATCACCCTTCACTCCACATTCACAATGCATTTCTTAAATCTTATTTTGCTACACAACTCTGGAGAATGCAGCCCCCCCCACCCCACATAAAAACCAGCTCCAGTCATGGTAGGGATGCCTAGCTAGCTCTGTTCAGAAGACAAAGCACACAGTGACGATTTGCTGTGCTGTTGAACACTCTACTGGGAGATGAGTTGGTGGCTCCGGCAAGGAGAGTCACAGGAGGAGTGTCATGCCAGAGATACTGATTTGCAGAATCATCATGGGTAAGATGCCTGTAAGTTTAGCCAGGATCAGCACATCCAGTGAGTTAAGCAAATGGGAGACAGCTGGGTCAAGGCAGCAATCTCTAATTAGTCTAGGACGGGGATTGGGGAAGTGAGGAATAAGAATCCGGTCCAAGAAGGCCAGAGGAAACCAGAGAAACCGATGGACTTGCCTGAACACGCACACATCTACGCATTCGGAGGAAGCTGTGAGACCAGACGTTCTCGACAACTTGACGAATGCCAGGAATGCTGCACGTGGCCTTGAAGAGCCAGAGACTGTGGCGGGAATCTTCCTGAACTGCTCACCGTGAGGTATAGTCCGGGTGCAGGAGCTGCTTAGAAGACAGCCAGTGTCTGCAAGCAAGTGAGTCTTGGCAATTCTGTGTAAACCCTGAAGCAAGTGGCCAAGCCAGAGGGAGCCGGACGTTCAGGGAGGAAGGATCAACAAACCGTCTGTATATAGTAGCTAGATAGGTAGGGTTAGTTTTGTCTATTGTCCGTTTTATTCCACAACTCCCCCTTATCTGTTTTTACTTTTTTGAATAAACCTTTGTGTTTTATAAGCCGGGAGTCTGAACAAGTCTGTGGACAGTAGAGACTGTTTATGTGCCCTCCTTGCTTCTCCTAAGCTGAGCCGGCTGGCTCTGTAAACGAAGGGGACTCAGGATAAGGGAAGCACGCTACCAGAGTGACCCTGAGCCCCAGTTTAAATTGAGGCCCAGACCCAAGGGGTTGCCTGAGAGATATTGTGGCCAAACACCCACCTGGCACCCCAGGGTCCTGATAGACAAGGCATTTACATCACATGTATGTGATATGGTGGCAGATATATGACAAGGAGTCACACAGAACGGTACATGGACCAGGTAAGTCTAAGCAGACATTTCCACTCTCCACACAGACAGATCCTGTTAAAAGAGCTGATTTTAGAACTCCATTTTCTTACTTACTTTAGAACTGTGAATTTCCACAAGATCTGTCTATGGAAGTTGTTATCATCTCAGTCCAAATCCAGGGACGACAGGAAGATACTTGGCCCCAATGGCATTATTCTTATTGAGTTAACAGATCACTAAGAACACTCGCAGTTGTCAAAGCACCACATCAGGAGCGGAATCTTGCTACTGAACTCACTTCAGAAAAGGCATGCCATGGTACAGGTCCCCTTTCAACATCCCCTTTTTAACTTCTGAACTCACCCAGAAATAACCTTTTCTGTCTTGAATTTAATTCTGTGTAGACAATGCAGACATAGGGATAGGGTAAAAGAAACGCATCACCACACTTGAATCTCAGGTCTGATGCCTTTTCCCATTTGCTTAAATCTGAACGATGTCGCTAAGGCTCAAGATCTGGTAGCCAACAGGAGACGAAAAGAGCGTGAAAAGGAAGTTATTCTCTGTACACTGTATTCAGTGTAGACGGAAAGTGCCAAGACAGTGATGGCCACCAGTAATACTTGTGAGAAGCAGCAATAGGGGCGTGTGGAACTGGAGACAGTCACCTTTCATGTGGTGGGACTAGGGCAAGGGTCTCTTTACATCAGAGGAGGCATGTCCTCTGGAGGAAAGCACTTCTGCTGGCAGAACACATCCACAGGATCCAACCCAGATGTTTTCTACATTCCACTAAGGTTCCATTTAAAGTCCTGGTGAACAGCTAGTTTCTGACTAGGAACAGAGGGCTGGCGTCTGATTGGTCTGCTTCTAGCCTGAGGACTGTTCCATGGACACCAGTTTAGGCTGCTCAGTGACTGCTTATGGCTGTTTCTGTGCCCCGGCTTGTGTTGATTGACTTGTTTGGTTTAGTTCTGACCTACCTCAAAGCAGGCCTTGGGAGAGGCACCATCAGTCAATAAAGGTACTTAAGGCCCCCGACATCCAGGGGTCTTTTCGGGGGGAGCGCACCGGAGCGCAGCTCCGGGAGCTCAGGAGCCAAGCCCCGCCCCCAGCCGGCGTCCCGGAGAGTCTTTCAGGCAGCCGAATGTCAATTTCAGCTCCATTATATCCTATGGGCCATTGAAGTCAATGGTGAAAACATAGGGTATATTCTAGGGGCTGGAGGGAGGGTTTGAGGAGAGGCTCGAAACTCACAGGATAGCTGATGGAGCCTCTCCCCAAGATACCCACCAAGTTTCAAGAACATTGGACCAGGGAGTCCAATTCTATGGGCCCCTAAACAGGTTGCCCCTATTCCCTCCATTGTTCTCTATGGTGGGAAAAAAATAACTTTTTTTCCCACTATAGAGAACAATGGAGGAAATGGGGCAACCTGTTTGGGGGCCCATAGAATTTGACCCCCTGGTCCAATGTTCTTGAAACTTGGTGGGTATCTTGGGGAGAGGCTCCATCAGCTATCCTGTGATCTTGGAGCCTCTCCCTCAAACCCTCTCCCCTCCAGCCCCCAGAATATACCCTATGTTTTCACCATTGACTTCAATGGCCCATAGGGTATAATGGGGCTGAATTGCCACTGAATTTCTTTCATTCCCTCCTTTCCTTCTTTCTTTTTCCTCTTTCCCTCATTCTTCTCTTCTCTTCTCTTCTCTTCTCTTCTCTTCTCTTCTCTCTTTCTTTCTTTCCCACCTTCTTCTCTTCTCTTTTTTCCTCCTTTCCCTGTTTCCCTCCTTCTTCCCTCTCTTTCTTTCTCTCTTTCCTTCCCTCTTTCCTCCTTCTGTGGCCCAACTCTCACGAGAAGGAGTTTAAACTTTAAACCCCTTCTCTCTTAGCTCCCCCACCCAGACCAGCTGGGGAAGGGAAGGGGAGGCTTTTGAAGATGCTTCCCCCCCTTTTGCTTCCCCTTCTGACATCACTTCTGGTGGTGTCAGGGGGCGTGGCATATGCTAATAGCCTAATAGCTCATTAGCATACCATATGCTAATGAGCTCCTGCAGCTGTTCTTCTACGAAAAGACCCCTGCCGACATCCATCCCACAAAGCGCCGTGTCAACAAGTCCCTTTTTAAAAAACAAAACAAAACCAAAAGTTGTTCCTCCCTGTGTGTTAGCAACTGGGCGGAGAGGCCAGCAGTACAACCCTGGGGGCTAGATTTGATTCAGGGGTCCCACTGGCCAATCCCTAATCTAAGGGCTGTGAATGGAGGAAGAACCAAGCTGGCGAAAGCTGTTAATTAAACTTGATTGATTGGTGATTGATGGATGGATAACCAGGGGAATGCTCCTTTTGTGAGGACCCCGCCACCTGCTGCTGCTGCTGCTGCTGCTGCACATGTAAATGAGTCAGATGTGCAAAAGATGGCCTCACCTCATCCACCTCGCGCCTCAGTGTCTGTGAACATCCCGGCATGCAGCCAGCATGCACTTCTTCAAATGCAGCAAACACGCAACTATTTCATTGTGTGGACATTCTGTAGTAGCTTAGGGAGAAGGTGAACATATGAGTCTGTCATTTACCAAATGGGATGGAACGTAAACAGCCTTTGTCTCCAGTTAACTTCATTCAACACTGATAAAAGGATACATGGAAACACGACCAAGTGTTCAGTAGTAAATGGGTGTAAACTATTAAGGTTTCCAAGTATTACTCGGATGGCCTCCTGAAACAGGTAAAGGAAAAGCTGAAACTTCATTAGCACTTGCAAATCTCTAATCTTTAAAACATGTAACAAATTAACCTCGTTAAAGATCCTTCTGTAATTGTTTTTCTCTTGTTTTATCAAGTGTAACATCCAAATCTCCAAATACTGTTCTTTTATTTCCCCCTGAGAAATTAGGGTTACAAGTGGCTAAAATAATCCTTTAACACACATCAGAGTTCAAGCAACTTCTTGTACAGCATTATACTGTAACACTGTCTAAACCCCTGAGACATTGCTCAGTTAAAGAAAGGCAGCAATCAAGAGACATCATCCTTCTTCCTGGTTTTGCACATTGTTGTGTCCTGAGATCAGAGGGCTGAGCTGGCGAAACACTGCCAAGCTTCGCTCTCTGAGAACAATAGGGACTAGGTTCCTGAGCTCGCCAGTAGTGAACCAATGGCAGCATTGGCGGGCGATTCAAACCCGCCAATAGGAATATAGGGCCGTCCCCCCTAACTGTATATAGTTGGCCTCCGGCCGTTACTGTGTGTTCTTTGTCTTATGTGAAGTACGAATAAACGCGTCTTCTCTTATGTCGTCGTCCGAGTCATGAGGCCTGAAACCCAGTACTTTATAGTGGCGACGAAGGTGGGATTCTAACGCCTTCTGTGACTCCATGAACGACGAAACGGACACCGCCGAGCAACGCATCGCTGACCCCGAGAGCAGCACCGCACCGCTCGCCGAGCATCGCATCGCTGACCCCGAGAGCAGCACCGCACCGCTCGCCCCGGCGCGCGCCGTTCCTGACAGAACCATGGCCGCTTCCCACGTAACACTGGAGCACTTCGACCAGTCGCAGCCAGAAACCTGGGACGCATGGGTCGACCAGCTCATCAGCTACTTGGAGCTCAACGAAATCCGCCACCCCGACCAGAAACGAGCGATCCTCCTGAACGCCTGCGGCACCCAAACCGTCCGCCTCGCCAAGAGCCTCTTGGTGCCCCGCACGGCCTTGGAGAGCTCGTTTGGGGAAATCCTGGACGTCCTAAATGGCTACTTCAGCCCCCGGCCGACCTTCCTGGCCAAGAGGATGGATTTCCAGAGGCGAGTCCAGACCCGAGGGGAATCCATTGCCAACTTCCTAGCCGCGCTAAGGGCGCTAGCCGTGGACTGCGGGTTTCCGAAGGTGGAGGACAACCTGCTGACACAGTTCGTGTGGGGCCTGGCGGACTCCAAGCTGCGGCGCAAGTTGGTGGGACACCGGAAGCTCACCTTGGACGAGGCCCTCGACGCCGCCACTGCCCACGAGGCCGCAGAAGGGGATCGGCCGGTCGCGGCCGCGCAGGTGGTTGGAAGGAGCCCAAGCCCCGGAAACGAAGAGACGGACGAGGTCTTCGCCCTCAAACCCCAACAACGCCGGCCGGCGCCGTTCCAGCAGGCCAACAGGGAGCAAGCCAAGTACTCCGGCAACCGAGCCGTCTGTGCCAGCTGCGGGGAGGGCCACGGACGGAAATCCTGCAGGTTCCGGGACGCTGTCTGTCACGGGTGCGGAAAGCAGGGACACCTCGCCCGGGTCTGCCGGTCCAAGGGCTCCCGGAATTCGAGATCGTCGGTCCCCCAGTACCGCGCATCGTCCACCGCACACGAGACAACGGAAGAGGTCGCCGAGTTGTACCACCTCACCGACCAACCACTACAGGTACTTCGCCTCCCCAACCCCAACCTTTCCTCTGCCCCGAAGATCCAAGTAACCGTGCGGATCGAGGGGTCCCCCTGTTGCATGGAAGTGGACTCGGGATCGGCGGCGTCCATCATTTCCCTGGACACTTTAAAAAGACTTTGCCCACTAGGGGACCCCCTCTACGTCCATCGCCACTAAGCTTGGTGGACTTTCAAAAGAACCCTGTCCCCATCCGGGGAGTCGGCACTTTCCGAGTGCAGTACCGAGACTTTGAGGGGAAGTTGGACTTGGTGGTGGTAGAGGGAAATCTCGCGAGTCTCCTGGGGCGGGCGTGGTTCGAGGCCCTAGGCATATCGATTGGGGGAGTAAATAAATGTGGGGTGCGGGACTGGGGGGCGGTGTGCAAGGAATTCCCAGAGGTCTTTGACGGGAAACTGGGATGTTACAAAGGGCCCCCGGTGTCGCTCCACTTAGACCCCACCGTGACGCCCATCCGTCGGCGCTTCCGCACCGTGCCCCTGGCCCTCCGCCCTAAAATAGAGACCGAATTAGACCGGCTGGTGGCCCAGGGAGTCTTAGAGCCCGTCCCGAACGCTAGATGGGAGACACCGATAGTGACACCCGTCAAGCCAAACGGGGAGATCCGCATCTGCGCGGATTATAAGTGCACTATTAACCAGGCACTCCAGGCGCACGCATACCCCGTACCAGTGGTCAGCCATGTCCTAGCAACACTGGCAGGGGCGCGCATATTTGGAAAGCTGGATCTCGCACAGGCGTACCAGCAACTCCCGGTAGATGAGGCCACGGCCGAGGCACAGACCATAGTGACCCACCGGGGAGCTTTCCGGGTGAAGAGGCTGCAGTTCGGGGTCAGTGTGGCCCCAGGGATCTTCCAAAATCTAATGGACGATTTGTTAAAAGGGATCCCTGGAGTGACGCCGTTCTTCGACGACGTCCTCATCGCCGCGACCACCCCGGAAAGCTTCGCCGCCCGCCTCCGAACTGTATTGGAACGCTTCCAAGCCGCGGGGCTGAAAGTGAAGCGGGAAAAGTGCCTCCTCGGGGTGCCGGAAGTAGAGTTCTTGGGATACCGGGTAGACGCATCAGGCCTGCATCCGGCGAGGGACAAAGTGAAGGCCATCGTGGAGGCCCCCGCCCCGAAGTCCAAGGCCGAGCTCCAGGCGTTCTTAGGCCTCCTGAACTTTTACCATTCCTTTCTCCCCCACAAAGCCGCCGTGGCCGAACCCCTACACAGGCTGCTGGATAAGGCGACACCTTGGGCATGGGGAGCGAGGGAGGAGGCGGCGTTTCGGGGGTGAAAGTCCTCTTGATTTCAAACGCAGTACTCGCGCACTTTGATGAAAAGCTCCCGGTCATCCTGGCGTGCGACGCATCACCGTATGGGGTCGGGGCAGTCTTGGCACACAAGCTACCGGATGGGAGGGAGGTCCCGGTGGCTTACTACTCCCGCACGCTGTCCCCCGCGGAGCCGGAACTACGCCCAAATCGACAGGGAGGGCTTGGCACTGGTGGCGGGGGTAAAAAAATTCCACAATTTTGTGTACGGGCGGCCCTTCACGCTCGTAACAGATCATAAGCCGCTCCTGGGACTGTTCGCGGCGGACAAACAAACGCCGCAAGTTTTGTCGCCCCGGGTGTTGCGCTGGTCCTTATTTTTAGCGGGTTACCAATACCGACTGGAGCATCGGCCGGGCAAGGCGCTGGGTCATGCCGACGCCTTGAGCCGCCTACCGCTGCCGCAGACAGGGGAAGATCCGGCCCCAGCCCCCGCTGTCTTGCTGATGGAGGAACTGCCAAACCCCCCTTCAGGCTGCAGATGTGGCCGCCCGCACGTCCCGAGATCCCATTCTCTCCCGGGTCCTAAACTGGGTGGTGAGGGGGTGGCCAGCGGAACAGACAGGGCCAGAGTTCACAGCGTACAAGGCCAGGCGGGAAGAGCTGTCCGCATTGAAAGGGTGTTTACTATGGGGAGACAGGGTGATCATTCCGGGGCCCATGAGACAAGGGGTGCTAGAAACGCTGCACGAGGCCCACCCGGGCATCGTACGAATGAAAGCTCTGGCAAGGAGCTACGTGTGGTGGCCCGGGGTGGACGCAGAAATTGAATCTTGGGTCAGAGGGTGCACACGATGTCAGGAGGTCCGCCCCAATCCACCGAGAGCGCCAACCCAAAGCTGGGAGTCTACCCACAAGCCGTGGTCACGCCTGCACATAGACTTTGCGGGGCCGTTCCAGGGGCTCCAGTTCATGGTAACGGTAGACTCTTATTCAAAATGGGTGGAAATAAGCCCAGTGTCTACCACCTCTACCAAGGCGGCAATAAGGGCCCTGCGGAAGATATTTGCAACGCACGGGTTACCCGACACAATCGTGTCGGACAACGGGGCAGCATTCACATCTGCGGAGTTTCAAGCGTTCCTCGAAAGGAACCTCATCAGGCACATACGATCCGCGCCTTTCCACCCGGCAACTAATGGACAGGCGGAGAGGACGGTACGCACCGCCAAAGAGGCCCTGAGCCGCATAACGGGGGGGACTGGGAGTTCCGGCTGGCCCGCTTCCTTCTCACATACCGCACCACCCCAAACCCCATCTCCGGACACTGCCCCGCAGAACTATTAATGGGCCGCCGCCCTACCACTTTATTAGACAGACTCCACCCGGACCGAGCCCCCGAGAGAAAGCTGGTCGAGAACAGGGAGGCGCCCCGGAGCTTCCTACCGGGAGACCCTGTCTACTTCCGGAACTACGGAGCGGGGCCGCAGTGGGTGGCAGGGCGCATCCTAAAACCCACCGGGCCAGTGTCATACGAGGTCCTAACCGATGGGGACCGGGTCCTCCGCAAACACATCGACCAGCTCCGGAGGCGTCAAGACCCCGATAGAGAGATCGAGTTACCGGGAAATGCCGCCCCTGCCCCATCATCCGATCGACCGCAAGCACCGACAGCGGAGCCAGCGCCAGAGAGTCCACGGAATCCGGAGGGGGCCCCGGTAGCAGCTGAGCCGCCGCCGCCGCTGCCGCCACCGTTGGCCCCGGTAGCAGCCGAGTCGCCGCCGCCGCTGCCGCCACCGTTACAGCCGCCACCGTCACCGCCTCGGCGACTTCCAGAGGCCCAAGCTCCGTGTGCGGGCGGAACAACCGATAGGGGCCCCGCCAGTCCGGTACCGGCCCCCCGACGTTCGCTAAGAGAAAGGAGGCCACCAGCATACTTAAAAGACTACGTCACCTGATAGGGGACGAACCATGGGGGAGGGGTGTTGTGTCCTGAGATCAGAGGGCTGAGCTGGCGAAACACTGCCAAGCTTCGCTCTCTGAGAACAATAGGGACTAGGTTCCTGAGCTCGCCAGTAGTGAACCAATGGCAGCATTGGCGGGCGATTCAAACCCGCCAATAGGAATATAGGGCCGTCCCCCCTAACTGTATATAGTTGGCCTCCGGCCGTTACTGTGTGTTCTTTGTCTTATTCATTCAACACTGATAAAAGGATACATGGAAACACGACCAAGTGTTCAGTAGTAAATGGGTGTAAACTATTAAGGTTTCCAAGTATTACTCGGATGGCCTCCTGAAACAGGTAAAGGAAAAGCTGAAACTTCATTAGCACTTGCAAATCTCTAATCTTTAAAACATGTAACAAATTAACCTCGTTAAAGATCCTTCTGTAATTGTTTTTCTCTTGTTTTATCAAGTGTAACATCCAAATCTCCAAATACTGTTATTTTATTTCCCCCTGAGAAATTAGGGTTACAAGTGGCTAAAATAATCCTTTAACACACATCAGAGTTCAAGCAACTTCTTGTACAGCATTATACTGTAACACTGTCTAAACCCCTGAGACATTGCTCAGTTAAAGAAAGGCAGCAATCAAGAGACATCATCCTTCTTCCTGGTTTTGCACATGACTATGGATTCTTCCACAAAGAAGGACGGTTTGGGAGGGGGGATATTCTTGTGCGCTCAGGCAGAACTTCAGGCCCTCAAGCCACTCAGCAACCTCACTGCCACACTCACCCTGCTAGCAGAAAGCTGGTGCAGGGAATTCAAGAGCAAGGTTACCATCATTCACTTTAAAAAGCCACCTCAACTCTTGTGCAACGCAAGATGCTTTTGCAGCTATTCCTCCCAACTATTTATTTATTTATTTAATTTATATTCCACCCTCCCCGCATAGGAAGACTCAGGGCAGTTTACAACAAATTAAAATACAATACAATAAAACACAGATGCATGCAATTATATGAGGTTTGTAACTATTTAGCAAAACCAGAAACGTCTGTTGTATTCCCAAGGCACGGGGGATGAAAGTTAAACTTCACATTTACCACACTAAGATTTCTCATACATCGGCAGCGGGAATCTCACCTCTAGTTCTTTATTGACAATGTTTTCACGAAGGTCAATATCAGTACTGCAAAAACACATAATAAGAGATTAACTTCAGAAATGAAGGGCCGACAAGCACTCCCCAAAGCACTCCAACATATAACTCAGGCCAAAGTCTCCCACTTTGCCTCCAGCCGTCAGGAGCTCCCCTGAAGTCCATGCCCAGGGCTCCTCCTCCGTCGGCCACACGGCATCCCGTACTCAGAGGTGTTCTGCCTCCAAACAGGGAAGCTTCATTTTAGCTACTCTTCCCCTCTCAAATCTGAAAATGGCCCACGACAGACCTTGATTATAAATATCAGTAACGATTAAGATGCACATTTAAAAAATATTTATTTAAAACATTTTATGCCTCCAGTGATGGGATTCATTGCTGCTTCAGTCATGATCGAGGGGAAGAGACAAATCTCCCCGGGGAGCGAATTCCATCGGTTTCGTGCCACAAGGTGCTGTCAATAAGCTTCCTGCTTCTCCAAACAAAGGGAACCAAACCCAGGAAGCATGGCCCCAGGAATGCTTCACAGATTGGGGATGTGCGAGTGCACAGCAGATCTTCCAAATACCAGGGACATAACCCATAAAAATGCTTTGAACTGCACGGAAAGTCTCTAGAAGCAACAGAAATAAATAAATAAATGTACAAATGTGTTCACGGCAAAGACGAAATCTGAACCAGAGCCAGCTAGATGTGTGTTAGTAGGATCCGGCTGACATGGTTTCTAACCTTTACTGGGCCACGGACGCTTTCTGGGTGACCACGACAGGGTTGTTGTTGTTGCAAGGATTAAACGGAGACGAGAAGAACGATGTCAGCCACTCAAGAGCCCCCACTGGGGATAAAAGGGGGGGGGCGGCATAAGTAAAGTCGTGGGCTCGTGGCTCCGTCTTTTAGCCATTACAGCTACTCCAGCTCTAGGATGGCAAACTTAAAAATATTTGCTCTATAACATAACACTGTCTGAGTTTGGTAGCTCTAGACCCAAGTTCTTAGAAATCACAAATTCTCCTTTTATTTCTATTTCCTCTTCCCTATATACTATCCACAGTGAAGACTTCAGATTAGTTGGTCATACGTACCTAACCGTGTTGCCATATCTGATCTTAAATTTATACACATTCAGTCCTGCGTGAATAAATCTTGTCTCAGGCACCGGAAAAGTAAAAGGTTTTAAAGAGGTGTGTTCAGAATTCCAACCTAGGTAAGAACAGAATGAGAT
The DNA here is from genome assembly GCA_029375565.1 of Gekko gecko. Taxonomy (NCBI): domain Eukaryota; kingdom Metazoa; phylum Chordata; class Lepidosauria; order Squamata; family Gekkonidae; genus Gekko; species Gekko gecko. The sequence continues at coordinate 68,593,919 of JAPDNY010000014.1, read as the reverse complement.
AAAACATTATTCTAAAAAGGACCACAGCTAACTTCAGTTTCATCACGGATGAGCACAAAAAAAGATGCTATTGACAACAACAGTTTTTAAAATCCATCTAAAGGAACTTTTGTTCACATTGCTATTTTATGAGCTCAGAAAGAATATTTAGAGATACCTATTAACATGAATAAATTCATTAGTCTAATTCAAAACCTGGGGGGTGGGGGGATAAAACCATTCTAAATGAAGTATTTACAGTCAGGCCCAGGGCCAGAATTTTTAATGCCCTTGGTGAATTATGACTGTGGTGCTCCCCTCCTCTATCTACGAGAGGACACATTAACAACAGAGGGGAAATCACTTCTGTTCTGTCTGGCGCCTCCTAAAGCCTGGTAGCCCAGGTGACTCCCTAGTGCACCTATATTGTTGGGCCAGCCCTGACCCTAATAGGATGGCCAACTCTGGGTTGGGGGGTGGAGCCTGGGGAGGGAGGGGCTTGGGGGAGGGAGGGGCCTCCAGCAGGGAAGTGGCCACAGCCAGCGCAGTGTCATGGTTAAGAGCGGCGGCCTCTAATCTGGAGAGCTGGGTTTGATTCCCTACTCTTCCTCCACATGACACCTGCTGGGTGACTCTGGGCCAGTCACCATTCCCTCAGAACTCTCTCTGCCCCACCTGCCTCACAAGGTGCCTGTTGCGGGGAGAGGAAGGGAAGGTGGCTGTGAGCCACTCTGAGACTCCTTTAGGGTAGAGAAAAGTGGGGTTATAAAAACCAGCTCTGCTGCTGCTGCTGCCGCCCTGGAGCCCCCCCCCTCCAAAGCCACCATTTCCTCCCAGGGGAGCTGATCTCTGTTGCCTGGAGACCGGCTGCAGTTGTAATCCTGGAGACCTCCAGGCCCCACCTGGAGCTTGGCAAGCCTAGACCATAATGCTATATGATGCTGCAAAGGCAGCAAAGCACGCGATAAGGGGGCCAGTACTTCAGCTGCAATCTTGTCTACAGTCCCGCGACTTAAATCCCAGCCGAGTAAATGTGACTTCACTACCAAAGTGTTGCAAGGATTTCATGTTTATAGAAGGGATTTTCTGGAGTGCTGGAAGAGTCGACTTCCGGATCCCGGGGGGGGGGCTGCTCCTGGCCTGGGAGGAGCTAGTTAGATTCCCCCCCCAACACCCTGTATTTAAAAAAATGCCTGAATCCTGAGCTCATTGAAAACAGTGGCTTCCCCAGCTTTTCTTCAGGAAGCTACCTGTTTTTTGCCTTTCTAGCTATTCTGCTTTTTCAAAAAGTAACATCACAACAGTTTGCAATAGGATGGCACATTAGTACAAATGGGAAATTAAATTGGTCCGTACTGTCCGGCTGATGCTGGGACCAGTGATAGATTTTAAAGTAATGGCTTAGTTATGGAGAAAAGCACTACCCATCAAGTCATCATATTGCCATCCATTTGGAAGCCATCACTCTCTATAGTGCCAATTAACCTTCAGTTCACTAGCAGTCTCACCTGTCCTTGCATTATCACTGGTTCCAGGACTTGATATTACAGACAAGATGACAAGTAAGTAATCCACAGAGCACAAAGCAATGCCAACTACTTGCAGTAAAAGATTTACAAACGGGAGCTTTCAACACAGTGAAAAACCACGTCAGTTCAATACTGTATGAAGACAGCACAAGGGTGTAGATGTAACGTATCAACAAGAACAGCAGCACAATAATCATCATTGTAAATTACTATTGTACGGATAAAATGGTATACAGCCTTGCCTGCAAACTAAGACAGAGGAAAGGCACAATGCAATTGTGATAAACAATATGCCTGAATTAATTAAAGTGATTACAATTAGTGTCTGGAAACAAAATTTCTTTGCTACTAATGTAGCATTATATCCGACAACACCCCACCCCCCCGAGAATAATAAATGATAAGAGAACTGGAAATTCATGGGAGTGCCTTGGGATTACGAGACAAGTATGAAAAATCCATCTACGTGCATAGATATGAGAACTTATATATCAGCCCACTTTTCCTCGACTGGGGATTCTGACTGTGAAACACCTAGATCTGGTGAAAGCGACCATCCCCCACGTGTTCGAGATGTGAGAGAAGTCATTCAGGAATGGAATTCATATGGCCTCTCAAATATGAAATCATACGGCCTCTCAAATTTCACACGCTTGGTGACCTTTTGGGGAGGGGGCATTTGGTGTGGTGTGGTGTGTGTGTGCATGCGCGCACGTGCCTGGAAGTCATGGCGACCTCTGGCAACTCCTTCTGGGGCACGGAGGACGTTCAGAGAAGAGGCTTGATATCCTGCCCCGCCTCCCAACCCGGGCGTTCCTTGGGGGCCTCCCATCCAAACACTTGCCGGGACCGGCCCTGCTTCGCTTCTGAGATGGGAGGAGACCGGGCTGGCCTGGGCGAAACAGCTGGGAAAGCTCCAGGCCCAAAGAGGGTCACCCGAGTCCTTGGGGGGGGGGCGCTGCTCCTGAAGCCACCACCGATGGCGCCACCGCCACAGGAAAGCCACCACCAAGACATGCTCCAGGAACCACCGAGCACATGGCAGCAAACTCCTGGCTGAGCCTTCTTGCATAGGCTCTGCGATGCCATGGTGATTTACGTCTTCCCCACCATAGAATTAGGGTTAGCAGCAGCCTACATGAGGATTTGGAAGTTTGGGAGGAGTTTCTGCATTCCTTTAATGAGATTTCCTTTTGTAGGAATGACATGAGGATCGAAGCTGAGTTGCAGATCAGATGCTGCCGGTTCTATGGGCTTTGGGGTCTACTTCCGTGGACAGTGGTGTGCGGAACAGTGGCCTGAGGGCCTGACCAGAGATCTCACCTTCTTGGAGTTCTTTCCTAGAGCGGTGGCGGTTTGGCTGTGGGGCGAGGAGCTAACTGCTCTGTTCACTTTTGGTGTGACAGTTTAGCCGTGGTATAGGTCATCAATTCATGTTCCGTTATGCAGACATAATGGCCATTGTACTCTCTTTGAGCAAATTAATACAAAGTTGCTGGGAATTAGAATTGATTCATTTTAGCTATTACTACTACTTCTCAATATGCCAAAACATAAATTTATGCTTCATAAAACTTTCAGCACTGCTGAAGCAATCAAAGCAACTGGACACCAGCCACTCGACAAGAGAGCTAGCAATGGCTTGTGATACTAAACTCAAGCCCTGTGAAATCACTTAAGGCCAGAATATAAGAAGTAGCATTGCAGATCCTGATTAGGTGGCATGACGGGCCCAAATCATCTTTGTGAAATCCAGTTGGTGCTGCTGCAGGCAGGATTGCAACGAGTGCCTTGTGCCTACCCACGACTCGAGTGCCCTTGGCATGCAGTGCTCGGATGTCCAAGCCTTTCAGGGAAGAGCTTGAGGTACCATTACTGGACAGCAGATCAACATGGATCTAGGTGTGCCACTGCTCAACATTTTCCCAGAAGAACAAACAAATGTGTTACACCCCCAATTCATTCCACGCTTTCTGACTTTTGTTGTTGTTGCTGTCAAGTCATAGCTGTCTTATGGTGACCCTGGAAGGTTTTCAAGGCAAGTGACTTCCAGAGGTGGCTTGCCACTGCCTGCCTCTGTGTAACGACTCTGGTATTCCTCGGCGGCCTCTAATCAAATACTGACCAGGGCTGACCCGGCTTCGCTTCTGAGATGTGATGAGATGGGGTTAGCCTGGACCATCCAGGTCAGGACTTCTGACAAATACCAGAACAGATGTTGCCTATCAGCTATGCTGCCCTGGTTGGTGGGGGAAGGGAGCTGGTGGAGTGATCATCCTATTGTCCTGGAATGTTAACTTGCATTTTCTCCTTTCACCTTATCTGTTAGCCTGACCTTGATGCTTCACACTCTCGCCTCCCTGGGAACTTGTAGTCGTTACTTTGAGCACACAAGGCTTGCACCTCTGACTGGCTTGTTCCCATCAGAGGGTCTCGCTTCACACGCAGTATATCTTCCCCCTTCCCGCCTGTGGGGTTAGCCTTTACACAGAAACTGTACACAAAGATGACCTGCTTCTATTGCACTCAATAAACTTGATTCTTCTGGAAGGAACGTTGTTGAGCCTCTGTGTTGTGGGACTCTGACACTGCCATTCACTGGGAAAGCCAAACAGATCACACAGCAACATCATGATACAGATTTATAGAGTTTCAGGAGGGTAGCCACGTTGGTATGCAGTAGGAGAGCAAGACTGGAATCCACTAGCAACCTGAGACTAACACGATTTCCAGGTCATAAGCTTTCTGAGAGTCAAAGCTCTCTTTGTCACATACAAGTTGTAATAGAGATCCTTGAGCTTTATATCCCAGTCAGATGATGGAAAGAGTGTTGCAAAGAAGGGAATTAATTAACAGAGGATCATCCTGTCCTGGACAAATGGATCCCTCAGATAAAAGTTGCCAAGAACAAGAAGAAATTTGGATTCTGTTTTCTGTTGTTTGACCTCCTTTATGGACTGAACGCTGCCCTGCCTGATGAGAAAGTACTTTTTATCTCACACAAGACAGAGGTTCTTTGGTTGAGTAAGAACGGCCCCCTCCTAACGGCTGCCCCCCACCCCCGTTTTCCCTGGAGGAGAACTTACTGCATTTGTCTGAAGAAGTGCGCTTTGCACATGGAAGCTTACACTTTGAATAAAACTTTGTTGGCCTTAGAGGTGCCCCCACTGGACTCAGACTTTGATCTGAATTATTCAAGACAGCTTTTCTATGTAGGTAATAGGGCTGCACTGTACAAAATGATTCACAGAAGTCTTTGGATAAATTATTAAGGACTGTGGTCTATACTGCTTTGCATAGCTTTCTGGAATCAGGACCCTACTGTGTGATTCTTGCATCATTTGATGTGTCATGTCAATACTTATGCTCTGCTTCAGCTCTGTTTTTAGATTTCCTGGCTAGCTCTACAACCCTAATCCCATTGCAGTTTATTGAATGTCCCAACTCAATCTGTGTAACCTGCCTTGAGTCCATGTGAGAAAGGCAGACGATAAATGAATAAGGTAGAAAAGAGGCTAATAAATGTTTTAAATAAATAATAAAGAATAAAATCTATGTTTTGGTTAAGCAGTACATGAGCCTTCATGATTCTTTTAATGTGATTTCAAAATATGCACCCCTTTAAAATTAATCTTACTCATTGCACTTCTCTTTACAAACCTTATCAATAAAACTAATTTATTTACCAATTATACAATCAGAGTCTCTGTATTATGCTGAAGCTGCCCTGTTTCAGAGAGCAGATACTGTTCCCTGTTCTACATGCATTTAAAAGTAGTTTTTAATCTCTGCCTCTGCTTCAACAGTATCCCCCACAAAACCCTACGGTGAGGCCTTAACCCTTCTGCAGATTTTTTTACATATCTGAGCTGCCTTAGCCTACTCTGCGGTAACAGTGGTGGCTCATGACAAGACAGTCATCCAGCAGCAAAAATGGAGATGCTACCAGGCTACAGCTGTGATAAGGCTGTGAATGCCCCCTTCTGGAAGCGATGGCCCTTGTTCCCTCTTCTCCTTATCACAGCTCTTTTTCGGCTATCAGCCCTTAAAGAGACCTGTATTTTCTCTTTGATGCTGGAGAGAAATTTGATCAACTGTGTGTTTTCAAAGGGATACCTCATTTTTAATTATTACTATTATTTTGCTTCCTCCTGCCCCACCCCGTTTTCAACATCCAGCCTAGGATGCTAACATCCAGTTCTAGGGAACATGAAAACTCACACATAGTTTTGCATTATTTTGACTGTACCCAATAAAAGTTATTGCAAGGGTTTTTGGGAGGAGGGGTGCTTTGGACCAACGTAGCTAAATGGAGCCCACGTAGTCAGAAAGAGGACGTTCTAGTCAAAGCCAGCCCTAACAAGAAAACAAAATGGGAGGTAATCCCCTAATATTTCTAAGAATACTTTCAAATAGAATTGGACATATGTCTGCATCTTAACTTATTAGTTAAAATCTCTGCAAGTGGTAAGAGACTTACTTTTTAAAAAGATGATAGCTGGAAACTCAGAGAACCTGGAGGACCAAGCCTTTTAACATTATATGGATGCGATGATGTTGAGCTGTTGGTTTATTTTTTTGAAAACTGATAAAGCCCTGGCGGTTTGTGTGTGTGTGTGTCGGGGGAGGGGGGGAGCAGCCACTGCCAAGGAACTGCAGCAGGGAAACGACAGGGAAATCTGCCCCACGGAAGCCCCACTGCCACTGCAGGGTACTGGCATCCACAGCCAGAGTGGGGCAACGACACAAGCCTGTCCCCACTGGAAGCCTCCTCAGGAGGAGCGTGGCAGCCCTTCTTTTTGTTAATTTCTAGGCATCTGTTCCGAACGCTGTGCTACACAACGGCAATCGCCTGGCACCTCCACTCTTGGTCCGCAGGAGCTCTGCCTGCCAATCAACACCAGCTGCACATTGTAGCACGGGCGAGTTTCCTGGCTAGTGGGACAGAGCCGGCTGAGTTTTCCCAGGCATCAGAATGCTTCAGTGACAGCGCTCCCAGTCTCTGTGTGGCTACCATGAAGAGCAGCCTTCATTGTTTAGCTGTAGCACAAAACAACCGTTTTAGCTGGGCTTCAGCTTGGGCTTGAATGCCAGAGAAGAGAAGTCAAAAAATAAGGAAGGCCTGATACATTCACAACACAGAATCTGAAGGAAGGAAAAATGCAAGGGGGGGAAACCCCTAAGCCTCGCCTCCTGCTTCCCAGCATTCACAAGTGACTCAAGATTGTGAATATGACATTTGATACTGTTTCCGGTTTTGCAGTCATTGGACTTGGAGAAAGAAACTGGTTGGTTCAAAAGTATGAAAATATTTCAACGTGTGAAGATTTTTTTCCTCCCTATTCCAAAACACTAGAGGGCATCCAATGATCATAACAACGTATGAAGAGCCTTGCTGGATCAGACCAGCGGTCCATCTAGTCCAGCATCCTGTCTCACACAGTCCAGAGGAACTGTTTGGCCAACAACATGGCACAGAGGCCAAGGCCATCCCCCGTTACCACCTGGCTCTGTGATTCAAAGTTTGACTGCCTCTGAATATGGAAGTTCCCCTCAGTCACCATGGCTACAGCCATTGACAGACTTATCCTCCATGAATCCATCTAACCCCCTTTTAAAGCTGTTTATTCCTGTGGCCATCACTGCATCCTTTGGCAGGAAATTCCATATTTCAATCACTCCTCTGTGTAAAGTAGTACTTCCTTTTGCCCCTCCTGAACTTACTGCTCATCAGTTTCATTGGATGTCCCTGAGTTCTAGCATTTTGGGAGAGGAAGAAAAATTTCTCTTTGTCAGCTCCCTTCATCCCTTGCATAATTTTATAAACCTCCCCTTAGTCACCTTTTTTAAATCAAGAAGTCCCCGACTCTTCAGCCTTTCCTCACAGGGAAGGGTGCTCCAACCCCCTTGTCGTCTTGGTTGCCCCTCCCTCTGGACTTTCCCCAGCTCTGCAATGTCCCTTTGGAGATAAGGTGACCTTGATGGGCATTAGATTCAGGATGGACAAAAGGAAATACTTCTTTACACAGCAAGTGATTAAAATGTGGAATTCACTGCCAGAGGATGTAGTGATGGCCACAGACAATCTTGGGAACTCCAAGTTCCACTCAGCCAACCACCTGTGAAAGGCTCAGAAGGCTGTCTGCTGGTGCAGTAGGTGGTCAGTACACCAGACAGCCAAGCTCTCCTCAGCGTCCCACAGCGTCTCTCAGTGATCATCAGCAATGCAAAGTTTATCATTTCACAACAGAAAGTTTGCTATATGACATAAAAACGTATGTGCCGTTAAGTTCTTATCATTGCTTGTTTATATGTTAACTTCTCAGTGTTCAAATGGTAATTTAAGGGGGGCAACAGTGGGAGGGCTTCTAGTGTCCTGGCCCCACTGCTGGACCTCCTGATGGCATCTGGTATCTTTGGCCACGGTGTGACAGAGAGTGTTGGACCGGATGGGCCATTGGCCTGATCCAACAGTGACTTCTTTTATGTTCTTATGGTAGTAGATGGATTAATTTCTTAACCAGCTGCTTTCTATGCTGCTTCCAATATTCAATTAAGTGGGCTTTTAAAGCAATAATAAAAATATGCAAAATTGGTGGAAAGTTATGTGAGGGTATGACAGGCTCCCCAGCAGCAAACTGCCCGGCAGTGCAGGCCAGGCCCTTGGGCACAGCAAGGAGGCTCGCCTGCGGGGAGCACGGTGGAAACAGGGCCGGGGAGGTGCAGGCGGGGGAGGCTCAGCAACGGGGTGGCCTTGGCAATCCGCTTCCGGGAAACTCCGCAGGTGTGGGGGCAGTAAACAATCCCAAAGAACAATGGCTCTCTGGGCCCCAGTGTCTTTAGGCCGAAAGTGGCTGTGGAGAACAGAGAAGAGGGGGTAGCACTCAGCTCAAGGGCCGGGGGGGGGGGAGCTGTGACTATAAGGAGGGAGGGGGAAACAAGAGGAGGCTGGCAGGAGAAAAAGGGGGACAAAGGCGGCAAGGTTGCAGTGCAGTGGCTCTTCTCCAGTGAAATGCAGTGTAAGCCTGAGATGGGTGGAATGAATCACACCTTCAGGTGCCTGAGCTGGTGAATAAAGCTACCTGAATAAACAAGCAGTGACCAGGCCTGTGATTCCAAGACCCCAGGTTCTCCAGCTATGACAGGGGTGTCAAACTCACTTGCTATGAGGGCCGGATCTGACATAAAGGAGACCGTGTTGGGCTGGGCCGTGCGTGTCGTAAAATGTAATGCCAGGTAGTGGAATCTGGCGAAGCAAACTATGATGCAGCAGCAGCAGCAGCAGCAGCAGCAGGAGAACTGGAAGCTGGAGACGGCCGGTTCCACTGCAGGCCTGATGGAAGCCCTCCGGGGCCCCTGATCCAGCCCCCGGGCCACACGTTTGACACCCCTGAGCTATGATGTTCCCCTGCCCCCAGAGGCCACTACATATGGTTAGAGCAAGTTGGCTCCTGGAGCCAAAGTAAATTTGTAAAAGCCTGTAAAATCTCACAACATTCATCAATAAAAATTTTTTAAAAAATCGTATCACCTAAAAAGTGACAACGATCACAACCCAGCTACAGGGGAAGAGCCATGGTACAAGTAATTAGGAGAATGCTGGCAAATGTCCACAACAGAACCAACTCAAAAACAGGGAAAGAGAAAGCCAGCCAGCCAACAGACCAACCCAGGTTAAAAGTCAGTTCATTGAAAGCCAAAGGCTTGTTGAATAGAAAGACTTAACCATCCTCCTAAAATATGTAGCCAGGATACCAGACGTGGTAGGGGGAAAGGCTCCACACTCTCAGTGCCACCACCAAAAAGGCCCAGCCAAACAGTGGCCCACAAGCAGAGCCTCAAATGTCTAGACATTCACTCTTTGAAATTACTCTCTGTCTCCAGCCAGCCAGAAGACTTATATATGACCAAATGCTCATATTGGTTGAGCAACTGAGCGCTGCAGAGGAAATTCCAGATAAGGATATGCTTGTGTTCATTTTAATCAGCCTACCAGAATCATATGAAAATACAGTGTCTCAACTGAACCTAAGAATGAGTTATCTCTCCAAAGCAACTGGAATTGTGAATCAGGATTTGTACAATCTTGAAGCTTATACGCAGAAAGCAAACTTTGTAAAGCAATGCAAATACAAAGATCACTCCACGCTATGGCACAGGTGATTGGGACACAGGGACAATTATATAATTAGTCAGCCTGAAAGCCAGAATTTAACTAAAGACATGCAAGTGTCCTGCTGAAGAAAGGTATGTGTGCTGTGAGAGGGCAGTGAGGACGAGATCTAGCTTTAACAAGCAGCACGACAACAAGCCAAATGCAGTGACCCCTAGGGCTGACACATAGTGATATGCAGACGAGTGAAAACTCAGACTCCTAGTGGGAATAAATATGTGCTAACTTTTATTGATGACTACTCAAGATCCACTGTGACATACCTAATTAAGCAGAAAAGTCAACTGCTAGAAACATTTAAAGCATATGTGGCAATGGTGAGTAACAGATTTCAAAGAAAGCCACTAGCAATCTGTGTTGATAATGGAAGGGAATACTTGGGTCATGCGATGGAATTGTTTGAACGAACAAGGAACAGAGCATCAGCTTACAGTCCCATACACTCCAGAGCAGAATGCTGCCGCAGAAAGGGAAAATCGCTCTCTGAAATGGCTAGATGATGGCTTCTCGAGGCAGAGCTACCTGACAAGTACTGGGGAGAAGCAATCAACACTATAACGTAGCTGCAAAACAGATTACCTACTGAAGGTGCAAGCAGTACACCATTTGAACTGTGGTATGGGCACAAACCCAGCCTGAATCAAAGGCCTACACTTACATTCCTAAAGAAAAGCAGACCAAAATGGATCTTGGAACAGAAGAATGCCTATTTTTTTACTATGCCCTGGGATGCAAAGGATACAGAATCTTCAACCCAGAAATGGAAACAGTCAAGATCTGCAGAAGCATGCAGACAACTGGAATGGATACTGCAACTAATGCAAGACTTTGGATAGAGGAACCCAAACCAGTACAACAATTTGAAGACAACCAAGGGTGCATAAAACTTGCAAAGACAGAAAAGATCAACTCAAGAACTAAACACATGGATGTGAAGCATCACCTAGTAAGAAACATGCAAGAAGAATGGCTTGTTGAGTTGGAATACTGTCCTATAGATGAAACAATGGCAGACGCACTCACCAAGCCACTTTCTCAAAAAAAGACTGAAAGTCGACATAAGACAATGAATTGTGTGGGATTTGTACATTAGACCTTGAGAAGGGAAGTTGGAAAAGGCAATGTCTGGTGTACAAAGATGAAGAGAAAAAGACCCTGAAAGGGGCAGCAAGAAGACAATTAGATAGAATTGTGAGGTCAGCACCTTCCCTCCTTGTCGGTCTTCAGATTGCTACTCTAAGGGCAATTTCCTCCTTCTTCTCAGAAGTTCCACACTTACTCTCACTTTCAGTTAGAGATATAGTTAGGACTTTGTATCTCTCCTCTTTCCTATCAAGTATGTTAGTTCCTAAACAAACCTTTATCTACTCTTTAATCAGGTTGTGCACTGTTGCTGTGCTAATTACTCTGCCAACAGTAAATGTTTATGCTTTTCACTTGTGTAACAAAGACCTTCATCAATGCTTCCTTGGTAAATTTAGCAATTCTGGGTTAAGATGGCTCATCTCATTGATCAGTAACTGGCTAAAAAACAGAAGCAGAGGTTAGGAATAAAATTTAAATGAACAATCCTTTCAACTGAGGGATGCAATTACTGCAGTCCTCAGGGACAGGACTGGTGCTATTTAATTTGGAGTCAGTGTAGACCAGCAAGATCAGAATCCAGTAGGGCCTTAAAGGTTCCAAGGGTGTAAGTTTTTGTGTCAAAGCTCCCTTCATCAATATCTGGCAAAGGGAGTTTTGTTGACTCTTGAAAGCTTGTGCCTTGGAAATCTTGTTGGTCTTTAAGGTGCTACTGAACTCAGATCTTCTACTGTAGATCAGTACGGCTGCCCACCTGAAACAATCTTCAGGGCAGACCAGCAAAATGGCCAGATTTGCAGGAGCTTAGAATGCTGTACATCAGCTGACAATGGGGCAAAACAGGTTCAGGGAAAGTCTGTGTACTTAATGTGACTATCATGTCACTTTTACAAACAGGATGTCAGGGAGCCCTGTCAAGTGTATGGTATGCGGGAGGAGTATTCCGTCTGAATTTTTCCTCACTGTTACTGTCTCTTATCATGTCTCTAACCTTCATTCTCCAGCTGCTGGAGAGTCGGGTGGGAACCATAACAGTTTCTAGGATTGTTTTGCTAGCTAGCCCGCCACTTTTTCCTGCATGCACAATTTGTATTCATTGGCTTCTGCTATGGGGGGAGGGGGGAATGCTTGAATGTAGTATATCATAGAAGGCCCTACTGTATGTGGCCATTACAGACACAGGCTGTACACGCGTCTTTAGTTCTGATTCACCATTAAACATTGTCTTCTGAAGAAGCCCTGTGTTGCATGAGCTGGCTGAGGAACCTGACACAGTAACTGTTAGATGTATGGAGGTGCTGGAAAGGGCCCTCAAGTCACAGCCGATCTATGGCGACCCCTCAAGGGGTTTGCAAGGCAAGAGACATTCAGAGGCGGTTTGCCATTGCCCGCCTCTGTGTAGTGACCATGGACTGCCTTGGTGGTCTGTCTTGGTGGCTGACGCGCTTAGGGCCGACCCTCTGTGGCCAACCTTGGACTTTCATGGTGGCCAACCCTGCTTAGTTTCTGAGATCGGGCGAGATCAGGCTGGCCTGGGTTATCCAGGTCAAGGCGCTGGAAGTAGATCCTATTTATAAAGAGAAATATGATCTGTGGGGAGGGGGGAAGAAAAATACTAGTTTTCTAAACACAAAAGACAAAGACAGGCAAAAGCAGGATGTATTTCTGAACAGTGCTTGTACTCTATCCCAGTAAATTGGGGATCTCTTAATCAAGAAATTTATTTAACCGGAACATCTCCCTGAAACCAATTTAGCCTAACGTTAGTGAGTGAGAATCATGACAGGCTCTCTTGCTGGGCACATACAATCCCTCATCCCCCCCCCATTCCACTTAGTTCCACTTTTTTAAAGTTAACCAGAATACCAAAACGATCAGCTTTCAGGAAATCTGGGAAACAAAGATTCTCTTCTCTTATAAAATCCAAGCTGCCCGCTCTCTCTCTCTTAACTACAGACAGTAAGAGATATCATCTCACAAGACTTCTTTTAGTCTGAAGATTACATATGAGACAACTGCCCGCCAAATTATATGATTTAGAACCACAGCCACTCCCCACCCCTCCTTCCTGTGCAGGGAGAAGCAGTTTTGCCAGGGATTACTCTCTCCTGTCCAGAGTGTGATACGACTCTAGGGACATCTTTATTCTCAAACAAAACAGCTGGCTACTGTCCCCCGCTGTCCCTGAAATGACCAAGGCTATTTCTACAGACTTCAACGGGTTTAACAGTCATTCCCTCCCCAGAAGGAAATATAAAAAGGCAACAGGAATCTCCTAGAGGGGACTCTCTGAACCATTTTCCACGTACAAGTCGCAAGGCTCCTCGGGGGAAAGCCTCGCCAGTTAAACTGCGGGCAAACCAATGCACTGAGTCACCTCCTGGGGGAAAGGGCTGCTTTGGAGGGTGGAGTCTGTGGCATCACACCCCACCGAGCCCCCTGCCCTCCTCGGCTCTGCCCTCCCCAGGATCCGTTCCCAAATCTCCAGGAAAAATTCTTATATACAGTTATTTTGCGGCCTACAGATTTCTCACAAGTGGATGTAAGAACATATGTCTGTTGGATCAGACTGAGGTCCAAGCAGGCCAACTTCCTGTTTCCCATAACTGTCAGCCGGCTGCTCTGAAGCAGGGCTACCAAAAGGGGAAATTTGGGGGGACAACATTCTGGAGAACCTGGTTATCTGGGGTGCCCATGAATCACTCCATTTGTTTCAATATAACGTATGGGATAGACGGTGTGCGTGGGGGTGCCTCTCCCCGTGCTCCACCATGAAAGCTTCGATCATCTGAGCAGGAGCCAACCTGCAAATGGGCAAAATCAGCAACTACCCATACCTGTGGCCTTCTCCCTGGTGGCTCCCCATCTTGTGGACTGTCCTGCCTGAGCAGGTCAAGGCAGCTCCCACTCTCCGGGCTTTTCTGCCAGTGATGCAACACTGAAAAGTCAAGAGGGCCTTTCGGCTCAGGCAACAGAGCTGCAGGGTACTAAACGATTCACAAAAGTTACTTGGATAAATAATTAGGGATTGCGGCTTATAGGACTGTGCATATTGCTGAAAACAGAGCCCTACTGTGTAATTTTTGCATCACTGAATGTGTCCTGCTGATACTTCAGCTGTGTTTCAGTTCTATTTTTAGACTTCTTATTGGTTCTACAACCCTAATCTTATCACACTGATTTTGCGCTGGCACACTCCCTTTAATCCGCTCTGAGTCCAAGTGAGAAAGGCAGGCTGTGAATGATGTCAGTAAGGAAGTAAATAAATAAAAGCTGGCTTTCCAAACTCTGCTGTCTGGCAAACCTGCAGAACCAATTTTCCAAAGCCCACCTGGGGAAATAAGGATACAGGTTTCAGCTTCACAGGGCCACTTCCTTGCTGTCCTTCTTGTCACTGGTCTGCCCCTGCTGCTCCGGGGTCCCCTGTCTCCCCCGCGCCCCCCCTCCCCCTGCCTTTTGCTCTCCTTCGAGGAGGAGTCCCAGAGGGAGCAAAGCGCAGGTGGGAAAGGGGGCGGCGGGGGGGGGCAATGAGGGACAAAAGGGACATTGCGGAAGAGCCCCCAGAGGGAGGGAGGGAGGGAGGCCAACTTCTGGACAAGCCCCCCTCTGGCTGTAGCGGGGGGGGGTCCTCCCGTGGCCAAGAGGGAGAAGGAGGCAGGGAGGCGGCGGAGCGCGGCGGGCCTCCCCTCCCAGCCACCGTGCGGAGGATCAGGCCTCGATACCACAAACCAAAAAGGCGATTTCTGACGGTGCCTTTGCGACCTGAGCGGGAGGCGCCCCTGAGGGACCCCCGGGCTCCCCAGAGCAGAGCAGAGCAGAGCGGGGGGGGGGGCACCCTGCCCGGACAAAGGCCCCCCCCTTTCAGGTTCACACTGCGGGGGGGGGTGATCGGAAGGACGCCTGAGGCGCGCAGCAGCGGCGGGGCGGGGCGGGGCGGGGCGGGGCGGGCGTCGGGGCGGGTGCTGCCGGCGCGGGCCCCGGGAGAGGGCGCGCCGCCCCGTCCCCTACCTCGGCCCTCCATGTGGCTCCACGTGGCGCGGCGCGGCGGCCAGGCCCGGGGGAGCCCCCTGGCGGGCCCGGCGGGAAGCGGGCGGGCGGGCGGGGTGCGCGCGCAGGCCTCCCCCGGGCGGCGCCTTGTGAGCCGGCGTGTTTCCTCCCCTCGGCCGGAGTCCCGCGGCGGGGCCGCCCCAGCAAAGCGGGGGTCTCTCTCGGAGATGCGCGCGCCGCTTCCCTGGCCGGAGAGCCCGCGAGGGGCGCCTCGCACCGGAGCGCGGGATGCGGCACCCCAGGCCGCCCGGGGGCTGCTCAGGAAAACGACGAGGTGCTGAAAACCCCGCGGGATCCTGAAGAAGAAGAAGAGTTTGGATTTATACCCCATGGCCCTTCACTGCCCAAAGGCGTCTCAGAGCGGCTCACAAACTCCTTTCCCTTCCCCTCCCCACAACAGACAGACACCCCCTGTGAGGCAGGTGGGGCTGCGAGAGCTCATGACAGAAACTGCTCTTTTTCAAGGACAGCTCTTGTCAGAACTATGGCTTGCCCAAGGTCATCCAGCAGGTGCAAGTGGAGGAGGAGTGGGGAATCAAACCCGGTTCTCCCGGATTAGAGTCCGCGCACTTAACCACGACACCAGAGAACGCCTCGGGACATTCTGCGGCTTAAAACAAGCGACACAACCCAGTCCTCGGGATAGGAGGGGGCCGCGGAAAAAATTGAGACGGGCCAGCCCGTTCACTGAAATTAATCACCAGTGGGGGTGCCCCTTATGCTCTTTGCAAAAAGAAAGAACGAAAAGGAGTCAACAGTTGTTGTGAAGCAAGACATCAGGGTCCCAAACAAAACTGGAAGGGAGCATGGGTCTTCACATAGATGATGCCAGCCTCCAAGGGGTGGGACCTGCGACACCCCCCCCCCATCACTGCTAATTTCCAGACTAGGGAGATCAGTTCCTGTAATGTATCCTCCCGAGAACATGGGCCCAGGACAGCCATGTGCTCGGACTGGTTCAAACCAGCCCACCACGCGCCAGGCGAAGGGCCTGAGCTTTGCTCCCAAAGACAATGGACTGCAGGATCCTCGCTCCCCTCCAATCAGGGAGCCGGAATCCTCGGACATAACTCAGTCAGGGTAAATAGCCCAACCACGGGGGTGGGGGGTGGGGGTTTCCCTGGGAATAAAAGCCCAGCCTGCCAGCCGGCTTCTCTTGTCTTGTTCTTCAACTAATAAAGTATGTGAGAGCCGAAATCAATCGTCAATCTCAGTACTTTTCAGTTCCCCCGGAGAGAATGGATGCTTTGGAGGAGGGTGGACTGTATATGGCATCATACCCTGCCGAGGTCTCTGTCCACCCCAGGCTCCACCCCCAAATCTCCTGGAATTTCCCACCCTGAATCTGGCAACCCTATGACCCCATCCCCCACCAGGGGCAGGGGGGCGACGACCCTGGCGACCCTAGAAGTTTGCCTGTTTGGAAATACTAGCAGTTCATTGATTTATTCATATATACCCTGCTTTTCTCCCAAAATTCAGACATAAAGCAGTTTACATCATTCTCCTCTCTTCCATCCTATCCTCACACCAACCCTGTGAAGTAGGCCAGGCCACCCAGGGGGCTTCCGCAGCCAAGAGGAGGGATTCTGGTTTGGGCCTCCCAGATTCTAGTCCAAAACTCTAACCTGGCACCACACTGGCGCCCAGGTATCCATTTGCTTACATTATTTTTCTCCTGCTTTCCCTCAGGCAGAAAAGTAGGTGGAACAGATGATTCACAGGGGAATCTTTGAAGTGCTGCTCAGTCTGCACCTGACGGTTGTGGCCCCTCAGTTCTGCTCTTACTAACAAATGGCAGCATAATGACATTAAAAGAGAAGCAGGCATTGATGAAGTCGTGCTCTTGGCTTCACTGAATATAAGTCTCCAAACATGAGGCCTGGTGAAAATACTGGCCAGAATTTTCATACTGTTACAGACAAAGCATAATGATCACAACCTGCAGAATGGGAGCTGCATTTAATGGGGACACACACACACTGTTTGGCTTGAATATTTTCCTCTTAACTGAGCTAGTGAGTTGCAGAGAAATCCAGCACTAAGCTAGCAAAAAACCCAAAAAAACAAACTCTGAGCCCTGTAAAATCCACGCACATAAAATGCACAGCAATGCCCTCACCATCTCAATAAATCTTGTTTTGTTTTGTATTTTTTCATTAAAGAATGAGTGCTTTTGCTCTCCAGTGCTGCAACATATCTCTCCTGGCTGGTTGATTTTAAAGTGTAGCAAATTATTCTTTTTTGCTCTCCAGCCAAGATTCCTCACCCTCACCTCAGGACAACTGGTTATCCCGCTGCCTGCCGCAGAATTTGAACTGGTGCCAGAATACCTGTGCTAGCTATGAAAGGTATTTCTGCTAGGTGTGTCTGAAGCATTTTTTGTTTGGGGGTCATGAGGAATGATGCCTGCATACTCCTGACAAATGACAAGCAAGGAGAAACAGGTGGCTGATACTTACCCCTGTGAGAGACGAACCTGAACTAAGACAAACCTGAATTGAGAAAATTAAAAACATGGAAGAAATGATGAAATAAAAATACATTTAGAGTCAGGATGGTGTCGTGTTTAAAGTGTCCGAGTGGGACTTGGGATATCCTGGTCTGAATGCCCCCCTCTGCCACGGAAACCTGCCGAGTGACCTGGGGCCACTCACAACCTTCTCAGCCTAACCTACCTCACAGGGTTGTGGTGAGAATAACATGGAGGAGACATAAGTGAGGTGAACCTCCTTGGGTGCCCACGGGGGAGAAAGGGAAGTTGTTAATGTTAATATTGCTCAGGATAAAAAAAAAAACCCTCCATGGCAGAAATAGTTCTTTGGAGTTTCTGCCGGCATTCCCCGTACAGGGCCAGCCTTTCGTGCCACATAACAGTTTGTGAGAGGGCATGGGGCATAACTGGTCCCAGTCAAAAATACCACTCACTAGGGTGTGAGAAAAACCTCAGGTTGGTCTTTGGATTGCAGGCTTTTGAAAGTAGTTTTTAAGGTCCTGCCTTGGATATAGTAGTTGCTAGGTTGGCTAACAGGAGAATGCTGTGCTGAGTTACTTGCAGTCTAAACCCATTGATTTCAACAGGCTTACTCAAGTAACTCTGCATGGGATTACTATGTTAGGACAGACTAGATGCAGCAGTAACAGTGCTGAATATTCTTTTGTGCTTAACACAGAGGATTATCACCCAGCATACGGTTCCCATGCATTTCTCTCCTACACAGATTTAGATTGCTGTGGTCAGTCTCTAATAGCTACCCAGATCAAAACAACATTTTTACTCCTTCAGATTCCTATCTAGGTATTTCACGAACTGGGCAAGGAGCCAATGCAGGTACACGTAAAACACTCTGTCCTGTCTGACATTAAGCTTCCTTAGAACAGTCAGTTATGCTTTGGTTGGGGTTTTTTACAGCTGTTTTAAATTAGCAGCCAACTTTTCTTTTTCAATCTTGTTTTGATTTACATCACAAAATAAATGAATAATCAAAGGTACTTTAGACTTTATTTCATATTGCCTGCTGCGGTCCAAGTTCTGTACTCTGTCACCTTGTGGCCGACGGGTGGGCTGTCATTTCAAAGTCCTCAGCAATCAACAGACGTATAGGCCAGACCTTAGCAAATGTTTCCCACCTCCAGGAAATTCTTTAATTTCCAGGCATTTGGCCAACCTGCCCTCAGGTGAGGCCTGAGAACTTGTACAACTCCAGGGGTGGGCAGCACAGCTGCATCACCCGCTTTTCAAAAGGGCGACATGAGGGGCGAGAGATGGGAGTACTGGGGGAGGGGCATGTGGCACATAAACAGGATGGAAGCCATCAACCTGAGAAGAGGGACAAACAGCTTAGCAGCAAAGGAGTCACCTTGTTTGTTAAGTATGACACTTAACGTGATTTCAGAAAGTGAGTCAGCTTTATTCAGCAACAGCTCAAAGTCAACCAGAACAGCAAAACCACAGAACAACAGATGACAAAGAAACAGTGGAGCTTGGCTCCTTTTAAAAGTTCCTGGCTAACGTAGCCACGCCTATTTACAGATAAGTAACCAATGTGATTACACGGATAAGAACCAAAAGGGTTCGTTCCCCCCAAGAGTTTGTGGTTCGTCCCAATAGGACAGTGCTTCCTAGACAACCAATCAGAAGTGCAGAATTACAATCCTTGTCTAGGAAAGAAGCTTAACATGGGCTTTCAATGGGCACATGACACTTTGCAGAATACACTACATTGTTATATTATATAAACTCCAGAAAGCCATTACTGGTCAAGGATGGGTACAATTAGTCAAAGGATGATCATTATCCTTGGGCAATTGCAGCTGTTCACCCCTATCACAAAACATTACTGAAAGAGCATTTCAACAAGTGATTTCAGCTTTATTTAACAGCAAACTAGATGATCAGACAACACACATAAAACAGTGGAGCACAGCTCCCTTTTTAAATCATCCGGTCTGTCAAAGCCACACCCATATTTCAGTTAACAACCAATCACAACACTGGGATAAAGGCCAATGAGGTCTGTTCCCTCCAACAAGTATATACAGTTCAGGATTGGCTATTTACAGAGTTTCATAGAAACTAACCAATGGGAATGTCGACTCTTACAATCCCTTCTGCTGACTCAAGCTTAACATAGAAAAGCATAGGATTGATTCAAGCTTCAGACATAACGCCACTGCCTTTTCTACTCCTGCTCGCAGTCTACCATTGCATCCTTCAAGCCAATGGAGCAGAGCAGCTGACAATCCATAGACAATTTAATCAAAAGCAAAATTGTGTTCCAAAACTTGCATTCCGTTTTGGCTGCTCTCATACAGCACAGGAAGAGCTCAGCTACACAAGAGGACAGGTGTTCCCTGAATGGAGTCCCCATCATTTCCCCCCCTAGCACAGCTCCCTTTTTAAATCATCTGGTCTGTCAAAGCCACACCCATATTTCAGTTAACAACCAATCACAACACTGGGATAAAGGCCAATGAGGTCTGATCCCTCCAACAAGTATATACAGTTCAGGATTGGCTATTTACAGAGTTTCATAGAAACTAACCAATGGGAATGTCGACTCTTACAATCCCTTCTGCTGACTCAAGCTTAACATAGAAAAGCATAGGATTGATTCAAGCTT
The DNA here is from genome assembly GCA_029375565.1 of Gekko gecko. Lineage (NCBI taxonomy): Eukaryota > Metazoa > Chordata > Lepidosauria > Squamata > Gekkonidae > Gekko > Gekko gecko. Next base: position 68,573,985 of record JAPDNY010000014.1, on the reverse strand, counting down.
CAGACATAACACAGACATAGCCTTTTCTACTCCTGCTCGCAGTCTACCATTGCATCCTTCAAGCCAATGGAGCAGAGCAGCTGACAATCCATAGACAATTTAATCAAAAGCAAAATTGTGTTCCAAAACTTGCATTCCGTTTTGGCTGCTCTCATACAGCACAGGAAGAGCTCAGCTACGCAAGAGGACAGGTGTTCCCTGAATGGAGTCCCCATCATTTCCCCCCCTAGCTGCACAGGGACAAATTCTGACGAGGACCACAACCAAAGGGGGAGCCTAAAATGGCTCCATGGAGATGCTGTTTATTTATTGTAGATATTTTAGATATTTATGCCCTACATTTCTCCCTGTATTGTGCAACAGTGCCCTCTCCGCCTCCACTTTATCCTCACAACAATCACCCAGTGAGATGGGTGAGGCTGAGAGGGCCTAGCCTAAGGTTACCCTGAAAACTTCCATGGAAGGGAGGATTTGAACCCGAGTCTTCCAGATGCCCTAATCCAGAGGTCCCCATGGCAACTGCCACCACCTTCCTTGGTGCCCCTCAAGTGTTTTTAGGAAGTCGTTGTGGCTGGGTGGGCTCTTGCCAAGCAGAGTTTCTGATTGGCAAACTGGAGCTCAGACAGCTGTGCGCATTAAAATGATGTTGTTTTGGCAGTAGTCACCACCACACTATTGATTTTATTCTCTCTCTCACTCCTAAGGTTGCCAGCTCCAGGTTGGGAAATTCCTGGAGATTTGGGGGAGTGGAGCCTGAGGAGGGTGGGGTTTGGGAAGGGAAGGGACTTTAATGCCAAAGAGTCCATCCTCCACAGCAGCTATTTTCTCCAGGTGAACTGACCTCTGTCACCTGGAGATCAGTTGTAATACCAGGAGATCTCCAGCCACCACTTGGAGGTTGGCAACCCTGTTCGGTCCTCGATCCTGGTATATATAGAGCTGACCCAGCTGAGCTCTGAGAAGCAGCAGGAGATAAAGCTGCTAGAGGGTTGAGTGTTTTTTATTTGCTTTCAGCTGAGGTGATTCAGCTGAGGGTACTGTGGGGAAGACTGTGTTTGGGAGCATATGGGAGAGTTGTGAGTTGTTGCAGAGTCCTGGCTGCTTGAGATAGGGTGAGAAAGGGTCATTGTTTGACTGTGATTGAGTGCCTGGGTGAATTTGAATAGCTGCTGGCCTCGCCCTCTGCTGGGGGATGCTTCTATTTAAGGCAGCACCTCGTCAGAGGCACAAAGAACTCTTAGACTATGGACTCTGTTAGAAGCCCAGGAAGAGCCAGAAAGCCAGGGCCCTAGTCTCCTTGGGTTCCCAATAAGGTAAGTAGACTTCTACAAGGAGAACCACATAAATACAAAGGGTTTTTAAAGGAGGACTATATATAATTATTATTTTTAAAGCAAGTATGAAGTCAGAATGCCAGCAGAGGGTTGGGTGCTATCCAGTGTTTTACATGGAGTGTCACACAGAATCATAGAATGTTAGAGTTGGAAGAGACCTTGCAGGTCATCTAGTCCAACCCCCTGCACTCTGCAGGAGCGTAGCTGAAAGATAGCCCTACGTACCTACAACATACCCAAAAGATGGTCGTCCAGCCTCCTCTTGAAAACATCCAGGGAAGGAGCATCCACCACCTCCCGAGGCAGACTGTTCCACTGCTCAATCTGTCTCAGGAGGTGGTGGATGCTCCTTCCCTGGATGCATGACTATCTGCCCACTGGACAGAAGTCTTGGGTGTGTGCCCAGTGCAAGGAGTTCCTGGTTCTCAGGGAACAAGTTTGCTCCCTTGAGGCCAAGATGGCTGACCTGGAGAAGCAGAGACAGTCAATTAGGCACATGGAGAAGACTCTCAGGGACTTATTAGATACGTCCCACTCTGAATATGGCAGTGTCAGCTATGCTGCCATTGCACGGGGAGGGGGCAGATGAGACTCATTGCAGGTGGCGGGGGGCAGATAAGACTCTTCTTCAGGCCTCTGGTATTTTGTCTTTTGATTCCCACTCACAGTCTTATCTTGTAGCTCAGATGACAGACCTTGGTGCTTCCTTCTGCAGGCTGTGCTGGGAACTTCGGCTCCTTAGTTTTAGGCACAATATCTTGGTTTGCTTATTGACTTACCTGTATCAGGGGGTTCAGTTTGAATCCTGTATAACTGTGCCTTTCCCACCTGGGACCCCAGTTCTAACACTAATCATGTACCAGATTGACTTGCTTATACTGCTCAATAAACCTGATCCTAGTTAAGGAACATTGTTGGGACTGTTTTTGGCAAGACTCTGACAGAGTGTCAGAACTCATTTAGTCTGTGACCCTTGTGCCTTACAATGAGCGATGGGGACGGCGTGGAAGTGCCAACCAGCTTGGGGGAGGAAATCCCAGCTATGATGGTTGAGACCCCTGTCACCATCACGGGAGCAAGTGGAGGCACGGAATACAGAACACCCGCATGGGTGTCAGGTTCTTCAGTCAGTCACACAACACAGGGCTTCTCCAGAAGACAGTGTTTAATAATGGAACAGTACTAAAGACACGTGTACATTCCCTGTGTCAGTAATGACTAGATACAGCAGCATCTTCTAGGTTATACTACATTCAAACACACTCACCCTTCAGCAGAAGCCAATTGATACAGTTCGCACACGTGGGATGCTAAAGCGGGCTAAGAAGCAAAACATTCTAGGAACCGTTATAATTCCCAGCGAGGCTCCGGCAGCTGGAGCAACAAGGTCAGGGGCCTGATTAGAGACTGTGTGGAAAAACTTCTGAGGAAAGGAAAGAGGCAGCAACACTCCTCCCGCATACCATTGACATGCCAGGGCTACCTGACAACGGGACCCATACTTGTGGGCCCACTTCTCTACTGACATGCGCGAGTTGTGGGTGACTATCCCCTGGCCGGGGAGTGGAAGCTATTACAACTACCTGCCTTACAGAGAGACTGGTTATGTTGTGGGGAGGCAGATCGGTGGCGAAGACCAGTCTGAGAGGCTGCAATGTCAGATGCAAGCCCAACAAGAGGAGCTGCGGTGGGAGACGCAGGAGGTGATGTTGGATACCCCTCGCCTCGTCGCCCAGACGGTACAGGATGAGATGTGGCTGCAGCAACTGGCACTGCCGGTTCAGGCCCCTCCTGCCCAACAGGTGCCACCAGCCTTGGTACCAGTTCCTAGAGGGCCTGGGGTGCCACCGACACCAGTCCCAGCTCCAGCGGCCCTGGCCCTTCACCAGCCAAAAGAGTTGCTGGATGCCCCGTTCAACAGGACACCTGAGAAGTTAGCCTTCTTTGTGCTGCAAGTGCAGAAGTTTGTCCGGGATTGGGGCCATCTCTTTCCCACAGAGGAGCATCGGGTGGATTACATCGGGTGGATTACATCGGGTCAAAACTGTGAGAGCGCGCAACTGATTGGTATGTCAGCCTCCACAACCTGTGCGGGCCTGAACTCCACGAGGTGTGGGTGCTACGTTGGCAGTATGAGGACCCGATGGAAGGGGAGAAGGCTCACAACCACATCCAGAACCTGAAGCAAGGGAACCAGTCAGTATGCAAATATTCTGATGAATTCAAGATGTAGGTGGCCAAGATCCGAGGCTGGCTGGAAGAGGTACTGGTCAAGCAGTACTGGTTGGGACTGAACCACCAAATCCTGGAGACCGTGCTCCATAGTGCTCCATAGTGCTCCAGTCTCGCTGAATGCTTGGGTGCACGAGGCCGAGGATGCTGAGAGTCACCTCCAAATGATTAATATGCATGCTCCTATGGTATACTCGAAGACACCCAGGGTGCCCTCAAAGGCGCCGCTGCCAGAGCAGAGAGAACTAGTGCGAGATCTGCAGCTGCGGCAGGGGCTTTGCCTTCATTGTGGAAAGTCCAGGCATTATGCCGCTTCCTGTCGTGTGGTCCTCACTCTACCAGCCCAGAAGGGTCCTGAGAAGACAGGGGCTGAGACCCCTTTGTGCAAGGGGAGTGGATGGCCGAAGCTCCCGAGGGCTCCCACTGGGCCTTTGTGATAAAACCAATGGCACAACTCTCCATGGTTCTAGACAGTCCATGGTTGTACAGCCACAACCCACACATCTTGTGAAGCGAAGGGACCGTGAATTTCATGGCTGAAGGGTGCCAGAACCACACTTGGTCAGCTGAGTGGGGAGAAGCCCCCCATGGACCCTTGGTTCGGGTCTGCCTGGCACAAAGGAAGTTAAACTCCATCCCGAAGGAATATAGAGATTTGGCTAGCATGTTTGAGGAAAAAGAGGCAGATGAGCTGCCTCCCCACCGTAATAGAGATTGTACTATTAAGATCTTGCCAGGGCACAAGTTGCCTAAAGGGAAGTTATATTCTATGAGCCCAGCCGAAAAAGAGGAGCTGCGAAAATTTATTGACAAAAATCTGGCATGGGGCTTCATCTGCCCCGCCTCCTCCCTTTTTGCTGCCCTGGTGCTCTTCCGGAAGAAGAAAGACGGAGGGCACTGGCTATGCACGGACTACCGAGGTGTGAATGCTGTGTTGGCCACTAATGCTTACCCTCACCTCCTTATCAAAGATCTCTTGGCGGAGGCAGCCAAGGGAAAGACCTTTACCAAACTGGATCTTTGGGGTGCTTACTTCCGAGTGCGCATCTGGGAGGGGGACGAGCCAAAAACTGTGTTTAACACTCCATTGGGACAGTCTGAGTACCTGGTCATGCCATTCAGGCTCCAAGGGGCCCCCTGAGTGTTCATGAACCTGATCAATGAAGTTTTGCACAAGCACTTGTTTAAAGGGGCACTCATTTATTTAGATGACATTTTACTGTATTCCCAAGATAAAAAATCACACATAAAACTGGGCTCTCCACTTGTCCCAAGAAGGAACCGGGCTGCTGGTGCTCAAGTCCTACAGACACTGTATGATCACAAGCTGTTTGCCAAGCTGTCAAAGTGTGAGTTTCATCAGACGGAAGTCGACTTCCTGGGCTACCGTATTTCTTTTAAAGGGCTGGAGATAGACCCACATAAAGTAGCTGCTGTGTTGGAGTGGGAAGCCCCTAGAACCTGGCACCAACTCCAAAGTTTTTTAGGGTTCAGGAATTTCTATAGAAACTTCATCTCCAATTTTGCCCAGGTGAGCCTGCCCCTGACAGACTTATTAAAAACTAAAGGGAAGGGGCCGGACAGCACAAAACCTGGGGTGGACTTGGACTGGACAGCGGAAAGCCAGAAGGTGTTCGATAAACTCAAAGCGCTGTTCACATTGGAGCCGATGCTTGACCATCCAGATGAAAATAAAACCTTTATTGTACAAGCTGATGGTTCTGATGTAGCCATGGAGGGGGGTGATACTCCAAGAGGGAGCGGATGGGTGGCTTCACCCCCTGGCGAATGTGTCAAAAAGGTTTAATGTGACGGAACTGAACTTGGCAGTGTGGGAGAAGGAGGCAGCGGCCATTAGATTGGTGCTTTCCACTTGGTGGCATTGGCTGGAGGGAGCATGGGAGCCATTCGAGGTCTGGACTGATCATAAGAACCTCGAAGTATTATGCACCATCCCCGAAATCTGAATGCCAAACAACTCAGATGGGCGGATTTTTCCTCAAAGTTCCGCTTCACCCTCCACCACTTCAGGGGGGAAACTAACTCATTGGCAGACACTCTGTCCCACCTCCCGCAACACGCCAGCCAAAAGGAGGAGGTGATGGACTCTATGTTCACGCCCTCCCGGCTGGGAGGGGCGGTGGTCACCAGGGACCGGGCTAAAGTGGAGCGCAGGGGGGAGGAGGACCCATGGGTAGTCAGATTCAAAGAGGAGTTCTCTGACACAGATCAGGAGGTGGGCTCTGGTGCTCCTGGGATGCCACAGGATCCTAATGGCCGCAGGGCTTTAAACTGTTTGTGGCTGCAGCCCTGCGAGGGGCAGTGATGCACTCGGCTCATGAATGGAAGTTGGCAGGGCATTACGGCTACCTAAAGACTTTACACTTACTGCAGAGCTGCAGACACAGGGGGAAAGCTGCCTGTCCGGTCCAAGGCAGGGGTTTCCCTCTTTTTCCTTTGTGGCTGCAAATGGAGAGGTTATGGAGGGGGGACGCAGCGAGCCCCTGAAGGGGGGGTCATCGAAATCCAGCCACTTTTCCAGGGATCCGGGCCCTGTTCCTTCCCCCTCCAAGAAATACTGTGAGAACTCCCGCAGGGGCACTTTCTCTCCACCACGCTTGCTCCCATGAATTGTAGAAAAGAGCCTGGTGATCTCCTAAAGTCTAACCCTGCCTCCCCCCACCCCGAGTTTGATGGCCCTTATAGGAGGTGGGTGAATAAGGGAGGGACACACTTTTTCCGAGACAGCTGAATAGTGCAGGATCCTCTGGGTGTCCAACCCCATGCAGAGCGACTCCTGAGCAGCCCCACTGAGGTGCATAGGGCGTGGCAGATGGCGGCCTAGCTGAAACTCAGCCAGAAGCAGCACAGGAGGAGGAGGGGGAAAGGGAGGGGACATTTGAAATCCCTCTGCCCGCCCCATTCAGTCCTTTAGTGCTGGAGAGACTTTAGCCCGCAGAAGCCTGCAGCCGGAGGTGGGCAGCCCTGATCCCATTAAGGCATGAATGGACTGTCACCTTCAGCTGTTCTCGCGTCCTCCCCCCACACACAAACCGGCTTTTTCACTTTGGGAACACAAAGCTTTCTTTCTCCCTTCCAAAAATTTTATTAACCAAGCCTTTATTTCTCCTGATGGCAGGCCCCCGAGAAAAAGATTGGCCCCCCGAGAAAAAAAGTTGTTATCTATGGGGCTGCCAGAGAGACAGGCACAGATCAGGAGTCTCAATGCGTGGATGAGACAATAGTGTAGGGGAGAAGGGTTCAAGTTTTTTAGGCACTGGGATGCTTTTTGGAACAAGAGGGAGCTGTACAAAGAGACAGTCTCCACTTGTCCCAAGAAGGAACCGGGCTGCTGGTGCTCAAAATCAAAAAGGTGGCAGAGCAGTTTTTAAACTGAATATTGGTGGAAAGTCGACAGGAGTTGAAAAGTCTCTGGTTCAGGATGGGCCATCTCAAAGAGATAAAGGGGTAGCAGTTACTTTTCTACAAGAAAATGGATTACAATTGTCCACTGCCTGGCAAGGTCTTGAGGCAGCAAGAGTGAGGTTTTGGGCTTAATATGCATGGGAAACTATATAGGTTTATATACAAATGCTAGAAGTGTCTGAGGTAAAATCAGGGAGTTGGAATGCTTGGTGTTGGGGGACAAAATAGACATTGTGGGTATCTCAGAAACTTGGTGGGATGAGGAAAATTAGTGGGATACAGTGGTTCCTGGTTATAAATTATATCAAAAGGATGGGGGGGAAGGGTTGGAGGTGGGGTGGCTCTGTATGTCAGAGAGGGTGTACAGTTTAGTAAGACTGAGAGGGTAAGAGAATTGGATTCGCTTCTGGAAATGCTATGGGTTGAAATAGTGGGCCCAAAGACTCCCGGGACACAATCTGATCGCCAGCGAATTGGAGGGGGGGCAAGCAATCACTATCCCCCCGGGAGCCTTGGGTAAAGGCTCCCAGCCAAGGGGCTTGGGAGGGGGCGTCCTCTTCTCCAGTGCGATGCTGGAGGATCAAGGTGCTCCTTCGCCCCAGTGGTCCAGCCGCTGTGCGTTCTGTGCATTCTGTGCGTTTGCATGGACTTAAAGACGTCGGCCGGGATGAGCAGCGGAGATCGAGCGACCAGGCGATTATAAGCAGCGTCGGAAGATGAACAAAGAGATGTGAGTTTAAAGAGCGTTGAATCGGTGATACAAGCGGAACCCCCCCTTGATAACAGTGTGGGAAGTGAGCAGGGGAGGGGCCCCTCCCATACGCAAAGACTTTAAAACAGAATAACAAGGGGGGAGTGAAAGAACAAGCGCTGAAACTGATTTTAAGAGCCTTACCAGTTCAAGTTTGAGCAGATTGGAGGCTTTTAGAGACTTTGCAAACTCTCGGTTAAAGTAAACAATCCTAAAAGATGGCGGGGAGGTGACCCGATAAGGGACAGAAAGCGAAACAATTATGCAAAGTCCCCGGCCGGAAGATACCATGGAGTTCTCAAGGCTTTTATTGGACTCACTTCGCCCCCTGCTGGACCAGATGACTAACATCAACCAGCAACTGACAACTTTGAATCAGAATTTCGCAGCACAGCAATTACAATTGGCAGAAACCACCAAGAAAACAGAGCAGGTGGTTGAAAAAGTGAAGGAACGTGATGCCAGCTCCATAAAAGCAGGGGGAAAGATGCAAATGCTAGAGAAGAAGCAGATTATGTCGGAAACGCAACTTCTACAACTACAAATGGAAAGAGCTAACATGGTGCTCCAGTTCCAAGGGGTGGCAGAAGCCCCAAATGAGAATCTAAAGCAATTATTGAGTGATGCATTGGCCCCAGTGACAGATTTAAAGGCAGAAGATATCTTAAGCGAAATGGATGTGGCATACAGAGCCTATTCTACATATATTAAAAAGAATAATCTGCCTGGGGAAATTGTTGTGAGATTCTCTAAGAGGCACATAAGAGACTTAATCTTAAAAGCGACTACAACTGCCCCCCTGAAAATCGGAGGTAACAATATAAGGCTCTTAAAAGACATTCCATTTGAAATAAGAAAGAAGAGACAGAAGTATAAGGAATTAATCCTTTTTCTTCAAACGAATGGCATTGCGTACAGGTGGCTCATTCCCGAAGGTGTCATGTTCAAGATAAAAGAAAGGAGAGAAAAGATCGACTCTGTTTTTAAAGCTCAAGAATTTCTGCAGCTGCAACTAGGAGGTTTAGAGGAGGAGAAGAGAGAAGAAGAAGACAGTAAATCTACTGGAGAGTTGGACTCTATGTCCTCTGGCGAGGACTCTGATGCGGATAAGGGGGCAGCTGCTTCCAAACCTTCAAGGGGCCAAAAAAAAGAAATAGTGGGCCCAAAAGGAAGCTTAACACTGGGAGTTCGTTATCGCCCACCAGATCAAGAGGAGGATTATAAAATGATGAATGAATTAAAGATAGCAGCTAGACAAAAAACTGTGTCGTAATAGGTGATTTTAACTATCCACACATTGATTGGGTCAATATGTGTTCTAGTCGGGGAAAAAGAGGTTGAGTTTCTAGACATTCTCAATGACTGTGCTGTGGAACAGATGGTCACAGAATCTACCAGGGGAGAGGTGATCCTGGATATGGTCCTAAGTAACGCCCAAGACCTGGTGAGAGACGTAAAAGTGATTGCACCACTTGGGAACAGTGACCATAATGTTATTGAGTTTAACATTTGTATAAATAGGGAATTGCCCAAAAAGACTGCCACAACCACTTTTAACTTTAAAAGGGGTAACTTCTCTGATATGAGGGGACATGTGAGGAGGAAACTGAAAGGAAAAGTAGAAAGGGTCAAAACCATTGGGGAAGCTTGGAGACTATTTAAAACTACAATCCTAGAAGCTCAGAAAAATATATATACCGCAGGTTAGGAAAGGCACAAATAGGTATAGAAAAAAGCCTGCATGGTTAACAAACAAAGTAATGGAAGCTGTAAAAGGTCAGAAGCATTCCTTTAAGTGGTGGAAAGCTAGTGAGGTTGATAAAAGGGAACACGGGCTGTGGCAAATAAAATGCAAGTCTGTGATCAGGCAGGCAAAAAGGGAACATGAGGAGCATATAGCAAAAAACATAACGACCAGCAATAAAACTTTCTTCAAATACATTAGAAGCAGGAAACCAGCCAGGGAGGCAGTGGGGCCCTTGGATGACCAAGGGGTAAAAGGAGTACTGAAGGATGATAGGGAAATGGCTGAGAAGCTTAATGCATTTTTTGCCTCTGTCTTCACTGTGGAAGATGAGAAGTGCTTGTCCACTTCAGAACCGCTGATTTTGGGAGGGGTGTTGAAAGACCTAAGTCAGATTGTGGTGACAAGAGAGGAGGTCCTACGACTGATAGACAACTTAAAAACTGATAAATCACATGGCCTGGATGGCATACATCTGAGAGTCCTGAAAGAACTCAGATGTGAACTTGGGGATCTCCTGACAAAAATATTCAGTCTTTCATTAAAATCTGCCTCCATTCCTGAGGACTGGAAGGTAGCTAGTGTCACTCCCATCTTTAAAAAAGGTTCCAGAGGAGATCCGGGAAATTACAGGCCAGTCAGTCTGACGTCAATACCGGGTAAGTTGGTGGAAACTGTTATTAAGGAAAGAATTAGTAGGCACATTGATGAACAAAAACTATTGAGGCAGACTCAGCATGGGTTCTGTAAGGGAAGATCTTGTCTCACTAACCTGTTAGTGTTTTTTGAGGGAGTGAACAAACATGTGGACAAGGGGGACGCAATATATGTTGTTTACCTTGACTTCCAGAAAGCATTTGATAAAGTCCCTCATCAAAGGCTCCTAAGTAAGCTCAATAGTCATGGGATAAAAGGACAAGTCCTCTTGTGGATCAAAAACTGGCTAATTAATAGGAAACAGAGAGTGAATATAAATGGGCAATTTTCTCAGTGGAGGGTGGTAAGCAGTGGGGTACCACAGGGATCAGTACTCAGTCCGATGCTTTTTAACTTGTTCATTAATGATTTGGAGTTGGGAGTAAGCAGTGAAGTGGCTAAATTTGCAGATGACATGAAGTTGTTCATGGTGGTGTGAACCAGGGAGGATTGTGAGCAGTGTTCCCTCTAAGCTGAGTTAGTGTGAGCTAGCTCACAGTTTTTTAGCCTCTGGCTCACACATTTTTGTCTCAGCTCAGGAAAGATGGCTCCAGAGCAAATTAATTGATGCAGCAGCCAAATCGCTCACTCACAGCTTTAATGTTAGTAGCTCACAAAGTAGAATTTTTGCTCACAAGACTCCACAGCTTAGAGGGAGCATTGATTGTGAAGCACTCCAAAGGGGTCTGTGGGCGTCAACGTGGCAAATGGGGTTCAATGTGGCCTCATGCAAGGTGATGCACATTGGAGCCATAACTTCTAACTATAAATACACATTGATGGGTACGAACTGGCAGAGACTGACCAAGAGAGAGATCTTGAAGTCATAGTAGATAGCTCACTGAAAATGTCGAGACAGTGTGTGACTGCAATAAAAAAAGCCAACGCTATGCTGGGGATTATTAGGAGGGGAATTGAAAACAAATCAGATTGAAAGAAATCAAATAATGCCCCTGTATAAATCGATGGTGCAACCTCAATTGGAGTACTGTGTACAGTTCTGGTCGCCACACCTCAAAAAGGATATTATAGCATTGGAAAAAGTGCAGAGAAGGGCAACTAGAATGATAAAATGGTTGGAACACTTTCCCTATGAAGAAAGGTTAAAATGCTTGGAGCTCTTAAGCTTGGAGAAACGACGGCTGAGGGGTGGCATGATCGAGGTTTAGAACAGATAAAAAAAGTACTTCTTCACCCAAAGAGTGATTAACACATGGAATTCACTGCCACGGGAGGTGGTGGTGGCTACAAGCATGGACAGCTTCTAGAGGGAATTAGATAAGCATATGGAGAAGAGGTCCATCAGTGGCTATTAGCCACCAGGTATAGATAGGAACTCTCAGTCTGGGGTGAGTGAGGCTCTGTATTCTTGGTGCTTGTGGGGGGTCAACAGTGGGAGGGCTTCTAGTGTCCTGGCCCCACTGGTGGACCTCCTGATGGCACCTGGTATTTTTGGCCACTGTGTGATGGAGTGTTGGACTGGATGGGCCATTGGCCTGATCCAACATTGGCTTCTCTTATGTTCTTCTGTTCTCTTATTTTAAAAATCACCCCTCTTCTCTCCCTGCCCTTGGGCTTCCTGTATACGTGGCTGTAGCATTTGGTGGTATGTTAAATTATGCGTGTATATAATTCTGTGATCATAATCCATCATTGACTGGATTAACTACCTGCCTGCCTATCCTTTCTTTGTTTCTCTCCATAGCTCTTTCTCCCCCCACACCTGCCACATCTATATTTCTCCTTCCCTTTCATCAAAAGAAGGCTGTAGTGCCATTTAAGCTAGGTCACCACTCACCAGTTAAAGAGCCACACGTTAAAGATCTCCCTAGAGTATAATAATATCCAAAATGTTACAGTAGCATGCATCCAGCTTTACACAACAGCTGATTTAAACTGGCAACAACAGAAAATTGTGAAGAACTACAATTCAGCAGGGTGTATAATTTCACCAGTTTACATGGAGTTGTTCATATGGCACAGTTTGATTGGGCCTTCTTCACATTCTGATTCCCACCTTTTTTTGCCCCATTTCCCAAGTTTTCATAATTAGGACACTGAGCTCTAACTTGAAAGGGTTACTGTGACGGAATTAAAGGTTAGTGGACAGCAGCAGGTAAACAAAGAAGCTGCTGAGTCACCCGACTGAGAAGGGAGGGGGCCTTTTGGCTCGGAATTCTCAGAGAGTGACAGATAAGGGTAGACAACTGACGGTTGGAAGAGGGGGTTGGAAGAGAAGTTAGCAGAGAGCGGTCAGCTAACTGAATAGCTCTGAGGTGGAACAAAACCTCTGTGGCTTTGTGGAAACAGCCTGATATCAGTTTGAGTAGAAAACTGGGGCTGAAATAAACTCTGCACTGGTACCCTCTAAAGGAAAGAGGAGAGTGAACAGGGAGTGAACAGTATGGTCACAGACACCAGATACATTGCTCCAAAAGGACTTGTAGAGGTGGCTAAAGAAAGGGCTAAGGGTCTGGAGGAATCTGGAAAGCTGGAAAGGTGCCCAGTTAGACTCAAAGGGTCCAGACAGATAAAGTCCTAAGGTCAGCCACAAAACAGTTACTGAAGAGTGGGATCATAAGTGTACTGAAGAACATCTGTATAAAACTGAGAGTGATGAGCCTACGGTAAAGGAAAAGTAAAAAGTTATATATAAGGAAACAAAATATCCTATGTAAATACATCCCATCTCCCTGTTGGGCTTGCTGAGAAATACAGAAGTGTACTGTTTGACTTACAAATACTGGTGCTTGAGTTTATGGTGAAAGAATTATACTGGGCAGTGGTCCTCCATATATCTAGAAGTTACATATATACATATATACATATATACACATATACATATACATATATATATACATATATACATATATACATACATACATACATACATATGTATGTATATGTATATGTATATGTATATATGTATACCAAAACCCCCAAAGAGACTAACAAAGAGACTTTTCAGATACAGTATAGTGAGAACTGATCAGGCATATCACAAGTAGAAATATTTTAAAATCCAGTACATCTATAAGCCTATACAGGCACTGACGCCACAGCTCAGTCTTGCCTTCACTGTGGTAGTTACCTAAGCAATATCCAATTGATTGTGTTTGCAGTGAATTGTGGATTGGGCTGTGAATTCTAAGAGAAACAATAGTTGATCTAAAACTTAAAACAGAACAGAGTTATACAGGAGCATTACAGTACTGTAATGTAAGAGACAGAACACCAACATAGACACATACCATAACAACCACAGCAGTGTTTAACTTCAAAAAAGGGAATTGCCATAAAACTAAAATGCTAGTAAAGGTAAAGGTTCCCCTTGCTCGAAAGCCAGTCAAATCCAACTCTAGGGATGTGGTGTTCATCACTGTTTCCAAGCCGAAGAGCCAGCATTGTCCGAAGACATTTCCATGGTCATGTGGCCAGCATGACTAGATGCTGAGGCACATGGAACGCTGTTACCTTCCCACCGAAGTGGTACCTATTTATCTACTTGCAATTTCTTGCTTTTGAACTGCTAGGTTGGCAGGAGCTGGGGCCAGAGATGGGAGCTCACTCCATCATGCGGCAATCGGGTCTCGAACTGCTGAACTACTGACCTTCTGGTCTACAGTTCAGCATCTTAACCACTTGAGCTAGTTAGAGGCAAATTACAAGGCACCCTTGTAAACATTACATTCTTGCAGAAAGCAGGCTTCTGAAATACAGGCTCAGATTAAATGTATTCCTTGATACAAAAGAGCTGAGCACACAGTGGAGATGGCAGGAAAGTAGGAAAATATATTTTTTCAGGATATTGCCGTTAGGTGATTGCCTGTGTATTTGTACTGGAGGGATCTATGCGGTGGAGGGTTCTGAGATCGGGTTGCCAGCTTTGAGGTGGGGAAGACCAGAGAAGGGATCACAGTTACAGAAAATATGTCAAAACAAAGAAACACTGTGATGAAGTTGACAATAACATTTAATAATTCCTATGAACATCAATTTGCATATCAATAAAATCTTTTTCAATATAGCTCAGGAAATTCTAACATATTCAAGAAAAAGTCCAATATCCTCAATGAGCACCCGGTTATACACTCATTTCAACAATCTTCCTCAGGAGTAGTCCTATTATGTAAGTAGGTGGCAGCCTCTTGATACAGTTTAACTTCCTTTTTTTGCTTCCTTCAAATAGTTGCAGCATTAACTTCTTTTTTACTTTCTTCAAATTGTTGCAGGTTAACTTCTTTTTCAAATTATCCTGAAACAAACATGATTATTTAGAATAGAAAGAAACATGAAGCTGAATGGAAAACAGCTTTGTTCTAATTTTTAAATTTTTGAACATTATTAATTTTTAACTTTAATAATTTTAAACTTACTTCCAGTTCCATTGCAAGTATTTGTGCTAGGAGCAAGCCAGTTAATTAACTTCTTAATAGTAGCAACCGGTCCTCTTTTTTTTCTGGCTAGAAGCCTTCTTTTTTCAAATTGGCTGGCAAGTGCTCTCTATATCTCACATTGCTGGCTCAATTGCTCTCCAGTATATTATAGGAGTAACATTTCAGTCTTCTTTTCTATCTGGCTGAAAGCCTTCTGTTTAAATAAGCTGACAAATGCTCTCCACCTCTCAAATTGGAACTAAAACTCTCCAAAAATTATTCTGATTGATTCCATGCAGCTTGAAGGTATAGACCATTGACAAGATTGCTGAAGGCGGAACTCCTTTATATAATACATTCACTTTTAAATAATTTTTAAATAGTTTTGTGGGTAATCTTTCAATGAACTGGGCTCTGTTTAATTATCTTATAAATCCATTTTCAAAAAAGCTATACTGAAAAAGTTTTTATTGATATACAAATTGATGTTCATAGGAATTATTAAATGTTATTGTCAATTTCATCCCAGTGTTTCTTTGTTTTAACTTTGAGGTGGGGCCTGGAGAACTCATGGAATTACAGCTGATCTCCAGACTAGAGATTGGTTCCCGTGGAAAACATCCCGCTCTGGAGGGTGGACTGTTGAGCACTCCATCCCGCTGCAGCCCCTCCTCTCACAGGGCCCACCTCCAAGCTCCCAGGAATCTCCCAGCGTGGAACTAGCAACTCCAACAGGGTGTGGGGAGGCAGAGGACTTCTGCAGAAAAGAAGTGGAGGATCAAAACTGCCCTAAAACCTGTGGGATGAGGGGTGGTCATGTGTGTACTCATTTCCCTCCAGATGCCTGGAATCCCTGGCAGGGAAAGGCAGGACACAGGCCTGTCCTGGGGCATGGAAACAACTTCCGAGGGCCAAAGGGAAGGAAGAGGTGTGAGTTGCTACAGGTCTTTGTGCCTTGTACAGCTGCTGCCAGAGCAATGTTTTTAAAAATATGCACAGCCAATCAAATCCCCACTAGCCAATCAGAAGACTTACTGGGCAGAAGCCCCACCTGGCCCCGCCTACTTCCTGAAAACACTTGGCGGGCACTGTGGTGCCCATGGGCACTATGCTGGTGACCCTTGCTCTAGAGTAAATAAGATGCCCAGGGTTCTTAGGCAAGAAGATGATTGGCACCACTTCAGAACAAGGTTGTTGTGGTTTTTTTTTTTTAATGAGCTGCAGAATTTGGAAACAGGAAAATTAACTCTCATAGCTAGTGGCTGGACTGGTAGAAACAACCACTGTTTTGTGGCAAGTCACAGCCGAGTTATGGTGACTCCTCCAGGGGTTTACAGGGCAGGAGATCTTGAGAGGCCATCTGCCATGGCCTGCCTCTGCGTAGTGGCCCTGGACCTCCTCAGAGGTCTCCCATCTGAGATTCATCAGGGCCAACCCTGCTTAGCTTCCGAGATCAGGGTTGCCAACTCTCTGTATCCACAGAGTTTTGTCCAAAATACTAGAGTGTCGCTGCACGATGTCCCTGGCACGATGATTTCACTTCCACATGACATCGTCACATAGGAGACATCACACCGGGTCATGGCTGTTGGGGGTGGGGTTCCCCCCCCGGCCAGCTGGGCAGTGGGCAGGAGCCCACCAAATTGGGGGGATCCCCCTGCTCCCACCTCAGGGCCAGAGTGGCAACCCTGCTCTTCTACCCGCCCCCGCCCCCCGAGGCTAACTTCTCCCGTATATAACAAAGGGTGGAGAAAACCTGGAGACGGCCGTCCTATCTCTTTCCCACCCAACAGCCAAGCTACCTTTATCTGCCCCTCTGGCTTAAGCTCCCCCCCCCCGCCCGCAGCCTCTGCCCCGTTGTGTGGCGCTGGCCACGAAGCCAGGCCCACTCGCGTGCTGGGGAACCCTCAAGGACTTGGGGGGCGGCACCTCACTTCCCCCTGCATCCCACGCCCCACACTATTTCCTCTCCCCAACCCCCATGTCCTCCCCCTTCCCTTCCCTCATTCTCTCCTCAGCCACTCACCAAGTTACTTTTTATTGCCTCCCATCTTCAGCTATATTTCTTATCTATTTACCTGATTTGTACCTAACTTTTCTCCACAGTGGGGACCAAAGCAGCTGACATTATTCTCCTCTCCTTTTAACCTGCACAACAGGCCTGTGAGGAAGGTTAGGCTGAAAGCATGTGACTGGTCCAAAATCACCCAGTCAGATTCCACAGCAAGATGGAGATCTGAACCTGGGTCTCAAAGACCCTACTCTGAAGCTATAACTGCTACACCACGCTGCCTTTCACAGGGTGGCTGCTGTTGACCAGTGGCAAGTCAACAGGGCTACTTGAGCATCACTCAGAGGTTGCTTCCAGGCCCAGGGTTGCCAGCCTCCAGGTGGGACCTTGAGATCTTCCAGATCTACAACTGAACTCCAAACATTGGAGGTTTGTCTCTCTGGAGAAAATGACCGCATTGGGTGGTGGACTCTGTGGCATTATATTCAGCTGAGGCCTCTCAGGATTTTCTTCCTGACTTTCTAAAACGGACTGAACTTGAGCCTTTTGTGTCTTCCTGGGCAAAATTAGTAGATGGAACTGGAAGACTCTCATATCTATTCTCTACCCTAGTTTTCATCAGATTTTCCTTTAGTTATGAATAGGATAATTATTAGCCTAGAACAAAGGAACCACCTTAGAATCATAAGACTTGGAAGGGACTTCCAGGGTCATCTAGTCCGACCCCCTGCACAATGCAGGAAATTCACAAATACCTCCCCCTCCACACCCTCAGTTTTCTGCTGTTCCACTCCCAAAGACAGGCTATTTACATTACATTGTTTCTCTATTGGTCCATTATAGGATCCTTGTTTCTCTATTGGTCCATTATAGGATCCTAGTCAGCTATTGTTTGTGGATACAAGCTCAACGTGACCTCAGGGCTAGTTGAGGCTGACTCATCCTTAATACACAACAAAGTACTTGAAGATGGTTCTCATATCACCTCTCAGTCGTCTCCTCTCCAGGCCAAACATGCCCAGCTCCTTCAACCTTTCCTCATGGGATTTGGTCTCCAGACCCCTCAGCATCTTTGTTGCCCTCCTCTGGACACGTTCCAGCTTGTCTATACCCTTCTTAAATTGTGGTGCCCAGAACTGAACACAGTACTCTAACCAGAGCAGAGTATAGTGGTACTATCACTTTGCGTGATCTGGACACTATACTTCTGTTGATACAGCCCAAAATTGCATTTGCCTTTTTAGCCACCGCATCACACTGCTGACTCATGTTCAGTGTATGGTCTACTAAGACGCCGAGATCACTTTAGTCATTTTAGCTTCTAGGTAGAATTCAGTCCTGATTGATCTAGAAGCCACTTATTTGTCTTTTGACAGTCCTTGGAATCTGTAAAACCCTTTTCCAAGAGCACATTTCAAGTGAACAGAGAACATGCATTTAGATCGGTGGCTCTCAAAGTACGTCAGTGGTCCCCAAAGTAGGCAGTACCACCCTTGGGGGAATGGGATTGCCTAGGGGGGCTCTAAGGGGCGAGGGGGCAGCAGCCAGCAGGGGGGCCCAGGAGATGGGCCCCTTTGACTGTGTGGTTCATTTATTGACGACAATTGACCAAGCCAGAACCTACGGTGAAGCACCTTCCTCATGCAGCCTTTAATGTTTTACTGCTCTCATCGCTTCCAGAGTTATTTCCTTTGTTCCTGTTTGCTTGTTTACAATTCTGAATTGTCACGTTACAAGGTAGGCAATTATTGGTAACAGCTATTAGTTTTCTTGTAAATTAGTTGTTGTACATTTGTGGTAGGTGAAAGTTTGTGCATGTTTGGTAAGCAGTTATATATCGATTCTCGATTACTAAACATGGTGATGTCAGGCTCCTGATCAGTGACTTTAAATCAGACACTGGGAAACTGGTATCACTTCCTCAAGCCCATCCATCGTATCAAGAATTAACCGAGCAGTGGTTTCTAAATGTGATATCTAAGATTCTTGCTAAATGTCTGTCAGACTTTTGAAAAGCAGGTATCACTAGACCAAGTTTTGTTGAGTAGATTAAACAAAAGCGTTTTAATATGATTTAGAATGAATATGCAACTAATTGTTACAGTTTAGTGTACGTGCACACGAAAGCTCATACCTTGAATGAAACTGGGATCAATCTTTGTTCTACTCGATTTTTATTGTTATTATCTTCCTTAGTGGGTAATGCAAACCTCTGTTCTGAATAATGCTTTTTATAGGGCAATATAGGGGGCACTGAGGATGAGTCTATGGAGCCGAGGGGCGGTGGCCTAAAAAAGTTTGGAAACCCCTGATCTAGAGATTATCCCATGTTAAATTAAACAGGGAAACTGTCTTCACGTGTTTTCATTAACAGGGAGCTGCTTATGCACACACAGGGACACACACACACACACTCTAATGGTGGCATTCTGAAGATCACCCTTCATATGCTCAGGGTTTGTAACAAAAAATGTCTTCATCAAATCATGGATATATCAACCGTTTCATTTTCTCCAGCCTGCTTCTCGTCTGATGATTTCAAGGAGTGTGACTGAGACAGGAAATCAAACTGCCGGGAGAGAGACAGGAGTACAGTCCGGCCAATTCTCCTGGACCTCGCGGTGACTTTCAGGACAATCAGTCACGGTATCTTTCTGGGCCTTTGGCTGCGATGGGTGTTGGGGGAACTGTGCCCCATCTGGCTGGAAGGTGCTGCCAGGCACCTGCTTGGCTCCCTGGCGGGCAGGCGGGGAGAGTTACAGCTGGAAATACATTTCTCCTTCAAACCTGGGGGGGGGGGAGAAGGACAATGGGTCTGATTTCCAAATACAAGAACCAATCTTAAGGAATCCAACCCGAGTTTTTAAAGTGATGTATAACTTCAACTGAAATCCAATTTTCATTTTTGTTTTGCACACCCCCTAGTCCAGAATGTGCCTCAGTAGTTTGAAAAGGGCTATACTGCTAATATTCTGAGACTCAACTGTGGAATTAGCATAATCCAGGATGAATCCAGGATATGAGCAAATTTATTTGAAATACATAGTAAATGGGTCACAACAGACTTTCTGATTTCCCAAGGTTTTATAACCAGGACAAGAATTCCAAGCTGACCCTGGGCCGGCCACCCCCACCCCCACAGCCCAGCCTACCACACAGGGCTGCTGTGAGGATAAAATGGAGAAGAACAGCATTATGTCAGGGTATAAATGAAGTACATAATAAATAAAGTTGAAAAAAGCTCAGCAAAATGGCATTGCACAGATGCAATGTTAGCTGAGGAGCCCAAGTGCATCATTCTGTGATAGAGCACAAAAGTATGCTGGATGTGTGTAGCTGTATGCCCAGTCAAAGTCTTCTTCCCTCTGCCATTCAATTGCCCCAATCGTTTTATTACGACAAGGAGCAGACACTGCTCTGCAAAGACCGTAGAAGACAGTCAGGTATGCATACAGATCAGGTATGCATGCAGACCATTTTCATTGGTCCCCCACGCTGCATAGGTTCTGAGTTTCTGTGAGTCTAAACCGCAACAAGTAATGCTTGATCTGTAACAAGGGAATCTCTACAGATTTCCCACATTACAAACATCCACTGTTTGATTAGTACAAAAGGACATATCAGATGGGTAGGGACTGTCATGATGGTGACATCAGACGAGGATGACTTAGCAGGAGAGTCCCACAGACACGTGATGTTTGATTTGTGGGTGTTCACAGGCCATTGCGCCTGCACGGGAGCACCACAGTCCCAAAATTATCCTCCAGTACAAGCTTGCTCGGCCTTGTCTCCTCTTTTCAGGTCTTTGGTAAGACCTTTTGTTATTTGCCAGACTTTCATGACTGGCTTTATTTTTTTCTCCTTTCATTTTTAAAAATCTTTAATATTTTTATTTTTTGCATTTCACCTGGCTTTTATGCCAATTGCCTTTTTATTCGTTAGGGTTTATATCCTAGTTGTTTTAAATAATATATTTTAGGATTAAAATTTCTCTGTGTTGCTTTGTATCACTGTTTTAATAAAGAGGTGGTACAAAATGCTATAAAATACGAAGTCATGATAAAATACATTGTATATCAGATTTCAGGTGGGTGGCCATGTTATAGTGCAATCCTATGCATATTTACTCAAAAGTCAATCCTATTTATTCAGCGGGGCTGCCTCCCAGGCAAGTGTTCTTAGGATGTAGTTCAATCAGCCACCTTATGCCACAATCAAGACTTAACACAAAGCATAAGCTGTGATGGACTAGAGTTCACTTCATCAAGTACTTCAACAGATTGAAGCTAATAGCGCGCTCAAGTCCATGAAAGCTTGAGAGCCAGTTTGGTGTAGTGGTTAAGTGCACAGACTATAATCTGGGAGAACAGGGTTTGAGTCCCCAGTCCTCCACATGCAGCTGCTGGATGACCTTGGGCAAGCCACAGTTCTGTCAGAGCTGTCCTTGAAAGAGCAGATCTCAGTCAGAGCTCTCTCAGCCTTGCCTACCTCACAGGGTGTCAGTTGTGGGGCGGGGAAAGGAACGGAGTTTGTAAGCCGCTCTGAGACTCCAAGGGAAGGGTGGGGTCTAAATCCAATTTCTTCCTCCTCCTCCTCCTCCTGTGGTGGAAAGTGCCCTCAAGGTACAGCTGACTTATGACAAACCCCTTATGGGGTTTTCAGGGCAAGACATGGCCAGAGGTGCCTCTGCGGGCAACCCTGGACTTCCTTGGAGGTCAACTGGCCCTGCTTAGCTTTTGAAATCTGACCAGATCGGGCTAGCCTGTGTTTAAAGGCAACATAATACCGACAAGTAGGCATGTTGTGATGCGTTAAAGACTAACTGCCAGACTCCTGCTTGTTTTTCTATTATATTAAACAAGCAGGGAGCAACAACTTTAAACAAAGTGCTACATATCAAACCGCAATCAGCGTGCAGAGATTATCCTTTACGCAGCACAAACCAGGAAGGGCAGCCGGGGGGCGGAGGGGGGAGAGAAGAACAAACCTGCTGCCCCTTCGTCTTCACCTCAGGCACTTGACGACTGTCTCAGAAGGGCTGTTACCTTATGCTTGAAGCTTAGCTGAATGACTCTCATTGGCCACTCACCTACTTACTTTCCTGTGTAATAGAACACCTCTGACCTCTACTCAGGTGTAGAGATTGCAGCTCTCAAAAAAAGAAAGCAAGAAAGCCAAATGCAGCTGACAAGTCAAAGCAACAAGGGAGAGGCAATCTCGCGGATGCTATTATTAACTCCCTGCCTTGGCCGTAAACCTCAAAGATAAGATAGTGGCTCTGAACATCCAGCCTTTTCTCCAACTGGCCCACGTCTAGGTTTTAACCTTCCAGCTGCTTCATAAAGCAACAAATTTAGTCTTTTTGCCTGTTTGTCGTTTGTAGTAACCACAACAAACAGGAAGGAATCACTACATGGTGACTGCTTGTACCTTCCGCATTTCCAGCTTCCTCTGTGCGATAAAGAAAACACCAAAAGGCTTGATAATCCTTACGATTTATATGAATAAACACTCATTTTCCGAGTCCAAGGTGCAGGGCAGGTAACTGTGCTTATTTTTCTTGGAAGTAAGTCTGCCCTGCACATGCCACCCAGGCACCATTTCTCTAGGGCATTTGTATCCCCCTGCCCTTTCTCGCCATTGTTATCCTAACAACACACCTGTGAGGCAAATGAGAGGGAGAGAACAGGACAGGCCCAAAGCCACCCGGTGTGTTCTGTGGGAAGAAGGGTGCTGGAAGCCAGGTCTCCCTGACCCTAGTCCAGCACTCAAAACGGTTAGCCCTCTGTTGCAGAGCCAAGGCCCAAGACACCCTGTACATGGGCAGAGGCACCCTTTTTCTTTATTCTCAAAACAACAGATAACCTCTTTGTTATTACCATGCCTGGTGCTCAGCCAGGCTGGGATGAACCAATTTTGGCTGACCCCTCCATCCATAAGGTGAATCAGGGGTGGGGTAGGAAAGGCTACCAAGTCCAGCTCAGGAAATTCCTGGAGATTTGAGAGCAGTCCTTGGGATGGGCAGAGATCAGCTGTCATTCCGGGGGGGGACCCCAGGCTCTGCCTGGAGGTTGGCAACCCTGGGTGTAGGGGTCAGATGCTGGACTAACCCCCACCTGCCACACAATCTTCGGCCGGGCGGCTGGGCCCCTGCATGTGCTGTGTGCGCCAGAGGCTCCCTCTGTGGCCCTTCCCTCCCTTGTGCGGTTCCCAGGACCAGGTGGGGCAGGGCGGCGAGGGCGCGTGGCCGCTCCCCCAGCGGGGCCAGACCAGGGCAGACCAGGGGGAGGCGAGTCCTGCGGGTCTTGCCGGTCCCCCGTCCCCGTCCCGGGGGCCCAGCGGGCGCCGCCTGGGAAATGCGGGCGGCTGCCTCTCCTCTGCTTCCATTCCAACGATGATGGGTTGTTGTCAGCCGCCGCAGAGGTCCCGGGCGGGCGGGGGGGCGGGCGGGCTTGGCACTGCCGGGCCGGGCCTCTCGCCGCCACAACGCCCCCCCCCCCCCGGGGAAGGCTGCCGCAGCTTCGGGACGGCCGGCCCTGCAAGCCTCCGGCCACAGACCGCGGGCGAACGTGTGGCCGCCAGGCGCTTCTTGCCCGGCCACCCGCCGGCGGGCGGGCGGGCGGGCGGGCGGCGGCGGCTGCCGCGAGCGAGGGGAGGGGAGGGGAGGGGAGGGGCCGGGGGCGCGGGAGGGGCCGCCCTCGCCCTCGCCCGCCCGCCCCCCCGGCTCCCCGCCTGCCCGGCCGAAGGTTCCTTCCCGCGAGGAGGAGGAGGAGGAGGAGGAGGAGGAGGCGGGCGGGCGGGCGGGCTTGTTGTCGCCCAGGCGGCCGCCGCGGGGAGCCGGGGAGGCGGAGGAAGGGAGCGCCGCCCGTTGCCCGCCTGTTGCTCTTCCCGCCGCCGCCGCCGCCGCCGCCGCCGGGTCGGGCGAGGGCGGGCCGGAGGTGTGCGGGCAGCCGGCGGGAGGCGGCGCGGCTCTTCCGGGCGGGCTCCTCTCCTCTCCTCTCCGTTCCGTTCCGCTCCTCCGCCGGCTCTCGCCCGCCCGCCCGCCGGCCATGCCGACCAACTTCACGGTGGTGCCGGTGGAGGCGCCCCTCGCCGAGGGGGAGGCGGCGGCGGGCGGCGGCGGAGGAGGCGGCGGGGGGCCGCGGGGGCGCGGGCGGCGGCGGCGCCGGGCGGCGGGAGCAAAAGCCGGCGAGGTGGCGGCGCCCGGCGGAGGCCCCCCAGCAACAGCAGCAGCCGCCGCCGGCGGAGGGAGCCGAGCGCGGCGGGGGGAAGGTGAGTCGGGGGCGGGGCGGGGCGGGGGGCCGGAGGGGAACACGCGCGCCCCCGAACTCGCTCCCTTGCCCCCGGTGGGGGGGGGCCTTCCTGAGGCTGCTCCGGCGCACCGGGGCGGCAGTGGGCGGCTGGGGGTCCCTGGAAGTGAAAGCCCCGCTCCGAGCGCCGCCCTGGAGCGCCCCAGAGGGAGGAGGAGGAGGGGAGGAGGAGACCCCCGAGTGGCCCCCCTTCCCCGCCGGGAGGTGTCCCCCCCTCCTTGCAAAAGAGCCCCCCTGCACGGCTCGGTCGGCGCCCGGCCGGTGTGTCCTTGGGAGGCGCAGCCGCCCCACGAGCCTGGCAGCCGGGCTGGAGCAGGAGGAGGAGGAGGCGGGTCTGCCGCCGGCCCGCCGGGCTCTCTCGGCGCTCTCTCACCCTCGTGGGGACGGCCCCTGAAAAGGCCCGCGGGGGGGGGGAGGGGGGGGCGCCCCCGGAGGCTCACGGCGGCCCCCCACCCCCGCCTTCCTTTTGCGGGACGGGAGGGGGCCAAGGGAACGGGGGTCCAGGAGCCGCCCAGAGACGAGCCAGGTCTGCGGCAGACGAGGAGCCCTTCTCCGGAGATGTCGGGCACCACGAGGAGGAGGGCCGGGTCCGGAGAAGGCCGGAGCCTCTGGCCAGGGCAGCGGCGGCCGGGAGAGTCGCAGGCAGCAGGCAGGAGAGGAAGGGCCCCCCGCCGCCCCCCCGCCCGGGGCGCGCGCAGTCCCAGAAGCCGCGCGCGGGGGTGGGGGCGGGGGGGGCTCGATTCGCAAGACCCCAGCAAGGCTGTTGTGAACCGAGGCTGTGGCGATTTGACACCACTTAACACACATCCACAAAAGTGCTCTCAAAAGCAATGGGCTGCCTGGAGGGGGGCGGGGTGTGTGCAAAGTGAAAATGAAAGGCAGGAAAACTTGTGTAGAAATTGGGATACGCTGAAGCAGTGCCCTGCCAGAACTGATGGGCAAAACCCAGGGCAGCAGAGCCAGATGGCCGGTGTCGGGGGTGAGAGCAGCCCCGCGGTACAGTGCCTGGCCTGAGGGGGCAGAGAACCACTTCTGAATGCTCAGCACCTCCAAACATCACTACCTTTTCCTGCCAATAGAAAGGTTTGGTGTAGTTCTCTCCCTGCTGTATTTCCGGCTTGCAGGGGCATTTAACGCTGTGATTTCTCCACCACCGCCTGCCGATGGATACTCTGCTTTATTCTTCCGTCTCGGGGGCTCTTCTACCACATTCCTCACTCTTGCTGCCGCTTGTGCAAACCTGTCTTGCAAGAATGGCTGTGCTGGATGCTTGGCGTTGTGGGGAAAAGGAACCAAGTGGCAGAGGTGCCAAAAAAGCAGAAGGAGGGAAATGAAAGAAGCGTGTGTGTGTATTTGGCACCCGGGGGTGGGGGGGAACAACCCACATGTAATTTTAACTAGTGTTTGTTCAACTTTCTCCAGGTGGTTAAAATTTGAGGGAAACAAAAAGTAAGATTGGATATGATTTGTCTGTGTAAACAAATGGTTGGGGGAAAGTGTGGACAGGCCTATCACAGAAACATGGCACGAGAGGGCCCTACATAGTGTCTGCTAGAAGAAAGTCTTTATTTCTGCATTTATTTTTGTGACTTGTATCCCTCCCTACCTTGCAAGCAGGCTCAGGGTGGCTCACAACACATAATCCAACAGTAAAATCTTCCATTAACTAATAATTAATAAAATGGTTCATTAAAATATCAGTTTGAACAGTTAACATTTAGTCAATTAATTTCAATATCTAACAGCACAGTGAATAGTTTCTTCTTTCAGTGTTGCTAACTCATGACAACATATCCCATCGGATTGCAGGGGCACCTCACAGGTGAATGTATTTTTACTTCCCGTGCCATAGTAGTGGCATTGAAAGCTTCTCACGTGCACGATCTCAGTCATCCTTACCAATGGGTGAGGTGGGTCCAGAATATGGTCCTCATATAGAGGTGGAGGTAGGTAGAGAGACAAGAGATTTTCTTAAGGCTTTGTCCTGAAATCAAGACTGAAATGATTAGTGAACTGGGGGCTCTGTTGTAAATAGTTCTCTCTCTTATTTTATTATATTTTACCGAATGCATATCTTTAGTTTCTGGCCTTATGAGGGCCACCAAGACAGCTAATGAATTAAAACATACGTAATACAATCACACCTTATCTGCTGTAATAGGTAGACGTGCAATAATGTTATATTATTCATCCAACTACACTGCAGTGAAGGAGGCAGCAAAGGGAGGATATGAACTAGTGGGAGGACTTTTAAACAAGCATCTGGATAATTTCAATATGTAGATAATGTTTACTTGGCCTTCCTTGAAAAGTCAGGATTGGAAGGCAGCCAGAAATGCACACCTGGAAGCAGTTGAATGAAAGAGCTGGTGGAAAGGCAGCCTGCCGGAGACAGAATCCGAGAGCAATTTCTGGCGGCCCGAGCCTCGTGAAATTTCACTGAATTGCAGCCAGCACCTTAGTGCTTCAAGTATACGTATGTGTAACTGTGTTCCTTCTGTGAGGAACCAGAATAACAGGTGTGCGGCAAAAGTATCCTGTCACTTGGCACTAAGGTACTTAACATTATAAAGTACACAGTGGCACATTTCTTTTGTCATCTCTTTGGGAAGAAGTGAGCCCGGGCGTGTTCATACGAGATCTTCCTGTGTTGCTGGTTTAACATGAAGTGTGGGAAGGACTGCCTTGTTCTGCAGTGTTTTGCTCACAGTCGCTGCCGTGGAGTGGTCCGGCTCACAGAGATCCTGCAGCTTCCCTGGTTTTTCATGTAAATTAGCTGGCGAGCCGTTCATACATCAGCACAATTGCAGTCATATTGATACAAGATGGTAGAAGAAGGAGGACCCGCAATACTCGCGGAGGGGGAGTGTTCCCCGCGGTTACCAGCCCATAGCAGCAGCAAGAGCTCCTCATGGAGGAGGAAGCAGCCACAGGTGAGCCCAGCAGATGGGGGCCTCCTGACCCACCAAGGCTCCCCCCCACAGTGGCAATGGCAGTGAGCTCTGTAGGGCTCCAAGCTGGCCCACCATGGCTTCTCCCCCCACCAACAGCAGCAACAGTGGCAAGCCCTGTCTGGCTCCCAGCTGGCCCGCCAAGGCTCCCCCCCACAGCAGCAACGGCGGCGAGCCCTGCCTCCACCACAGTTCCCAGTGGAAAGTGTGTTCTCTGCGCATGCTCAGGGAAAGCTCCTTTACTTTTTTGGGGGGGTTAAGTATCCTCCGTATAGTTTTTTCAACATTTCAGTTTTCTGCACACCTGGGGAGTGCCCCAAGTGTGCAGGAAAATCTGTTTACCCTCCATGTGGTCCCGATGTGTGGGTTTAGATATCCACCTGCCGAGGGACCCTTGGCTATTAGATATATAGACTGGATGCGCTAAGAGCCAGCATGGTGAGAGAGATCAGAGTATCAGACTAGGATGTAGGAGACCCAGGTTCAAATCTCCACTCTGGCGTGCTAGCTTGGGCCAGTCACACGCTCTCACTGTAACCTACCTCACAGGATTGTTGTACAGATATGATGCAGGGGAAGAGAACATTCTAAGCTGCTTTGAGTCCCAATGGGGGAAGTCAGTGAATAAATGATAAACCCCTTTCTGATAAAAACCCCTTTCAAAATGTTTGGCCAGGGGTCCCCAGCCTTTCTGGAGACTGGTCACCTTTGGAGTTCTAACAGAGGGTGCTGGGCATAACCGCAAAACAGCTGCCACAGGAGGCAGAACCAACCACCAGATGTCGGAGAGGGTGGTAACTCCTAACCCTAATAGCCACTCTTCAGTATTTCAGGCAAAGGCTGTGTTTAAACAATCTGTTCACCAGAATACTTGAACAGGGGTCTTCTTTCCTCTGTTAAGATATGCTGGACAAGGCATTCCACAGCTGCCGCCACTCACCCCAGGGGAGGTTTCCCAGACACCAAGCCTTGGTGCCTCTAGGCATGATGCAAAAATGTTCCCTTTTCACCCGCACTTTTTAACTGGGGGTGGGGAGCAGTGCTCCCTCTAAGCTGAGTGAGTGTGAGCTAGCTCACAGTTTCTTAGCCTCTGGCTCACACATTTTCCCCTTAGCTCAGGAAGGAGGGCTCCAGAGCCAGCTGATTTGTGCAGTAGCCACATTGCTGACTCACAACTTTGATGCCAGGAGCTCACAAAGTAGAATTTTTGCTCACAGCACTCCACAGCTTAGAGGGTGCACTGGTGGGGAGTGTGGGGCTTTTCTTCTGTGTGTGTGTGTGTGTGTGTGTGTGTGTGTGTGTGTGTGAGAGAGAGAGAGAGAGAGAGAGTAACAATGAGATCACAGGTTGGATTTTTTGTGTGCTCTTGGGCTGCTTATCATTTAATTTATAATCATTATGTTTAATGTATTTTCTGATCTTTGTTTCAATTAGCTGACAAAACTTCATGAAAGCATCTAAAAATATGTTGCTACCCTATTACTTCTTTTCCACATGAGCAATAGCTATTGTTAATCTAGGAATGTTAAATGGCCACAACTGGGAGGTCACATCATCTAAAGAGTGATACACAGCTTGTGAGGTCTTTGCTACAAATCAAATGGAGACCCTTCCTCCTGAAAGGCATATATTATTAGCCAACTTTTCTCATCTTTGTTTTTCCTTACTGAAAAGCTGGGTAGAAAAGAAACCAGATGCTGAATTTTTTTAAACTGTAAGGATGGGGCTAGAAGAAAGACACCGCTGAGTTAGTATTTGCAGCAGGCCAGACTGGAGGTTTGTCTAATGCCAGTTATTGTCGGTACCACTCCTGTTGATAGCTTGTGTGGCATTTGTTGCTCAGTGACTTTTATTGGCTTAAAGGTTTTAGAAATAAGTGTACAATTAAACTTTGTAAAGAACGCCAGAGCTGAAAAGGAAAGCTGGATTCAGGTGTCATATGTAACTGTGATTAAAGAAGAATGTGCATCAACCCAGTTTATTGCTATCCTCATACATATACCTCTCCCCTTCCTTCCTTCCTTCTTTCACTGAGGATTGTGATTAGGCACTAATGCTGGATAAAACACATAGAGGATAAACTGAGGATAAAAACACAATATTTGCTTAACAAAGAATTTTCAGAAGGCTTTAATATGACAGTTGCATTTCTGATAAAAAGCTAAATTATCTTGCGCAGAACTGTTACCATGTCAAAATGCTTTCTCAGTTCTTCTAAAGTTTGGAGCTCTGCCTCTGTCCAAAAAAACAAGGGGTGGGTGGATGGCAAAGACATGCAGCCCAGCCCCATGTGATTTACCCTCTCCCTGGTTCTTAATCTGGAATTTTTGCTGGCTCCAGTTAGTGCAGAAATGATAACTGAACAAGCCGCCTTCTACACTCTTCATACATCTTTACGACTTTTGAATTCCAGCTAGTTATTCAAACAGTAGTTAAATTTAAAACCTGCCTCAGCCTTTTGGCTTTGTTCACTTTGCTTGTGGCCAAACGTGGATGTGACAATCTATGAACACTTTCTGACCCCCCCTCCTTTTAAAAGCATAAATAGCAGCTTCATGCTAATCATCTCTGTATCGTCTCTGTTTTAGTGTACGTGCTGCCGAAGCGAGCACACAACTAGCGGCTTCATAAAAGCCCAGTCCCATGAAGCCATAGTGTGGCCGTGTGTGTATGCACAGGTAGTTAACTCTCTGCCCCCTCCCGCCCGTTGAAGGAAATCTGCAGGCACCCTCCTGCCCACTGGGACTCACAGCAGATGGGGGGCGGGGGGGGGCGGAATTCAGCCTCACTTGTATTTAAACGGGAGCCTTGTGTAGGGGTCAGTACTGGGAAAGAAGCGTCTCTGCTTCAGTTTTGAGAACCATGGATCTAGGTGAATATTTACTAGCAGCTTGTTTTAGTAAACATTATTTCAGAGAATGTTGCTTTGGAGTAGTTTCAAGGATTAATTCCAGGTGATGGTTCGGTATTGTTTTCAACAACCTGGAAATATGCATGTCTGTCTTGAGTGATATATATCTTTGCTTGCCTCAGGGCAAAGTTAGATGTTCCAGAATTTGTTTAATTTTGGACTCTGCCCAGTTGTGCATGGAATGGGCGGTGCAGATGGTTTTGCAGAGCCAATGAGGGGAGGACAGCCCCTCTCCTCCCCACACGTGTGGGCCCTCTCCTCCCCAGTGCTGTTTTCCCGGCCAGGCTTGCTGCAGGTGTCCAAGGTCAGCTGAGGAGAAAAGTGCCCTGATGAAGGGACAGAATGGGTGGAGGCGTTTATTTTAAAAATGGTGACCTGGGGATGGAATAAATTTTAAATATACATATCTGTTGCCATATTAGGTCCAGTTTGAGCCCTTCAGCCCTCTGCAGAATGCGCCACCAGTGTCCGCAGGAAGTGGCAAGGATTAGAGACAGCGTCTCTTTTTTTCTGCAGTAACCACCCTCCGTCCTTGGATGTTTTGTTCAGTATTCTCATTGTCTGTTTATGTCAGCACTACCTGTACCTCTTTATTTCTTTTCCTTCCTAATCATGCTTTCTCTGTCTCTTTCCCGTCTTTGTGTCCTTCCTGTTCATACCTCTGTTTTACTCCTGTGACAGTTCCTGGCTCTTTGGGATACACGGCTGTCATGGAGTCCTCTCCCTGCCCTCGGAATTAGCAGCCAAGCAAGGAAAGTGTCGCGATGGAAACAGCATCGTGATTGACACAGTTGATACCTGGCGGCACAAGGGGATTGACATTTCATGATTGAGTTAGTCCCATTATGCCCCACCGTTCTCCCCAGCAGACACCCAAAGTCGCTTGTATTATTCTCGTCTCCACTTTATGCTCCTGTCAGCCCTGTGAGGCTGAGAATGTGTGACTGGCCAGAAGTCACCCAGCAGGCCTCCATGGCAGAGTGGGGATTCGGACACACATCTCCAAGACAGAAGTCTGTTACTGTACCTGCTACACCACACCAGGTCCCGTTTTTGAATCCCCTATGGCTTATGCTTGATTTATATCTGGATATTTCGTGGCTGGGGGAGAGGAAAGCGGAATATGTGTTGACAATTGCAAAATAATAATAATAATAATCGATGAAGCAGGGAGCTTCTGACTTGGCACGCCGTGTTTGCAGTGAATCTGTTCTGTAGAAACCATGGGGCAACAGGAACCAACAAATTAATAAACTTGTTCAGGATGCTACATGTTATCAATCCAACAATCCTACCTTTCTGTCTCTTAATGGTTCTCTTCAGCCACACCATCCCGTTTGCAGCTTTTAATATAACTATATCTGCCTGATGAATGGATACTTCACACATTCCAAGTGAATTCTGACTCATGTTTTATTTTGCTACAACATAGTACCACCAGTCTGGAACACACACATCACGGTTTCTAAAATATTTTATGAATGCTGAGTGGAAGGCGAAAAGTTGCCTCTTGTCTTGTCTGTTCTTCAAACCACCACTTCTGGCTTCTCAAGTTCTCTTTAGGATCCTTTTCTGAGTTCCCCACTCAACTCTCACTCCACACAGCCTTTCTTTTATGAAAGTTTATTGAAGAGTTTTGAGATGCTGCAAGAGTGACTTCTTTGTCAGGACTGGGGAGCAAAGGCGGGGACCCGGCGTGTTACTAAACCCCACATTCCACAGCTACGTCACACATTCATAAGTATAAGCAGTCCTGAGAACCCAGACAAATACAGTGGTTCAACTAGCCATTCAAAAGTCTTATCAACGTCAAGGACAATCTCATGTGAAAGTTCCTGAGGTGCTGCTTGGGAAAATGTTTACCAGCGTTGCCTCCCTAGTCTACAAGTGTTCACACAGTCGCTCCCCCTCTCACAGTCTCTCTCCCTCCCACCAGGAATGTCAGCAAGGGTGAGTGATAAGCGGACAGCTAGATACATCTGCTAAAGCTGGCAAAAGTGAGGGGGAAGGGAATGGGGGTGTGGATTACAAGAAGCAGGTTGGTAAGACCACAAGTACAGAGTACAAAAGAAAAGGCAAACTCGAGTCTGATAGTTTTGCTCATACACACAAAAAGCTATCTCAGTGTACAGATGCACATCAGGTTTTGAGATGGTCTTTAGAGATGTTTATAAGATAGCTATTAGTGGAGAGAAAAATACATGGTACATTTGCAATAGAAATTGTGAGTGCTTAAAATTGTGTATGCTGGAAGTATGAAAGAGAAATAGGAGCTAATTTGCATTAATGATGTACCTTATTCTTCTATTAAAAGAGTCAGTCTTATTAGAGCAATGGATGTAATTTTAGGGATGGAAATATCTTCTGATTTTTACATGTTTGACCTACACCAAACCTGTAAATAATAAGTGAAAAATAATATCAGCTAGAATTCTCTCTGCTAAGTACTGGTGGGAAAGGGTGTCACTCTGAATTTTAAAAGTTTTCCTCTCTGGACAGAGAACAGGCAGGGAGGGTGGAAGTCAGACTTACCTCAGCCCACCTTGACAATGGGATGGTCAAGCTCCCCCCCCTTCAAGAAGGGAACAGAGATTTGGAAGTGTTAAATACTAGAGAAACATCAGGAAGGAAATTCTGGAGACTTCAGGAAAAGCTTCTCTAACCTGGCCTGACCTGGTTAGTGAGTGGAGAAAAGAAGCTCAGGGGAGCAAGGAGGAAGCTTTCTTTTTGCGCTGAGTCCATCAGAGCAGGCAGAACTCTTAACCGTGGTCTGGAGGAGAAGGCCATTAACCATGCATTGGCCTGGACAGCTGAATGAAGCTTCAAGTTAATAGAACTCTGTAGAGATCTATAACTTCCTAAGGTAAGGCACCTGCCCTATATGTTAACATCTGATGGGGCATGTATAGAGAGAGGGACAGAGGTTTCTTTTGAATCCTTTGCTCAATCTGGTGCTGTACTAAAAGTATGCTTGTGAATATTTTCTTTTGATGCTGGTAGTGGTTCTCTGTATCACATAGACTTTTACTGTCTTGGGCACGCTATTTTAAAAGGAGTGCCAGGGAGAAGGCAGTCACTTGGCAAGTGGCTATTTTTCCAGGGGCGCACAAGGAAATATATGGTCCCCATGGTGACCAGGCACTGGGTAGCACAAGACCTAGAGGCCAGGCCTTAGAACTTGGAAGGGAAGCT
This sequence comes from Gekko gecko, assembly GCA_029375565.1. Classification (NCBI taxonomy): domain Eukaryota; kingdom Metazoa; phylum Chordata; class Lepidosauria; order Squamata; family Gekkonidae; genus Gekko; species Gekko gecko. The sequence continues at coordinate 68,541,051 of JAPDNY010000014.1, read as the reverse complement.
GGGAGTCCTGACCCTCCCAGTGGGCAGTTCCTTGCAAAAAGAGCAGGTGGTGGCAGTAGTTACCTGCGGGAGAAAGAAAAGCCTCTCCAGGTGTTGGGAGAACCTTGGAGGGCTGGGTATAACAGGACCTGCAGGCCAGAGAAGGACTGTTCCGCCATACCTGAAATGAGAAAACCAATGACATGAATGTTTTACACAAGGACCAAGGAAAAAGAGGATAATGCAATGGTTTCAATTAAGATTTTAAATTCTTTGCCAGTTATTGGAATAATGAGGCACATGCTGAACTGATATTAATCATATAGTAAGTCCTGTTAAAATGTTTGAATAACATCAATATGTCCTGTGTTCAACAAGGGACTTTGGATCCAAAGCACCATGAGCAGAATAGAGCTGGGAGTGGGGCTTTCCTGCTCTCCCCTCCTGCTATTTTCCATTGAGCACCCTGAAATTCCCCTTTGTGGGTCAAGGGACCCTCAAGCACAATGTGAAGGTTTGCAGTGAGAAGGGAGAATTGGTGAAAATCTTTCCACTGTTTTGCCAAAACTCAAATTTGCCCTTGAGTTTTTGGAGGCAATACTGAAAAATTCCACACAGTCCCTAATCAGTGATTGGAAATTGGCCAGTTATGAAGAAAAGCCTACCCGTGCTGATTGACTAACAGTAAATCTCCCTGTTCTCTGGGTGTGATGGAGAAACATTTCATGGGTGTGAGAGGGTGAGGCTTTTACTGCTTGTCCACAGTCATTTGCAAATTGTGCAGCTGAGTGGGAAATTTTAAAGAGATTTCCTGTGAATAGTTCACTAATTATTTCTGAGTAAATACTACTCAGGACTACTACTGAGCCCTGAGGAAAGTGTTATTACCTGTCCAAAGTGTTCAGGGGAGAGTGGGCTAGAGATCAGTGCAAGAAGAGCCCTCTTCGGTCAGACCAAAGCTGCTGGGGAAAGCTGGGCAGGGGAGGAGATAAAGGTCGACTGGCAGGAAAGGGGGAAGGAGAGAAGGAAGCTGGGAAAGGGGGAGGCTAGGGGGCCTCCGGCGAAGGGGAGAGGAAATAGTGGGGAGGGGGAAGTGAGGTGCTCTCTGCAAGTACTTTCTGTAAACCTGGACGTTACATTAGAGGGCTAATAGGTCTATGAACAACTTTCTGTGCTCCTAACCCTAACCCTAACCCTTTTCAAGTTGCCGAAGCCGGCGGTCATCTTGGTGCAGCAAATTCCAAAGGTATTTTACCTGTTGTGTGAAGCAGCTCTTTCCTTCGCTCTGAATCTGTTGCAGTCAGTTTTGTTATCTAACCCAAGTACTGGGAGAAAGGGAGAAAAACTTCTATCTACTTTCTCCACACACCTCATGAATTTTATGAACATGCCTTGATTTTAGTCATTTCCCCTCTAAACTGAATAGTCCTGAATGTCTTTCTTTGTAGGGAAAGTTCTTTTGGATCATTTTGTTTGACCTTTTCTGCACAAAATGATTACGTGTATGACATTTTGCACAAGGGAATTAAAGATCCCGCATATCTTTATTTTTTCAGTATCTGATGCCAAGCATACTGATGACTTGCATGCAAAACTTGCAGCCTGTTGAAGGACCTTAGCTTTTGATTTGGCAAAAAAATAGGAATATTGGAAAATTGAATTAGATAAACAGAAGCACCACATGATGTGTCTGTTGATGTGTCTCATGTCCTGTCCTGTGAATGCCAGGCATGTCAGTGAAAGGGGGGATGGCTTTGACCACCGTGTCTGGTGGCTGACTCCCGATGGGGTTCCAGGCAGGGGCCCAGTCTTCCCCCCACTGCTGGACCTCCTGAGGGCACCTGGTATTTTTGGCCACTGTGTGGCAGAATGTTGGACTAGATGGGCCATTGGCCTGATCCAACATTGGCTTCTCTTAGGCCCAGTCTGCACCTAGCGTTTGCTCCGCTGTCTTACCAAACCCACACTGGGACAGAAATTCCCCTCTACATTGCAGGCCACTTTCACTTTGATTGAGTGTCGCATTTTATGGCAGTGTCTGGACTGCATGCTGCTTTCACTTCGTTTGATCGCTGGTTTAATGGTGGCTGTCTGCATAGATTTATGGCTGTTTCATGGCTATTCGGGGGTGACTCTGCAGCCGGCACAGTGTTGGCCCGGGATAGCTGGATGTGGTTTTGAACTGCATCTTTTTCTGCTCCAGTGTGGGTTTGGTAAAAATGCTAAATGCAAATTGGCCCTGATATTCTCTTATGTTCTTATTTGAGATTACAGATTAGGAAGTGAAGAACTGAACCTTTCTTCACTTAAAATCCTCTACATATGCAGAAGGTTTCAAGTCCAATCCATGGCATCTCCAGTTAAAAGGGAACTGGCAGTAGGTGATGTGAAAGACCTTTACCTGACCCTAGAGAGCCACTGCCAGTCTAAGGTCGCGGTCACACATGCCACAAAACGTGTGTGTGTGGGGGAGCAAGGCTATTTGCCCCATAGTAATTTGATGCGCCACTGCACGATCAGACGCAATTCTTTGCCACGCGTTTCCAGTGTGCTTCAATGAGGGATCACTGACGCAATGAGAGCGTGCCGGTGCGATCACACAGGGACGTCCATCTGTGGCCCGTTGCAAGCCCACTGGCTCCTGCACTTTCCCAGGTATTTTTTAACTCCGCTTCTTCGGAGGGGCGAGACGGCTTGGCGATGGGTGCAGGACGCTTGCCAGATGCTCCCGTGTGATCGGGTCTGTAAAATCCGCCCGGCATTTGTGCCTCTCCCGCTGCTAATTCTGTGTGTGATCAGAGCCTAAGTAGGCAATACTGACCTTGATGGACTGATGGTGTTCACAACTATGTCAAGGAGAAGGTTCTAGGCTAAACCTCTCCTGAAATGCTAGGGGTTTTTTTTACCTGTTAAGGATTTTACTTCAAAGCACCTTCGTTCATTGGGTTGCTCTTCCTTACTGCAGTGGCCTCCCCTGCTCTTGTTGCTGGGGTGAGGCAGCTGCCATGATATGCTGCGCCGTGAGGAAATTCCGTGTGAGACGGATGGTGCACGCTCCTTCGGCACGGAGTGAGTGATTTCTCGCCCTTTTGCTGGAGGCCGAAGGGAAGCAGGGGCAGAAAATTGGTTCCCGTTTCTTGTAGTCCAGCGACCCCACTCTCCCTGGCAGGAAGCTGAGCAGAGAGGCTGGCTTCCTGCGCTCAGCTTGGCTAACTCAACAACAGATGTAAATCCCCCCCCCCCGTTCATTCTTGTATTTATGGATTCCTTTATCAGAGTTTATGCCTTGAAACTTCCATTTTCTTGTTCGGAAGGTGTTCACCACTCCTGTTGCTGGTACCACAGAGTTAGACTGGCTGAAATCCTGAGGGCATTTTCCTGGAAGGAAGCCCCGCTGGGTAACAGAGGACTTCCGTGTCAGTAAACCTGCTCTGGATTCCTTTGATTGCCATGCAAGGCCCGGGCTGTTTGCTCCATTCTGACCGGAGAAAGCTTGCAGCTGCCGACTCCCCGTAGATGTCACCTCAGTATTTGTGTAAGGTGCTTGGGCATCTCTTGCGCTGAGAAAATTGTATATACCTCTTTATAAAACTAGTGTTGTGAAACTTGGCAAGCTAGGCAAAGGTAGTTGGCTCTGTGGATAGTTCAGGCCCAAATGGAAGGGAGAGTGAGAGTGTAGAAGTGAATTTTTTTTATTATGGTGCCTTATAAGGAAATGTATTAAACTTTTCCCCCTCTAGTGTACCTTGAAGATAACTAAAATCAAGCTTGTGGATTTCTAAGTACACTTAATATTAGAAGATGGATCCTATTATCTATTGGAAGTGCTTCACAAAAGTTTATGATGGAGAAAATTTGTGACACTAGGTGCCTCTTCGTTTTTGCCACAGCATACTTAACATGGAACTATGGAGGTGAAAAGGACTTTAATCTGTGTGTCGAAATTCTGTGTGCAAAGTATTTAGCTACTACAGAAGCTCACGTATTTGAATGTTACAAAAGGCATTTGAATGTGCCATTATGGACTCCACTTGATCATGGAACCAACTTGTATAAGCAGCTGGCAGAAGAAAAATTGCTGTTCCACATGCAAAAGTAGATCTTTGAAACTCAGACCTGGATTCGTTCTGTCTCTGAAGCAAAATAGACCTGGACCTGCTGAGTACCTGGATTGGAGGCGACTTGGCTACACTGCTCAGTGGCTACACCAGTCAAAGGAGGGGCAGAAATCAACTGTAGCAAATAAATACATTTTCAGAATATTATGTGTTAACAGCTTAGAGGTATGTTTTGTTTGGATAGAGATGCAAACAATGTAGGTTTGGGGATCCAGCAATGTGCAAGTGGAAGCATAAATATTTTAATAGAAGAAGTTTTTGCCAAGGATACACTGAAAATCAGCTATGAATTGTAGTGGTTGTGCACAACTCCACCTTCCTGTCATGCTGTGTCAATGCAACATGATGAAGCATGGCTATCCGATGCCTTCTGATGCTCCCAGCAAGGAGGGTCTTATGTCAGGCAGTGGATGCTGGGAAAAGCTTCTGCCTGGAACCTTGGAGAACTGCTACGTGAGTAGGCATTGCTGGACTAGACCAATGGCCTGACTTAATATAACCAGCTTTGGTAGCTTACTCATCTCCAGACTCTTAATTCTGTTCATAGTGTTCTGAAGCTTACTTCTTTTCAAACACGCTTGCTCTCCTTGGAACTATGTTTGGAAACAGCAGTTGAGTGGGTTGGTGTTAGTAGTTTCAGAATCCAAAGATTGCAGATTAGCGGTAGGAACCTAGATACAGGGTGATAGAGGACCGGGTTAAGCATTGCCAGACTTGCCAGGAGTCCAGACTGGACCCCCTCTGGGCCCCAGCATGGCAGTGGGAATCCTCCGGGAAACCCTGGGCCCAGCTACACCTAGTCTTCGTTGGGCCTTTCCAGAGCCAGCTCTTCTTCATCCTAGTGGACTCCTTCACAAAGTGGCTGGAGGTGGTACCAGTCCCGTCTACATCGTCCCAAGTCACTATCCACCTCATGTGGCAAATCTTCAGCACGCATGGAATCCCTGACTCCCTCCTGACAGACAACAGGACGGCCTTCATGTCTGCTGAATTCCAGGAGTTTGTGAGTTACTACTGCATCAGACATATCCACTTGGCCCCCTTCCACCCAGCAACCAATGGCCAGGCAGAGAGAATGGTGAGGACAACTAGGGAGGCACTCCGCAGAATCGTAGAGGGTGAGTGGGACCACTGGCTGGCCACGTTCCTATTCAGTAACAGAATAACTCCTCACACCACCACAGGCCGCAGCCCTGCGGAACTCCTAATGGAACTCTGCGGAACTCCTAATCACCCGCCTGGACAGGCTGCACCCCGACAGGGCCCCGGAGCACAGTTCAGGACAGGAGAGCCAAGGGGCCCACCATGGATTCTTCCCAGGGGATCCAGTGTATGCCCGCAACTTTACCAGGGGACCGACATGGGTCCCAGCCAAGATCCTCAGAGTGACCAGGCCAGTGTCCTACGAAGTGTCCACAGACGACGGCCAGATGCTTTGCTGGCACCTCAACCAGCTCTGCAGCCGCATCCTACCCGCGGAACCGGAGCCAGCCAGCCAGGACGACAGTGATGATGACCAGCTGTACCCAGAAGAGACAGAGCAGGCGAGCCCTGAAGCAACCGATGGAGTCCGGCAGGAGCAGCCAGTGCACCCACCCGAAGAGCCAGCACCAACCGCCACAGACAGGGACGCCCTCTACAACACGGACACCCTGGTACAGTCTGCCACCCAGGGCCCAGAAGAAAGTCCTTCCCCGGTCACCGTATCAACCCCAGCGCCCCTGCTAACGGAACCACACCGCTCAAACCAAGAAAGGCGCAGGCCCGTGTAGCTAAGAGACTGTGTGTGTTAGAGGGTTCCGAACTATGGGGGGAGGGGTGTTGTGTATCAATATACTTTAATATGTCCACGCCAGCGCTAGTGAGACCATGCCGTCTAGTGCACCTTCGAGTGTAAAACAATAGCCACAGCGGATCCTGAGGTGCACCAATAGGGTTGCCCAGATCCTAGAGTTAACCTATGGGGAACTCAGATACTGTAAATAGCCAATCACGGGGAGTGGGATGTGTGTTGAGTGTTGTGTGCTGCATAGATATAAGCCGGCTTTGGAACCAGCTAATTTGTCTTTGAGTTGAGCTGAAAATAAACTATGAGCTGAAATCACGCGTCTGAGCCCAGCACTTTACAGTAGGGAAGGACCTCCAGCTCACCTTGGAAGTTTAGCCAGTAAAAGTATAGGAATACTTGCTGACGGGTCTGAAATTGGCCTCTGGAACAGCCAGTTGTGGCGGCAGCAGCAGCAGTGGTCAGATTCAAAGGGGTAGGATGTTCCTTCTCAGCAGCGACCACCTGAAGACTTGTGTCTGGCCCAGGCTGTGATCATACGCACAGTTGGAGCCGGCATAGGTGCAAATGCCGGGTGGATTTAAAGGGTGTGATCAGACAACAACATCTGGGAAGCGTCCTGCAGCCGTCGGCAACCTGTTCTGCTCTGCCGCAGAAGCGGAGTTAAAAGACACCAGGGAAAATCCGGTAGTAAACGGGTTGCAATGGGCCTCGGATGGACTTTCCCCTGTCTTATCGCTCCAGCGTGCTCTCATGGCATTGGGATGGTTGTTTCTCCGCCCCCTTCGCAGTATGTGCCTCATTGCATACTCCATAGGGAGCCCTCAGTGCGGAGGTCTGGTTCATTGATTCCTGATTTAAGCACATGGGAAACAAACGGCACACACAAAAAACGACTCACCCGCAGTTGTGTCTGATCACACCCTGACGGGCTGCAGCTGCAGCTTCAAAAGGAGGTGTGGTCGTGCAACTGCGGGTCTATCGCCTCGCTTCTCCCCCATTTTCCCTGGTGCATGTGGCTGCACCCCCAGACGCCCTTTCTTCGGGTAGCATCCTTAACACAGATTCTGCTGGAAATGCCGGAGGGTGGGCTTTGGGCTTTTGCTTCTTGTTTTGCACCGGTCACCTGACAGTGGCACTGTGCCTCCCTCAGGAGCGAACGGTGTCTGCTTTCTAGAAGGCCTTTGGAGTGGGTCTGAAGGCTTGCATCTTCTGGAGGGCTGATGCATTGTATTGCTGAATGGTGGCGCTGCGGGGGAAGTGGAAATTGACTGCTGGTGCTGCTGAAAATCACTTTATGATGTTTTGAAGTGATTGTCTTGACACTGCATCATGCACCACTGGGGGATTTTTTTTGTCAAAATACAGTCTTAAGAAAATAGTACAGTAATACTAAAGATAATGGGACTGCAAAAATGTTTGGATAGAGTACATTTGGCAGTCCAGTAGTCCTCATCTGACTCATGAATGGTATCTTGTCCTGTTTTGCGACTTCTAGGTGTCTGAGAGAGGCAGAATATACTCTTTTATGCAACTGATAAAACTGGCTGTTGACTGTGAACCCTCTTCTTTTTGCAGTGGCTCTCTAAACACTTCTGTCCACAAGCTAATATATTACAGGGAGGGGAGGGGGTGATTTCTGCCCACTTTTGAAACTCTGTACAGAATTTGTGAGAAAGGTGTGGACTTAATAGGCTGTGGGAAAGAAATGATTTCTGCTCTCAGTGCCGTTACTTGAAAATCCTTTTGGGAGGGACAATTTTTTCTCTGCATTTTTCAGAATGAAGGTTCAGCAAGTAATTTCCCCAAGTAATTTCCCCTTAATTAACAACTGTTCCACTTAAAATAATAAGGGAAGCAATGCTTGTATATTTTCCCCCAGAACAATCTGTGACGGTTTGCACTGCGCTGATTTTTGTTACCTGGCCATTCAGTTTTGCACCACGTAACACTGCAACTCACCCAGTGCTGTCTCCTTGCACTGCTTGAACATTAGTCCTCCTTTTGCAAAATATGCATATTTTCTCTCTTTACTTGGGATATATATACCTGTTTAGATGAGCGACTACTTCATGCATCTAATGCAGCACACACTGGCACATGGCAGTTTATGCTGTGATAATAAAGCTAACGTCCTACAAGGCGCTCTGTGGTTTTTTGTTGCAGCAGATCCACCATACTGAAGTTTTCCCTCTCTGATGTTAGGCCTCAATAAAGACAGTGCACAATTCTGTGTTAGCCTTAGATAAGTAAGATTAATCCTGGAAATAGCTAGTAATACATTATTCAGTTTCAGTTAACAAATGAGACCTTTGTAATACCACGGATTATTTATCCTTTGGAGTGCAATCATTTTGATGTCTGGAAGTGAGGAGCACGGCAAATCCTAAGGACAAATTTTGTGTTTTCATTGACATGTAAAATGTATTAGTAACTTGCAGAAAATATTATAAATGTTGTTTGCCTTCAGAAATGATGGAGTCTGGGGATTTTGGGATAGGGGAGCTGTGACACAGATACTTGCTGTTGCACTGCATAGCCAAATTGTTCAGATATGCCTATAAACTATTTAGAACCCTCACATTCAGTGTGGTACTCAGTCTCCGTGCTCACATTACGTTGGTTTTTCCGCTTTTACTTTTTAAAGATTATTAAATGCAAAAGATTTCAGGATCTTACTTTGCCCTTCGTCATGATTCTGTGATGCAGTTAAATACTCTCCCCATCGTAGAATGTGTGAAAATACACAATTTTATGACTTACCAGATTTAAACTGAAATAGTCTATTTCAAAGGGTAGCTTCTGTCATAAATCTAAATAGCAGCATTTGTTTAAAAGCTTTGAACTCGCCCTATGTGGGGCTGGCCTTGAGATGGACCCGGGAACTTCAGCTGGTCCAAAATGTTGCCGCACGTGTCCTTACTGGGACACCTTTTAAGAGCCCACGTGCAGCCGGTGCTCCACCAGCTGCATTGGCCCCCAGTTGAATACCAGATCAAGTTCAAAGTTATAGTACTGCCCTTTAAAGCCCTGTGCACTCTGGGATAAATATCTCCACAGGACCGTCTCTCCCTGTATGACCCTCGAGGAGCTTTAAGCTCCACAGATCAACATCTTCTGGCGCTCCGTGGCGCAAAGGACATCCTCTTAGCCTCAACCAGAGCCAGGATCTCTTCAGCTCTGGCCCCAGCCTGGTGGGACACTCTCCCAAGTGCAATTCTGTAGGGCCTGTAAAATGGAGCTGTTCCGCCAGGCCTATGGTTGAGGTGGCGGAAATCTAGGTATATTGGCCTCCACTACCCGGCCTTGCGCTATTTATTTGGCACTATTGTTTCTGTTTTTGTGCCACTTGCCCAGTATCTGGTTTTTATCTGTGGGCACACATGCTGAAAGTTTTTTGGGAGCACTTGTCATCTTTATGATCGCTTGTGAGCATTCCAAAGGACTAGATGGATTTTGGACTTGAACAAGGAAGGCGTTCTCTTGGTTGGGTCACCGGTCAGGTATGGTTCCTAGGCCTTTAACAGTTGATTGGCTTGCAAAAATGAACCAAGTAAAGCTTTTCCCACCATGCAGGTATGGGTGATGAGCTTTGCCCACTGGATCTCTGGTAGCTTTGCATCTCTTCAGGCCATAGATGTGTAAAAAAAGGTTTCACCCTTGGAAAGTTAGCAAGGCGATGACAGTGGCTGACTTATATATCTGCATTTGGTCATTTGCGGAAGTTAATTCTGGAGTACTTCTCACCTTTATTTTGACAAAGGCAGCTAGAAATAACCACAACAGAGACAACTGGGTAGTGAACTCATCTACAAAGTGTCCAGCGTTACCAGCTGAGTCACATTACCTGGCAGACCACTTCTAGTTGGGGGAATGATTGACATCAGATGTTCCATTAAATACTATTTCCATTGTCTTTTTCAGTAAGAAAAGTTCTTTGCATATGTTAGGGAGCCCAGCCAGGTGATTTCAAGTTTGTGCCAAGCAGGAGGCAGAAGGTTAGAGAGGAACTCGAATGAGCATGCACGGGGAGCTTGCTTCTAACTAGTGGAGATTTTTGAGTGAAAAACAGGAGGAAGAGGCAGCACAGAGGAAATAGGTGGCTCAACACATTTCAATCTCAGGCAAATAAGCTAAGTCGAGACAAAACTGTGGAAGAATTGTGCCATCCAAGGAATGGGATGTCAGCCAGCTCTGGATGGGGTTGAACTACCTCTAAAAGAAACGTTTCTCAGCTAGGAGGTGCTTCTCTGTTGCTGCAGAGGGATGCTTCAGTCCCACCTCTGTCTCCTTGCACCTTTCACCACCTGTGGTTGGCTTGCCAGCTGCGTGTCTTACTGGACTCAGTGGTTGATGCCGGATAACATCTGGCCTCGATTATTGCAATGTGGTCTACCTTTGGAGACTGTTCAGGTACTTCACTTAGATCGTCAACAGGCCTGGAGAATAATATCCTCTCCATTTAATAGAGGTTTAGTGTGTGGAAATAGAATCACAGAGTCGGAAGGGGTCATAACAGGCCATCTAGTCCAGCCCCCTTGCTCGGTGCAGGATCAGCCTAGAGCGTCCCTGACAAGGGTTTTTCCAGCCGCTGCTCAAAGACTGCCAGTGAGGAGGGGGAGCTCACCATCTCCCCAGGCAGCTGATTCCACAGTGGCACAGCTCTTACTGTCAAAAAGGTTTTCCTAATATCCAGCCGGTACCATCCGTCCTTAATTTAAACCTATGATTGCGAATCATAGAATCATAGAGTTGGAAGGGACCTCCAAGGTCATCGAGTCCAGTCTCCTGCACAATGCAGGAAATTCACAAATACCCCCCTCCACACCCCCAGTGTCCGCTGTTCCATGCCCAGAAGACGACAAAAAACCTCCAGACTCTCCAGCCAAACAGCCTGGAGAAGAAGATCTGTCTACTGTGGTGTGCATGCCCTGGTTACATTAGATTAGATTACTGCAATGCACTCTGTGTGAGACTGCCCTTGGAAAGTGTCCAGGAACTTCCGTGGGTACAGTGTACTGCAACCAGAATGTTGTTGACTAGAGTAGGTTGTGGGGATCCTATAACTCCATCTGCACTGGCTCCCATTTTGCTTCTGGGCAAAAATCAAGGTGCTGATCTTGGCCTTCAAAGCCCTACAAAATCTGGGACCAGCATACCTGACGGACTGCCTGCTCCTTTAATAACCTGCCCAACCTCCTCTTTGGAGGCCCTGCTGCAGGTGCCCCTGACCACTGAGATCAGGAGGGCAGCAACCAGTGGGCCCCAAACTCTGTCGTGGCCCCAAACTCTGGAACTCCCTTCTGTGGCCATCTTTTTCCAGTGGGTGGAGTTCTTGTTCAGTTTGGCCTTCGCTCTGTGATTCCTCCTTCCTGACCAATGTTTTAATTGCGGTTTCTATGTACTTTAGTTCTCTTTAAATGTTTTAACCAGTCGGGGCGGCTTGCCCACCAGGTGAGCTAGGTGCTCACCTGGGGCGCCGGGTCCTCAGGGGCGCCCAACGCCCCCACGCCCCCCTGCCGCCGCCTCCCCGCCACCAGCGAAGCACCCCAGCGGGGCTCAGGAGGAGGCGACGGCGGCACAGCTTGCCTGCCCTCCCCCTGCCAGCACTCCCCCCCGCCACCTCCCCTCTCCTCCAAGCCGGCGCTGGGAGGGAGGGAGGGAAGGGGCAGGTGTTTGAACCCCCGCCCCTTCCCTGGCTTGCCTCGGCGCCCCCGTGGCTGCAGAGCACCGAGGCAAGCCAGCGCTCCAAGGGAAGGGGCGGAGGTTTAAACCCTGCCTCTTCCCTGGCTTGCCTCGGTGCCCCTGCAGCTGCGGAGCCCCCAGGCAAGCCGGCGCTGGGAGGGAAGGGGCGGGGCCTAGAACCCCCGCCCCTTCCCTGGCTTTCCTAGGGGCCCCCACAGCTGCGGAGCCCCCAGGGAAGCCAGCGCTGGGAGGGAGGGGGTGGGGGCTAGAACCCCCGCCCCCTTCCCGGGCTTTCCTGGGGGCCCCACAGCTGCAGAGCGCCCAGGAAAGCCAGCGCTCCGCCGCCGCCCCCAGTCTCCAGGCCCCACCGGGAGGTTGGCATCCTTGATGGGGTGGGTGCCCCAGGCTGTCCTGCCTAGGGCGCCCTGACACCTGGGGCCGGCCCTGTAACCAGTGTTCCCTCTAAGCTGAGTGAGTGTGAGCTAGCTCACAGTTTTATAGCCTCCGGCTCACACGTTTGTTGTCTTCGCTCAGGAAGGAGGGCTCCAGAGTAACCTAATTCATGCAACAGCCAAGTTGTTCGCTCACAAAGCAGAATTTTTGCTCACAAGACTCCACAGCTTAGAGGGAGCATTGGTTTTAACAGTGTGCTTTTCGGGGGAGGGGTTGGCGCTAAATGCTTTTAAAATGCTTTTGATTTTATTGTGTATTATGTCATTTGTTAGGTACCTTGTGGCCCTTGTGAGGGCAGAAAGGCAGGATATAAATTTTGTAATTAAATACACATAAATAAATGAAGTGGATTAATAAACTGCCCACTTTGAGACATGCATTGTCAAAACGAACATTTTTATGTAACTGTTTTGTAGCTGGCAGTAGATGTAATAGGTGCAGATTAGTTTTCAGAACACGATGCTGTTTGCAGACAGTGTATCAGATATTGTAATCTTGGAGATCATCACAGGCCGATGCTTGTACTCTGTTGGCGTGGCGTGAGTGTCCACAGGCAGTCTGCTGTTTAGACAGATCCGATCCTCGTTTATGATCCGCTTGTGCCATGTGTGGTGTCAGCTTTTGAATCTTATCACTTTACGATATTGTTTGATACTGAAAGAACTTGTAGCACATTCTGAGTCAGATATGAAAGTTGGACACCATTGGTTTTGTTATTAATATGGCGTGATTGCTTTGTTCTCCTTTTTCATTTTTTAAAAAGTTTTATTTTCCTCCCACTGTTTCTCTTCCCAGAGGTATCCCTTGCCTTTGTTGCCTCTGTGCAACTTTAAGACCAAGAAGGAGTCAAAATGATACTGGTTGCATGGGAGCAACTTTAATGCGTTTCTGTGTGTGCACAGAGAGAGCCACAGTTCAGGGCAGGACATATGCTTTTCTGTGCAGAAGGCCCAGGGTTCAGTCCTCAGCTGTATATCAGACAGCAGGACAGCGATGAATCTACTCGAGGGCAAAGTAAAAGCCCGTGCAGATACGTGTGCCAAAACTCTTACCTTTTTAAAAAAATGGAAAGTATACTCAGGCGGAGGTGGCGGTTTTGAGGGGGGGGGGGCCTTAATCTGCTGACCAGGTGATGCTCAGAACGGTTCAAATCAAGCTGCCTTTTCCCTCCTGGGAATGCAAATGCGTGTACATAACTTCATAAATAGGAAGGACCAGTGGCCTCAGTATAAGGGAACTTCATATGTTCCGTTACAAATGACAAATAAGTTGTTCTTCTTACTTCCACCGCTGCACAAGTCAGTGTCTTTCCCCAGTTGCTTAGAAAACAGTTTCCTGACAGGGAACCAGAAAGATTACACTTAAGAACCAAACTACTTCCAGTTACTTTTTAATTTTGTTTTACTTTTTTTGACATAGTCTTTTGTGTACTAACTTTCATAATCATATTAAAATGTTTGTGTTTTAATATGTATAGGTTTTCAAATAATGCCATAGACGGGTGACCCATAGATATGGCTTACGGAGACTTCACCCATGCCCCAAGTGCAGCATTTTGCAACATGTGACTCTCTCCACTCTCTGCTTTATAGCAGGGCTCAGTGTAACCCTAAATACACACAGTTGCTTTATTTGTTGCTCTTTTTAGCCAGATATTTTCTACTCTAACTGGCAGTTGTTCTCCAGGGTCACAAGTCAAAGGTCTTGCTTCAGTTTGGCATCCAAACCAAAGCAGGTTTTATTGGCGTATCTGCACTTCATCATCTGCTAATAGTCCATTTTTCTATGTTTCCCCTGCTTTATTGCAGTCTTTTCCAAACATGGTTTGGTACAGTCTTTTTGGAAAGATCACAGTCGCAGCATGTTTGTGTGCCCCTATGTGTGCAAAGGTGTGTGTGCTTGCAGGTCCTGTTCACATTGGGGCCGTTTTCCTTTCTCAGCCTCCCCCCCCCCCGGTGGCTGGCATTTCTCCCCTTAAAAAAATTGGCAATTGGCATATTGCTGTAGTGTTACAATGATCCATCTGTTAATGCTTCTGAATTCCCACCTTTCATTTTAAGCAAGTCTCTGCCACTTTTCATTGTGAGGTTATGCCTTGTACACAATGAAAAAGGCTAAAGACTTTTCAAAAATGAAAGCTGAAGATTCAGAGGACCTTGTAGATAAACTGTTATAACAGTACAGTACTATAGGTTGATATGAGAATTGCAGAAAATGGTTGTCTGCTGGGTCGGCGGAACGGCATCCAGTGTGGGGGGTGGAGGACGGGGGCCAGGAAAGCGCATGAGAAGCTCATGTGGACCCTCCGTTGCCCCTGTGAATGCCTCTGCATTTCCAGTGGCAATGAATGCTACAGAGAGAATCATCGCTGTGTGGAATTGGCTCCATTGTCCTCCTGCCCTTCCTACAAGTTGCTCAGGGCCGTGCGCATGGGTAACTGGGCAGTTATAGCTCAGATTGGATTAAGGCGGTTGGTAAGATCTGTGCATTGCCAGTAAATTAGCATACAAACACAAGAGTTAACAGACAGATGTGAGAATGAAGTTTGAGTCCAAGTGGCACCTCCACGATGTGTAAGGAAGAACTGAGAGATTTAACATGTGTAGGTGCACCCTCCTTCAGATACACTGAAACAGATTTTCACAAGTGTTACATATAAGTAGGACGGGTTAGTTTCCAGGAAGGGCTAATTAGAGTCAAGATGCATAAATAACTGAGCAATAAATACAGCTAAGATTGGAATAACATTTGGTAAGATGTGTGAATAGCAGCAAGTTGGCATAAAGATAATAAAAGAATTAACGACATATGTGAGAACTGAGTTTCAGTCCAGTGGCACCTTTAATACTAACAAAGTTTAATTTCTGGGTATAGGTGAGAACTGTATGACTTAGCATGTGTAGTGAGATAAGAAGCCGACATCTCTGTTAAGCCTAGAAGGTTCCATTGTCCTGGGTGTTGTAGTAACTTGTAATTCAGCAATATCCCATTTCAGTCTGTTTCTGAAATTCCTTTGCAACGAAATAGTTACTCTGAGGTCCCCCATTGAGTGCCTGTGATGGACTGCACTTTTTAAAAGCTTCAAAGTGCTTGTACAAACAAAGTAAAGGACTGTGAAGGGTTAATTCTTCACAGAAACAGAGAGCCTTGAGTGACAGGCTTAGACTTGTAGCCAGCAGGGGGGGCACTACGGGTGGCACCCCTATCAAATCTTCAAC
Source organism: Gekko gecko (assembly GCA_029375565.1). Classification (NCBI taxonomy): domain Eukaryota; kingdom Metazoa; phylum Chordata; class Lepidosauria; order Squamata; family Gekkonidae; genus Gekko; species Gekko gecko. Next base: position 68,525,812 of record JAPDNY010000014.1, on the reverse strand, counting down.
ACCCCCACCCCAATCTTCCCTTTTAAGACCCCTTCTTCCCTTTCTGTCCAGCCGGGGAAACAGCAAAAAGCTTGTCTTTTCCCTCCCCCTTTCTGCAAAAGCTCCGGGGGAGGGGGGAGAAGAGCGCATACTCTCTTTTGCACTTCTTCAGGGGACTTTGTTTGCCTTACAAAGGGCCACCTTCTCAGATCGGCTTGGGGTTAGGGTCTCCCTTCTTCCTCCTGAGCAGCCCAGCGTCCTGGAGGCAGAGCTCCACGCCAAGGTGCTGCGTCGTCCTGCCCTCCACGCTTCTCCTCACCCCTTCTGGCAGCAAGCTGGAAAGGGTTTATGCAGGCGCAGTGGAGGGAAGGAAGAGCTTGCCATGCTGGCCCAAAGCCAGCCTGGGTAAAGAGCTACTACTCCTCTCCCTCCCTGCTCCTTTAATTTAATTTAAAGGTAATTTAATTTTAACTTAGTTAGCACACCCCGGCGCCCCCCTGAAAAAAATCCTGGCTATGGGGCTGGACAGGCTGTCCAAGCAATCTGCTTGGTCAGCCTCAGCTGAGTGGAGAAAGACTTGAGAGCTGCATGTTAAGGAGACAGTCAGATTTCTGCCTTGACTGAGTTGAGTCAGAGTACTGACAGTTTTGGAATTCAGCCCTGACTGAGAGTAACACAGGAGAACTGGGGGAAAGTTGGCAAGGAAGTTTGGGAAGTAGGTGAAGACTCCCATTTGGGCCAAGGAAAGGGATAGATCTTTTTGAGAGAGAAGAAAATTCCCTACCCAGTCAAACAACAAGTTAGCTCTGAAGAGTGCAGAGATCCCTGGTCTGGGGTGGTTTGAAACTGCCCTTGCAGGATGAAAGGGGGTTTAGATTGGCAACGTATCTTATGAATATTTTGTATTTTTTGTACATCTCTGTAATGTGTTTATTTTAATACATTTTTAAAAAAGTTTTATTAAAAAAAAGAAACTGCCTTTGGAGACCATAAGAGTCAGTTAAAAACTCAAGTTGAGTGCTGGTGTTTCAAGAGAAGGGGTTTGGGTTCTGTAAAGAGTGTACCAGACTTCTGGAAACCAAAAGAGACAGAAAATACTCAAAGAAAGTATACTGGAGTGTTCGGGGGAAACACTGGAACAAAAGCCTCTCAACATAAAGATTTAAGTCACTGGGAAAAGTTTAAGAAACTCTCACTAGCTTGAACCATAAGAACTAAAGTTTGTGTATGTACTGATTTTACCTCAGAATTATTTATATTGAGTTACCACAGATTTTTTTTCTTTTTCTTTTGCTATTTTGTCTGTATGTGTATGTGCTTGCGAGCCTGGAAGTCATGGTGACTTCTGGTGACCCCTAGTGGAGCTAAGATGTTTCAGAGAGGTGGCTTTGATGTTACCTGCCTCTGCATCCCTGCCCTGGTATTCCTTGGAGGTTTAGCTTCCAAGGTCGGGCTTGCCTGGGCTATCCAGGTCAGGGCAAGTTACCACAGAAATTTTACTTTTGATTTCATCTGACCTTTCCCCTCTATGTTGAATAAAATATTTTGTTAATTTGGAATATAAAACTTTCTCAAGTGCCATTTAAGTCATAGTTAAAGGTGGCTCCCATTCCTTCCCTCAGGTTCCTGGGCTGAGCAAACAGCCAAAATATTATACTGTGAAAGGGTGGGACAGCCAGAATTCTTCAGGGAAGAAGGAAACAGACAACTAGGGCAGCTCAGTAATGAAAGGGAAAGAAAAATGGAGGGGAAAATCTTGCCTCTGAGGGAGGGAAGAGGATGGGGAAGTCCTAGTGCCCTAGGAGATTGAAATGTTCTCCTGCAGGTTTCTCAGTTTTGTGGTTCTTGATGTCAGATTTGTGTCCATTTATCCTTTGGCATAGGGTTTGATCTGTTTGTCCTTGTGGTATACTGTGCTTGCTCTGGCTTGCAGGCCCCAATCTACCTTGCCCTCCTAGGGGTTGCGAAGTCCCTGGAGGGGCTTTTCCCTTTTACTCTCCAGTAGCCGCTGTCACCACCTGATCAAGATAGGGATTTCCCACTGATGGGAATAGGACCCTCAGCTCCCCTTCCAAGCTCTAAGGCCTTGCCTGAGTGTCTCCCGCTAGCCCAGCACCTGGCTACTACAGGGACAGATTAATGCCTTGTGCACCCCTGTGGGAATAGCCAGTTGCCAACTGCTTGCCTTTCCCCCACCTGGGGCTCCCTTTTAAAATAGCATGTCCGAAACAGTGGGTTTCTATGAGGTACAGAGAACCACTTCCAGAATCAAAAGCTAAAATATTTATTGAAAAGAAAATGTTTACAAGCACTGCACCAGATTGAAGCAAGAAAGAACAAAAGAAATTGGTAAAACACAAATCCTGAGTCCATCTCTCTAGATGTTGCCCTAACTCGATGTTAAATTTAGGACAGGCTCTTTATCTTAAGTGTCCTAGTTCTTTAAAGATCCTCCATTGCCTTGAGGGTTAGTTTAGCTCAATAGGCCAGCTGCATGATCCAAAATGGAACCCTGCTCCCAACCTCAGACAAGAGGTCTGTTTGGCTCAGCATCCCAAAGAGAATAGAGCCATTTCCTGTTGCCAGGATAATTTATCCTCTCTGTTCCCTCTCCCCCTTGACACCGGTCATCTCCAGTTAGTTACTTCCTGAAAACCTGTCTAGCATAAAGTCCTCCAAGTTCTTATTCCCTGTCAGCCGAAAGAGGGGGAGAAGGGGGGCAGCTTGACCATCCCATTGTCTTTCCATTCACATTTTTATGAAGGTGGCTGCATTCCTCCCCCCCCCGCCTTTTCTTAGCTGGGGTGGGGGGAGGGACTGGTTAAGCCACCCAGTCAAGCCCTGCTCACTGCCAGCCTCCCAGGAGACAAGGCATTTCTCCACAGTCCTATGTAGAGAAATTAAGGGCATTTTTGGCATTTAATGGCATATACAATGTTAGAAGATGAGCAAGTGAATAGTTGGTGTAGTTGATGTTGCTGATGTTGTTAGGTCCAGTGATGTGGCAGCAAAGTTGGCATCTGGGTTCATTGCAGGCTCCGGTACCAGTGCCCATGTTCAAGTTAGATGTTGTATTATTGTGGGTGAGGAATTGTTTGAGATGGGGGGGGGGGCTATCTGTGCGCAAGAAAAGGCTTTGCCGCCCAGGGCTTGTGAAAGAGAAGGGTCATTCTCCAGTAGAGGCTGTAAGTCGCTGATGATGCTTTGAACTGTTTTGAGTTGAGAGCTGTACTAAGTCACTCACACCCAGAAATTAAACTTTGTTAGTCTTAAAGGTGCCACTGGACTGAAACTCAGTTCTCACATCTGTTGTTAATCCCTTTATTATCTGTATGCCAGTTTGCTGCCATTCACAGGTCTCACCAAATGTGTTGTTCCAATCTTAGCTGTATTTATTGCTCAGTTACTTGATGCTAATTAGCCCTTCCTGGCAACTAACCCTAAATGTAACGTTGGAGGAAATCTGTGTCCATGAGTCTGAGGGAGTCGGCATCTGTACCTGCCAAGTCTCTCAGGTCTCACTTATACTGGGAGCTGGACTGTGTTATCTTGGAAGGGCCACTTGGGCTCAAACTTCATTCTCACATCTGTCTGTTAACTCTTGTAGGTGTGTGCTAATTTAGTGGCAATGCACAGCTCTTACCAACCACCTTAGTCCAATCTCAGCTATAATCGCCCAGTTGCTTATGCATCTTGACTCTATCTAGCCCTGCTGGCAGCTAAGCCCACAGCCTCTCTCTCCCTATACGTAATGGCTGACGAAATTTTGTTTCCCTGTATCTGAAGAAGTGTGCGTGGGCACAGAAGCTGATGCCTCGAATAAAGCTTTGTTGGTCTTAAAGGTGCCCCACTGGGACTCCAACTTCGTTCTTTTCTGATTGTGACCTTTCCCCCTCATGTTATCTTGGACGAAGTGTTTTAGCTGCCTCCGTTAGCTTCCTTAACGGCACAGTGTTCCTGTGGTTGGATGTGTTATGCCCCTGGATGCAGGGCTTATTCATCTGATGGACAGTTTCTTAAACAGCGCACACTTCAGGTTGTAAATAAGCAAGCTGGCTTTAGGTGTAATTAAGGCTTTCTACCTGGCAACACTTGATGACAGAGGTGTAGGCACTGCTTTTATTGCTTGGTGTGTGTGTGTAGGGTTATCGCTCATGAAGATCCCACTCGGCTTAATCTGTCAGAGAGCGCTGCTGCTGCTGCTGCCGCCGCCCTGCAGCTTGGCTTTGTGTCAGACGCGCACTTCACATGGCACGGAGCCTTGGTGACTGGCTTCAGGATTAATCCACCACTACTGAGAGACCGGATTTGAGGACTCGCACAAAACGAGAGGGCAACTGTCAGCTTTCATCTGTTTCACGTTTTGACACTGGAAGAGCCGGACTTCTGATTATGAGGGAGCAGGATTATGAAGAAAGTGGCCCAAGTCCTGGTGAGTCTGGTTTTTGAACTGAAAACAGGAAGAGCCAAGCAAATGCTTTTACAAGATGCTAGTTGTTCCTAATGTAGTGGGGAACTAGCAGAAGTCACAGAATCTTCCTCAAAGGATTCAGAGGTTTTTCTCCTTCATAGTTTTTAACCACAGTTGCCTGACTTCATACAGTTCGATCCATTATGCTGTGCTGGAATTTGGTTGCATTGTGTTGTATGTCAGTGTGTTTGATGTTGGTGATGCAGTATCTGAGTCCTCTGTTATGTAAGTCGGATTAAGTGCTTCTTATTCCGTTCTTTAGTATAATTTAAGTAAACAAAGCTTGTTGTAAATACTTAGAAGTGAGATAGTTTTTCTGTACATGTTTTGGAAAGATTAAAGTACTGTAAGTACCTTACAGTTCATTTCAGGAGTTCTGTCGTATAAATTATAGCTTGTTGTAAAAGCACAAAGATATAAAAGTATAAAAAAATATAAATTGTATTTTTTGTCTGATGTAACTTTTTAAAAGCAAAATTGAAATCCTGTCAACTGAATTAATAATTAAATGTGAAATAATTAATTGGGACTGAAATGTATCAGAGCACTAAAATTCAGCGAGAAATCGTTCAGAACTTGACTTGTGCTCCAGATAATGCACAAAAACTTCGGGGAAGCAATATCAAGCAGGCAATGTGTTTGGGCCAGTGCTGTTCCCCCCTCCCCCCCCTTTCCTGCAAGGGTTGTTCAGTTTTGTGCCAAGGCAGGCTGAAGTGAGATCACTGGAGGGAGACGAAGGGGGCAAAGGGTAAGGGAACCGTAGCCTTTCCTCCGGGGTCCGGGATTTCCCTCCGCGCCCGCTGCCCTCCTGCGCTTTGAGAGCCGCATGGGCAAGAAGGCTGTGCATCTCACATCTCATATATTTTCTTTTCCAGAAACGCCATAACTTTTTTCGAATTAACAGTGATATACTAAACTGGGTGTTTGATATTGTGATATTAATTCTTCCTTGCAAGGTGCATTGAGAGCCCCCTTCAGAGTGCTAAGTATTTTTAACAAGAAATGTATAAAACTATCTTGCAAGCCGGCTTTCAGATCTTACTGCCTGTAATGTTTTTTTTAATTGTTTACCTGACCACACATACATTTGTTAACTTTGGCACACTGACAGCCAGAAGGGGGGGAAAGGTGTGTGTGTGTGTGGAGAACACACAACAGTGATCGTTCCTTTCCTTTTTCATGAGAGTGCTCCTGTCCAGTTGCCCTGAGATTATTCTGTTTTGTCACCTGCAGCTATGCAAATGGATCTTTTACAAGCCTGAAAATAAAAATTTGTAACATTTAGACTGCAATCCTAAATACATTTCCCTGGGAGTAAGCCTTAGTGAATAATATGGGGCTTAATTTTGAGTAGACCTGTTTAGGATTGCTCCCTTAATTCACTAATGTTGGGGGGGGGGTTTTCCAGGTGTAATGTAGGCTACTAGAGGCTTCCTGAAAGAAATCAAAGGCCTTGTGCTCATTTGCTTTTATATAGGTGGCTCGTATGACCCTTTGATGTGACAAGAAAAAGTTTGATACGTGGTACAATAAATACTGTTTTGGCATAGTAGTGTGATCCTAAACGTTGTGCTGCTGGTGTTGCACACTGACTCTGGAACTTTATGTAGTGCAGCTGGTCAGTGCAGAGCATTCAGTTACATTTTGTTGCACCCATATGATGTTCTTATAGCATTATCCAGTCTTTTCAAGGAGGGAATGCTTTGGTGGAGACACATATGGTGCAGCTCATGCTTAGATGCAGAAGGCCCCCATTTCAGCCCCTGGGATCTCACGTTAAAGGGTCCCTGGTCACACAGGTGTTGCTCCTCAGAGTATACAGTCCTGAACTCATGGACTGGTGGTGTGGCGTGATTTGGTAACAGACACCTTCATTTGTTCATGTGTTACTCTATTTATTTATTTTTCCAATTTATACCCCCCCCCCGCCAATGCTCATTTGGAACTTTTAAACTGTTGTTGAAAAGTTAACTGCTTGTGGCTTTGGCAGTGGTTAGTTTTAACATGCAAACACTGTCAAATATTGTGGTTTTTTAAAAAGACTGTGCTGTATGAATTAATTTTGATGAACATTTTTTATCTGTACTTATGCCGTTGTTTTACATGTAACTTGCTGTTAGGACATAAAAGCATGCTATAAATTTAAATGTGAATCAATACAGCACTGCAGCTATTCATTTCTATAGGACTAGTGTGCTGCTAGTGTAGTAGTAAAGTGTGTTGAAAAGCTAGTGCAAATGTTTTGCAAATCAGTTTGAAAGGAAAGCTTTATGTAGCTCCGCTGCTTCCAAACAAGCACACCTTCCACGATAACGTTCACAACGTGACGATTAGAGACTTTGACTGCAATCCAAATACACTTTCCTGGGAGAAGACCCCACTGAATAAAATGGGACTTACTTCTGAGTAGACCTGCTTCCTTCTCTGTAGCCAGGTCATAGCTGAGGTTTTGAGGGATAATCTTTTACATTGTTTAAGTAAATAATAGCTCGGGTTCCACAAAAACTGAATTTCTTTCACGTGATATTTAAACAAATGGACATAAAAACCATATTTTAAAGCTGATGGGATTAATTTATTCCAGAGGATGCAATTTGTTGCAAATGGATTTAGAATTTGTAAACTAGTATGGTTAGTGTTATGCTGAGTTCTTACAGTCTCTGCCTCAGCACTGAATTTTGGCTTTGGTGTACAGGTGGCAAAATAGATACACAGTTTGCACACAATGGATATAGATAAAGGAAACAGATCTCAGGTTTGCTAAATCACTAGCAAAGATCTTTTTGAAGAATAGAAGCAAACCAAAATCTGTACAGTACTAAACTTCTAAATCGCAAGCTAAATTCTGTATTCAGGAGCTGTTTCTTGGTGGTAAAATGGAACATCAGGAAATGTAATTAACAGCTGGATCTGTTAGCCTAGTGTGGCTCTTAATAATTTGCATAGGAATTAATTTTGCCTTAATAATTTGCATAGAATCCTCCCTATAAAGATGAATTAATATTTGTATACAGTTTTAGCTGCAGCTGAGTTATTTTGTAAGGTGTGTGCTTACCACTGGACTCAAACTTTTAAACAAAAACTGTTAGGGTAGGCAAGGTGACAGCCGATCCAACATGGCTGTCAGAAGAATGTACCATGGTAGTCTGTGTTGTTGACTTGGATGTGATAGATGCCACACGTGTGTTTGGGAGACTGGGACTGTGGGAACTGGCGTAAACGTAGCCATCCACTATGATTTCTTGATTGCTTATGGGGGGGGGGATTGAAAAGCTCACATTTTTCTTTAAAGTTTACCGTGGTAAAAGCAGAAGGCTCTGATGTTGAACGTCGCATAACCCAATAACAGAGTCTGCAGACTCTGAAGAAGGCAAGTATTTATGCAGCACTTTAGAGTGCTCAGATTGTGTCATATTCTTGGTAACTCTTCTAACCATCCTGAAGAGCGGACTAGCATCACCCTCGTATTGCAGATGAGAGGCACATCCGCTTGCCTGAGGCCAGCTAGTGAATTCATGTCTGTGGGAGTGTTAATTTTTTTACATCATTTGAAAAGTATGTGCTTGCTTTGGTATTACATATGCTTAAAATCATTTGAAATGTTCATCAAAATTGTCCCCGTCTTTCAAAAACTGCCCATTTCTATTCCCTTTCTGCCCCCAAGGGTTAGTTTTAATCCCATTGACTTTCACTTAGAAGCTTCACGGAGGCTTTGTGCTCTTAAATATACCAGAGGCTGGATGGTCTTTTATAAGTGACAGATTTGCCTATGAGATCCTTAGATTAAAGTGGTGTGATACTATCTGTCTTAAGATGCCTTTCTATGTTACAACTTTTTTCTGTGAAGATTATCTTCATGTGGGAAAATATATGCTTGCTGTAATGTGCAGGGCTTAGGCCCCTGGGTATTCATGAAACATTTGTGTTGGTATACATACTGGGCACATGGGAGCTCTCTGATTACTCAGTATGCCTGCTTCATATGTATTTTCTGCCGCATAGATAACACTTAGCTTACAGCAGAACCTTCGTTTTACCAATTTCTTTTGTTCTTCCTTGCTTCAGTCTGGTGCAGTGCTAAAAGTATGCTTGTAAACATTTTCTTTTTAATAAATATTTTGATCCTGGAAGTGATTCTCTATACCGCATAGACCCCCACTGTTTCGGACATGCTGTTTTAAAGGGGAGCCCCAGGTGGGGGAAAGGCAAGCAGTTGGCAACTGGCTATTCCCACAGGGGTGCACAAGGCATTAATCTGTCCCTGTGGTAGCCAGGCGCTGGGCTATCAGGAGACACTGAGGCAAGGCCTCGGAGCTTGGAAGAGGAGCTGAGGATGCCAGCTAAGATAAAAACTGTTGCTGTCCTCAACTAAAGGTTCTACAGGGCCCAGATGTCATTTGGGAGAGAGTTCCACCAGGTTGGGACCAGGACTGAAAAGGCCCTTGCCCTGGTCATGGACAGCCAGATATCCTCAGGGCCAGGGACCATCAGCAATTTGTTATCCAAGAAGTGCAACGCCCTTCCAGGGACATAACAGAGGGAGACGGTCTTGTAGATACATTGGTTCCTGACTGCTCAAGGCCTTATAGGGCAAAACCAAAACCTTGAATTTAACTTGATATTCCAGTGGGAGCCAGTGTAGTTGGCGCAGCACTGGATATATATGCACCATCTATGAGGTTCCCGACAGGACTCGCGTTGCTGCATTCTGGATCAGTTGGAGCTTCTGGGTCAGTCTCAAGGGCAGTGGTAAATGGTGTTCAAGAACCATGACTTCTCACAACCACCCCAAAATACCTGGGCCCACCTATGTCCTCGGAGAAAGCCCAAGACCACTGGCCACCCGGCAGAGTCGCCCACACAAGTGACAGTACCTGTAGTCCATCACGCTAAGTGAGATCCCACCAAAGAGGGTTTGGTCAGGGTAAGGTGGGGTGCCACAAAACAGTCCACTTGAGGTCATCCTCCCCTAAGGCATACAGGTGTGCAGTACTGGTCGGGTTCCCTTCAGCAACACGCATCTTCCCATTCCAGATCCATCTAAGCCAGATGTTCCTAAGGGCTCTTGGTCCACCAAATAGATTTTGCTGTGGGCCCCGCTTTGTCCCCAGGCCCCACCGTCTCGTTGTGGCAGCTGTGGCAAAGCTGGCAAGCCCTGTAGCCAAGGCAGAGACCGCTTCCAACAGCTGCTCAAAGGCGCAAGCAGAGAGCTTCCCAGCAAAGCGGCAGAACACCACGGTGAGCTGGATGAATACCACGGCAAGCTGAAACGCCATGGCAGACGGGCTAATGTTTGGGTCAGCCCTCCAGTTGTTCCCCAAAGGCCACGGATAAGTCCTCTGTTCGCCTCCTCCATCCCCAACAGCGTCGAGCAGGGTCCCAGTGGGATAAAAGGTAAAGGTAAAGGCTCCCTTGCTCGAAAGCCAGTCGAATCCGACTCTAGGGGTGCGGGGCTCATCTCCGTTTACAAGCCAAAGAGCCAGCGCTGTCCGAAGACGTCTCCGTGGTCATGTGGCCTGCATGACTAAACACCAAGGCGCACGGAATGCTGTTACCTTCCCACAGAAGTGGTACCTATTTATATACTTGCAATTTCTTGCTTTCGAACTGCTAGTTTGGCAGGAGCTGGAACTAGAGACGGGAGCTCACTCCGTCTTGCGGCACCCGGGTCTCGAACTGCTGAACTACTGACCTTCCACAGCCTGCAGTTCAGTGTCTTAACCACTTGAGCCACCGCAGCAGTGGGATAAAAGGAGGTGTTTAATGTCTACTTGGTTGTGCCAGTTAATGGGCACTTCCAGTCACAGGCCCAAGCTTTCTGTTTTGACTGTGTCAGACTCGACGCACTTTCCCTCATCTCCCCTCAACTTTTCCCCTGAAACATTTCTCAGCAAGTGCTCATGCCCAGTATTGGATCCTAGCTGGGGGGAGATGCGTCTGGAGGGAAAGGCTACAGGGGGAAAGGTGAGGGTGGGTTGGGCGGGGGCAGGGTGCAGCGCATGAACATAAGACGCTGCCTCGTGCGAAGTCAGTTCATTGCGGCATGGGGGTCATCATTGTCCTCTCCGACTGTCAGGGGCTCTCGGGGGTCTCAGGCGGAGGAGGCCTTTCACATCACCCGCTGCCTGGCCCTTTGAACCGGAGGGGGCAGGGGTGGGACCTGGGACGGTTTGCAGACAATGCGGATGCTTTACCACTGAGCCACAACCCTTCCCTGGGGTGCCGTGGCTGACCCCGGAATTGTCTGTTCATCACTCTGACATGTTCACTTGTGAATGGAACAGATGGGCCTTTAAAGAAACGGCTTTGCCTGAAATCACATGTGGTTTAGGCCGCTTCACATAAGTTGACATTTTCTCCATGAAAGACATTTTGGAGTTCCCAAAAGGGAAGGTTAAGTACATTGAATTTTCTATTGAACTTTTGATTACATTGTTATTGAAATATTTGTTCCACCTTTCTAAAATAAATGGTGCGCCTGGCTGTCTGTGCCCTTATTCTTCTGTGTTTTTTATTTCATGGTACGCATTGTGAAAGGTAAATAAAGAGTACAGGGAAGAAATTGTTACCATATCAGAAACTTGAGATTCCTCTGATATGTTGGTCAGGCGGTTCTTCTTTTCACTGCTTAACTTGGATAAGATTTACAAAATCAGAACTAACTTCAGTTTCCATGCCATGAAAAGCTTCAGCTGCAATTTCCACAAATTGGGCCTCTATTAAAGGGACGGGGAGTTTTGCTTCAGACCTGCTGGCAGCCTTATCTGTAACCCTTAAATAAAACTTTGAGCTGATTGGAGATATTATGTTAGATAACATTCCTGGCAGGACAGATAGCAGAGGTTGTATTTAATATAAGTAATCAAAGCTGAAAACCTTTGGTTTAGCTACAGTTGTGATCTAAAGCCTATAAATCAATACATTTCTAAATGTTTAAATAAAAAAGCAAAACTGCTACTTAATTTACTCTTTGACTTCATACTTGTAGGTGCATATTATCTATGTCTCCTGCCAACCTAGCAGTTTGAAAGTCATGCCAGCCACATGACCACAGAAACGTCTTTGGACGGTGCTGGCTCTTCGGTTTGGAAACGGAGATGAGCACCACCCCCAGAGTTGGATTCTACTGGCTTTTGAGGAAGGGAAACCTTTATCTATGTATGCTTATTATTACGGCTCCTCTCTTATATGTCCCTCCTGTACGTATATTAAAAGTAGAAATTGCAAAGAGAGGGAAGTTTCCTTGGCCATAATCTGTAATTTTCTGTTTTGAAAGCTCTTTCGAATGCTAGCAGGGAGAGTTTAACGCAGAATCTTAAAGCTGATACAATACAGTATTTGAAGAGATTATTTTTGTATTGCATTCTTTGCAGCACTGGGGTTCTGTCAAGATTGATTGGCCAAAGTTTTATTCTGCAGAAATGAGATCACTTTGAAATGGTTATTATTTTACAAGGCTGTCTCTGATAATTTAACTGCAGCTATGCAGTAGCAAATGGATTTTTTACAGTTCTACTAGTACAATGATCTGTAGAGCCCCCATGATAATAAATTAACTAATTAAAGCATGGAACTTGACATGCAGACACACAATTTACAGACTAGTTAACCAAGCTGAGAAGAAGAAGAGAGAAGAGACTGGATTTATATCCCGCCCTTCACTCGGAGTCTCAGAGCGGCTTACAAACTCCTTTCCCTCCCCCTCCCCACAACAGACACCCTGTAGGGTAGGTGGGGCTGAGAGAGCTCTGACAGAAATGGCTCTTTTTCAAGAACAGCTGTGACAGAACTATGGCTTGCCCAAGGTCATCCAGCAGCTGCAAGTACAGGAGTGGGGAATCAAACCCGGTTCTCCCAGATTAGAGTCTACACACTTAACCACTGCACCAAATTGGAGAAGGTGTGCTCTATTTATTTATTTATTTTGTTAGGTTTTTATCTTGCCCTCCCCTGCACAGACGGCTCAGGGCAGCTCACAACAAATGATAAAACAAATTAAAACAGTTAAAAACACTCTATCCATTAAATTATACAAACAGTAATAAATGTCAGCATACAAAATGGCAAGTAGGCATAAGTGCATAGTGCTCCAGTAAAATCTATACAAGGATGTGGTTTGAATTGTGGTATTTTGAATGTCAGCGTACTTGAGATTCATTTCTAAGAACCAAGGGAAATATTCTGATACCTTTTATTGATCTGATATGGGGTTAAACACCAGCACTACAATAATTGTTATTTTTCCTTCTAACTAATAAATTGGGATAATGTTGGTCCTTTAGGTAAAAGATGCATGCCACACTGAGTAGGGGACATGAGTTCTGTAAGAAGTATTTGTCAGTCTTCCTAATTATATAGAAAAAAGAAGATACAGTAGTATTCTGAGGCCTGAAATATTATTGGCAGTTAGTAAACCAAAGCTCAGACAGATGTAAGGCAAATTTTATTCTTATCTGCCTGTTGCACGTAGGATAGTTAAAATCAGGCTGTAATGTTACAGACAAAACTTCGAAATAAAGCCTGAAATTTAAATCTTTATTAATTTATTGTTTAGTTTTAGCTATTTTTGAAAGTTTGAAACATAACAGAAATAAGTGTTCATTTGTTTAATCTTTACTGAAAAATGGGATCAAATTGATTTGGAGAAGCAGTACTTTGTTTTCAGACTTCTACAACTTCATATTCCTCATAGTCATATTCAGCTTTAATGAGATCCATGCGCCTCTGATGTTCCATGCCACCTCCTCCTGCAGTCATTTTTACCCACATTATGTTGAATAAGAAAATGTTATGAGCATATAAGATGACATGGGGTGGGGGGCTTAATTATTTTGTTGTCTCCATGGTGACTTCTATTCCTATACTGCCAAAGGAAAATACAAAACAATGACTTACTTTATAGCGTGTCTTTGACTCCCGCACCATCCACATACTGGGGGGAAAGCCAACGAGGTGGAGGGAGAGTGAAATTCAGTTTGCAGGAGGAACTTCTGAAGAGCCTTTCCAGTTCAGGCTAAAGGTCCAGAATCTAGTTTGCAGCTGACTTGTGAAATCTCGAGAAGCTGGTTTCCAGCTGTGTCTAGACCCGTAATCCTTGATCACTGGCTTAGAAGCCACGTGTGGTTCTTTGACATGCCCCCTGCAGCTCTTCTGAACACCCCTCCCCAGTGTTGCACCCACCCTGTGTTCCAGGGAAATGGGCAAGGCCCATTTATGGCTGGCAGGTGGTACCCATTTTGAAACAGTCACTGCTAGAGCATCTAGACTAGAGGCTGGATAACCTGCAGGCCTCCCTAAGCTGCAGGCCTCGTGCCCAGGGCAGAAGTAAAACGCGCATCCTTTCCAGAATCCTCCCTTGCCCTTCCCAGCAGCCTCTGCACTGTCGCCCCAGCTCCTGGGCAGCTGCAAGGAGGAGAACAAGCGACCTGCAAAGGAGAGGGAAACCATCGTGGTGGGTCAGCCAGGGAGCAGAACACGCTGGTCACCCCGTGAGGCTGCCGTGGCGTTACTCCCCTTTCTTGTGACCCAGTTTGCTGCCGCCGCCACCTCCTCCTCCAGGCGCTGTCTGAGCGAGCCCCATGCTGGGGAGAGAGCAAGAGAGCAGACGGGGCGGTGAGAGGTGCACAGGGGCTTTCTGTGAGGAGGGGGCTTCACAATGCTGCTGGCTTGCTCAAAACAGGCTTCTGCGGGGGGCTGGGGGGAGACCTTTGCTTCCCTGGCTACCTTCTTGCTCTGGTGTGACCTAATCTGAGCTGCAGGCATTGCCGTTCCAGGTGGTCAGTGGTCTTGGTCTGAAGCAGTAGAATAATCCTGCCAAAACGGCTGTCTCTCCTGATGAAGACGCTTCTACTTTTGTTTGGCTCCTCTGCGGCTGGCTGTCTACTGAGGGGGCCAGCGGCTGTCAAACCATTCTCTTCTGCTGTGGGGCTTTTCCCTAAGCAGCTGTTGCTAGGCAATCAAGCTTGGTTCTGTCAGTAAAAAGACAAAGGCAGGAGGCCCTTTCCAGGCCCACTTTAGCCTTTGTGGGGAGCTCATTGGGGCCAGTCCTGATTAGGGTTGCCAGCTCCAGGTTGGGAAATTCCTGGAGATTCTGTGGTGGAGTCCACGGAAGCCAGAGTTTGGGAAGGGGAGAGGCCTCAGCTGAACAGAATGCCATAGTGTCCACCCTCCAAAACAGTTATTTTCTCTTGTGGAACCATTGCTGCCAATCTCCAGGTGAGGGGTGGAGATCACTCAGAATTAAAACTGCTCTCCAGCTGGCAGAGATCAGTTTCCCTGGAGAAAATGGCTGCTTGGCAGGGTGAACTCTGTGTCATTATATCCTGCTGAGGTGGCCCCCTATGACAGCCAGTGTGATGTAGCGGTTAGTGCTTCAGAGCAGGATCTGCCAGACCCAGGTTCTTCCTGCCAGACCCAAACCACTCACAGATTTTCAACCTAACCTACCTCACAAGGTTGTTGTGCAGATCCAAAGGGGAAGAGGAGAATGATGTGAGCTGCTCTGGTTCCCACTGTGGAGAAAGACTTACTTTTCCTAAGGTAGAGGCTGCAGGGAGGGGGGAGGAGATGAAATGCTGAAGTCAGAGGGGCAGATAAAGGTATGTTGATGATTGGCTTGGAAGGAAATAGGGTTGCCATCTCTAGGTTGGGAAATTCCTGGAGATTTGAGGGGTGGAACCTGGAGAGGGTGGGATTTGAAGAAGCATGCATCCTCAAGACAGGTACAATGCCATAGACCTCACCCTCCAAACCAGCCATTTCCTCCTGGGGAACCATTGTTGCCAATCTCCAGGTGAGGGCTGGAGATCACTCAGAATTATAACTGCACTTCAGATGGCAGAGATCAGTTCCCCTGGAGAAAATGGTGGACTCTGTGTCATTATACCCTGCTGGGGTCGCCACAGCAAATTAACACTGAGTGCTGAGGGCCAGAGGCTCTTTCTAGAGCTCATTGTATTTATTTCCACAACGGGCCTTATTCCTAGTACAGATGAAATTGATAAACAGCCCATTGTTTCCCCAAGCTAGATTAAAGATGCTTTGAGGAAAATATGAGGAGAATTTTTTACTGCATGAGTGAATTTCCAGGGGAATTGTTGGTATGAACTCATTAGTGGTTCAGTTTTTTGTCAGAGAGGAAGCAATACTCAAGCATAAAAGCCATCTAACAATCATAACTGGCCTTATAGATTGTTCTTAGTAAGATGCTAGAAATGGAGGATAAAAGATAAGATTAAAAGATTAAAGTAAGAGAGAGACAGAATCAAACTTCTATCTAGCCATCAATAAGACAAGTTCCCAGAAGCATCTGACAGGCAACCTCCTTGCAAATTACAGGACAGCCCAATTAATGCTGTTTCCCGGCAACTTCCCTTTTGCCGAGTCAGTCAGTGCTCAGGGGTGATTGAGGCTCCCCAGTGTCTCTGCGCCTGCCATTGTGATGCCTTTGTACCGGGGAATCCTGGGGTATCCTTCCTCCTTAGTTGCGCTAGATTTTCCAGGCTGTGTGGCCGTGGTCTTGGCATTGTAGGACTTGAAGTTTCGCCAGCAGCTGCGACTGGCATCTTCAGAGGTATAACACAGAAAGATGGCATACTCTCTGTGTCATTGACTCCATCTTTCTGTGTTATACCTCTGAGGATGTCAGTCCATACAGCCTGGAAAATCTACAACAACTAATGAACTCCAGCCGTGAAAGCATTTGACATCATATTATCCGTCCTCCCTCGGGATGATGATGCCCCATATATTAGCAGAGAAACTGGGGATCATTCTTGCACAAGACCACCTTGCTATGTCAGGCACAAATGCTGCCTAGGCCCTCTCCATTCTAGGCAGCGATCCATAAATGCCTCCATCCAACGAAGTGGTTTAATTTGGGGGGGGCACAATTTCAGCCCTTTTCACAACACACAGTTTGGAGACTGGTGGTTTATACTCTGTTTGTTATGGCTCAGTGAAAATTGCTGGAGCCATAATAGGGGGTTTCTTCACATATTTGTGGCACGTGCAGTTGGATATCAAACTTCAACCTGTAACTGTTAATTGACTTGCTTCCCATCACTTAATAGAAATACACCCTGATGTAAATGATTTTTTTAAAACTTACTATTTACTTTTAATTAAATTTTAAAATTTTAATTTATTGTGCCATTTGTATAGCTTAAATTTATTTTGGTGCATTGACTGTGTTCTCCAGGAGGGTATAAAAGGCACGTACAGACTGCACCTTTAGAATCCCGTGGAGCTGGTCATCCAAGAACAGAGGCCGCATACAGCCAGCTCTGACAATGCTGGCTTCCCTTGGGGGAGTAGGCAAGCAGCCAGTCAATTAAGCCGCTTCTTCATACTTCAGAGAGCAGCACTGTTTAGGGTTATGATAGCTTATAAAGTGACTGGTTCAGCTCTGCCATTTAGAAGTGGTGAGAGCACGGCGGAAGAGGCCGTAAAGTATGCCAGATGCCTCCTGGATGTCATAAACTCTGCCAGAATTACAGTGTTTATAGTAATCAATTTTATAATTATGTGAAGAAATACTCTTAACATAAGAACATAAGAGAAGCCAATGTTGAATCAGGCCAACGGCCCATCTAGTCCAACACTCTGTCACACAGCGGCCAAAATATACCAGGTGCCATCAGGAGGTCCAGCAGTGGGGCCAGGACACCAGAAGCCCTCCCACTGCTGCCCCCCCCCCAGCACCAAGAATAGAGTGCATCACCTGCCCCAGACTGAGAATTTCCATTTATACCCTGTGGCTAATAGCCACTGATGGACTTCTGCTCCATATGTTTATCTAATTCCCTCTTGAAACTGTACATGCTTGCAGCTGCCACCACCTCCTGTGGCAGTGAATTCCATATGTTAATCACTCTTTGGGTGAAGAAGTATTTCCTTTTATCTGTTCTAACCTGACTGCTCAGCAATTTCATGGAGTGCCCACGAGTTCTTGTATTGTGAGAAAGGGAGAAAAGTACTTCTTTCTCAACCTGCTCAATCCCATTCATAATCTTATAAACCTCGATCATGTCACCCCTCAGCCGTTGTTTCTCCAAGCTAAAGAGCCCCAAGCATTTTAACCTTTCTTCATAGGGAAGGTGTTCCAACCCTTTTATCATTCTAGTTGCCCTTCTCTGCACTTTTTCCAATGCTATAATATCCTTTTTGAGATATGGTGACCAGAACTGTACACAGTATTCCAAATGAGGTCGCACCAATTATTTATACAGGGGCATTATGATACTGGCTGATTTGTTTTCAGTTCCCTTCCTAATAACCCCCAGCATAGCGTTGGCCTTCTTTATTGCAGCTACACACTGTCTAGACATTTTCATTGAGTTATCCACTACGACTCCAAGATCTCTCTCTTGATCCGTCTCTGCCAGTTCAGACCCCATCAACGTGTATTTATATTTAGGATTTTTGGCTCCAATGTGCATCACTTTGCACTTGGCCACATTGAACCCCATTTGCCACGTTGATGCCCAACTCACCCATCCTCGACAGATCCCTTTGGAGTGCCTCACACTCCTCCCTGGTTTTCACCACCTGGAACAACTTCGTGTCATCTGCAAATTTAGCCACTTCACTGCTTACTCCCAATTCCAAATCATTAATAAACAAGTTAAAAAGCATCGGACCGAGTACTGATCCCTGTGGTACCCCACTGCTTACCACCCTCCACTGAGAAAGTTTCCCATTTATACTCTCTGTTTCCTATTTATAAGCCAGTTTTTGATCCACAAGAGGACTTGTCCTTTTATCTCATGACTATTGAGCTTACTTAGGAGCCTTTGATGAGGAACTATATCAAAAACTTTCCGGAAGTCAAGGTAAATAATATCTATTGAGTCCCCCTTGTCCACATGTTTGTTCACTCCCTCAAAAAACACTAACAGATTAGTGAGACAAGATCTTCCTTTACAGAACCCATGCTGAGTCTGCCTCAATAGTTTTTGTTCATCAATGTGCCTACTAGTTCTTTCCTTAATAACAGTTTCCACCAACTTACCCGGTATCAATGTCAGACTGACTGGCCTGTAATTTCCCGGATCTCCCCTGGATCCCTTTTTAAAGATGGGAGTGACATTAGCTACCTTCCAGTCCTCAGGAATGGAGGCAGATTTTAAAGAAGGATTACATATTTTTGTCAGGAGATCCACAAGTTCACATTTGAGTTCTTTCAGAACTCTCGGATGAATGCCATCTGGGCCTTGTGATTTATTAGTTTTTAAATTGTCCATCCGTCGGAGGACTTCCTCTCTTGTCTCCACAATCTGATTCAGGTCTTTCAAACCCCCTCCTGAAATCGGTGCTTCTGGAGTGGGCAAGCACTTCTCCTCTTCCACAGTGAAGACAGAGGCAAAAAATGCATTCAGCTTCTCAGCCATTTCCCTATCATCCTTCACTACTCCTTTTACCCCTTGGTCATCCAAGGGCCCCACTGCCTCCCTGGCTGGCTTCCTACTTCTAATGTATTTGAAGAAAGTTTTATTGTTGGCCTTTATGTTTTTTGCGATATGCTCCTCATATTCCCTTTTTGCTTGCCTGATCACAGACTTGCATTTTATTTGCCATAGTCTGTGTTCCCTTTTATCAACCTCACTAAGACTAGCTTTCCACCGCTTAAAGGAATCCTTCTTACCTTTTACAGCTTCCATTATTTTATTTGTTAACCATGCAGGCTTTTTTCTATACCTATTTGTACCTTTCCTAACCTGCGGTATATATTTTTTCTGAGCTTCTAGGACTGTATTTTTGAATAGTCTCCAAGCTTCCCCAATGGTTTTGACCTTCTCCACTCTTCCTTTCAATTTCTTCCTCACATGTCCCCTCATACCAGAGAAGTTACCCCTTTTAAAGTTAAAAGTGGTTGCATCAGTCTTTTTGGGCAACTCCCTATCTGTACAAATGTTAAACTCAGTGACATTATGGTCACTGTTCCCAAGTGGTGCAATCACTTTTACATCTCTCACCAGGTCTTGGGTGTTACTTAGGACCAAATCCAGGATCACCTCTCCCCTGGTAGGATCTGTGACCATCTGTTCCACAGCACAGTCATTGAGAGTGTCTAAAAACTCAATCTCTTTTTCCCGACTAGAACTCATATTGACCCAATCAATGTGTGGGTAGTTAAAGTTGCCTACTACGACACAGTTATTTCGTCTAGCCACTATCTTTAATTCATTCATCATTTTATAATCCTCCTCTATCTTTTGATCTGGTGGGCGATAACAAACTCCCACTGTTAAGCTTCCTTTTGGACCCACTATTTCAACCCATAGCATTTCCAGAAGCGAATCCAGTTCTCTTACCCTCTCAATCTTACTGGACGGTATACCCTCTCTGACATACAGAGCCACCCCATCTCCAACCCTTCCCCCCATCCTTCCGAACAGTGAAGAAATAGTCTTAAATTTAAATATCTGGAAGAAGCTCTTCCCTCCGTCCCCCCCAACAAACTGGAATATGTCAGTGGGCCAGCTGCCTGTCTTATCCCACAGCTGTGCTGTGCTGGTTCCTTGCTTACAGCAATAAAATATTAGAGTTGGAAGGGACCTCCAGGGTCATCTAGTCCAACCCCCTACACAATGCAGGAAATTCACAAATACCTCCCCCTCCACACCCCCAGTGACCCCTGTTAGATGCCCAGAAGATGACAAAAAACCCTCCAGGATCCCCGGGCAAACTGGCCAGGAGAAGAATTGCTTCCTGTCCCCAAAGTGGCGATCAGCCTTTCCCCGGGCATGTAAGAAGGGCCAGGAGAACCAAGCACTGAGGCCACCCTTCCTGCCCTCCCTCTCGTGATCTGCCTGAGTGTGTAGAATCAGCCTTGCTGTCAGACGGGGCCATCGAGCCTCTGTTTGAAAACCTCCAACGAGGGGGAGCCCACCACCTCCCGAGGAAGCCTGTTCCACTGAGGAACCGCTCTGACTGCCAGGAAGTTCTTCCTGATGTTTAGCCGAAAACTCTTCTGATTTAATTTCAACCCGTTGGTTCTGGTCCGACCTTCTGGGGCAACAGAAAACAACTCCGCCCCATCCTCTATAGGGCAGCCCTTCAAGTACTTGAAGAGGGTTCTCATATCACCGCCCAGTACAGCTTCTTGCTGTACTTTCTGTCTGTGCCTGAAATGAGGTGATCAGCAGCCAAAGGTCGTGCCCTGGTTGGCTTTCACCAGTGAATTTCTTTAAAAAATATCCAGTGCTCTACAGCAGCATGAGTTAGCATGTTTATTTTAACTTACTTTTGTTACACAAATTTAAATAGTCACTTATGTTGATTTTATATCTCAACAGCAACAAAATAATTGAACTGAAATAGGAGAGTGAAAAACCAGCCAGGTGTGGTTTGAATCAGTGGTTCTCAACTGCATCTTACATCTCACTGTATCAAAGAACGTGGGCCCCACCATGATAGAAACAAAAAGACTTTTCCCCCAAGAAGGACATTTCTCGGTTTACAGATATTCTACTATTATATTTATAATGTATAGTTAGTTTTAAAGACATGCAAATTGCAGAAACACAGTATCTGCTGAAGGTGCGCGAAACCTGGGGTGGCCAGGGGCGCCTCAGCAGGAGAGGGAACAGACAAAACAGCCCGCCGGAGGCAGCGGGGCCCAGTGGTGTTTCTCTTTCCTGCCGCCGGCCATACCAAGAGGTGGCTGGGGACGTAGGCCTGGGTGGGGCTGGGGGCTGGAGAATGAACAG
This sequence comes from Gekko gecko, assembly GCA_029375565.1. Classification (NCBI taxonomy): domain Eukaryota; kingdom Metazoa; phylum Chordata; class Lepidosauria; order Squamata; family Gekkonidae; genus Gekko; species Gekko gecko. The sequence continues at coordinate 68,504,650 of JAPDNY010000014.1, read as the reverse complement.
GAGGTCCCTTGTCTTCGGGACTGTGGATCACAGCCTGTGTGACCTTGGCCAGATGGAATAATCTGGTGGACACCAAACCAGGATGCTTTGACTACTTTTAGGCTTTTGTTCATTTTTATACTTTGTTATATGTACATCAGAATATTTTTGTAAGCCATTTTGGTTCCCTATTGGAAAGAAAAGCAGGACAGAAGTACACTCAGTAAATGGACTGTAGGTAGAGTCGCCAGGAGGTGGCTCATCAGAAACGCTTGCTGGTGGGCGGAGGGGCATGGAGGACTAGGAGGCATTTAATGGCCACGCAGCATTTACTGCCCTGAGCTGGGTGGCCCAAACTAGCCTGCTTGTCCAGATGCTGCTTAAAGGCTGCCAGGGAGGGGAGCTCACCAGCTCCTGAGGCAGCTGATTCCACTGTGGCACAACTCTGACAGTCAAAAAGTTTTCCCTAATATCCAACCGGTACCTTCCCACCCTCAATTTAAACCCATGATTGCGAACCCTCTCCTCTGCTGCGAACAGGAACAGCTCCCTGCCCTCCTCCGAGTGACGCAGCCCTTCAGATACTTCAAGAGAGCCGTCATGTTCCCCTTCAGCCTCCGCTTCTCCAGAATGAACATTCCTAAGTCCCTCGGCTTTTCCTTGTAGGGCTTGGTCTCCATATTTCTACTATGGCTTAGAAGTCACTGTTTAAAAAGTACCCGCAGTGCGGCTTTAGAATGCCTTATTCAGATAAGCGTGTCCTCTACTTGCTGTGCCTCAGGGAAGCCCATGATGGGCCCTCCTAAGAACATACAGTATGTCGTGCTGGATCAGGCCAATGGCCCATCCAGTCAAACACTGTGTCACACAGTGGCCAAAAATACCAGGTGTCATCAGGAGGTCCACCAGTGGGTTCAGCAGTCCTTCCACTGTGGCCCTCCAAGCACCAAGAATACAGAGGAACACTGCCCCAAACATACTTTTTCATCTATACCTCCTGGCTAATAGCCACTGATGGACCTCTGCTCCATACGTTTATCCCCTCGCATGTGTTTATTCAGTTGCGTCTGTCAGCAGCTCACCCCCCAGGCTAGGGTGGATAGGGCCTCTCCCCTCGAGGCAGCCCTTTGGGAGCATGCCCTCTCGCGTTCCGATGTGCCGGCAGCAAAGTCGCCTGCCTTGTGGGAACTCGATCCAAAGGCCCACTCTGTAGTCTCACCTGGGTCACTTTCCACCCCGGATCCACATTGGTGTTGGTTCCACTCCCTGGATCCATCTACAGTCCAGTGCAGTTCTTCTGAGCCCACGGTGAAGAAATCGTGTTTGAAGTCAAAATACAGGAGCAAGTCGTCAGTTCTGAGCTGTCCGAAGCAATTGGCCAAACTGCCCAGGGTCCCGGCCTGCAAGTCCGCAGAACCAATACTTTCGGAGGATCCTTTCTCCCCGGTTCCCTGCACACTGTCTGTACATTTTGGGGCACGGGTGCTTCAGACTCTGAGGTGGAGCCTATTCTGGTGAGGTCGACCTCGATGCAAATAGAGAAGCCGCTTCCGCCAACGCAACCCGCAGGCACAACTCAGCAAGGCAGGCAATTAGTCCCTTCTCAGCTCTTCCCTCCGCAACCTCGGTGGGGTGGCCCCTGGCAGTTTCCCTGTCAGCAGGGGTTTTGGCCTCCTTATTCTCTGTGCCCACAGCAGTGGGGCAAGCACCCCCCCCCCCCAGATCTGAATCCATCACGCAAACGTGCCTCTGCATCTACTCTCGATCCATACTTTCATCCTACCTGCTATTCTATGGACCAGCAGCGCTTCTTCGACTCTGAGCAAGAAGAGGGCTATCACTCGGACCAGGGTCCAGAGCTGGCTACTGACCCTTCTCCTGTTGAGGCGGTGGGACACTACACTTACGCCCCCAACCAAAGACCTATGACTCTTCTCTGAGCAGAATGGCTAAGTCTTTAGAACTCGAGGTGGTCTCATCGAATCAGAAGCCCAAGCATAAGATTCTTTCAGCATTCGACTCCGACAGCCTGACTTCAGTTGCCCTTTTGGTCCTGGGAGACTTCTTAGATATGGCTAAGAGATTTGGTGAGAAGCCATCCTCCATACCTTCTACCTCCCAAAGGATGGAAAATCTTTATAAAGTCAGGCAGACAAATTGCAGCTTCCTTTTCACTCATCTGCCTCCCTCTTCACTGGTCATAGAGGTGTTTCAAGCGAGACGTTGTCACGGTTCCCACTCCCCCCAAATGTAGAGACAGTGATTAAAGAGGCTGCATATGGGCCTCAAGGTTTATTCCGGAGGCACTTTAAATTTTTGAATTGCAAACTATCAAGCTATCTAATTGGAAGCATATCAACTCTTCCTGTGGGATCAAGCGACTCTCCATTTGGACTCCCTTCCTGAACATCACTCAGGGGTGAAACGCCTTCATGCAGAAACGTCTCACCTTGCCAAGCAAGAGAGGAATGCTGGGAAGAACACAGCAGACTGTTCTGCACGGTCCATGTGATCTCTGAGACTGCCTTCCAGTACTTTGTAAAGTTGCATTCGACATCTTTACTCCTGGAGACATGAGCCAAGGTGGAGGACTTGCCTTTTGAGGGTGACCAACTGTTCTTCATCAAGACCGATGAAACGCTGGAGCAGATGAAGAAGAATAAGCAGACAACAAAGTCCCTGGGTGTATCTGCAGGGTCATCTCAGCAGCCTAGGCAGTGTTTCTTTTCCAGGAATTGTCCTTTCCATCAGATGAGGTATCCAAAGAATGCAACTTCTGTCCTTCTTCTTTTTCCTTGGGGCATGGGTGTCATTTTTCAGCCCAACTGCAGGGCAAGCCTGTATCTCCCAGAGCCGGGCCAGAGCCCTCCCAGCCGCACTCTCCTAAGGAGTGACAAGGGATGAGGCAAACTATGAAAAGAGGCACAAAAACAAGCCAGACAAAATGCTGATGAATTTACAAAATATTACTAAGGTAAGTCTACATACACAACCAAAAACGGCCAAACCACATAAGTAGTGCACAAAGCTAGCATGTTTCAATTAGTACATCATACTTATATAAGTAAGTACAGATAATAAAGTTGACGACATGCTCCGGAATGACTAGTGTCGTTTTTACGTTCCTTCTTCTGAACAAAGTTGAATAAATTGATGAACCTTATGAAAACATATTTATAAACGTAACGTAACTCTAATGTATCAATTTTAAAATTACAATAAAACCTTTGATACATACAAATTGTTTCTACTTCCTGATGTGGCTAACATTGGATTCAAAGCTGGATGCCAGACATGGTTCTTCAAGAACATCTACAAAAAAGGCAGCACATAAATCCTACTGATACTTGTACTAATGCAAAAACTTCATAATACGATATTACAATGCAAAACACTCACCAATCTATGTTCCAAGTTCCTATTGAACTATCATTCTAGTCGGGCAAAATACAAAAAGTGAAGTGCCTTAACGGGTGTGTTGCGTTATGCTGGTTATATACATCACTTACAACATCGTATAAATGCTGGCAAACCACATCGTAAATTTAAAGAACAAATCCAAAAGAAGAGAACTTCACCCATTTAAAGAGCTGAAACGAGAGAAAACGATACTTGAATTAATCTAAATGCTAAACACAGAATATTCCTAAATTGGGCAACAGAGAGAACAACTTGTTTATAGATAACATGATAAGTCCAAAGATTGGTTCAACCCCAATGGATGACACGTGTTTAATTTGTAAATCCAGTATGCTTCTCTACCGAGTAAGCTCTTCTGTATATCCTGTCTGGAGTACTGAAGTGCTCTTAACTACTTCTAAAACAACGAATCTGAACTCACTGTATCTGTGGCCCATAGATACATAGTGCTGTGCAAGCGGTGCTTCCATGCATTGATGTTTAATTCTCAATTTGTGCTCCAAGACATGTGTCTTGACAGAGCGCATAGATTCTCCAACATACTTCAAGCCACATGGGCATATAGATACACCACTCTTTTAGTGAAACACGAAGAATAAAATAAGATTTCACTTCTAAACTCGATTTCAGGGAAATCCAAGATCTTAGTCTCCCAACTGTTAGGACAGGCTGCACATCTATGACACTTGTAGTGTCCTGTTGGGAAACCGCTAGTCTCGTCCTCTGTCTTAAGGTCAGCCCATATTAATAGATCTTTAAAGCTCTTGGTTCTTTGGAAACCAATATTGGGCTTGTGTTCACAGCCCGGAACATCACTTAAGATATGTCAGTGACATAAAACTATATTCCTAATAGAATGGGCCATGGGGGTGTAGTCCAGTGCCCAAATGATACCATCTGATTGTTGTCTCTCTGCTACCTGAAGACGTTCAGATCTTTCTTTCCTGTCAGCTCTGTTTCGCGCTTTCATTATAACCACTTCTGGAAAGCCTCAGTTCAAAAAATCTAAGTGCATTCTGGAAGCCTCTTGAAAATCCTGTGGAATCGTAGCATTCCTTTTAATATGCAAAAATTGTCTGTAGGGTGCATTATATTAAATGTGTCTAACATGAAAAGAAGAAAAATGTAAGTATGAATTTTTACCCGTAGATTTGTGATAAGGACGTACTGCCAAGTGTACTTGATGGACAAAAACGGTAGTGTCCAAAAAGTTTACCTGCTGTCTATCTGCCACATATGTAAATTTAATGGAGCCATGTACTGAATTGAGCCAATTCATGAAATTTTCTATGATGTACCAGTCATCTACACTACAGAACACATAATCTAAATATCTTTTAAAATAAATCAGGTGAGTATAGAAAGGATTAATCCAATGGTTTTCAAACTTGCTTATAAAGAGACAAGCCAAGGGGGAGCAAATGTACTGCCCATTGCTACCCCTTTAATCTGCCAAAAAAAGTCACTACTGAAATGAAAAAAACTCTTCTCAAAAATAATATCAACCAAGTCTAATAAAAAATGAGTAGGAGGAGACTGATTAACTCTTTTCTCCAGAATATTAAGAAGACATAAACTTGCTTCCTCATGTGGAATATTTGTATATAACGATGTAACATCCATGGTCATAAGGACTGCTTGCGGGGAAATAGTCATTCCTTCTATTTTAGTTATAAAATCCTTAGTGACCTTTAAATAAGTTGGCATTTCAATTACAAAAGGTTTCAAAAAAGAATCCAAAAACTGAGATAACGGTTCAAAGATAGAATTTACACCTGAAACTATGGGACGCCCAGGGGGAGGGCTACTGGGTTTGTGAATTTTAGGTATAATATAAAAAATTGGACCGTTTGCATAAGTGTCGATAAGAAAAGACTGTTTGTGAATCTATAAAATCAAAGGAAAGGGCTTCTCTAACACTAACCTTTATAATATTCAAAACTTCATCTGTAGGATCATGATGAACCTGTCTATAATAATTTGTGTCTGCCAACTTCCTGCAGACTTCTCCTATGTAGTCTTGATGATCTAGTAAAACTATTCCTCCACTCTTATCTGCTCTTTAATTATTTATTTATTTAATGATCATTTGTAGTGTTTGTTACTAACATGATTTCCTCACCAGTTAAATTGTATTCAGTGGGACTCCTGTTAGCCTCTAGGCGTTTAACATCTTCCCCAACCCTCCTTTCAAAAATTGAAATTGATGGTGAATGTATTGCCGGTATAAATTGAGATTTATTTCTGAATACATTAAGAGTATGAAATTCAGTTGTGCCAAAAAAGCCTTCAACTTAAGAATTCTAGTAAGTTTAAACAAACCAATCCTAGTACGGAAGGCATTATATTCGGGTGTCATCACAAAGCCCAGTCCTAAATTCAACAGCCTATGTTGCTTATTAGTTAAAGACTTATTAGAAAGGTTAACCACTAATTCCTCTTCTTATCTTGTCTGTAAGACTGAAAGTTCTCCCTGGCCCTCTGTTTGGTGTGCCTGTCTAAAAGAGGTCTTTGATAACAGTCCTCCCCAGATGTTGTGGCAGAATCGTCTGCCTCTGTGTTGTCGATATCTGATACAGACTGGTGGGAATCTGCCCACGTTACTCGTCTGGTATTATCAGAGCTCGGTGCCTGCCATTTATATACTCTATTAAGAGCATAATCCTGACTATCTCTCTCCAGTTTTTTAAACTTGTTTTCCCTTGTTTTTTTTCTCCTGAATCTCCCTTTTCACTGCCTCCGCTTCCTGTGCGGCTTGATCTGTTATCAGTAGCATTAAATCTTAAGAACATTTATTCAGGATGGCAGTCCATCTCTGTCTAAATTCCTCTTTTTCCGCAAGAAATATGGCCGGACCTTTCTGCAGGTGTAAGCCTCTGGGTATTAAATCAAATTGGCAACGTTCTGAAAGGGAAGACGCATGTAAACTCCTGCCACCCCTGGGCCCTCTCCCTCCCATTCAGGGGGAAGTCACTGCTCCCCAGTTTGCTGAGCCAGTTTGGTGTAGTGGTTAGGAGCGTGGACTCTAATCTGGGAGAACCGGGTTTGATTCCCCACTCCTCCACATGCAGTTGCTGGTGTGACCTTGGGTCAGTCATGGTTCTCTCAGAGCTGTTCTCTCAGGAGCAGTTCTGGAAAGAGCTCTCTCAGCCCCACCTGTCTCACAGAGGGTGTCTGTTGCGGGGAGAGTCTCAGGCCAAAGTCTGCATGCCACACCCTCAGTCCTACAGCCTGGGACCTAAAGCAGGATGCCCCCAGCCTCACCCCCAGGGTCGCCAGAGCCCTTGGAATGTCAGAGAGGGCAGCCCAGAGAGAAATGCAGGGCTGGCATTGTAGCACATTCCTGGCAGCTCAGCGGCAGTCAAATTCTGCCTGTGAGTTTAGTCACCACAGGAGCAGGGCTGACAGCCGCCTAGGCTGCTTGGCCATTGCTGAGTTGCACCTGTCCCTGAATGACTCAGCAGGGTTTCCTGATAAGGAGAGCCAGTGTGGAAGCAGCTTGTTTTAAGTTTTGTGTGGCTGGTATTGGGTGATGGCCTCATTCTGGATCTTGGTGTGTTTGACCTTTTGGACTGTGACCTGCTTTTCGGATTGCCCTACTGGCTTTGACATTTGACCACAGAATACCTGTGCTTTTACCCCTGGACTGTGTTTTGATTATGCTCTTTGTCTCTGTCTCAGTTACCTGCCTGAACAGACACAACTGCTCTTTGCAAGCATGGAAAATAACTTGAACAGAAGGATTACCGGTCTTTTTCCTTTCCACACAATTTGCTGTGTGATGCATACATGATAAGACATGGGAGCATCACTGCTTTGCTGCTTATTGATATGACAAAGGCTTGTTGATTTAATAGGAACTTGGCTATCAAACCAAATCACTTTGAACAGCTGGAATTTTTAAATATCCCTTTGGAAAGTTTGTGTAGTCTGCTTGCTATAATCCTATGTTGGATGGAATTGCACACCAGCAATGCGGTGCTAAGCTGAGTTAGGCCAGTTGAAGTTGGTGGATTTATTTATTTATTTATTTTTAAAATAATTTTATTAGTTTATGCACAGAGGAAGGGAAAGGGGAAAGAAGGGAAAAAAGGAAAGATATAGAAGTATATATATAAAAAGAGCCAGCAACATTCTGCATGCAAATCTTCTCATTAGAATTTCACAAGTACTACATCTGTCATTCTTATTATTCTTCATTTAATCTTATTCTCCCAATATGCAAGTTTTAACCAGTCATAAAATGCCCTCCAAGGTCCCACAAATTCTTCTTCCATTTTTCCTTTTAATATATTTGTCAATCTGTCCATTTTGGTACATTCCGTAATCTTCAATATCAACTCATACAACATTGGGATCTTCAGTGTTTTCCATGTCATTGCAAATGAAATTCTGGCTGCTGTTATAACATATAAAATAAAGTATCTGGTTCTTATCTAAGTCATCTGGTAAACAGTTTAACAGAAGTGGCTTAAAAGGTACTGTAATGTTCAAGATTGACTGTACTACAATGCAATATTTATGAAACTTTTTACATGCCCCAAACTGGTGGATTTAGAAGGGTGTAACTCTGCTTAGGATTGTGCTGAAGGTCAATAACAAAATAGTTGCAAATATTTTTGTACATTAACTCTCAGGTTACTTAACTTGAGCACTGTGTGAATGTATCAGTTTTTACTTTCCTAGGTTTCCGTATTGCAGTTTGTAAAGCATTGATTGGATTGGGACCGGGGGCCCCCGGCCTGGATGGCTCAGGGGAGCCCCGTCTTCAGGACTTGGAAGCTCAGCCGGGTTGGCCCCAGTTAGTGCTTAGCAAGGAGACTCCCGAGGGCATCCAGGTCTGCTACACAGAGGCAGGCGATGGGGAGCCACATCTGGACGCCTCTTGCCCTGGAAGCCCACCAGGGGTTGCCACAGCCCAGCCGTGACTTGATGGCACTTTCCACCATCACTGTGGGGCAGTGCTCGTCCTTGGCCCCCTGAAGTCCCTAAAAGTCCCTAAACTGAGACTAAGTCCCTAAAAGTGGGTGTTGGTTTTCTAAAAATAATTTATGTAAATTTTTATGATTTTCAGTATAATTTTTTAGGCAAGTTGCAGCAATTTAGACCTGATGTCTTTAAATATTGGTAAGTTTCAACCTTTCATCCCTGGGATGGTGTTAAACTGCCCCTTTAGGGCCCTTTCCCCTTGTTAAGTGGTTGTTGTCATTTGTCTGTTTTTTGCCCAGGAGACGTTCGTCTTTGGTTGGCTTTTCTTCCATTCCTTCTGGAAGCTGTAGGTCTCCCTTGGCCACTTCTTCTGTTTTTTCCATCCCGAGGCTGTTAGGTTATTGAAGGGCTAAGATTCTTCTGTTTAGAACTTTGTTGAGTGAAAATGTGGGAGTGCTGCCCTAGTGAAGCTTGGTGGCTACAAAAGGATTCACTTGGACATCAAATCGGGATGTGGGCAAAAATTAAAAGTGACACTGAAGTGTTATATATTGTTTGTGACTCTAAAATAAATGCTACCAAAGGTTTTGAAAAAATTGGTCAACATGTTACCACAAGAAAACATTTAAAAACTGTGAGTAAGACTTGGACCCTTACAATTGAAACTAGCATTACAAGGACCCAGGGTCTGTTCATCTGCTTCAACTTCAACATCAGAGCTTATTTCTTCACCATCAGAGGCTGCAGCTTTAGAAGCTTCAATAAGCAATGAAGAATGTGGGCCTGATTCAGGTCAGCCTACAGCTGAAATTCTTAAGATGAGAAGGATGCCTCCCTTTCTGCAGAACTGATCCTGGCCATGAAATGTGTTATTTGTTGCTACTCCTTTGCATCTTGCTCTGATTTCAAAGAAACATTTACCAAGCCATGTTCTCTCCATTAGATCTCAGCACTTTTTCTTTTTCTGCAGCCAAAGTTGCATGCCTTATATCAGATGCACCTGGACCTTATTTTTTGAATAAACTAGTTGATGATGTGAGGAGCTCTTATTTTAGCTTACACTTTGATGAGACAACAAATGATGGTGAACATCAAGAATTGCAAATCAAAATTTGATTTTGGTCTGACAAATCTCAAAAGGTGGAAAGTAGGCATCTCAGGGCATTTTTTTATTGGCCATGCAACTGCAGAGGACTTGAAGGAGAAATTAAGTCCTTGGTGACAGCAATTTATCATCACTCAGACTTGTGACACTTGGTCGTGATGGACCAAACATAAACAAAAAGGCTTTTAGGCTGATGAGTGATGAAGCTGAAGTGTTGAGAGGCTGTGGTCTTGCACAGATTGGAGCATGTAACCTTCACCATCTCCACAATGCATTTCAAAATGGCCTGGATGAATTTGGGGGATTTCTGTCTGAACTTGTATCAGTTTACAATTTTTCCATGAGTTCCCAGCAAGATTTGAAGACTTTCAGAATATTCAACATGATCTTCAGCTTCCTTCCAAAGTTCTTATCAAACATGTCTCCTCAAGCTGATTGACACTAGGATCAGCAGCTGTTCAACTCCTTGGACAATGGCCTTCCATAACAAAATACTTTCTAGAATTTGTTCCACTGCAAAAGTTATCACTGATGAAAACCAGTCCTACAAAATCATTTCTTCATACTTAAAAAGTCCTCTGATGAAAGCTGAAATTCTTTTCATCATCTCAAGTGCTAAGAAGTTTTCTGGGTACTCTCTGATTTTCCAAAAAGAAACTCCCATGATTCATGTACTGTACACGTGTTTGGAGGAACTTTTGAGAAAAATTAGTAATGGAGTTTGCAAACCTGAGAGATATCAGACTGCCTGATTGATGAGTGGAAGATGATTAGAGCAGAAACACTCATAGGAATTGATAACAAAGACCTTGAAACATTTTGCAAAGCAGTTTTTGAAGTAAAGAATGTAATGAATGACGCAAAATACGAGAAAGTAACAAAAGTAGTTAAAGCCTGTCTTTCATTGCCACATAGTAATGGCAATGTTGAGAGTGGCTTTTCAACATCTGGACACATGATTACAGAGCAGACAACTGTTATTAAAGAAAGAGCTTTGAATGCATGATTGAATGCCATAGACGAGAGGTGTTGAACTCATTTGTTACGAGGGCCAGATCTGACATAAATGTCACTTTGCTGGGCCAGACCACGTGCCATAAAATGTAGCACAAAGTACTGGAGATATAAACTTTATAAAGATAATTTCAGATGCCTAATGGCAATAGGCTTGATTGGGTTAGGTGCGATATTCAGAGGGGTAATAGGCATGGAAATATCATTGGTAATGAGACAGGAAACCTAGGTCTCAGTTTGGTCCAGGAGGATTCTTTCCAGGAGGATGCAAAGAATAAATGGACATAAGTCTGAAGAAGTGAGCAGTGACTCACAAAAGCTGATACCATGCCACAAATTTTGTTACTCTTCAAGGTGCTACTGGACTCTTTCTACAGCTATAAGAAACCACAACATTCAAAAAACAGTAGGGGGACATTTTAATCTTCCAGAACATTCATTTGCTGACCTAAGAGTGGCAGTTCTCTTTCAAGGGAATTTCAAAGGGAGATTAGAAAGAGAGACTGATGAATTGCAACTGATAATGAAGCTCAATGCATCCTCCTGGGCTGAATTGAGACCTAGGTTTCTTCTCTGATTACTAAAGCCTGCTATTGTTATTTGGCATCTGAAATCACTCTCCAAGATATAAGGACAGATGGACTCACATTCTAGCTGTATCTGAGGAAGTGAGCAGTGACTTATGAAAGTTCATGCCCCACCACAAATGTTGTTAGTCATTAAGGTGCTACTGGACTCTTGCTCCCTTCTACTGATAAAGATTGCAGGCTGTGCTGTTAGGTTTTTATTATTATTATTGTCTGTTAGAATTGGAAAGAGGGAACTCTCGAAGTGAAGTAACGTGTTGCTTTCAGACTGGACAAAATCCACTCACTGTTGGTGATGATAATAAAAAGTTTAAAAAGCGGGTGGGAAGGGGGTAATGTGAAGAGAGGCAGCCAGTGAGGTGGGAGGGAAGAGAGGGAGACAGCATGTTGAACTGGAATATATGAAATCACAGATGTGTTTTTAAATACTTAGCCATCTACTTCCAGTCATTAAACCATGGAATCCAGTCCAAGTGTTGTACTTCCTAATCAGGGTCTTTTTGAAAGAAAATCCCAGGCAGGCAAAGAGAAATCTAATCTTAAAAACAAAACACTTTTCAGAATAAGCCAAAATACTTTCCTTTAATTCCCCTTATCCCAGATGCATCTCTTTCCTGCCCCCCCTTCCTTTTTTAACGTGTGCGCATGATCAGGTCTCAAAGTTAAAAAAAGCAGAGCAGGGCTTGTCAGAAGAATCTCCCTCCCTCTCTCTAAAGAAGTGTACTGTTACCCAGAGGCACTGCCTTACTCCTGACCTGAACCAGAGACCTACAAAAGTCAGGCCAAAGGAAGGTATTCTTGGTTCTGAAACACATTTTCATTTTACCCAAGGCAGCACTCAAAGGAAATCTAGTTCTTCCCCACCACCACCACCCAGAAACATATGCCTATAAAACAATAGCCAGTTCCATCAGGTATCTGCATTTCTTTCTTTCTTTTTTTAAGATTAAACCCAGCACAAACTGGGCCATTTTATTTTTTAGAAAGAAGAAAAGATGCTACACATCAAAACAACAAGAAAAAGAAATAACAACACATTACTACCAACAACACAAACATACATTACAGTATTGGAGCTCGTACTTATTATCCAGTTGAATTTGTATATTCTGTTCACATCTTATCTAGTTTTAAGCATCTTTCCTTGATCATGTAATCTATTTTTCATCGTACAACATATTACTTAAATCTTCATAATTTCTGTATATAGTCCTCAATCCATCTACAGAATTCACACCAAGTATTTTTGAAAGATCCTTCTTTTTTGCGTTCCGGTCTACAGCGTGGCAATGGCAGCCACTACTCCCGAGTCTCGGGAGAGTGGCTAGCACATCAGCGGTTTGGAGGGGGGCTACAGAAGTGGCCTCTCCACGGAACCCTGGGCAAGGGTTCCTAGCCAGAGGGCTTTTAAGGAGTTGCCTCTTCTGCGGCGGAATGCTGCGGAATTGAGGCGCTTCTTCGCCCTAACGGTCCGACTGCTGGTGGCCGAATGGCACGAGCTAGGCTGATCGGGGCAAGCGCAGGAGATCGGGCGAGATGCGACAACTGAGGCGAGGCTGCAGGCAGCCGAGGATGAACGTGAGTTCAATGCAAGCGATTTAAGGAAGAAATGGCGAATTCCCTGCCCCTTTGTCTCACCGGTTTGGAGGGAGCTCCCCCCCCCACATGAGCGGCAAGTAGAAGAAAAAGGGTGGGCGCAGGGAAAAGAGAAAAGCAGTTTGGTTTTGAGAGACTTACCAGAGCGGATTTTACGCATAAGCGAATTTCAGAGGTGGTGAAGGAGCGGTTGGTTCCTGTAAACAATAGTCCAAGATGTCGGGCGTTGGGAAGAAGGTGATGAAACTGAAATCTCCGGGCGGTCAGAGTCCCAGGCCGGAAGAGGAGGGGCTAGATGTCATAAGACTACTAGCGGATACGCTCAAGCCAGTCATGGATCAACTTGCTGATATTAACCAGCAGTTAGCCGTTTTGAATCAGACGATGGCAGCACAACAGCTCCAAGTGGCAAAAACGGTTAAACAAACAGAGCAGACGATTGCAGAAGTGAAGGAGATGCACTCCGAACACAGAAAGTTGAAGAAAAGAGTGGATCAAGTGGTGAATAAGCAAAATCACCAAGAATATAGGCTTTTGTCCTTGCAAATAGAAAAAGCTAATATGATCCTCAGATTTCAAGGGGTGCCAGAGTCTTTGAAGGAAGATTTAAAGAAGCTCCTTAGTGATCTTCTCGCACCAGTTGCAGGTTTAAAAGCAGAAGAAATTATGCACAACATGGAAGCAGCATATAGGGTGTATTCAAACTACACCAAAAAGAATAACCTACCTGGTGAAATATCAGTTAGATTTTCAAGAAGACAAACTAGGGATGCAATTTTACAAGCAACTTCGGCAGCTCCATTGAAAATGGGGAACAACAGTATCAAGGTTCTAAAGGACATACCATTTGAGATTCGTCAGAAGCGGAAAAGTTATAAGGACTTGACACTCTTTCTCCAAACTAACCAAATTAGATACAAATGGGTAGATCCGGAAGGAGTGGTCTTTAAGATGAATGATAAGAGAGAGAAAATTGATTCTGTGTTTAAAGCCAAGGAATTTCTCAAACGGCACCTGGGGACTAAAGAAGACGGCGAAACTGGTTCGAGTGGCTCTGTTCCCTCCAAGACAGACGAGGACCTGACGGCAGAAGAAGGCGCCGATGCCCGAAGACCAGCTTATCTACTTAGGGACAGGAAACTTAAGTAAAGGCAGAAGGACTCTGAAATTGGCCTTTATGAAGCGAGTTTGAGAGATGCTCTGGAATACTCTCATAACAATTAATCAGCTAATCTTGAGAGAGGGAAAGTTAGACTCGTGGTATTCATGCATGCTAACTGTGTTGTACTAACATAGACACTAACGGGGTGGAATGATCTCCTACTCTTGGGTTTTTAGTTTAGTGTGGGTTTGCTTTTCTTTCTCCCTTAATGTTTAATTCCCCCTCCCTTTTTTCTTTAGTTTGTAGTTTATATAAAATGCAAATAAATAAAAAATCCCCTTCGGGGGTTTTTTATAAAAAAAGAAAGATCCTTCTTTTTTGCCTTGTAACTGGAGAGTTAAATTGTCCATTTCTGCTGCTTCAAACAGTTTATTTATTATTTCTTCTTTTGTAGGCACTTCTTCTTTTTTCCAATACTTTGCATATAAAATTCTTGCTGTGGTTACAACATGTACAATTACATATGTCTGTATCTTTGTAAAAGAATCAGGAATAATGTTTAGTAAAAATAATTCAGGATTAAATGGTATGGTTGTGTCTAACATTTTTTGTAAGATTCTATGTATCTATATCCAATATGTTTTAGCAATCTTACATGTCCACCACATATGATAATACGTTCCAGTATTGCTTTTACATTTCCAACATATATTTGACATATTTGGATACCATTTAGCTAAGTTTTCAGGAGTTACATGCCATCTATAAAACATTTTATATATATTTTCTTTATAAAAGCTTGCCTTTGTAAATTTTATGTTTAGTTTCCAAACCTTAGACCATTCATACATTTAGCTATTATGATCTGTATTTTGTGCCCATTTAATCATAGCTTCTTTTACCACATTCTCATATCTATTAACACTTTATGTATTTACAATCCTTCTCAAACATAATTTTATCATTATAGGTGAATCATAAAAACCAGTTACATTATCTTTAGCGAATCTGGAATCTAGTTGTGCTCTTTCCCACCAGTTCAACTATATACCTCTTCCTTTGAGTTCTTCTTGGGTCAAAAATTGGTTTTGTTTTTTCAACAAATCTTCATATGTCCAGGCTAAAGCTTTTGAAAATATCTGGGGATGAACAAATGCTTCTAGTGGTGAAACCCATTTAGGTATTTTAGTATAAAATAGGTTCTGTACTTCATCCCATTGTTTCAGTAATGCTGCTCTTAGAATATGCTGATTAAAATATTTATGAGCCTTACTTTTCTTGTACCACACAAAGGCATGCCACCCTAACTGTAAATCATGACCTTCCAACTTTAACAGTCTTACGTCTTCTAGAGTGAACCATTCTTTCATCCATGTTATGCTAGCTGCTTTATAATATAAATGCCAATCTGATAGGGCAAACCCTCCTCTTTCTTTTTTTGTCTTGCAATATTTTCAGTTTTATTCTGGGTTTTTTTCCCCTTGCCAGGTAAACTGTCTTATTAGCTTATTAAGTTATTTAAAATACTGTAGGTTTTTGATTATAGGTATCATTTGAAATAAGAAAGATCACTCTTGGTAAGGTTCTTCATCTTCACTGTTCCTATTCTTCCCATAAATGATAGGTTTAACTGTTTCCAATTTTGTAAATCCTTCTTGATAGTTTCCATTAGTTTTACGTAGTTTTCTTTGAATAGAGAGCTATATCTGTTCGTTAAGTTTATTCCCAAATACTTTATTTTCTTCTTTACTTTTATTCCTGAGCATTCCTGTATCTTTTGAGTTTGGTTTTTGGTACAATTCTTTAATAGTATTTTAGTCTTTTTAAAGTTGATTTTCAATCTAGCATACCGACCATATTCTTTTATGGTCTGTAGGAGAGGGTCTATTGTTGTTTGTGGCTCTTCCAGGATAAAAACCAGATCATCTGCGAAAGCTTGAAGTTTATATTCTTCCCCTTTAATTCTAAGTCGTCAAATGGAGTTAAATCTCCTTATCCTTTCGCATAGCACCTCTAAAGCAAAGATGAACAAAAGAGGAGATAAGGGGCACCCCCTCTAGTTCCTTTTTGTATTTGTATGTTTTGTATGTTTTGTGAAAGATCTCCATTCACCATTATTTTGCTGGACTGATGTGTATATATTGCCTTCACCACTACAAAAAAGTAGTCTCCACACTTCCATGATTGTAATTGTTCCAGCATAAAGAGCCAAGTCAGATTGTCAAATGCCTTCTCTGCATCCAAAAAGACCAAAGCCATTTGTTTTTCAGGGTGAGCTTCAAAATATTCTGGTACATTCAGAATTATTCTTACATTATGTCTCATTTGCCTCTTTGGCAAGAATCCTGATTGATCCTGATGTATTATCTGTATCAGGACTCTTTTAAATCTTTTAGCTAATAGGGATGCATAAATCTTATAGTCCACATTCAACAATGAAATTGGTCTATAGTTCCGAATTTCTTTTTTGTCTGTGTCTGTCTTATATATCAGGGTAATCAGTGCTTGATTCCATGAGTCTGGTAGTTTCTTTTCATCTGCTATATTCTGTATTATCATTTTCTTGTAAGGAGACTATATCCGTTTGTAGTTTTTTGATCTGGTGAAAGAATTTTATCTTCTTTTGTGGGGCATTCAAAACATTGACATTGATAGACAGTATTTTCAGCTTCCTTTTATCCATCCTTATCATCATTTTTTTTTTTTGAGCCATTTTGGTTCTTGTTGTAGTATCTCGTAGTCATGTGACGTGGGGGAATTTTGGATCTTTTCTTACCATAGGTTGGTTTACAGTCTGTGGCACCTTGTGTATTCTTCTGTTTCTCAGGTTTTTCCTCTACTTCTTCTTCCTCATCTTCTTCTTCCTCTTGGTAGCCGAGTTCTTCTCCATATTGTTTTAAGAAGTCTTCATTTTTAAATATGGAATTAATTCTGAATCTTTTTCTGTTATGAGTAAAAAGTATGCCTTCTGGAAGTAGCCATCTATAGTGGTAGCATCATAAACAGTAATGGGCCCCATGCATCTTGTTGAGATGACCACTGATTAGGTCAGGGGTGTGAAATGTATGGGGCTCAGAACTGGCCCCCAAGCAATTTCCTTCTCCTGCTTTCTTTTCCAGGACTGCTTCTGCAGCCACACGCTAGCTTGCTTTTTTCCCAGCTCCCTCAGTGGCTCTTTGCTTCCTGTCTCTTGTCTTCCTACCCCTCCCTCCCCCCTCACACACAGATAGAGCTTTATGCTGGAGAGATTAAAAAAGACACCCCTCACACCCACCCACCCACTTCTGCTTCCTTCTCCGGTGCTGCTGCTCTTCTTTGGTGGGGGGGGCAGACAGAGAAAAAACAAAACTGAAGTCCCATGGCAGCTTTAAGACCAACAACATTTTATTCCAGGTATAAGCTTTTTGTCTGCAAGCACACTTCTTGGGTGGGTGGGAAGGAGGGTGGATTCTTCTGACAAACACATGTACATTGAGGAAATTATTTTGATTTATTCTGAAAAGTTTTTTAAAAAAAGAATGGATTTCTCTGTTCCTGTCTGAATTTATTTTCTCTTAAAAAGACCATGATTAGGAATTAGAACACATAGATTGGTCCTTATACCTTGGAGAGTGGAGTGATTTTAGATGCCAAATGATAATAACAAATAATAATAAAGTTTATATCTCTTGTATCTCATGTTACATTTTATGGCGCACATGGACTGGCCAAACAAAGTGACTTTTATGTCAGATCTGGCCTTGTAACAAATGAGTTCGACACCTCTGCTCTAAGTAATTAGTTGTGACAAGTAACATAGTACTGACAACCATCCTTACCTTCCACTCTGTGTGGTGTTGGCAAATAATCCAATGTACAATGTACTGGATTTCATTTGCTCTTCTGTCACTCACCATCACACTTACAACAGATGTATCACTTACCATCTGTGAGGCATGGACTCCACTAGAACAGAGAGCCCTCATAAATTCACTGGAATTAACTGGACTCTGGCCTCCTTTTTACCTCTCTCAAGGGGCAGCACAGTGTGCACAGAGACAGGTAATGTAGATACCCAGCATCATGTGAGCAATCAAATGTGTGCAACTGAATTTCTGGGAATGGTACCTAGACCGTGAAATTGTTCCAGCTGTAACCAAACTTCATACAAAATTCTGACTGGGGAAGCTTCCTTTTTTTACATACAATTGCGTTATTTTCAATATGTATATAATGTACCTGGCTACGCTCAGACAAATGATCTAATAAGGAATAATCCTTCCTTTTCTGAGGGTGTGTGATGCCAAGGATTTTTAAAATAAGATTCATAGGTCATCTAAGGATAAGACTCTTTAGTCCCAGAGGTCAACAGAGTAGCCATGCTCTTTGTGTTTTTCCCGGTGCCATTAGTTCAAGAAGCCAGGGAAAGTGGCTTGCAAAGGAGAAAGGAGGTGGTCTAATTTTAGTCTAAAATCATTTTGCAGAAAATTAGGTAAGACTTGTTAGCAACTCAGCTGGATTATCCTTTCATCTTCACAGCTAAATTAATCAAAGCTTGTTGCTTTGCTTTTCACTGCAGGGATACGATGACACAGTGAGATAGAATGATTTGTAGGGCTGGTGTAAGATGACGCCAGATTACTATGTCTTCACTCTTTTTGCAGAAATTGAATTGACAAGTGGCATCTGTTACCTTTCAAATAATATTATGGTAACCAGTGAGTGGGGAAGGGCAAACATGTGGTTACTGGTAAGAGGCAGGATGCCTCAGTTAGCACGGTGAAAGTGCCTGATTGCTGACTAAGGGTGTGTGCTCGGTATATACTGAGCCAAATAAATACCTGGAAAATTCCTTATTGGTATTTTTCAGGTATTTATTCAGCTGAATACAGGTCTCTATTTGGCTACCAAAGTAGCCACCCCCAAATAAAAGCCAATATTATTTGGCTTTTTTTGGCTCAGCCCCTGCTGCAGGATTTGCCAGTGAGGGGAAAGTATTTAAACTTTAAACATCTCCCCTCAGCTGGGGAGTTGCACCCCAGAGGCAGCACGAGCTCTAGAAGGAAGGGGAGGTATTTAAATTTAGAATAACTTCATTCACCAAGTTGTCCTGCAGCGTGGCTTGGCAAGTGAGATTCTCCATTATACCCTATGGGGATGGTCCCAATAGGGTCCCCATACGGTGTAATTGATCCCCATAGGGTATAATGGATCCAAATATATTTGGGTTCCTGAATATTGACCCAAATACCAGTGGAATACCGATACTGGTATTCCGGTATATTCAGGTGTATGGATATTTTTCATCTGAAAAAAACCCATTTTGGGGGGACATTTCTATTGCTGACTGACTAGTACCATCTCCAGTGCAGTCCATCCCTGCCAGGCAAACCCAACACAGTAGTTCCAGTATCCTGAAACTGAAGCATGGCACGGTTAGTAGAATTAAACTGAAGATTTTCATAATACAGATAGCTGAAAAATTTATTGTGCTGCTGAATTTTTCGAAGAAAGTTATGTAGCCAGTCTAATATAGAGCTTCCAGTGCAGCAGTTCTTTGCAAGTACAGAAGCACATAGAGCTCCATCACCCTTTCCTTTGTATAAAAATCTGTACATTCCCTTGAGATGAATGGGAAGCTTGCTTGCACTGAATCACCATGTACCAACTGGACCACAAATGGAATTTTATGCTGGGAACATAATTTAGTACTTTACTTTTATTATTCAAATTTATATTTTGCCATCCCTGCACCTACAGTCATAGGATCCAAACCACATTTTACCAGTTTGTCAACAAGAATATTATGTGGAACCTTATCAAAAGCCTTACTGGAATCAAGAAAAACTATGTCTACAGCATTCCCCTGATCCAGCAAGGTAGTAACTTTCTTGAAAAAAGAGATAAGGTTTGTCTGACATGACTTGTTCTGGAGAAACCCGTGCTGGCTCTTAGTAATCACAGCCATCCTTTCTCAAGCACTGTGTGTTCGATGATTTGTTCTAAAACTTTCCCAGGTATAGATGTCAAGCTGATGGGTCGATAGTTACCCGGATCCTCCTTTTTCCCCTTCTTGAAAATGGGGACATCAGGAGGAGCCAGCCAGAAGTAACGGGCCCCGGCAATGGGATAGTTCTCATGGAATGCAGTACAGCTAGGCATTCAAGGTCAGGCACATAAAACATACTGATAACAGAGTATTGTCAGGCAAGCAAGAATTGAAAGTTAAAATACCAGGCAGTGGTCTCTCCCCTCCACCCACTGATACATCAGCTTCCTGACATCTTGCCCCCTGAAGATCACCCCCCCGCCTCGGCTTATCAGGATACAAGCAGTGAAAGGCACAAACAAGTTTAGGGGCTCTAACATGGCAAGCTTGGAAACACTCATTATGCACTGGACCAAAGTCCTTCCATTGGACCAGATAGAATAATGTCCCCCTTTTCAATTTAATGTCCCCTCGCTCCATTTAACATGCGGGTCGTGGTCCTGGAGCTTTTCAATTTAGAATCCAGCATCCATTCCACTTCCTGATGCAGCTCACCATTCACAATCAGAGGAGGAGGGGGAGGTGGGTTCGGTCTCCAGATGTTCGGGCCAGGGTCCTGTTTCAGCAAGCTGAAATGAAAGATGGGGTGCACATTTTTTAGTGATTTAGGGAGGTTGAGTTCTACAGTCACCTCATTGATTTTATGCAGCACCTTGAACGGACCCACATATTTCCACCCCAACTTCTGGTGGGATTGGAGACCCTTAAGATTCTTGGTGGATAGGTAGACTGTGTCCCCACCTGCACATCCCACACAGGTGCCCTTCCCTGGTCTGCATGAAGTTTGTAAGTCTGTTTGGCTTTGTCCAAAGTTTTTTGGATGAAGCTCCATTGCTCCTCCAAACCCTTGCACCAGGAGCCCAGGTTGCCTGGAGGAACGCCCGGGCTGGGAGCCATGAGGAGGGGGCCCCTTCGTAACAGTGTAAAGACTTGAACAGAGACATTCCAGTGGAGCTATGCATTGAGTTATTGTAAGTCAGTGTAAGGTAGAAAATCCACCCAATCATCTTGTTGATAATTAGCAAAGCAGTGCAGGAACTGTTCCACTACTTGATTAACCCTCTCCATTTGGCCATCATTCTCCAGGTGATAGGTGCTACTCAAGCCCTATGAGACCCCAAGGACTTGTAAGAGTTCCTTCCAGAACTTGGCAATGAACTGAGGGCCCCCGTTCGAAATTATTTTACTGGGGGTCGAATGGAGCCTCACCACGTTTGCCATGAAGAGTTTAGCCAAGGACTTGGCAGAAGGGACTTGCTTACACGGGATGAAATGGGCTTGTTTAGTAAACAAGTTGACCACTACCTAAATCACTGATTTTCCCTTACTGTGAGGTAGGTCAGTGATGAAGTTCATGGAAACAACATCCCACAGTCGACGGGGTTTCCAGTGGCTTGAGCTTCCCTGGAGGTTTCCCGGGTCTCTTTTTAATCATTAGACACATTGGAAAAGGGAGAGGTCCTTACATGGCCACCAGAACAGTCTTTGTAGGAGGTGGAGTGTTTTCAAGAACCCATAGTGCCCCAGTAGTCGTGATTCACACCCAACTGTAAGACCTCACCCCTGAGGGCTTTGGGACTGGATAGTTTAGTCCCCCGGTACCAACACCTGTTCTCATGGCGGGTGAGGGAGGCATCCCCCTCCAGCTCTGCCATGTCAGCATCAGCGCAGCACAGAACAGAGTAATCCACTTGTCAGGCCCCTCCCTCACCTCCCTTTTTGCTTGGGCTCGCATCATCACTGCCCCTCCCAACTGAGAGGGCATGAACATAGTGTCAATGACCTCCTCCCTTTGGCTGGCATGTTGTGGGAGGTGCGAGAGGGCATCAGCAAGAGAGTTGGCTTTGCCTGAGAAATGGTGGAGCGTAAATCGAAACTTGGAGAAAAACTCTGCCCACCATAACTGCTTGGCATGAAGATGGCAAGGAGCACATAAAGCTTCCAGATTTTTATGATCTGTCCATACTTCAAAGGGTACTTGCGCTCCCTCCAGCCAGTGTCACCATGAAGTTAGCGCAAGCCTAATGGCGGCAGCTTCTTTATGCCACACAGCCCAATTATGCTCAGTTGTATTGAATTTCTTGGACACATACGCTCAGGGGTGCAAGTTACCATCTTCCCCTGTTTGCAGTATGGCCCCTCCCATTGCCATATCTGAAGCATTGGCCACTTTGTTAGAGTCCATTTCCAGACTGCGGCCAGATATTCAGTAGCCCAGGAAGTCAACCTCCATTTTGTGAAACTCACATTTGGACAATTTTGCAAACAGCTGCTGGTTATAGAGGGTTTGTAACACCTCCCTCACTAGGGCCACATGGGATTTCCTATCTTGTGAGTATAAAAGGATATCATCTAAGTAAACAAGGGCTCCATTAAATAGGTTCTTGTGCAACACTTCATTGATTAAGTTCATAAACACCCTAGGCACCCCCTGCAACCCAAATGGCATCACCAAGTATTCGAATTGGCCGAGTGGGGTGTTAAACGCAGTATTGTGCTTGTAAGTCAAGTTTTGTAAAGATTTTCCCTTTGGCTGCCTTGGCTAACAAGTCTTTAATCAACAGCAGGGGGTGGGCATTGGAGGGGGAGACCGCATTCAACCCCCGGTAGTCTGTGCACAGCCACAATCCCCCGTCCTCCTTCTTCCAGGAGAGGACGGGTGCAGTGAAGGGCGAGGAGGCAGGTCAGATGAAGCCTCTGGCTAGGTTTTTGTCAATGAACTTTCGTAATTCCTCCTTCTCCGCTACACTCATGGAGTACAACTTCCCTTTGGGCATTTTATACCCTGGCAGTATCTCAGTAGCAGTCAGTATTACAGTGGAGGGGGGGATCTCATCTGCCTCTTCCTCCTTGAACACTCTAGACAGGCCTCGGTACTCCTTGGGGATGGATTGTAGTTCATCCTGTGCTAAGCAGACATGTTCAGGAGGGGGTATAGGCTCTTCCCCGCATCCCACATCCCAGACATGGACAGTGCACCTCTGGGCTGTGAACAGGACTGTTCCCTCACTCCATTTAATGTGTGGGTCATGGCCCCGAAGCCAGAGGTTTCCCAATATGTGAGAAATGGGCCAGGGGCTAAGGAAAAGGAGGGAGGAAGGATCTCAGGCACTTCTGCCTGACGGAAGCAGGCCAGGGCGGGCCTGGGAAGGCATAGGGAGGCATTGAAATGCCTCCCTGCTCCTTGCAGGGCCTTCCCCTGCTCGCCTGCCTTGGTGGGGAGGCCAGGGAAGGCTGGGGGGGCTCTCTCTAGGCCTTCCCTGGCTCGCCTGCTTTGGCATGCAGGCCGGGGAAGGCATGGGGAGGAATTTAAATGCCTCCCTGCTCTTTGCAGAGCCTTTCCTGGCTTGCCTGCCTTGGCGGGTAGGCCAGGGAAAGCCAGGGGGGCTCTCTCTGGGCTCCCATCCACCCCATCTGAAAAAAGCCCCAGCCCCCTACACCCCCACCAACTTACTGTGTCTTCTGGCGACAAGCAGAGGTAGCACGTGCTGTTCCCACTCCTCCTGGCCCGACTGAGGGCTGCTGGGGGCGGGGCTTGCCACTGTATGTGCCCACTCCTGGTCATGTTACTGCTTGTTACCCAGCCAGTTTTTCTACCGTTGAAAGAAAAAGGTCTTATCTTCTTTGACCACCAGTTTCATTTTATTTGTTTTAGCCCAGTTTTCCAGCCTGTCAAGATCATCCTGCATCCTGACTCTATCTTCTACTGTATTTGCTACCCCTCCCAATTTAGTGTCATCTGCAGATTTAATAAGCATTCTATTTTTTCTTCCAAATCATTTATAAAGACATTGGAAAAAATGAGGTCCCAGGACAGATCCTTGAGGCACTCCACTTCTCACTCCTCTCCAAGAAGATGAGGAACCATTCACAAGCACTCTCTGAGTGTGATCTGTCAACCAGTTACAGATCAACCTAACAGTCATAGGATCCAAACCAGATTTTACTAATTTGTCAACAAGAATATTATGTGGAACCTTATCAAAAGCCTTACTGATATCCAGATAAACTATGTCTACAGCATTCTCCTGATCCAGCAAGGTAGTAGCTTTCTTAATAATGTTAGTCTGACATGACTTGTTCTTGAGAAACCCATGCTGGCTCTTAATAATCACAGCTGTCCTTTCTAAGTGCTCAAGGACTGACTGTTTGATGGTTTTGTTCTAAAACTTTTCCAGGTACAGACATCAAGATGATGGGTTGGTAGTTACCTGGATCATCCTTTCCCCCCTTCTTGAAGATGGGGACAACATTTGCCCACCTCCAATCTTCAATTTTAACAACAATGTTAAGATTTAGTGGTGGCATAGCCACCTTTACTGGCTGTCAGGTGGAAAGTGAAACCCTTTTACTTCAAAGATCTTTTATTTGAAATAAGTTTTTAACTGAAGTTTTGCTTCTTTTTCATTATTTTTCATGCTGTGTCTTGTCTGCTTTTTATTGACTGTTTGATTTAATTTTTTTTTCATCTTGCTGTATTGTCTTGTACTTTATTGTATACTTCATAGAAAGCCTGGTTATAGAGCAGTATAAATATATGATGAATTTAAAAATGCGTCTGAAAAAAAACTTATTTTAATACATGCAAAATGTGTCTTAGTTATAGTTTGGCATCTATTGCCAGGGTCATGAAAATACGCACTCTATTAACTATATAACTTAATTGTTTTAGCTGTTTTATGACCAGAATTTATCCTGTTGTAGGCTGCTGAATGATGTTTTATGCTCTTATTTATGCCCATGGTTTGTTTTTAATACTGTTTTTAATACTGATTCTTAGGTTTTTTTGTGATTTTATTGTACAGCTTTTACTTTGGTAGCTGCCAATAAATAATACATGCAGGAGAAATTGACAGCTTTGTAGGCTTGTGGCTGGAGATTTCCAGTGTGAGGCTAGATGCCAAACATTTGTTCCCGATGTTAGGAACAGCTGTAAATTGCTAAATGTCGCTGACAAAAGGAATTTCTTCACTACCTGCTACATCTCGTGGTCATAAGAGCAGAACTGGAGTGCCTTCTTGGCATTAAGAGAACTCATTGTTTTGAAAGCATTTTGCCTGCCAGCTGCTGGCTCATTTGCTGTAATCACTGAAAAACAGCTACAGGATTTGTCTTGCCTGCTTTTCAAAACTAATGCATCCAGCTGGATTACTCTGTTAAATCTTTTTTTGTGATATTGATGTTGGAATCATTGCTCAGATAATATGTTTGGGCAAACCTATTAATCCTGTTTGTTTTTATCGCTTTACACTTTGCAGATGTGCATAGTAGAGTTAATCCAGGGCTGTTTTTATGTTACTGGATTCTCTCTGCGAGTAACACAGTTCTGGGGGGGGGACAGGTTGGAGAGGCTGCTTCATTCTTCATCTTGTATTTTTATATAAAAAGAGTTGTACGGGGCGGGGGGGGGACAGGTTAAACAACACTTTGATCATCAGCACGTTTCCTAAGAGGAAAGTATCGCTGAGGTGGGGGGGGGGCACATCCAGCCTGTCGGTGCAGACCTGGGCTGCCGCCAGGTGTCAGCTCTGGGTTAGGAAGTTCTTGGAAGTTTGGGAGCAGAGTCAGAGGGGGAGGTGTTGGGGGAGGGGGACCTAAGCAGGGTATCCTGTCACAGAATCCAGTCCGCCCTTAGAATAAGCTGTTTTCTGCAGAGAAACTGACCAATGTAGTCTGAAGATCAGTTGTAGTTCTGGGCACTCCAGCCCCTAGCTACCAATCAAAAATGAGACAATGGGGCATTGAGGGGCAGGGGGGTAAAAGGAGGAGGCGTTGTACGCCTTGTTCCCAAGTTATGGATCTGAGTTGGTGGAATGCAGGGCAGGTAGACCATATGCCAAAATGCATCAGTGTTCTGAGATGGTGGCATACTAATGAGAATGCTAATGGGGCTGGAATTGAGCCTCTTGGTATCAAAATATCATTCAAAGCTAAAAAGCAAAACTGTTAGTTTGACAGTTTAAGAGGTAAGTTCAGGGACTATGGATATGTTCTTAAACTTACATGACAAAGCAGTGTTTAGCTAAATCTTTGGTCCCACTGGAGTAAATCTGACTCAGGTGCATAGGCAGTTTCCAATGCCTGGCTCAGCCCTGGAGCATAATGACTGACAACTCTAGCAATGTATTTTTGACCTCATTGTCCTTCCTATACCACTAACCACAGCTGGCCTCTATGCATCTGGGTTCTGAGTGTGTTGTGTGGAAATGAACACTCGCACTTCTCAAAACAAATCACTGGTTGGAGGGTGCACTGCCTTTTGGGTTTGGTGGACATAAGGATAACAAGCAAGGCAAGGAGTCATAAAGAAGAAGAAGAAGAAGAGATTGGATCTATACGCCGCCCTTCACTACCCAAAGGAGTCTCGGAGCGGCTGACAAACTCCTCTCCCTTCCCCTCCCCACAACAGACACCTTGGGAGGTAGGCGGGGCTGAGAGAGCTCTGACAGAAATGGCTCTTTTTCAAGAACAGCTCTTGTCAGAACTATGGCTTGCCCAAGGTCACATCAGCAGGTGCAAGTGGAGGAGTGGGGAATCAAACCCGGTTCTCCCAGATCAGAGTCCGCGCACTTCACCACTACACCAAACTGGCTCTCCTGAAGGAATGCCTGGTGACAACAAGCTATGCGAGCAGGAGGCAAGACGGAGAAGTTCTCGGGTGTTTGGGTTTTTTTGAATTCCCTCAATGAGCCCTCTTTCCTTACCAGTGTTTTTATACTTTGTATATTTTTAACTCTGTTTTCAAAAACTCTTTTAAAGGTTATTTTAATGATATATGTTTTATATGTTTTTATTATAATGGTTTTATAAATATAACTTTATCATGTTATCTTTTACATTGCTAGCAGCCTTGGTGGCCTTTGTAAGGGCAGAAAGGTGGGATATAAATTTTGAAATAAACAATAAGTAAATACCAGCAAGGGGCTTCCAAGGCACATGAGAAGTGAGACCCCCGGGACCAGAGGGAGGGTGGCAGTCTTGGTCTTGCAAATAAACTGGGCCAAAGTGAACTTGCAAATAAACTGGGCCATAGTTAAGAACATAAGAACATAAGAGAAGCCAATGTTGAATCAGGCCAACGGCCCATCCAGTCCAACACTCTGTCACACAGCAGCCAAAATATACCAGGTGCCCTCAGGAGGTCCAGCAGTGGGGCCAGGACACCAGAAGCCCTCCCACTGCTGCCCCCTCCAGCACCAAGAATAGAGTGCATCACCTGCCCCAGACTGAGAGTTCCCATCTAAACCCCGTGGCTAATAGCCACTGGTGGACCTCTGCTCCATATGTTTATCTAATTTCCTCTTGAAACTGTCCATGCTTGCAGCTGCCACCACCTCCTGTGGCAGTGAATTCCATATGTTAATCACTCTTTGGGTGAAGAAGTATTTCCTTTTATCTGTTCTAACCCGACTGCTCAGCAATTTCATGGAGTGCCCACGAGTTCTTGTATTGTGAGAAAGGGAGAAAAGTACTTCTTTCTCAACCTGCTCAGTCCCATTCATAATCTTATAAACCTCGATCATGTCACCTCTCAGCCGTCATTTCTCCAAGCTAAAGAGCCCCAAGCATTTTAACCTTTCTTCATAGGGAAGGTGTTCCAACCCTTTTATCATTCTAGTTGCCCTTCTCTGCACTTTTTCCAATGCTATAATATCCTTTTTGAGATGTGGTGACCAGAACTGTACACAGTATTCCAAATGAGGTCGCACCAATGATTTATACAGGGGCATGATGATACTGGCTGATTTGTTTTCAATTCGCTTCCTAATAACCCCCAGCATAGCGTTGGCCTTCTTTATTGCAGCTACACATTGTCTAGACATTTTCAGCGAGTTATCCACTACGACTCCAAGATCTCTCTCTTGGTCCGTCTCTGCCAGTTCAGACCCCATCAACGTGTATTTATATTTAGGATTTTTGGCTCCAATGTGCATCACTTTGCACTTGGCCACATTGAACCGCATTTGCCACGTTGACGCCCACTCACCTATCCTCAACAGATCCCTTTGGAGTGCCTCACACTCCTCCCTGGTTTTCACCACCCTGAACAACTTCGTGTCATCTGCAGATTTAGCCACATCACTGCTTACTCCTAATTCCAAATCGTTAATAAACAAGTTAAAAAGCATTGGACCGAGTACTGATCCCTGTGGTACCCCACTGCTTACCACCCTCCACTGAGAAAGTTTCCCATTTATACTCACTCTCTGTTTCCTATTTATAAGCCAGTTTTTGATCCACAAGAGGACTTGTCCTTTTATCCCATGACTATTGAGCTTACTTAGGAGCCTTTGATGAGAAACTGTATCAAAGGCTTTCCGGAAGTCAAGGTAAATAATATCTATTGGGTCCCCCTTGTCCACATGTTTGTTCACTCCCTCAAAAAACACTAACAGGTTAGTGAGACAAGATCTTCCTTTACAGAACCCATGCTGAGTCTGCCTCAATAGTTTTTGTTCATCAATGTGCCTACTAGTTCTTTCCTTAATAACAGTTTCTACCAACTTACCCAGTATCAATGTCAGACTGACTGGCCTGTAATTTCCCGGATCTCCCCTGGAGCCCTTTTTAAAGATGGGAGTGACATTAGCTACCTTCCAGTCCTCAGGAATGGAGGCAGATTTTAAAGAAAGATTACATATTTTTGTCAGGAGATCCACAAGTTCACATTTGAGTTCTTTCAGAACTCTCGGATGAATGCCATCCGGGCCTGGTGATTTATTAGTTTTTAAATTGTCCATCAGTTGGAGGACTTCCTCTCTTGTTACCGCAATCTGATTCAGGTCTTTCAAACCCCCTCCCGAAATCGGTGCTTCTGGAGCGGGCAAACACTTCTCCTCTTCCACAGTGAAGACAGAGGCAAAAAATGCATTCAGCTTCTCAGCCATTTCCCTATCATCCTTCACTACTCTTTTTGCCCCTTGGTCATCCAAGGGCCCCACTGCCTCCCTGGCTGGCTTCCTACTTCTAATGTATTTGAAGAAAGTTTTATTGTTGGCCTTTATGTTTTTTGTGATATGCTCCTCATATTCCCTTTTTGCTTGCCTGATCACAGACTTGCATTTTATTTGCCATAGTCTGTGTTCCCTTTTATCAACCTCACTAAGACTAGCTTTCCACCGCTTAAAGGAATCCTTCTTACCTTTTACAGCTTCCATTACTTTATTTGTTAACCATGCAGGCTTTTTTCTATACCTATTTGTACCTTTCCTAACCTGCGGTATATATTTTTTCTGAGCTTCTAGGATTGTCTTTTTAAATAGTCTCCAAGCTTCCTCAATGGAGGCTCTAGTGACCCCCCCGACCCTTGATCCGTGGCGGCTTGTCCTGCCCTTTGGTTCCTCTCATTGGCACTGTTTTGTCAGACCTGAGCACTAATCCTAGAGCCATTAATCTCGCTTCGACAGCTATTTCTAATGGCAGATATTCAGGGCAATAAAATAGGTGAAGATTAGATACTGATCGGTCCAAACCAGTTTTTTGAGCAGTGGACTTTGTGTGGTGAACTGGCCTTCCAGAACAGGTTGGGAAGGCTCTCATATTATTAGCATTGTGAAATCAATGTACGGCTGAGCTTTTCAGAAGGGTCTTTATTAAATGGTTAGTTGCTTTATGTGTTAAAGTGGGCATTTGATAAGTGAGCTCCAGTTGTCTGAAATTCTTTTAGTTTGATGCATTGGATCCTGCATAGATTTCTACCAGACAAAGAGAGGGTCAGTTTTCACCAATTCCCTATTCCACGGGGATGCTGAAAGCTCACGCCAGTTCCCATTCTTTCAGGACAGTAGCTTTTTGAGCAGGGCAGTTTGGGCTGCCACAAGAGGGATAAACTGGTGAAATTCACCCCTCTCATTTCATTCAAGACACACAAATTTGGGGAAATCCAGAGTGTATACAAAGCTGTATTATCAGGTAATCTATATGTGTGTGCTTCAAGTTGTGTGAAATTATTCTAAACACAGAGGACAGGCATGTACTTTTAAAAGACACCAGATATGTCTTATCTCATGTGAACAGAATGTCGGTATTTCTGTCCACTGGAGTGTTGGCAGTGTATTGATAAGTGTGAAGATCAAAACTAGCGACACTTCATCTTTCCTGAGGAAGTTGCATTAAGAGTGCTGTTTTGGGCAATGACACGTCTCCTTCCCTCCCTAGCAAGTTATAGTTGCATTAACAATAGAACCTTCTTCAAGGAAAAGCAAGCAAATAGTATTGATTAATGTGCACTTTTTCATTTCTCAGTATACGTTCTCAGTTTTCTAAAATCCCCATAGGTTCCACAAACTTGCCCCAGGACAGAAATGAACAGTCCAAATCTAACTCGTACACCTTGGGAATACAGAGCTGGTGGCCTCTGGTATATTTGTAGGTACTTGAATATCCTGATGGTTTCTTTGCATATAACTGTGTCCCCGTCCCCCCCCCATTCCATGGCAGGTGATGGAATTCCTCGGGAGAGCAGCCCGTTCATCAGTAATTCTGGGTTGGAGAGAGGAAACCTCTACGAAGGGAAGAACATGGCTCTTTTTGAGGTAATTTCTTTTCCAACATTTATTTTATTTAATGTACATTTCAAATACAATAGTAGTACTTGTTCTGTTAATTTGAAATCCATAGCAGTAGTACTTGTTCTGCTTTCTTGAAATCTGTACCATAATGTCCAAATAATTATGATTTGTGTTCTTAAAAATTATTCAGGCTTATTTATTTAAAAAACCCTCTGTTTTGTATAAGACTTAATGATTCCAGTTATTGAAATAATGATAATTTAAGAACATAAGAAGAGCCCTTCTGGATCAGACCAGGGAGGGTCCATCTAGTTCAGCATCCTGTCTCACACTCAGGGGCCTCAACCAGTTCCTCTGGAGGGCCAACCACAGGGCATCTTTCATTGGATAAAGCTTGTGCACGGGAAAACCCTGATAGAAACGGACTTGGGGGTTTGTTTTTTAAGATCTGAATATTAAAAATATGATTTGTTAACAACTTCTACTTTAAACGGTTAAAAATGAAGACTCCTTTAAAACTTCATTGTTTCATTTATTAGGTTTTTACAGCAGTGCATATATGATCATTTTCATCTTCCTCAGTGACCTTGCTGTTCAGCTGTCTGGTGCTGACTGATATAGTCCAAAACTTGGT
This sequence comes from Gekko gecko, assembly GCA_029375565.1. Classification (NCBI taxonomy): domain Eukaryota; kingdom Metazoa; phylum Chordata; class Lepidosauria; order Squamata; family Gekkonidae; genus Gekko; species Gekko gecko. The sequence goes on along the minus strand of JAPDNY010000014.1, from coordinate 68,473,745 downwards.
GCAACATGTGTACCTCTCCTACTTTATGCCGATGACACAGTGCTGCTGTCCTGTTCCAGAGTCAGTTTAAGATGTCTGCTGACCTGTTGTATTGCTTTTTTCACTTATAATAAGCTCCAGCTAAATTATGTCAAGTCAAAAATCCTCGTGTTCTCTAAAAAGTGGAGATCATATAAATGGTCTATAAATGTTAAAGAGAGAGAATAAGTTAAACATTTCAAATATCTAGGCATTTATCTCCAGTACAATGCAACCTGGTCTGTCTACTGCAAATACGCAGCAAAGGCAGCTAGCACTAGTGCATCAGCTATAACATGATTCTTTTATTATAGAGGCAACGAATTCATGCCAGCTGCAATAAAAAAATTTAATTCCAAAGTAACTTCACAACTACTGTATGGTATTCCGATTTGGATTAGGTCCTTTGACTGTATCATTGAGTGTGTCCAATCCAAATTCCTGCAAAAAATTCTGGGCCTGCTGAAATGTGTTTCAAATGCAGTTATACATCTAGAAGCAGGATCATCTTGACTTTCGGTTTAGGCGGAGCGAATGGCGGTCGCCTCTCGGGATGCTCCCGGAGGCCATCAGCCCACATACAGTCGGGGGGGTCTTCGCACAAGCGAAGGACCCTAGTGAGCCTTAGATGAAGGCTCTGAACCAGGGGGCGCTTTGGGGAACAGCCTCTTTGCCGGCCTGACGGTCGGGAAATTGAGGCTTTCCCTCTTGCCCCAACGGCCCCACTGTGTTGTGCCCGTACGGGACGCAGCAACACCACCAACTTCCCGGAGTGAAGCAGCGGATGATGAATTAACAAAAGAAGAACCAGCAGCAAATCATGAGTTGGAGATCTGATTGGAAGCGGCATAAATGCGCTCCCCCTATAATCGTATAAGCGCATGGGAGGAGGGAGGAATCCCCACCCCCACTAGAAACCGGGACTGGTAAAGTAAGAGAGAAGGGGGGCAAAGCGAAAAAGCAGATTGGAAAAGATACCTTTGGGGGCTCTACTGAAGCCAAAGAAACTAGTTTGTCTCCTGAGGGTCGTGGCACGAATTTTGTTAAAATAAACAATAAAAATGTCGGGGCAGAAAAAGGTCCCAGACAAGCCGGTTAAGAAGATGGGAGGGACTTCCGGTCCTGGCAGCCTCCCCCTGGAGCCAGCTGTCAATCAGCAGAAAAGTGAGTCACTGCGCCCTCTGCTGGATCAAATGCAGAAAATCAACGAAACCCTATGTAACATGGAAAGTGTGCTCAGTAGTCAACAGAAACAATTAACAGAAACAGCAAAGAAAATGGAGGAGATCACACAGAAGTGTTTGGTCTCGACAGAAGACACCAAGAAAATTAAGAAAAAGGTCAACAAATTAGAAAAACATGAAGACATGCAAGAAAAAAGAATTTTAATGCTTCAGATGGAAAAATCAAACTTAACTCTCCGTTTTCAGGGCATAAAGGAAGAAGAGAAAGAAGATCTCAGAAGTATTTTGGCGAATGCCTTGGCACCACTAACTGGCAGAGAAGCGCAAAAATTAAATGAGGAGATGGATGTGGCCTATAGAGCCTACTCCAGCTTTACAAAGTAAAACAATTTGCCAGCAGAAGTGGTTGTCAAGTTTACTAAGCAGCGTACTAGAGATCAAATTTTATGAGCTACGTCAGCGATGCCTTTGAAGATTGGTGAGCAGACTATCAGAATTTTAAAAGATGTTCCATATGAAATCCGTATGAAAAGGAAAGCATATAAAGGATTGACCTTATTTCTACAAAGACATCAAATTAGCTACAAATGGTGGATCCCCGAGGGACTGGTGTTTAAGTTTAAGGACAAAAGAGAGAAGATTGACTCCGTTTTCAAAGCTCAAGAGTTCCTGAAGAGACACGCCAGTTCAGAGGAAGATGCAGAACTCGCCAATTGGACAGTGCTAAGTAGCGAGGAGGACAGCGGCCCAGAAGAGGGAGGCGCAGGAACGGGAGACGCAAAGGCAAAGGAGGGCCCATCGTATAACCTGAGAGACTTAAAAAGGAGACACCCCAAGATGTAGCAGCTGTTCGTGAGATGACAGAATGGAGCTGATTAACAATTAACCCCAAACGACTTTACTAATCTATCTAACAGGTGTATTTTGGACTTTCGGTAAGATGAAAAGAAGATTCTTCAATCATGGTAGAAGCCAAAACTTTATTTGTACTAACAAAAAAACTAATACTTTAACAGAGAATTCACTCACCTCTTTTCTTTATCCATCTATATACCTTACCCCTTTTTTATATAAAAAAGCAATAAAATTCTCTCCTTTTCAGGAGAACTTTTTTAAAAAAAGAAGAAGAAGCAGGATCATCTTTAATGGAAACTTGTGTATGGCTTATGACATTCAGATACTGGCCATGCCTACACTATAACTTTAAATCTGGGAGCCTCATATATCACATGCTCTCTGAGTTCAATGTGTCAAATTGGTCAGCATACATTGAGGAAAAAATCAAAGTATTGGGTTTATCTATAGAATCATTGTCTATGCTGCCCTCTGTTGCTGCATTTCATAATTTGTTGTCTGGAGACCTTACCCACCTCTTGTGTCAAAGATGTTGAGTCAGGTTGCATTTCTGGAGGGAGGTATGGCACTAAGTAAGCTTGGTTGAAATGTGAAAGCTATATGCTGACAAGTAAGATAAATATGTTTGCATTCTTGATGCTAGAGAGGTTAGAGAGTAGACTTTCTTCACTAAAGAGGCTAAGTTTCTGCCCTCACGATCTGGGGGGATAGATTTCAGGCTTGCTTGGCTTTAGAGGAGGAATGAACAATAACAGAATTTGGTTTAGGGTGCTAATGCAAGGATTTGGCATCCTCACTTTGTACCTTTTGTATCACTTCATAATGCTTGGCCACAGGTGGAGTTGAGGTGGGTTTTGAGAGTAGCCAAATTAACTGGCAACACAGGCAAGACAGTTGAGGCTGGGAGGTCTGATTGTAGAATATTACGCACTGTGTCAGTTACTGCTGGAATATCCGAGAGCTGAATCCCTAAAGCTGTTGCCATACGTTGTAGAAGGTCGAGGAAACCTTTAGCCCCTTCTGATGGTGAGAGTGTATGTCAGTGGTCTATCTGTGGTTCAACGAGGTTAGCATCATTGGCCTCCTGAGTGTTGGATTTGACACTGGAATTGACTGGTAAGTCAAGTTCGATGTCGTTGTGTGTTGTTGAATTGTGCCCGCAGTCATTCATCTGGCCTGGATCTGTCTTGACTTGGGTTCGGGGCTGAGGAATGGTTGGTCTGTGTCTGGGTCCCCAAAGGTTGTAGTACTGGCCATCTGGTAACAGAACCAGCGTGTTGATGGAGGTTTTGATGCGGCGATCCTGATCAGAGTGGAGAACGGTGATGGTGGTAGTCTGGGGAACCATACAAATAGTTATGACGAGCAGGTTGAGAAGATGATCAGTGTCATAGTCTGGAATGGTCTGAGATCGGGATCTAGTGTGCCATGGTCTATGGGAGTGGATACCAGTCCCATATTGGTATCAAGGTGACATCGAAGTCGATGACTGGAGTCCTCACTGGTCATCCTTGTAATAGTATTGCAGTGCAATAGAGTAATCACTATTAGAACAGGAGAAGAATGAGTGTTCTTCCGAATGGTGGTGAGATCTCAGTGTCTTGGTCCCATATATAAGGTTGTAGCTGCAACTGATGCTCATCAGAGGCCAGCAGAATCATCGGAAGGGCCAAGTGGACAGGTGGTGAGGACACCACTGCAAACAAAGATGTGTTGAATCAATTACTCATGTCCTTTTGCATTGTCACCTGTATATGGACCTAAGGTATATATATTTACATTCTACTTCAAATGGCATGATGGATTGCCCAGAAGGTACACAGACTTCTGAATGACTTCTCCTCTGACATCACCAAGAAAGTGGCCAAGTTTCTCTATTCTGCTCTAAAGCTGCACCAAAGGATCCTAGAGACATAATTCTTTTATAGCTGTACCGATGGGTCATGTTTTTATTTTGCTCTTAAATTCTATAACCTGTATTGACAATTTATGCCAATAAAGGCTAACTTGAACTGGAGCACACGATTACCTGTTTCTCCTGTACTCTTGTGACGGTAGTTGCTCTCTGCTGTCATGTTTGGTTATGCTCAACATCATTCCAGCCAGATGTTAAGCTGAAGGCAGGTGACCTCCCATTTGACAGCAAGGGCCTCCTGCTTTCCACAGCTGACGACACTCTGAAATCAGTTGACGATGGAAGAAAATGAGCCCGGAACCTGGGAGTTGCTCCCTAGCCTACCCATCAACTTGTCTGATCTAAGACCTGGAAACTGACCTACCAATGACAACAGCAATCTCCGCTGCAATCCGAGACCTGGAGAAGATGCCTCCTGCCCTCAAAGTGGTTTTACCAACCAAAACCTAAACTAACTTCCATGAAAAAATCTACCCAGCAATCCAAGCGGTCTTTTTGACTTTTCAGTGAGTCACATAGGAATTGCACCACCCACCACCACCCCACCCATAGGGACCCAGTTACTTCCCTACATTACCACCTGGGAAGACGTCATCACCAATGCCTGGGTTCTATCCATCATCCAGGTGTGGTATGCTATAGAATTCAATTCCCCATCTCCGGCCTGCCCATCTTCTATACTTTCCAATGAGATCCAGGATCTTTTATCCAAAGGTGCCATGGAACCAGTACCCCGTGCTCAACATCAGCCGGGGTACTATTCCAGGCATTTTGTTGTCTCCAAGAGGAACAACGGCAAACGTCTCATCTTGGCTCTCCGGGACCTCAACAAACACATAAACAAGACAAAATTCCGTATGGTAAGGCTTCAGTCCATTCTTCCGTTGATCCTATCTAAGGCGTGGTTAGTGTCAATCCACCTGAAAGATGCCTATTTTCACATCACAATATGACCAAAACGCCATGGCTATCTTCACTTTACTATAGGGCATCTTCACTACCAATACAAGGTCTTGCTTTTTGGGATCTTCACTGCACCCCGAGTTTTACAAAGTGCATTGCAGTGGTGGCGGCCAACCTTCACTCTTGGGGCGTCCTGTTTTTTCCTTATATAGACAATTGGCTCCTTGTGGCTTCCAGTCAGTTGTGCCAAGACATCATGTCAATGGCTCAGCTACCCCGTGCTCAACATCAACAATGACCTTTGCGTGACTTGGGGAAAATCTTCCCTTCAAGCGTCTCAGACAATTCAGTTCATCAGTGCTCATCTTGATACTGCTCAGTGCAGGGCCTTCCTCCCCATGGACAGAGTGAGTATCCTGCAGGCCCTGGCACTCCGTTTCCTTTTGTCTCCAGCCCCAAAAGCTGTGATGATTCAGTGACTTCTAGTGTATGAAGAGACCACCGGCTGAACAGTACAGTGAAAAAATAGAAACAACAGTCGGTATAAAGTACTCAAACACTATTAAACTGTGGTTTTGCTTTTACAACAAAAATATTTATAACAAAAATTACTCAAAGAACTCATCAGAAGTTACAGAAAATCAATATAAATCAACACTGTCCAAATATTTTCCAAAAGAGTACAGAAAATCAATAAGTAACAACACTGTCCAAATATTTTCCAAAAGATTAACGAAGCTTCCGGATTACATCTCTTCGTTTCCAAACTTCATCAGAAGTAAAATTGATGCAAACAGCGTTCAACAGAACATCAATGGTGTGTTGTCTTATTCAATTAACAAAGTTTACCAGGAGTAGTCAACTTCCACTGAAAAATCAGAAGAGTACAAAAGATTAAGGTGGCTTCAGTCTTTGGTGCCAAAGGCTACAGATTGGCTTTAATAACATTTGTTGTTCCTCTAGCAAAACTCCATATGAGGACTTTACAGCTGTGGTTTATCTGACACTACAGTTCCTTGATGGTACTACTGTCCAAAGTGCTGGCTGTTCCACCTCTGGTACTTTGATCTCTCCAGTGGTGGACGTCCATGGAAAACCTCCTGCCTGGAATGGCCTTCTGACAACCAGTTCCAAAGGCTGTTGTATTCACAGATGCATCGCTGTGGGGATGGGGAGCCCATTGCGAAAATCTTCACACACAGGTCATTGGTCCCCACTGCAACAACTGTCACACATCAATGTTCTGCAACTTCTTGCTGTCCAGAAAGCTCTGCTTTCTTTCCAGCCTGTAATACATAGCCGCGAACAATGTCTCCACTATGTTTTATATAAACAAGCAAGGCAGGACAGCCTCTGTGACCTTGTCCAAGTCAGCAATGGCTCTGTGGACTTGATGCACCCTCCACTGAGTGTCCTTGATGAACGAATCCAGAAGATTTAGGAGATGGGGAGTAGGATTGTATAACCCCTATAATACTTACTCAACAGTTGAATAACAGTTCTGTAGAAATTTAGAGTTTTAGTACTTCTGCAGTTAACATATGCAGATTAAATGCAGTTTTATATTTAATATTTTATATATATTATTGGTACCCTTTTTGTATTGTCTGTAATTGGGCTGGTGATATACTGAATAAACTGAACTACGAACTGCGAGTATCCTTGATGGCTTTTCATGTTCCCAGAGTGCAGAACGTTCAAGTGGACACTCTCAGTTGCATAAGTTCCATCAAGCATGAGTAGCCGGTAGGACCTGTTTATCTCAAGCCAGTCTTCGGGGAGTTTGGACACCTGGATCTCAATGCATTCGCAACCAACCTCAGCATGAAATGCCTGCTCTTTTATGCCAGGTGAGTGGATCTCTGTGGGACGCATTCCTACACCAGGGGATCCACGATCTGTTCTACATGTTTCCACCTTTTCTTTTGCTTCTCCAAGTCCTGCAGACAGTCTTGCACAGCAACACTCTTGCATCCCGATAACACTGTGGTGACCAAGACAACCCTGGTTCTTGCTTCTCCTGTATCTCTCCAATCCATCTCCCGAATGTTCCTGATTTACTCTCCCTGGAGAGAGGCAAGGTTCTCCACTACACCCCAGATTCTTCAAACTCACAGCATGGAGAATTCTGTCCTGAATTTCCCTCTGCAAGTCAGAGAAATTTTGATTAATGCCAGGAAACCATTCACTCAGCTCTCCTATAGCTGGAAGTGGAAACGCTTCATGGCGTGTGCTGCAACCCAGGGGCTTTGTCCTGAGACGGCTCCATTACCAGAAGTCCTAACTTATCTTACTATCCTACTGGAAGCTAGCCTGGGTGTCTCATCCACTCAAATGCACCTTTCAGCGATTTCCACTTACCATGTTACTTTCGGGGGCACCACCTTGTTTTCCCTCCCTACCACCAAGGCTTTCATGAGAGGCTTCCTGAATCTCCACCCACTGCGGAGATCATTTGTCCTGGACTGGAGTTTATCCCTTGTCTTATCGAAATTTATGGGCAAGCCTTTTGAACCCGTGGCCACCTCGTCATTACACCTCATGTCCTGGAAGACTGCCCTTCTGGTAGCATTGACATCTGCTAGACGAGCTAGCGAACTTTGTGCTTTCTGGGTTGATCCACCATATATGGTTTCCCATGTCGACAAGGTGTTATTGAGACTAGACCCTTTGTTCCTCCCGAAAGTGGTTTCCTCCTTTCATCTATCCCAACCGGTGGTCCTACCCTCCTTCTTTCCCTGGCCTGCCAATGCTGGTCAACAGGCACTACATAGGTTAGATGTATGTCAAGCCCTATCTTTCTACTTTTTTCAAACGTGACTGGATTCCCACCTCTTTGTCTCCTACTCTAACCCTTCTACGGGCAGGGCAGTCTCCTCACAACACCTATCAAGATGGATCCTGCCAGCGATTGCACTTTGCTGTCAACTGTCTGGTGAGCCCTTACCTCGTCTGCCTGAAGCCCATTCCACCAGGGCTTTCCTGGATGTTAGAGCTCCTTTGGTTGAGTGGTCCTCAAATCTATCTTCCAATAACAGTTTGGTATTCTCTTCCCCCTGTTTAAAAAAAGAAGACGAGAAATGGTTTCAGTAAACATTTTGTCATTCTGAATTACTTACCAGTCTTGCGCTTCCATTGTCTCCCTTTCGTGTTTTTTTGTGGTTCACACTCTTTGCCAGCACCCACCATTCTATGCTTGGTAGCTTGCTAGTCACCCAGTGTGTGGCCTGCACAGAGACCATGAAGAAGATAAAAAGGTTGCTTACCTGTAACTGATGATCTTTGAGTGGTCATCTGTGTAGTCAGGCCCACCCACCCAGCCTTCCCCACTGTTGGCATCTCCTTTCACTTCCCTGGACTTGATTGGACTTACTAGCAGTGTGTGGAAGGAACTGAGTGTGAGGCAGGGTTTCCCTCAGCTCCAGGCATGCTCAGTGGATGCCTGCTCTCCAGAGCGGAGGGAAAACCTGCAAAAAAAGAGAGCTCTCTAGGAGCTTTGGAAGTTTCCCGAAGAGGTCCAGCGCAAGTGCAGAACCCAGTGTGTGACTGCACATATTACCACTCAGAGATCATCAGTTACAGGTAAGCAACCTGTTTTCCTAGAATGTGCTTTTATCTGATATTGAAACATTTTGAATTTTTAAAATCCAAACAGGAAGAAATGGACAGCAACCCCATGGTATCTTCTCTTCTGAATAAGCTAGCCAACTATACCAACGTTACCCAGGGAGTCGTAGAACATGAAGAAGATGAAGACAGCAAACGTAAAGAAATCAAGGTAGGTGGCCATTGGGATGTGAAGTGTTTTTTGCAATTAATTGTTTTTATTATGAAATTAGAAGCAAGCAAGGATGACTGTTAGTAAAGATGAAAAACAGATGACATTATACACTTTGTCAAACGCTGTTTCTCTTGCTACAGTATGTTTACATCTTTATTATGTATGTATGTGCCATCAAGTCACAACTGACTTATGGCAACTCCAGCAAGGGGCTTCCAAGCCAAGTGAGACGCAGAGGCAGTTTGCTGCTGCACAAGCTTCATTAGTGGTTTCCCATCCAAGTATGGACCCTACTTAGAGTCCAAGATATGATGTGATCGGGCTGTACCGTGACATATCATTCCACATCCACATCTTTATTCATTAAAATAAAATGTTGCTGTTTGCCAGCAATGTAGAACACCAGCTTTCTCCTAGGACAAGTATTTGTTGCTAATGATGGATGCTTTTAAAGGGCAAAAAAATACACTCCATTTTCTCTCCTTACTCTTCCTCCTTTATGTTGTCGAAGGCTTTCGTGTCCGGAGTTCATTAGTTGTTGTAGATTTTCCAGGCTGTATGGCCGTGGTCTTGGCATTGCAGTACCTGACGTTTCACCAGGACCTGTGACTGGCATCCTCAGAGGTATAACACAGAAAGATGGAGTACTCTCTGTGTCAATGTACAGTGTCAAAGAGACTCTGTGTCAAAGAGACTACTCCATCTTTCTGTGTTATACCTCTGAGGATGCCAGTCACAGGTGCTGGCGAAATGTCAGGTACTTCAGTGCCAAGAGCACGGCCATACAGCCTGGAAAATCTACAACAACTAATCTTCCTCCTTTTGTTGGGCTGAAGAGAGGAACAGAGTAGTCATGTCCATGATGGATCAAAGAAGGGTGCTGAATTAGTACAATGCTACTTTCTCCCAGGCCAACACAGTGCAGCTCTATGCAGAATTACTCCAGTCAATTGATTTCAGTGGGTTTGGACTAGAATAACCCTGCATAGGATTGTCCTGAAAGGGGAAAGGAAGAGGTACAACCGGTTACCTGTTTTGTTGGGGCACTTGCAGCTCGCTTCAGGCAAGGGGCTAATACCGTGTGTGATGAACTTCTTGTCCTCAGGCCTTGTGCTCTGTGAGCCACTGCTACTCTTCTAAACTATTGTACCTGATCTAAACACCCTCAAATTACCTGGCTCTAGCTGAAGATCACGCTAAAAGGGGATTCTTTGTCTGTCAGCACTTGTGCCATGGGAATTATGAGCCCTTTCTCAATAGTTCTGCAAAGAGAGATAAGGGAATGTCGAGGTGACTTGTCAGGAGTCAACTGGACTGCTTATTAGGGGACCGATGATGAAAGAGAGATTCTGTGTTATAGAGAGGTGGCTGCTGATCTTCAGTTCTTCTGCCTGCCCAAAGCAAGTTCTTTTATTCTGTGATTGCAGGAATTGTTAGAAAAAAGGCCTGCTTCCCAAATCCTGGAGTTCTTTTTTCAATCTGATCAGGATCTGATCTACCTGATGGGAGGGAAGATTAAGAGCCTGTGGCACAAAAGAGGACCAAAGGCAGGGCTGGTGTCCTCATTCCGGGCAGCAGAAACCCCCCTTTCTAGGGTTCATGATACATTTCTAAGCTTGTAGGGCAGAGCACCAAAAATATTTCTTTGGATCTGTATGTGTAGGTAATTATTAATTGGTCACACCTGATGTCAGGATAGCTCTCACCAATCCAGTAGGGCCATTTCTTTAGGATAAGGTGGGCTTGCTCAATAACTGGAGAAACAGGCTGTGATATTTGTGTCATTTTTTTTTAGGCTCCACGAATGGGCACTTTCATTGGCGTGTACCTGCCCTGTCTGCAGAACATTTTAGGAGTCATCCTGTTCCTGCGACTGACATGGATCGTGGGGACAGCAGGAGTCCTTGAATCTTTCATCATTGTGTTCATCTGTTGTGCGGGTGTAAGTATGACCGACATCTGTGTTCCTTGGTACTTAGCTCAGTTCAGTCTTGCGTCCCAGTCTGTTTCTGCTTTCCCCCCATGACTTTACTCAAGTAGCTGGGAAGAAACTAACCATGGTGTGCCAGGCTTGTTGGCGACTTATGTAGGGTGAGACACAGCCCCATGCATCCACCTTCCTCGCTGAAGCGTGGTTGACACGGCAAAGCAACATAAACTAGCCTATCAGAAGCTCATCTCCTTAGCTGGTGTGGAAGTGCTGGGCCGTAGTGACAGGTGAGTCCTCCTCTCTAGATCCCCCCCAGCAGCCTCCCTGGAGGCAACCCTTCTGCCAGAGCTTTCAAATGATGACACGGTACAAGAACCAAAAGGGACCATGATGTCTCTGTCTCCTGCTTCTGCCACCAGCATTTCCTATTTGGAAAATTCTTTACCTTACCTTACCTTACTTAAATCACGTCGTAGTGTGTAGGAAATGGGGTGCTGGATACCACTTCTGTCTTTGAAAAGGTGGGAAAGGTTGATCAAAAATGCATTCTCCAGTCTGCATAAAACTTTTGATCACAAAGCTATACTAGACTTTTCTAGTACCGTGGATCCGTTCAGTATTAAACACTCACCCGTATCAATCTGTTTACCATCTATTATCTTTTATCTTTGATACTAACAGTAGGAACAAAATATCAAGGGAGGTCATTTGTTCAAAGCATTCATAAATAGGATATGTAGACAAACGGTGTCCCTCCCCAACAGCTGATGGGTTCAGCCACCAGTTTGGACAACTCCCCTTGCATCTGTTTCCAACTGTTCTTGCTTTAAATAGCAACCAGTGAGATATTGTTTCCAGTGTCCGGAGCCAGCCGACGTGGGCTCTCTGCCTTTTAAGCCGCCCCTTGTGATTTGAGCTAAAGACAGCGAGTGCCTCAGCCCTGGGCACTGACCGACACCTGGCTGCCTTCCATCTTTCAATATGATTTCACAGCAAAGGATAGAACTAAAAGACCAAATCAAATCCTGCTGACCTTGAAATGTCGTACTGGTAGGGTTGGTGATATTTGAATATACGTGTTCCCGTGCCAGCCTTCTTGCCTTACCCCAGCCCTGGTCATGTAATTTCTTAAAAAATTACATCCTGCCTCTCCAAGTGCCCTGTGGGGCTTATATGTTAGTCACGGCATGAAAAGCATACATTTTATTTCTTTTGTTTTAAATATTTAGATCCTGTCTCTCTTCCACACCAAAGCAGGACTCAATGGTGCTCTGAAATGGCCTGTAATTTAACAATGTCCATCAGACAAACCAGAAAAACAATGCGTTCATCTTCAGCAGGCTCGTAGCTACAGTGGGGCATTTGGGGGCCTGGCCCCCTGACTTCCTGCCATGCCCCCCAACTTCCATCCAGCCCCCAGGCCCCCTGGCTCTCTGGGCCACCCGGAGGACCCCCCACTCTCTGGGCTCCCTGGAGGACTCCCCACCACTGCCCCTTCCCCAAGTGTGGCTGGCTTCCCCATGTAGGCAAGCAGAGTGCGAACGCTGCAAAAGTGAGTTTCTAACATTTTTATTTTTTTTATTTTGTGATGTCAGTGCCCCCTGACTTATTTAAAAGCCCTCTGAATTACAAAATCCTGGCTACAGGCCTGATCTTCAGCCTTCTGTGCAGTCCCATACTGGGACTGCTTGTGCGGACTGGGCCACCAGAGGATCTCCTATAGCTCTTTCTAATACTAAACAACACTCTGAGGGGAGCCCCTCCCCTGCAGAGGCCGTTTTCCCGCCCAAACGGTCACATGCCCTACAGGGAGGGGATCCCTCCTTCCCTCAATCCTTCCTTCGCTGCTGCATGGTTTGGCCATGTTCTCCTCAGCTCTGTCTTCATGAGTTGCTCAAAAATTTAAAAGGTATTTTTTCTGGCTACTGGGACTTCTTCATTTGGCAGATATGTCCCAGAAATCCTTATTTAAGAAATGTACCTGGTGTGGTATGAAAATGACGTACTCCAATGAGCACCTCCTTTGCTTGTTTTGTTTGGCTGAGGCCCACAACAGTGCCACTTGCAAGATCTGCCTTCAGTTTACCCCAAAAGCCTGCTCTGATCGAGCAGTGCAGCTAAAAGTGAGTTTGTGGGGGAAAGCACTTTCATGCTCAAATAGCCTGGCAGCAAAGATATCTGCCCCAGCTGAGCAGACTCAATCATTGCCCTTGAAATCGTCCGCTAGAACCGACCACCTGATAAGTCTGCCTTCGAGCGCCTCGGTTCCAAGATGAGATCCAAAATTTTGGACCTGATTGCCCATTCGAAAAGAGGAATGGGGTTCTTTGGAATCACCAACTAAGAAAGCTCGTACTAAAATGAGACGTGGGGAAAAGTGCCACACAGGTTCCAAGATGTTCTCCCTCTGAGGCGGAGGACATCTTTGGTGTTTCCCACTGTCCAATCAGGGAGGCAGGAACTAGATTCTTCCTATTCCTGTCTGGCGCGTGGGACACCCCCTATCTTCAGTTCTGTTTCTGCCTCAGAGAGAGAGCAGTTCGTCAGCAGGCTTTGCCTACTATTATTACCACTTTGCTGAATCTTAACCTTGATCGTGTTCTTCCTCACTATCTTAACCTATTCTTTCTTTCTAAGCCTTATTTCTTTCTAGCTGTTTTTCTTTTCCTTGGGAGCTCTCTGCCAGCTGGGTTGAACAGTGGCAAATGCCCCCCCTTCACCTGAGAACTTACTTAAGGACTCGTCATGGAGACCAGCCCCTGGGACAATTTCCTTGACGAAGAGGACCTCGCAGCGGCTACCATGCTGCTAAGGCCGTTGGGAGAAGGATCCGGCACCGACATGCCTCCACAGCTTGTGTGCGCTGCTGGTGACGCATCGGCCATTTTAGCGCCGCAGAAGACCTCCAAGAGGCCCTGCACCACGGAGAAGCTGTTGGAGGACAGCTCGGCCTCCTACTGGGCAGCTGCGAGCACTGTGCCCCCTCCTACACAGAAGATTTGGTGGGAAATCAGGCCGGAAGTCTCCCCAGCTCTGAAATGGCTCCACATCCTGGCCATGCCAATCTCCCAGCAGGAGACTCCGGAGCAGGCTTTTCACTACACATTCAAGCCCTGCCCAGCCAAGTCAACCCCTAGTATGCCCATTGATCTATTTTCCTTGATGAAACAAACTATGAGGGAGAAGATGTTTAACTTCTGCTACTCTGCTTCTACAAATGCTATGAAACTTGGCTCTGAATCCTCCTCTTCTCCCCCTCCCCCCTCCCCCAGAAGGGTACCCAATTCCTTTACACAAGGGAAACAATGACCAACTAAAGCTGCCCAAAAGAGACCCCTAGAGGGATGTGGGGATAGGGAGCCACACTGGGAGTAAGGTCTACCCCCTGACATTGATTCTGAGAACAGGGAGGAAAGGGAATTCTTATCTGATGAAGAGGAAGAAGAGGTGTTTGTGCCTAAGCCATCCACCCACCTCTTCAAGCCTGAGGATTATCAATATCTATTGTCAAAGATGGTAGCTGCCCTCCAACTCCATGATACGTCCACTGGGGAGGAAGAATCTAGGCCAGGGACTTATAGGTCCAAGACTCAGGGGATGCAGGAGTTCTTCCCAAAATATGTTTCTTCTCAGAAGGTCTACCCCCTGCCAGAATATTTTGAGAGACAAATGAGGGCTGAATGGTCTAAACCAACAGCCATCCGACAGTTCCCACAAATGGTTAGAAGACTGTATGTTATGCCTTCCTTTGTTCATGAGATGCTACAGGTCCCGGCTGTGGATGCACCAGTGGCAGCCCTTCAGTCTTCGGGTCCCCTCTCAGAGGATGAGCAAGGCATGGTGAGAGACAACTTTGACAAGAAAGGAGAGGCGGCTGTATGGAAGTTCCACAAAGCCCTGGCCTTGGCCATGAGGGCCTCAGCTATTTCTTCCATCATTTCCAGAGCCTCCATGGTTTGGATGAGAAAGATGATACAGCTCCCTGAAAATAACAAACGCCTTCTGGAAGGTGCGTCTAGGGTTCTGAAACCCAACGCCTTCACAGCAGACACCTCCCTGGACGTGCTTATATTCACATCTAGAGCAATAGCTTCGGCACCTGTGGTCAGGTGACTACTAAGGCTCAGAGCCTGGCTAGCAGATCTTCATTCCAAAAACATCGTCTTAGCCTACCCATTCCAAGGTGAGTAGCTGTTTGGAGATGATCTTGAAAAGACCCTGATTGAGACCAGAGATAAGAAGAAAGCAATGCCCAAGACCCTTCGTCTTTCAGATAGGTGCTACATCAACACACAGCCCTTTTGTATGCAACACACCCTACCCAGACCAAGACAGTATCCGAAGAGACCGTTGTGGGGACAAATGAGACAGACCTTCAAGAAGGGTCTCTTCAATTGCAGAAACAACAGGACCTCAGCATTCCAAACCAACCGGACTGACCCGGATACCGAGCCCCCGAAGGCATGACTCCCTGGACGCACCAGTGGGAGGGCATCTACTCTTCTTTCTCAAAGAATGGACAGATGCTTAAGTGGATGCCTGGTCCTTGAACAGTACCTCTCAAGTCTGTTCCATTGAATTCAAAAACTACCCACCGGAGCGTTTCATAATTTCTTTGTCTTGCAAAAACCCTCAGAGAAGACTGAGGAAACAGAAAGCAATTTAACATCTCTTAGATATCAACGCAACAGAACCTGTGCCACCTCAGCAACAGGGCCAGGGGGTCTATTCTATATTCTTCACAGTCCCCAAAAAGAACAGGGATTGGAGAGCCATCCTAAATCCGAAATTTCTGAACAGATTTATCAAACTTCAACACTTCAGGATGGAAACGCTTTTTTCAGTCTCAGAAGCCATTCAACCCAACGAGTTCTCAACATCAGTAGATCTGACAGAAGCACACCTACACGTCCCTATTTTTCTATCACACCACCAGTACCTGCGGTTCTGCGTGGAAAAACGTACCTTCAATTCCAGGCCATGTTCTTTGGTCTCTCCACGGCACCGAGGGAGTTCACCAAACTTCTCGTCAACCTCGTCGTAAGGCTCAGAGAACAGGGCGTGCACATTCATCCATAGTTGAATGACCTCTAGATCAGATCCAGTTCTCGGGAGAAGTCACTACAGGACACTCAGACCACGATCCAATATCTACACTGACATGGATTTCTGATAAATCTAGACAAATGCTCACGTCAGCCTTCTCAAAGACTCAAACACCTAGGCATGATAATAGACACAAGATGGTGTTCGCTATTCCTCACCAGAGAAAAGAGGGAGAAGACCAAGAGACTAGCATAGTTGGTGATCAGGAGTCATTCTTCTCCCCTGATGTCATTGGCCAAATTGCAGGGTCTACTCGTGGCCAACACTGAGGCACTCTGCTGAGGATGCCTACATCTCAGAACTCTTCAATCATTTCTCAGACCATACCAATACCAAATTATGGAAAACACAAACCTCAACCTCAGCATGCCACTAAAGGTCAAGAACAACCTGATATGGTGGACCAAAGACGACAACCTGAATCAGGGCAAGTGATTCCTAATACCACAGCAGATCCAGCTATTCTCAGAATCTCAAGGGTTGAGGAGCTATACTGGACAACAATCCAGTCCAAAGCTTTTGGATGGAGCAGGAGTCAAAACTACCCATCAATGTCCTGGAATTAAAAGCCTGGCTTTACTAAGCTTCAGAGAACAGATACAACAATGTCATGTCCTAGTCAGGATGGACAATGTCTCTGTCAAGATATATATAAACAAACAAGGGGGATCCAAATCCTCAAAACTTCACAGAGAAGCAGTTGTACTACTATCCTGGGTGGAGACTCATCTAGCCTTGATCAGAGCCGAACACATCAAAGGCACAGCCAGTATACAGGCGGACTGGCTGAGCAGGGAGACCATCCAACAGGGGGAGTGGTCATTAAAGAAAGAACTCTTCAAGTTGATAACACAGAGATTTGGCACTCCCATCCTAGATCTCTTTGCCAGCCCCCACAACCATCAACTGCCAAGGTTCATGACCAGGTTCTTCCATCCACAAGTGAAGGGGACAAATGCCCTAACATCCTCATGGCCGAAGGGTCTGCTGTATGCGTTCCCTCCCATTCCTATCATCCCCAAGCTTCTGCAGAAGATCAAAGAACAGGATGCAGAATTCTTGGTAGTGGCCCCACATTGACCAAGACGTCCATGGTTCTCAACCTTGCTGCTGATGTCCACAACACCTCCCTTCACCCTACCGCTGTCACTAGACATGCTCTGCCAGGGTCCAATATGGCATCCTCATCCAGACTGGCTTTGCTTAACCATGTGGAAATTGAACGGGGCAATTTCCTGAATAGAGGCTATTCATGAGACGTCATGGAGACCATCCTGGCTTCGAGGAAACAGTCGACTATTAGGATTTACAACACTGTTTGGAAAGCCTTCATGCGGTGGGATTG
Source organism: Gekko gecko (assembly GCA_029375565.1). Taxonomy (NCBI): domain Eukaryota; kingdom Metazoa; phylum Chordata; class Lepidosauria; order Squamata; family Gekkonidae; genus Gekko; species Gekko gecko. The sequence goes on along the minus strand of JAPDNY010000014.1, from coordinate 68,456,708 downwards.
GAGAAAAGCTATTGATGTACTCCATCCTCCATTGGAAGCGATACTGGGGTTCCTGCAAGAGAGCCTAGAGACAGGTCTCAAACCAGCCATGCTTAAAAAACAGGTGGCAGCATTGGCTACAGTAGTACCAATGATGAATGACTTTCAACTGACTGATCATCCTAACGTCTGATGTTTCCTGAGGAGCAACTCTTAAAAGTCCCCCCATGATTCATTGATTCCCCACATGGAGACTGCACATGGTACTGTCGGCATTGATTAAACCTCTGCTTGAACCAATTAAGGAGATACTTTTGCATTGGCTGCATATGAAAACTATTTTCCTTGTGACTGTCACCTTGGCCAGGAAGATTTCGGAATCAGATCCCTCCCCTGACGACACTGTGGGGGACCCAGACCCAGTGTCACCCAGTGAGGATCTAAAGCTCTATGCCGAACAGATGGCGTGGTTGGCTAAGTTGCTGGATACAGAGGTCACCTCCAGCAACCCTAAATTAAAGGGGGGGGAAATTGGGAAAACTGTACACAGAGTCACCTGGTATGATCGCCTTCCCTATTCATGAAGGTGTTGCAGACATCTCTAAAACACTCGAGCAAAAACCAGCCAGCATGGCAGCCACCTCCAAGAATGTGGTGAACGTGTACAGGGTTCAACAGGAGGGCCACTTTTGTTTAGCCACCCCTCTCCCCAGCTTCATCTCTCATACCTGAAGAGATGCAAGCAAAGCAACGTCTGGGAGTACATTCCTTGCCAGCAGAGAGAAAGGGGCAAAAAATTGATACACTCAGCAGAAATGTTTTCTCTTCAGCAGCATTCAACCTTCATATAGCTAGCTACAAGTACTATAATGGGAGGATACCAGTTATGCCTTTGGGAAAAGATGCCTGCATATACAGAATTGTTACCAGAGGACAAGAAACTCCTAGCAAAATTACTCCAAGCAGAGGCACTGTGTCTATTGAAGCAACAACTTAACATGGCCAGACATGTAGCTGATTACTCATCTAGAGCTATGGGTTTGGCCTTGTTCTCAGAGGGCACATGTGGTTACATAAGAACATAAGAGAAGCCAATGTTGGATTAGGCCAATGACCCATCTAGTCCAACACTCTGTCATACAGTGGCCAAAAATACCAGGTGCCATCAGGAGATCCACCAGTGGGGCCAGGACACTAGAAGCACTTCCACTGTTGCCCCCCCCCCAAGCACCAAGAATACAGAGCATCACTTGCCCCAGACTGAGAGTTCCTATCTATACCTGATGGACTTCTGCTCCATATGTTTCTCCAATTCCTTCTTGAAGTCATCCATGCTTGTAGCTGCCACCACCTCCTGTAGCAGTGAATTCCATGTATTAATCATTCTTTGGGTAAAGAAGGACTTCCTTTTATCTGTTCTAACCCAGCTGCTCAGCAATTTCATTGAGTGCCCACGAGTTCTTGTATTGGGAGAAAGGGAGAAAAGTACTTCTTTCTCTACCTGCTGTGTCCCATGCATAATCTTGTAAACCTCAATCATGTCACCCCTCAGCCGTCATTTCTCCAAGCTAAAGAGCCCCAAGTGCTTTAACTTTTCTTCACAGGGGAAGTGTTCCAACCCTTTTATCATTCTAGTTGCCCTTTTCTGCACTTTTTCCAATATCCTTTTCGAGGTGGGGTGACCAGAATTGTACACAATTACGCTCCACAGCCTTCCCTCTTGATACTTTACAGAAGGTGGAGGATCTCCCTTTCGAGAGTACAACACTTTGTGCCTCTTCAGCTGATGAATTTTTGTCACAGATCAAGAAGAACAAGCAGATGACTCGGTCATTTGGCATTACTGCCAATCCTGCTACTCCATACAGATTTAGACAGTTGTACCAATTCCATCACTCATACTTACCATGTTCTTGACACCAGCGGTGTTGCATATCATAGTATCCTGCACAAAACAGGCATAGACCCAATCTTAGGGGTAGGAACACCTCCCCACAACATCAGCCACTCCCTAAAGAGCAGCATCAGGTGCCAAAAGCATCTTTCTGACTAGCACTGATTGTGGATCAGTCACCTGCTGTCTTTAAAGACAGTGGCAAGAAATCACTCAGGATTCTTGGGTGCTATCTATTGTTAGTTTAGGGTACAGGTTGGAGTTTTGGCAATTATTACCCTTTCAGCATCCCAGTCAGGCTCTGAAAAATGTTATGCCCAAATTGTAGCAAGAGTTAGCATCTCTTATTACCAAAGGGACAGCACAAAAGGTCTCAGATCCTTCCACAGGGTTCTATTCCCATTTTTCTTGGTCTCTGAAAAGAATGGAGGCCATAGATCTGAGATACCTATTTTTTTTCCTGCATGTTAAAAAGTTCAAGATGTTGTATTTGGAGTTAGTTTTGCAACTGTTAACATTAAATTGTTGGGTCTGTATTCTTGACCTGCAAGATGCTTATTTTCATATACCCATTCATCCTCTCACTGCAGGTATCTGTGTTCTAGTATAAACAGGTTTCAAATCAGTATGGCCCTTTCATTTGGACTAGCAACAGCCCCAACGGTATTTTCCAAATGTACAGGTGTTGTTGTGGCACATTTAAGATCAAAAGGGTGTTCTAGTTACCCATAATTAGATGACTGGCTCATTGTGACACCTCCCATGAAGAGTTAGAGTCTCAGGTTTCATTCATTGTGCATACATGTCAAAAATTGGGGTTCAGGATTAATAGTAAGAAATCATGCCTCCAGCCACCTCAGAAAGTCCATTCATTGGAGCCATACTTGATGCCACAGTGGCCAGAGCTTTTCTACCAGTTGATAGAGCTTTGGAAATTAAGATGTTAGTTAATCATTTATCAGCCCTGTTCTTTCAGAAACTTTCAGGTGGGTTGGTCTGAAGCAGCAGAATAAAGATTGAGTCCAATGGCACCTTTAAGACCATCGAAGTTTTATTCAAAGTGTAAGCTTTTGTGTACAAAGCACACTTCTTCAGACAAATGGAACAGAATTTCCTCAAAGGTTATTTACAGGAAAAATGAGGGTGGGGGAAAACCATTAGGAGGGGGCACTCAGAGCCAATATGCATATGCAGAGCTGAAATTGGATCAGGTGGCCAGTAAGATCAATGCAAGGGTTAACAAAAAGATGTGCGAATGAAGTTAGAATCCAGCAGTACTCCCAAGACAAAGCAAGCTCAGCTTTGTGTACTTCTTTCAGAAACTGTTAGGCTTCTACCACAGCTACAACCCCGTACACACACCTGAAGATGAGACCATCACAAAACTGCTTTTTAAGTAGATTCTATCCAACGACGCACTCTCAGCATGCTAGGTTCACAGAACCCATGGGCATAGTGCAATAATTGGTTTGATGGAGATGCATGAGTAATCTCTCAGCTCAGATACCCTTTGGGGGTAAGGTCCCTCAGATCTCTTTTACCTCCAATGCATCATTACTAGGTTGGGGGGCTCTTTGTGGGCCACTGTCTGTTCAGGAGGTATGGTCATCTGTAGAAAGATGTTTCCACATTAATTTGTTGGAGTTGTGTGCAATACGTTACCTCCTTTGCAGAAATTACCAAGGGGAAGATTATTCAAGTCATCACAGACAATGCTATGGCAATGACTTACAAAATCGACAAGGAGGTATGATTTTGGCAGCTCTGTGCAGAAAAGCTACTGTAATCTGGGAGATAGTCATAACACAGAGATCCAACATCCAAGCAGTGCACGTAACAGGTACTGCGAACACCAGGGCAGACATCTTAAGCAGGATAGGACAGTTAGAACACGAATGGTCGTGGGGGGAGAATTACATCTTCCCAGTGTTCCAACAATGGGGTTTCCCTACCTTTGGACCTTTTGGTGTACTATGTGTGTGATGGTTTCTGTCTACCAAGAGATGCTGCAATCTGTACCACAAAACTAACTGGGAAGGGAGAGTGTAAATCTACAAATGAAAAGGTGGAAACTCTCCCCAAAAACTTTTAAAGACAAGTAATGATACTCATAGGAATATATTAAATATATTGAATATGTAAACATATACAGCACTTCAAAAGAATGTAATGCACATCATAGTTGCACAAAATGGGAACCCTTGAAGACTGATTATAAAGAAATTTATAAAGTGGATCAGAAACTCAGGGCTTCTTGTAACATAATCTTTTTTTTTAGATTTTAGTGTATTGAGACAAACATAAAAAACATACAAAAACAGAACATACGCATAAAACATACATGTTGGGGGGGAAACTTTTACATCATTAAGACATCTGTTATATTACTTCTTACAGTATCCATTTGCTGATTAATTACATAAGAAACAGTATCATTTGTTTATGGGATCTGCATATATATGTAGACAATTGCTATTATGTCTCTAGAGGAGTGACAAGTGGAGTGCCTCAGGGATCTCTTGTTTTGTTCAACATCTTTATCAATGATTTGGATGAAGGGATAGAGGGAATGCTTATTAAATCTGGAGATGACACTAAATCGGGAGGGGTAGCAAATACAATGGAAGGCCAAATCAGGATGCAGGATGATCTTGATAGGCTGGAGAACTGGGCTAAAACAATAAAATGAATTCCAATGGGAATAAATGTAAAGTTCTCATTTAGGTAGGAAAAATCAAATGTATCATTATTGGGTGGCAGTGGCAGTAGTATGTGTGAAAAGGATCTCGGGGTCTTAGTAGACCATATACTGAACATGAGTCAGCAGTGTGATGCGGCAGCTAAAAAGGTGAATGCCATTCTGGGCTGTATCGACAGAAGTAATTGCCCAGATCACATGAAATGATGGTATCACTTTATTCTGCTCTGGTTAGACCTCACCTAGAGTATTGTGTTCCGTTTTGGGCACCACAGTTTAAGAATGATATAGGCAAGCTGGAATGTGTCCAGGGAGGGGCAACAAAGATGTTTATGGATCTGGAGACCAAGGCTCTGGTCACATTGCAACTGACATGCGCTTTGTTCCCAGTTTATTTAAATCGGGAACATTTTTATTCGCATTGGGCTGTCTACATGCAGCCAGCCCCTCTTTCCCAGCACCCGCTTGCCTGCTGCTGCGCCGTCCTTCCAGGCGATCCTGCCGGCCACGGGGAGGCTTGGGCGGCTGCTGCTCCTGCCGAGACTTTGGGGGGGGTGCTGCCGCCGCCGCTGCCGCCATTGACCCACGAAAATAGGCTCCGCCGTCTCCGCCATCCCCCTTGCTGGCCCCATCCAGGCTGCCGTAGCCCCCACCTCTCGTTCCCGCCTCCAGGGCCGTCGTTGTGCATTGTTTTTTTTTTTTTAAAGCTTCTGGTTTGAGCGCTTGACTAAACATGCGCTTAATAAATCCATTATTAAACTTTAAATGGATTTATTAAGCGCATGTTTGCTCAAGCACTCAAACCGGAAGCTTTTAAAAAAAAACAAAAAAACCCCCAAGAACGTTCAGATGGCCCTAATCGCAACCCTTGCGAGAGAGGGGCTGTCCACATAGGCGAAATCGCGCAATCAAAGCGGAAGTGCCAGGAAAACACTAGTTTCTCCAGGGGTCAGGAAAACCCGGAAGCATTGCGCGAGTAAGCCCGCTTCGCGGCGGGAGGCGGATTGGCCCGTGTGAACGTGAAACTGACATGCGCAAGTAAACAGCAGCGAATCCCGATCAAAACGGCAGTGTAACCACACCCCAAGTCCTGTGAGGAAAGGCTGAAGGAGCTGGGTATGTTTAGCCTGGAGAGGAGATGACTGAGAGGTGATGTGACAGCCATCTTCAAGTAGAGAGGATAGTGTGAAGTTGTTTTCCGTTGCCCCAGAAGGTCGGACCAGAACCAATGGGTTGAAATTAAATCAGAAGAGTTTTCGGCTAAACATTAGGAAGAGCTTCCTGACAGAGCGGTTCCTCAGTGAAACGGGCTTCCTCGGGAGGTGGTGGGCTCTCCTTCTTTGAAGGTTTTCAAACAGAGGCTAGATGGCCATCTGACAGTAATGCGGATTCTGCGAACTTAGGCAGACTTTGAGAGGGAGGGCAGGAAGGGTGGCCTCAGTGCTTAGTTGGAATGAATGAAATTTTATTACAGCATCCAGCCAGAGCAATCTGAGGGGCACCAAAATAAAATATTATGAAATATATAATATAAAAATATAGAATACACATAACAGATTCACTAAAAAACACACTAAAAAGGAGAGATTTGCAATTTTACAAGTTAAGCTCTTGTACTCTTCGAATGCAACAGCATGCCACCTAAAATTTAGCCACAATCTTAGTAATAGAGTGATTTTAATCAGATAACAGTTTATTACGACGATCCAAGTCTGTCTGCCCAGGCATCTCTTCAAAAAGAGGTTGAATCAATCTATCTCAAACCTCATTGTACCACTTACATCTGAACATGTGTTCAATAGTTTGTATCTCCCCTAACTCACATTCACAAAGTCTCTGTATAAGGGGAACTCTTCTATATCTGCCGTCGTGCACTGCAGAGGGGAGAGCCTCACATCTAGCTACCGTGAAGGCTTTCCTATATTTGTTTGTATCAAGGTGTGTTAGATATGCCCAGCAGGAACTCATTTGTAGAAAAAGCCCAGCAGGAACTCATTAGCATATTAGACCATACATTTAACAGCACAGCTCATTAGCATATTAGGCCACACCCCCATGTTACCAGACGTGTGGTCACCCAGCCACACCCACCTTTTGCTTCTTATTCTGCTTACCTTGTTTGTTGTCAAAACCCAGGGCCTTTTTTGTAGCAGGAACTCCTTTGCATGTTAGGCCACACAGCCCTAATTTCTGCTACTGGGTGTGGCCTCTTATGCTAATGAGTTCCTGCTGGGCATGGCCAACTCAGGACCCAGCCGTTCCTGTGCGTTCCTGTCCAAAAATAGCCCTGGATATGCCATTGGGACTGAATGATATCTAATTTGATTAGGCACTCTGAATTTAGGATATCTATCAAGATCCGCTTGTTTCTCTATATCCCTTTTTCTCTGTTTGAGAGCTAACTTAGCCTGATCCCAGCTCATAACTAGAATCGCTTGAGGGGAGAATCCAAGTAATTGTAATTTATTGTGCACTGAAGGATAGCTCTAAGGAATTTTGTTTGAACCCTCTCAAGAGGGGCAAAACTGGAAGAAGAGGGGCCAACAAGTGCCATAGAGCATTTGTGTGACTTCCTTTGCCTGAAAAAGTTTTTGGGCAGCTGGAACGAAAAGAGCCCCTTTTGTATAATAAAACTTAAGAATGTTATTGGCAGTTCTTTCACCTTGTGTCGCCACATACTGTATGTGGCCATTTTTGGCCCCTGAAGATGGAAGGGCGATGCCTAAATGTTCAAAACAGGAGACCTGCTCAATGGGCTGCCCTTTAATAGACCAGGTCCTTTTCTTTTGTCTGGTGCCAAAGGCCATAACCGTGGTCTTTTGGTAATTAATTTCAAGTTCCTTCTTCATGCAAAAGTCTGCAAATCTCCTGAGAGCTCTCCTAAGGCCCACGGGTGTTCTAGCTAACAGTACGGCATCGTCTGCATACAAAAGGACAGAGATGTGCCATAGTGCTTAGTTCCCGTGGCCCTTTCTTACACGCCCAGGGCAGTGCTGATTGCCACTCTGGAGTCAGGAAGCAGTTGTTCTCCAGGCCAGTTTGGCCCTGGGGATCCTGGAGGGGCTCCCCCCCCGTCTCCTAGAGCATTGGAGATGTGCGGGTGTCATTGGGGGTGTGGAGGGGGACCTATTTGTGAATTCTCTGCTTTGTGCGGGGGTTGGACTAGATGACCCTGGAGGTCCCTTCCAACTCTTATAATTCTATGACCTCCTAAAAAAACAAAACACTTCCAACCAATCATAGTTGTAGCTCTCCAATCCAGTCTATTCCAGTCAAGACAAGTAATAACCAGTCCCCTCCAATTCCGTATATTCTTCAGTCAGTAGGAAAAGTATTCTTCAAAACCCTTTTATTTTCTTTAAGCTCCCTCCATAAGTAATATTTCTCTTCCCTGGTTTTTCTTTTATCTTTGAAGTCTGATATTTGAACCAAGACTTCCCTTTCCTCACTTTTGCATAAATAACTTCACTTCGCAGTGTACTTAGCAGTGCAGAAAAGACACTAAGGCAATGTCCAGCCTTCCTCCCTCCCACTGTAAGAATCCACTGGCCAAGAGACCAGTTGCTACCCAGATCGGTGGTAATCTATGCTTAACATATATCGGGTGTCATATTCTTTAAATTAACCAGTAACCACAGGTAGAGTTTGAGTCTTGCTTCCTGTCTGCACTGGCACTGTTTGATCTTCAGTACCTGCCAAGAATATTGACAATATATACTTACAAAAGAAGGCTTTCTGTCATATGAAGGAATGAGAAAATCTTGCCGGCATGAGCTGTCTTTGAATAAATAGTTGGTCAGCAATGCTCCCTCTAAGCTGAGTTAGTGTGAGCTAGCTCAGTCTTTTAGTCTTCATCTCACACATTTTTGTCTTAGCTCTGGAAGGATGGCTCCAGAAGAGCAAACTAATTTATGCAGTATCCAAATCACTCCCTCACAGCTTTAATGCCAGTAGCTCACAAGGTAGAATTTTTGCTCACAAGACTCCACAGCTTAGAGGGAGCATTGCTGGTCAGAGTCTATTATATGCATACATTTTTTCCTTGTATATAAAAGTGAAATTACCTAGCTGGGTCCTAGGGATCACCTCCTAGGCTGACCTACTGGAATCGCTAGTAACATCTTCCAATATGTTCGTTTTTTGCAGACCATGCTAACTGCCATATCAATGAGTGCAATAGCAACAAATGGTGTAGTTCCAGGTAATTACAAGTTTTACTTTTCTCTTAAAATGTTCAGTGCATTTTGTATGTGATCCTTGGATATATGTAAAATGTTATCACTACTGTGGAATATAGAGGATGTGAGTAGGAAGCAAGGTGCCTCTCCGCATCCTGTGTCTGCCGCCTTCCTCACCAGAAGGGCCCCCCCAAAACAAGGAAGCACCCTCCCTTCTGGGCTGTGGCTTGGTCTGGGCTATCTCTGCCCGTGTTACCACGGCTTATTGTGGCAGAACAGCCTGGACCTGTGGTCCTCAACCAGTGGCACATGCGTCACTGTTGGGACACAGATGTCATCTAGATGGGACAGAGCTTTTCTAAACGTTACTAAGAATGTGCTTGCCATCAATTCCAGTGGCCTTCTGGCATGCTGGCAGTAGTATCGGAATGCCTGTAAACATATAACGGCCCTTCTTGACAAAGGTGGGATTTTTATGCCTATCATGATGCGATCTGGGTCCTTGATAGAGCTGTCGGTAAGACATAAGATACAAAAGGATGAGAGCTGTTGTGCAAAACTGTGCCAAGGAATGTAGGGGGAACCTCTTCCTGCAGTGCTGCTTTCACCAGACGAGTTGATTACTTGCATGTGTGAGCACCTTTCTGCTCTTTTCATGGTGGCTGCGTTGTAGCCCATGGAGCTCGGCTGCCCCACGAGGTCAACAGTGAACGGGGCCTTCTATTCCTTCTCCACCACACAGTCCATACATCAGTGGAGATGGAGGCACTTCCATCCCCTACGTATATTGTAAGAATCAGTGTGATCTTGCCTCCTAGAGGAGCCTGCCCCAATGAACGTCCCATGTGTCCAAGCAATAGCAGCTAGGTACTTTGTTGCATGCGTGGCATGCAGAATACACAATAAAACTTTGTGCAGTCATTCACTGCATACCAAATAATTTTCACAATTATTTTTATAATATAAATATAATTAAAGAAATTACAGTCTCTCTTTGGAGTGCACTTTTATTTCAGAGAGTAAATGTTTCATTATATGTAATACATAATATGTAGTACATAATATGTAATAGTTGGAGTATAAACCTTCAAAGCCATTTAGCATCAGGCACTATTTTTCTGTGCTTTGACATATGACGGCAGAATTACGTATACATTTGTGTTAACAGGAAGTATTAGCAATAGATCCATGGTTAGATAAAGTCAGTGTTACTTAACTCTGCATGTATCTGTGAGCAGAGTTGCTGCCTAAGGCTGTGAAATCCGGCAGTTCCAATTAAACTCCCTATACAAATGCTAAATGTAAGCATAAGGAAGTTAATATTTTATTAAGTTGTCGCACTTTTCTGCAATTCCATTCCTTATTCCATAGTACTGAACAAATCTGAACAAAGAGTTGCCACTTAAGCAGTTTCCCCATCTTTTCTGATGCTCTGGTCTCTCTATACTAACAGTTGTATAAATCAACTAATTGTAAATTCAGGGGTAACTCCATGGCAGTTGCTTTGCTTTGTGTTGCTTTTGTGACACAAATCAAATGCAGAGCGCAGCCAATACTGTTGCGAGTTTTTAATCTCTCTCTCTCTCTCTCTCTCTCTCTCTCATAGTGAAGTTGAGAGCTCTGGGAGGAAATGTTTTCTTCCAAGTTTTCTTCCAAGTTTGATCTCACAAATGCCTCATACAGCATTAAATCACTACTTCTCCAACCTGCATTTATATCTAAGGCAGTATTTTCACACTTCCGATAATGGAAGCACAGGGTTGTACGCTGATCTAAAATTGGATGCCCACTTCATTCTTCACTCAGCTACCTTTCACCAGTTCCCGGGAAGGCAAGCAGGCAGCTACAGGACAGCTGTGTTAATATTGCCTCCTGGAGTTCTGCACTCCCCTTCCCTTGCTCGGGGGCTCAGGGGCTCAGGGACTGGAACGGGTGTTCTGGTAATGCGGCAGGGAGCCTCCCTGCATCGAGGAGTTCCCTGTGCAGACTTTCTTCCCTTGGGATGATGTTGCTCTCAATATACTAGCATGGGGCAAACTACACAATATGTGTGAAGCGAATCTGCTCAGGGGACACCACAGCTGTGTCACACGTGTTTTGTAGGTTGGCCCTTAGTAGGAATCTACATGTACTGATATTACAGCAACATGTCCTAGTTTGGGTAAGAGGTTGAAATTAATGGAATACTTGGATATTTATGATTCTTTCTCAGGCCCACATCTCAAAAAGGATATTATAGCATTGGAAAAAGTGCAGAAAAGGGCAACTAGAATGATAAAAGGGTTGGAACACTTTCCCTATGAAGAAAGGTTAACATGCTTGGGGCTCTTTAGTTTGGAGAAACGACGGCTGAGGGGTGACATGATTGAGGTTTATAAGATTATGCATGGGACAGAGCAGGTAGAGAAAGAAGTACTTTTCTCCCTTTCTCACAATACAAGAACTCATGGGCACTCCATGAAATTGCTGAGCAGTAAGGCTAGAACAAATAAAAGGAAGTACTTCTTCACCCAAAAATACATGGAATTCACTGCTACAGGAAGTGGTGGTGACTACAAGCATGGACAGCTTCAAGAGGGAATTAGATAAACATATGGAGCAGAAGTCTATCAGTGGCTATTAGCCACCAGGTATAGATAGGAACTCTCAGTCTGGGGCAAGTGATGCTCTGTATTCTTGGTGCTTGGGGGGGGGTCAACAGTGGAAGGGCTTCTAGTGTCCTGGCCCCACTGCTGGACCTCCTGATGGCACCTGGTATTTTTGGCCAGTGTGTGACAGAGTGTTGGACTGGATGGGCCACTGGCCTGATCCAACATGGGCTTCTCTTATGTTCTTAAATCAAATGGCTTCAACAGCACATCTTTTAATATGAATATTTATAATACCTGGAAGGCTTCTGAGCTTCCTTTGGGCTCCCCAGTGTTACTTCTTGACATGACCATCCTCACTGGAGATGCTGTTTTACAGGAAATGGCTTGCCAATCACCAGCTTAGTACTACTTGATAGCTACCTTTTTATGCTCCAAACAGTATGATATCCAATTAGCCAGAGCATGGCACAGCAGGAGACCATTTGCTGTTGGTGGATTATCTAGGCTTTTTTTTTAGTGGCTGCTTTCTAATATTACATTGTGTGTATCATCTCCTTCAAGGCGTTAATAAAGTGGGTGTCCCTAAATGGAAAGGGAAAGGGAACAATGGGAAGTGGTAGAGAGGAACAAGGACATCTTGAAAGGGGCATTCATATTTGCAGGGGTTTTGCCATAGCTGAAACCCTTTCATATGTAGCAAGTGACTTTGTTGTGGTGCCTGTCTGCTATCACACTTTCCTTGAAAGCAAGGAGGGTGTGTTTACATTCATACCTCACAGGGTACATGCTGTTTGATGAAGGCAGTAATCTGCTTTTCAAAAAATGTGAAGTGGGCTGGGGAACCCACTGTGACTTCTGTAGGAACAGAACTTGTTCTTCTGGAACTCTCTTAATGGTGACATGATGATCATGGTTGACCTTTATAAACCAGTCAGAATTCTCTGTTTTAACTCCAGTTCAATGGCCTAATAAGACATGAAAATAATTTTATAGTGTTTATTGAAGCCGTTATTCTTCTGACTACTGAAATCTAATGCAGCAATACTTCTGATTCCTGAGATTTCATCTGGCATAGCTACAGCGTACTTGAACAGTTCATGGGCTGGACAGCTGTAAACACAGCTAATTACCTGGATCCGTTTCAGCCTGAGTGCTGAGTAATCAGATTGTTTGTGTAATTGACAACCTAGAACAGGCAACTTTTACAGGACAAGTGTGACTTTATTTATACTTCTGGACCTCTCAACAGTGTTTGATACTTTATAGTTGCTGTAGATTTTCCAGGTTGTGTGGCCATGGTCTTGGCATTGTAGGACCTGATGTTTCGCCAGTAGCTGTGTCTGGCATCTTCAGAGGTATAACACAGAAAGATGGCGTACTCTCTGTGTCAAGATGAGCAGAAAAATGGTAGGCAGGTAATTTATATCTACCCTGGAAGGTGGGGTAGAGCTGAGTCATTGTCTTGTAGTAGTTCTCCAGGCTATGAACATGCTAATGGAGGAGCTTTCCTGAGGAGGTTCTTTTGTCTATGGATTTGTCAGGTATCCCAGGGGAAGAGGAGACGGTAATTGATGTATCTGTGTGCTGGTGTGGAATGTGGGGAGGTGACGACGTTGCCTGGGAGACTGGGCTATATCTCACCTCGCCAGGCCAGAGATGGCCTTGGAGCCAGGCTATTCGTCTCCTTTCGCTTTCTAAAGACAACAGCTAGGCCTGGGAGCTTTCAGGTAGTGGGAACGTAATAATTTAGTGCTTTATAGCTTTCCCGCGCGTGCGCTAACCATCTATTGGTAGAGGGGTGGGGGCTCCTTTTCCCCTTGGTGTATAAACCCCAATGCTTCATGTATCCAAGTTATTCTTAACAGTGCTTCTGTTCTAGTGACCTAGTATTGCAGTCTAATAAATACTATCCTTGTTTCAATGAATAAGGCCTGGTGTTTGACTGTCTAACTGAGGACTCTGACAGGATTGTTTCCTGAGGAGGTTTCCTGTTTCCTGAGGAGGTTCTTTTGTGAGTGGAATGGCTATTGAAACTCTAATCCTATCTCTGGTGCTATTGTCAGCTGTAGAGCATTTTGTGTTTTTCAGGAAAGGAAACCATGCCCTATTTATTGTTAAACTCTTCTTTCCTGTTGAAATTGTGTTTATGTTTATGAATTTCATTGGCTTTCCTGTGTAATCTGACATGGTATTTGGAAGTGTTATCCAGTCTTTCAGTGTTTTGGAACCAAATGCTGTGTCCTGTTTGGGTTAGGCTATGTTCAGCCACTGCTGATTTTTCAGGTTGGCCAAGTCTGTAATGTCTTTCATGTTCTTTTATTCTTGTCTAAATGCTACACTGTGTGGTCCTGATATTCACTTGTCCACAACTGCATGGTATGTGGTATACTCCTGCAGAAGTGAGGGGGTTTCTCCTGTCTTTTGCCAATCGTAGCATCTGTTGTATTTTTCTGGTAGGTCTGAATACTTTGTCAAAGGCTTTCACGGCCAGAGTTCATTAGTTGTTGTAGATTTTCCAGGTTGTGTGGCTGTGGTCTTGGCATTGTAGGACCTGACTGTACAGGTTTTTTTTCTTCTCCCTCACCTCAGTCCAGGAGTGAGAGAGACCAAAATTCCGCAACCTGCCAGCATGTACAGGATTTGCGCTCTCACCCCAGTCCAGGGATAAGAGGCACAATCCCACAAGCTTCAGGAATACTTAATTCAGTAGTCTGCCACCAGGACCTCCTGCAAAGAAGGTTCCCAACTCAGACAGGAGCAGAGGTCCCACCTCCTGTCTAGTCTCTGGGAATTAATAACTTATCAGCTCTGTGCCAGAGCTGCAGACAAGTACTTAACACACAATGGTAGCCTTCTAGGGGAACAGCTTAAGCACAGGATCCAGGCTTAGAGTCTGGTTGCAACATAGGAAACAAACTCAGATAATATTGATTAGATATTATATTTATTCAGGGCATAAGCATGCATATATCATAAGACTTGCAGAGTTAGGAAAACAAATAATATCTATAGCTTGTTCAGCTCTAACTATACATAGAGGTATTCATAGTTACCAGCTTCCAGATGTATCAGATGATTCAATGTGCAAATAATCCAGGTTTCTCCAGGGAATTTTAAGCAGAAATTCCATTATGCTGTTGGGAACCAAGTCCAGCTTAAGTTACCTTGTAGTCAAAGTCCATGTTCTCTCTCAGAAAGGAGCTCTCTTTCCAAGAAAACTTCTCCCATCTTCCCATAGGGTGATCACAGTTCCCTCCTTTTCCCATCATAATTGAATATGGCCATTTATCCAATCATGAGGGGGTGAAGGGGTGTGCCCAAATCTCTGAGTCTATGTGACAGCAGTCATGTCAGAGAAGGTTTGATGTGTTAATGTCTTGGGACAGCTGTGTCCCAAGCCTGGGAAGGTGCCTGAATGTCTCTCTCTTCCCACCAAAGGTGTCAATATGGGTATGAAGCTTGGCCATCTGTGCAGGCCATCTGCTCAGGTGACAAAAGTTACATGGACATGTTACCAGGGGGAATTCAGGACAGGCTTTTCCTATACACTGACGTTTCGCCAGTAGCTGTGACTGGCTTCCTCAGGGGTGTAACACCTTTTCTGTGTTACACCTCTGAGGATGCCAGTCACAGCTACTGGCGAAACATCAGGTCCTACAATGCCAAGACCATGGCCACACAACCCGGAAATATAGTATTTAGTATTCAGCAACTAAAGGTCTGAATACTGTTTGTAGGTTGTGTTTTTTCATAAGTTTTCCCATCTGATCAGTGATTCCTTTGATATATGGCGAAATCACTGATCACATTTCTGGGAGACTGCTTTTCCTCAGTTGTTTGTTTTACCTTTGGTTTAATCGCTCTTCTGATTTTATTCTTGGAGTAGCCGTTTGCCTGAAGTGAGTGGTGTAGATGATTTAGTTCACTGTTAAGAAAGTGCAGTTCAGGGCTTCCGGTCGGAGTTAAAATGGCGAGTTGACACACTCTGCAAACTGTGCAGGGTGGACGATAGCCCCTTTTGACAGTTTGGACCCTTTTCTGGTCCAACGCAGCACTCCCCAGGCGGGGGGGGTGGCAAGCAAGCAGCTAAGTCCAAGCGGGAGTTGAGATTGGTGTGGGCAGGCTTCGGAGGAAGTCTGTTTATGCTTTGATCCCCTCCCACGGAACGGGCAGTTGCGAGACAACACTACAGGAGCTAATCGGGCTGACAATATAAACCCGTCATCTACCGACCTCTTTACCATCAAAGTCAACATTAAGTTAAGAAGAAGCAATGCGAAACCCGAGATCGAACTGTAAGGTAACAAAGAACTTTTGCTTACCGGTTTGAAGACATAGAGAGATTTGAATCAAGCGGCTTAGCGTACAAAAGCATTTCTGATGTAATCCGCTTTGTTTGGAACTGAAAGAAGCTTTCTAGAACGTGAAAATAGCGAAAAAGAAACTTTTGTTTTGCATTCCTGTGGTCAGTTAGAGATTAACGGCAAGCTGTAAAAACGAAACTGATGTGAATCTGTGCTACCAAAAACAAGTTCCGGCTGAGACAAGACGAGCTTGGGGCAAGAGAGGCATTTCAAAAGACTGAGTCACCGGAAGGAGTAGGAAGAGTTAGTGCGCTGCACAGGAAGTTGGATTTTTGGGACGGACACCAAACCGGAAGTTATAAAATAGCCTACTCTTGCCAAAAAACCATAGAGAAATTGCGCCCGCCATTTTGAGGAGGACTAAGTTTTTTAAAATTGAATTTGAACTATAAAATTAAAGAGAAGAAACATATAAAGGCGGCGGTTTGACGGAATACTTAGAAGAAAAGAGATTTGGTGACATTTAAAAGTTTTCAAAACGGATTTGAGGCCAAGACAAAGGGCCGCCTCTACATCAAGTCCCAGAATGGCAGCAAAGGACAAAAAAGAATGGCAGGCAGCAATAGAGGCTATGGAGAGGAGGAGGATGGAGGCAGTGCAGAATCTTGGAAAACAAATGGAATTACAGACTAAGCAAATGGAATTATAGATGAAACAACAAATGGAAAAGCAATTGGAGAAAATGGAACAAGTCCAAGTGCAAGTACAAGAGAAGATTATGGCAGATATGAAAGAACTGGTCCTTGCAGAAGTGGCAGAGTTTAAAAAAGATACAGAAGAAGTCAAAAAAGAAGTCCAAGGTCTAGCAGCTAAGTCGACGGAGCTAGAACAAAAAATTAAAAATACTCTCCAGGAGAATACAAGGTTAGAATCTATGATGGAGTACAGAGCTATACAAAACCACCTGAGGCTAAGAGGAATTGAGGAGGCAGAAGACCAAGATATAGGCGCGTTGGTAATAACAACATTGACGGCATATATTGGTGAGGATCAAGGAGATCTAGACTCAGATTTCGACTTAATTTACAGAGTAAACTCAACATATGCTCAGAGGAAAAAATTACCCAGAGATGTCATTGTGCAGTTTGTGACAAGAAAAATGAAGGGGGATATTTTCAAGAAGCAATTCACACAACCGTTAGAAATCGATGGCAAAAAGATAATAATATTAAGAGAAATCCCAAGGGTGATGTTGCAAGACAGAAAGAAATACAAAAAATTGGTCGACAAATTAAAGGCAATGGGAATTAGATTCAGATGGGAAATACCTCAAGGATTGTCATTTACATATAATTCAGTGAGATTTACGATCGAATCAGAAGGAGACCTGTATAGGTTTAAAGAAAATAATTTTGAAGAATTTTTGGATATATAAATCAAGACACCATGGATTACAAATTGCTATCTTGGAATGTAAATGGACTTAATTCACCTAACAAAAGAAAATTAGTAAATCATTGGCTGGAAAAACAAAAGAGCAATATAATTTGTTTGCAGGAAACTCATATCAGAAAACAGGACTATAAATATGTGATAAATAAGAAATTGGGAGAAGAATTTTTTTCACTAGCGACTAAAAAGAATAAAGGAACAGTGATCTACATCAAAAAAGAATTGGAACCCAAGCAAATTTTTGTGGACAATGATGGGAGGTATATTGGAGTAGAAGTAATGATACACAGGAAAAAGACTTTGATTGTAAATCTGTATGCACCCAATGGAGCTAAAGAAAATTTTTTCAAAGATTTGACAAATGAGATGGAACAATTAACTTATGATCAGGTTATCTTCGCAGGAGATTTAAATGGTACAGTGAACAATTTACTGGACAGACGTTCAAAAAAAGTTGGAGATGCGGCGAGGAAATTACCAAAAATTTTCTTTAAACTGATGAGACAAGAGAAACTGGAGGATGTTTGGAGAAAATGGAATCCCAAAGCAAAAGAATATACTTTTTACTCTAATAGACATGACTCTTTTTCAAGGATTGATATGATTTGGATGTCAGAGGAGTTGGCATCAAAGACTCAAAAGATTGAAATCTTAACAAAAAATAATTCTGATCACAGCCCCTTACTTTGGATGTCGAGAGAAAAACCTAAACAATTATATTGGAAAATTACTTACTTACTAGACAGAAAAACAGTTAATGAGACATTGCGTAGGGAAACACAGAACTTTTTTGAAACAAATTTGAACAAAGGTACGGAATTACAAATCGTGTGGGATGCATATAAAGCGGTCATAAGGGGACTGCTTATTTCATTAAACACTAAAGATAGAAAGCAAAGACTGCAACAACAAAATGATTTACAGGAAAAGATCCGACAGAAAGAAAAAGAGTTAAAGAAAAAGCCAGGGAAGAAAAAGATTATAAGGGAAATTCACATGTTACAAGACCAGCTAAATGTATTGTCAAATCGAGAATTGTATTGGAATTTAAAGAAGTTACAGCAGAAATCGTTTGAGGGTGCTAATAAACCTGGAAAGTTCTTAGCATGGCAACTGAAAAATAGACGTGAAAGAAATTTTATAAACAAAATAATAGAAGACGGAAAGGATATTGTGGACTTGAATGGCCTAAAGAGAGTCTTTTTCAATTTCTACGCCAAACTGTTTCAAAAGAAATGTATTGATTCACAGAAACTTAAGAAATATTTGGAGAATATTGAAGTACCAACATTGGGACAACAAATGAAAGAAGTGCTTAATGGTCCAATTAAAAATGAAGAAATTGTCAGTGCGATAGAAGAAGCAAAATTGCGGAAAGCTCCAGGTCCAGATGGATTTACTGCAAAATTTTACAAAAAATTAAAGGATGAGCTAACCCCAATTTTTGTACTTTTGTCAAATGAAATAAGAGAGACAAAACGGATTCCAGAGTCATGGAAAGAAGCAAATATCTCGCTTATACCCAAAGAAGGTTTAGACCTAACCGATGTGAAGAATTACAGACCAATATCCCTCCTGAATAATGAATACAAATTGTTTGCTAAAGTAATTTCTGAAAGGTTGAAAAATTATTTGAAAGATGTTATAACAGAAGAACAAGCTGGTTTTCTACCGAATAGACAAATCAGAGACAATTTAAGAGTGGTGATAGATGCAATTGAATATTGTGATAAACACCCTGAAAAAGAAGTTGGATTTCTCTTCTTGGATGCAGAAAAAGCTTTTGATAATTTGAACTGGGACTTTATGCTGCAAGTGATAGAGAAAATGGAAATAGGTCAATCTTTTAAAAATATGATTACTGCAATTTATTCAGACCAAAAAGCGGCATTGAACATAAATAAAGAAAAAACAGAATATTTTAAAGTGCGAAAAGGGACCAGACAAGGCTGCCCCCTATCTCCACTATTGTTTATTTGGATATTGGAAGTATTATTGGGGGAAATAAAAGAAGACAAGAATATTAAAGGACTGACAACGAGAGGCTTTACATATAAATATAGAGCTTTTGCGGATGATGTAATGTTTATGATCCAAGATCCAATAGATAATATACCACGACTGATGCAAAAAATTAAAGATTTTGGAGACTTGGCCGGCTTTTATGTCAACAAAAGTAAAACAAAGGTGATGTGTAAAAATATGATGAAACAGAAGCAAATGGAACTTCAGGAGAAAATCCAGTGTGAAGTGGTTACAAAGACAAAGTATTTAGGGATTGAATTGACTATGAAAATATAGATTTATTCAAAAATAATTATGAAAAAATTTGGTATAAGATTCAACAAGATATGAAAAAATGGGACACTTTGAATTTATCACTAATGGGAAGGATTGCAACAGTCAAAATGAATATTTTGCCTTGGCTAATGTTTTTGTTTCAGACTATCCCAATACTACGACAAAGTAAGATACTGGATGGATGGCAGAAAGAAATATCAAAATTTGTGTGGGCAGGAAGGAAACCAAGAATTAAAATGAAAATTTTATGTGACGCTAAGGAAAGAGGAGGACTTCAACTACCAAATCTTAGACTTTACTACGATGCTATCTGCTTAACGTGGATAGAACAATGGATTAACCTTGAAAATATGAAGTTGTTGTCGTTAGAAGGTCATGATAACAAGTTTGGATGGCATGCGTATTTGTGGTACGAAAAATCTAAAATCGACAATTTTTTTAAACACCACTTTATTAGGCGATCACTGTTCGAGACTTGGATGAGATACAAAAAATTCTTTTATGAAGAACGACCACTTTGGATAGTACTGGCAGAAGTGTTCAAACCATATTCAAGACATGAAGGATTAGATTGGTTACCGTATAGAAATCTTTTAAAATCTGATGGGAAAAGTTTTGTTATGAGAGACAGAGATGATGTGGAATTTGATTATGATTGGTTGAATTATAGACAGATCTATGATTTGTTTAAAACTGATAAGAGAAAATATGGCTTTAGGGCAAAGAATAATGAAATTGAGACTATATGGGTGGAAAAGGGAAAAAAATGATTTCAAAAATATATAAGGTTTTATTGAAGTGGTATACAGAAGATGAAATTGTAAAAGAACAAATGATAAAATGGGTGGTAAATGTAAATAATGAAATAACTATGGCATCATGGGAATGTTTGTGGAAAAAGTCAATGCAAATTTCAACTTGTGTTAATGTTAAAGAGAATTGTTATAAAATGATGTATAGATGGTATATGACTCCAAAGAAAATTGCTAATATAAATGAGAGTATGTCTAGCAAATGTTGGAAATGTAGAAAGAAAGAGGGCTCATTTTATCATATGTGGTGGACTTGTGATAAAGCCATGAGTTACTGGTCAGAGATTCATAATAAAATACAGAAGATTCTGAAATGTACTTTTAAGAAAGATCCACAAATCTTGTTGTTAGGTCTTAAACTGGAAGAATTAAATGTAACCAAGAGAACATTGTTATGGTACTTGGTCACAACAGCTAGAATGACTTATGCACAATTTTGGAAACAAGAAAAGATTCCTGAAACATGGGAATGGATTAAGAAGATGCTTTTTATGGCTGAAATGCACAAAATGACAAGAAAGCTTAATAACGAAGAAGATGAAGCATTTTTTGAAGAATGGAAAGATTTTAAAGACTATCTTGAGAAAAATTGGGATGTTAAAAATAGATTGATTTGCTTTGACAGTTATTAAGGAGAAAATAAGAAAAAGAACGATAAAATTGCTAAAATGTTACCTAATTTGATAATGGAAATGACATATTTTGTGAATGGTAATTAGATAATAGAGTTTATAAGGGGGTAAGAGCATTGCGGGAAGCCTTGTACTGGGGGGAGTGGGGAGAAAAGAAAATAGGTATGTGATATCTATAAGATGGAGTTTTAACTATGTGAAACATATCTTATAATAAAATGTTTTTAAAAAAAGAAAAAAAAGAAAGTGCAGTTCACATACCCGTCTTGATTGATCATAATGGCAAACAGAGGAGAGCCGTAGCCCATCAAGCCCCCCCCAAGTCAGATATGAAACACTTTCCTGGATTATAAAATTGAAAACTGAAAGAGGTTTTGTAACAGTGATGTCTGTAACACAAGTTCATATTCACAGCTCATGTTTCCAATTAAGGATTGAACTGATGCCCCAGTTCTTTCCTTTCCCCTGAAAATCCTAGGAATTGAAGTTCTGTGGGGAAGACCTCTGGATCTCCAACATTGAACTCTCAGCTCCCTTACCCAGTTTATGGTTCCCTGCATTATCAGGAGAAAAACCGTGACAGACCAATCTGCGTGCATGACGTAGATGGGGCACCATTTAAACTGGATTGTAGAAAAGTTAGACTGAAGAAACTGCCTATAGTTGCACTGTTGGATTCCTTGTTCTAGACGTGTTTTTGATAGTTCCATTGTTCTGTTTTCTGGGGTATTTAAAAATATTTCAGAGCTTTATGTGAGCAGACTGAGGTGAGGACAGTTCATTTGGGGTTCCAAGTGTTTCGCTGGCTATTATCTCACTGTCAGGAGAGCCATTTGGACCTGCCTCCCCACTAGAACAGTGACTGAAATGAGGCGAGCTTGGTGTAAATCATGCAAGAGATGCAGCAGGCAGCTCTTCTGGGCTCATTATTTGGACTTAGGGGAACATTTTGATTAATTTATTGTTTGTAGCACATGATCCGTTCTCTCTGTTATGCCCTGACATGCAGTTATAGACCACATATTTTCATTTTGTATTAAAATTTATTTTATATCATAAGAATTCATGAAGAAGAGCAGTGGGTTTTTTATCAGCACTTTAGCAAGTTGTATGCATGAATGGTGGTTAGCTTCAGCTAACAAATATTTACATTTAGATTACTTCTCCTAAAATATTTTCCTCCCTTACTAGGTAGTTCTTGAAATGATAATCTCAGTCAGTTGATTATGTTTACAATTTCTCTGAGCAAGTCGACTTTTCAGCATGCTACACATCATTTAGAGGTCAAGTTTAACCTAGCAGTGTGAATATATTTGAATGTGCCTTCTGCATTATATACTTAATTGGTGTTTATTTCACAGCCGGTGGCTCATACTACATGATCTCAAGGTCATTGGGGCCAGAGTTTGGCGGAGCCGTAGGCCTCTGTTTTTACTTGGGCACAACATTTGCAGGGGCTATGTATATCCTTGGCACAATTGAAATTCTGCTGGTAAGTTTGAAGTTCTGTCCTATCTTTTTTATCTGATCTGTTTAATTTCTACCCTGGTTTTGACCTAGAAGGATCCCCAAGGTGGCTTACGTAGGTCAATAAAATGCAATTAATTTAGCTGTGCTTCCACCTTCTTGGCCTCATACCCCAAATTGTGAGTATTCCTATCCCCTTGAATGCCGTATGACTCTCCCACCTGCTTGCAGTTGGACAGTTAGTTGACAGACTGTTCTTACGGGATTACTGTCTTCTCACTGTCCTAGAGCAGAGATGGAGGAGGAGGAGACAGGTGACTCAGAAAAGAGGTGTGTCGTGTTGATGGTTGAAAGGATGGTTGCCTGGCTGGTGCTTCTTTTCACTGTCCCAAGAGCAGGGAGCCAGGGGATGATGATGATGGTTAAATTTATACCCTGCCCTCTCCCACGAGTGTCAGCATTGTTTGGTGGAGGGTGTCCTCAAATATTTATTTCATATTTTCTGTTAAAACTTCAACATGATCAACATTTCCAAAATGGATTTTGTTTCTTGCATGACCTGTTGTCTGAAATGTAGATGTGTAGACCATAAAATGTTTAGCAGGCTTAGTGAGTAGCTGCTGTCTATATATGCTCTGCTTAAGAATCTATATATGCTTTGCTTAAGTATCTCTCCAGTGGTCGGTTTTCATGGGATTTGTCCTTTATTATGGGATTCTCTCCTTTTCTTGGGGTGACGTGTCATCTTCTCTAACAGCCAGGGCAAAACTGCTTTTTAAAGAAATTTTTTGGAGTCCCTGGCATGTTTTTATTGTTTTTTAAAATAATTCTGCTGCTTCTAAGTTCAATTAGATAGCTGTGTGTGGATACTATTGCTGTCAATACAGGCTGTATTTTGTTTGTATGTGGTTTTTATTAATCAGGTTTTAATTGTTATTCAGCATTTATTAAATGATCTCTGGACTGTTCCATTTGAAAGGTGCATGGGTTATAAATATTTTAATAAATAAAATACTTATTATAATGGTTTAGCAAATTATGCTGCCTTCACTAATAATATGTCCTGTGACATTTTTACTAAAGTGTTTTTTATTGTGAAAATTCGCTTGTCTTCTCATAGGTGCAGTGGACACAGTCGTGTCTAAAAGAATCCGTGTTTAGAAAGTGAATGGGTCAATTCTGTGACAGCCTGCTTTCCTTAACAGGCAGTTTCCAGTTGAGCCTGTGGGCACTTTTGGGCTGCTGAGACAGGGTGTGGTGTGCAAATGCAGCCACAAAATGGCAGCCTCATGGGGCGAAGCCAGTCGCAAAATGGCAGGGTGTGAGGTCAGGCATAACTCTTAAGAGTAAGTCTGCATTTCAGGGAGAAGTTCTCTTTAACAGGATGGTTTTTAAGATTAACATTAAATTGTTCAAAAAGGTTTCGTTGCATGTGCACACCTTTAGTCATACAGTGAAGATCCTTACACTGTTGTGGCGGCTGCTGGCAAAGCAACCTTTATTTATCTCTCCTTATAAATAATTATCTTTTGGTTTCGCAAGATTCCATGTGCTCCCATTGGCTGTAAAATGCCCTTCCTCAGCCATTGGCCCATCAGCCGCCACTCAGGAGTACTCACATGCCATTGGCCGGGTGCTGGGTCTGCTTCTCTTCCCCAACCAGTACTCCCTCTTCAGACAGATTTTGTATGTCAGATTTACTGGCAGACAGCTCTCTCTCCTGAGGAAGGCAGTTCTCTTGACTCCTGTGAGGGACTGTCCCCTCAGTGGCTGTTGGTAGGCAGCCAAGCTTGGTTCTGTGAGTAAAAAAACAAAGGACTTTCAGCATAACCCCCTCCCCCGCCCATAACCCCCTCCCCAATGGCCACTTTCCTATCAGAATAAATGGAAAAAGGCTTTTTCTCCTGCTTAGCTTCAGCATGGCTGGCTGGCTAACGAGGTGGGCCAGCGACCATCAAACCATTTTCTTCCCCGCTGTGTGGCTGACTTTCCCCTAGGGTTGCCAATCTCCAGGTGTGACCTGGAGATCTCCCACTATTACAGTTGACCTCCAGATAACAGAGATCAGTTCCCCGGGAGAAAATGGTTGCTGTAGAGGGTAGACTTTATGGCATTATACCCTGCTGAGTCCTTCCACACACCCCAAATGCTGCCCTCCACAGGATCCACCCCCCCAAATCTCCAGGTATTTCCCTAATCACAGTTGGCACCTGTACTTTCTCCTCAGTCAGTAAAAGGCCCTTTCCACACCTATGTTGGCCTTTGGGAGAAAACTCATTGGGCCTAGTCCTGATCAGGTTGCCAACTCCAGATGGGCAATTCCTGGAGATATGAGGGATGGAGCCTGGCGAGGGTGAGGTTTGAGGAGGGATGGCACCTCAGACAGGTACGATGCCATAGACTCCACCCTCCAATCCAGCCATTCCCTGATGGGGAACCATTGTTGCCAATCTCCAGGTGGGGGCTGGAGATCACTCACAATTGCAACTGCTCTCTAGGAGGGAGGGGGAGGAGATGAAAAACTAAAGGTAGGTTGATGGTTGGCTGGGGGGAGATAGGGTTATCAACTCCAGGTTGGGAAATTCCTGGAGATTAGAGGGGTCAAACCTGGAGAGGGTGAGTGTTGAGGAGGGTGGGACCTCAGATAGGTACAATGCCATAGACTCCACCCTCCAAACCAGCCACTCCCTCCTGGGGAACCACTGTTACCAATCTTGGGGGTGGGCTGGAGATCACTCAAAATTACTACTGCTCTTCAGGTAGCAAAGATCAGTTCCTCTGGAGAAAATGGTGGACTCTGTCATTATACCCTGCTGAGATTGCCACAGCAAATTGTCACTGAGTGCCCAAAGCTGGGGCACTCTCCCAGAGCCTCTTTCTAGAGCCCGTTGTATTTATTTCCACAACGGGCCTTATTCCTAGTTTATTTATATTTAAATTTATATCCCGCACCTCCCGCCACAGCAGGCTCAGGGCGGCTGACATCATATTCATAAACAAATACATTAAAAATTCAATATATATTAAAACAGCATTAAATTTAGAATTACAACATAAAAACATGATCATAATACAAGATGGCAATCTTCTATCTTCATTTTATTTGAGTGGCCGCCTCCCAGACTCTGCCAGGCTGTTGCTCATCCGGCTGGTAAAAGTGTTGATGTTACGGCCAGGTTGGTGAAGAAGTTGATATTAGGGCCAGGGCCATAATGTCAAGGCAGCCTCTTACTTGAAGGCCTGGCAGAAGAGCTTTGTTTTACAGGCCCTGTGGAACAGCAAAAGGTCCCTCCGGGCCCTGATGTCATCCGGGAGCTCATTCCATCAATGGGGGGCCACCACAGAAAAATCTGCACAGCCAGTCGGAAGCCCTGCTGGGCAAAATCCCCTCCTTGCTCCACCCACTTCCTTAAAACACTTGCCAGGCACCAGGAAGGGGGGTGGGGGGGGCACCGTGGCACCTGTGGGCACACCTGCAGCAATTAAAAAGTTCATCATCATTTCAGGAAAGGGAAAATTTCAAAACATGTCTTCTAAATCTTTGACTAAAACCCATAAAATATTTTGATAATAGAAAACACAAATCATGCAAAAACAACAACTCATTTATCTCATTCCAGTGAGAAAAAAATTCCAGTTCAACAATGTAAAAATTCTTCCCCGTGAGATTTTTTTCTGATATACATCTTCTTCCATTTATTTTCCAAAACAGCTTTCCAGATGAATGTCCCGATTGCTTTCTAGGTGCATTACTGAAGTGATAAAAAATAAAACAGACTGGAAATTGTGTATTAAAACTGCACAATGTTTGTTTTTTCTGCAGAAATATATTTCCCCCAATGCTGCTATTTTTAAAGCAGAAGAAAAGACTGAAGCTGAGGAGGCCATGCTGAACAATATGAGAGTTTATGGGACATGCACCGTTGCCCTGATGGCCGTAGTTGTTTTTGTGGGCGTGAAATATGTCAATAAACTTGCTCTCGTCTTCCTGGCTTGTGTGGTCCTTTCCATCATGGCCATCTATGCCGGGGTTATTAAGACTGCTTTCGACCCACCAGACTTTCCGTGAGTAAGACATTTTTTAAAGGTCTGTGATTATTTTGATTATTGCGTGCTTCAAACATTTTGGGCTGGATGCTATGTCTCGTTCCACTCCCATGAGTGGCACATCCCTCAGTCCCGTCCCCCCCACTGGATATCTTCTGCAGGTCCTGAGTGCTGTTCCCAAGGGCTCACTGACCCCCGGGAGCAGGATTTCGGGGAATGTGGCATACAGGAGCAGGAAGGGGGAGGTGGGGAAGCTCCACCCCAGAAGTGCAACTGTGCTCACAGTGCATAAGATCCGACCCTTTTTCATCTACTTGAGTGAGACATCATTTAAGCAAAACATTCACACTCACAGTACAAAAATCATCAGCAATGTTCACAATGGAGAAATGATATCCACTGACGTGGATGTGCTATAAACAAGTATGAGGCATCTGGAATAACTAATGTTCCATTCTAAATGGTCTCTAGTGCAGGGTAAAAACTACCACTTTTCCCAAAAGTATGCACTGAAGGGGTGTAAAAAAATCATCTTTGTCAGAGTAACACAGGGGTTAAAGGATTAATTTTTCTCACACTCAGAGCATTTTCATAGTTTGGTGAAGCAATTCTAACCAGATTAATGCTACTCCATTTTGTTTCAGTACTCATTTGTTAGTAGCCAGCTAATATGTGTCTGCTTTCTCCTAAATAGTCTACATTTTTGGATGGAAAGACATTATTTCCATTAATCTGGACTAACAAAGGGTGCCTCCTTTCAAGGGCCATTGTCAAGTAGCCAAATGTAGGGTTAATGCCAGGTATGATCACCCTGATTCTTTTATTCGACTTTATTTGTCACTTTCCCCAGCATTATTGCCTTCGTCTAGTGGCTCTTGGTCTTCTCGTGATGTGAACAAAATACGATAGCCTCAATTTAGTAGTTTTAGTTTCTAGGGAGAGTTCAGATTTGATTTGATGAAATGAAAGTGAGAACAATGGGTGTCTCTAAAACTAACTTCTCTTATGTTTATAAAATGTATTTTTTTCTATCGTAAAAGATTTTGCCAAAAGGGCTGCATATTGTTTGATACTGTGACTGGAAGCAGACCTTCTAAACTGATTATCTTTGTTCTAACAAAACCTTCCACCATTGTGTATTTATTTCAATTTCTAGTATCTGTCTACTTGGAAACCGCACATTGTCAAGGCAGAAGCATTTCCCGTGCACCAAATATACTGTAAAGGGTAATACAACAGTGGTGACTGAGCTGTGGGATCTTTTCTGTGACAGTGCCTCACCAAATGCCACATGCGATGAATATTTTAATCGAAACAACATCACACAAATCCAAGGAATTCCTGGAGTTGCAAGTGGAGTCCTGATTGGTAAGTTTACAGCCCTGATAGGACCGTGAGTAAGTGGAGGGAGGGACACAGTTGACTGTACCGGGAACAGCAAAAGGGAGACAGACCCAACCTGAGAGTCAAGTCGGGAAGCTAGACGGTTGAGCAGATAGAAACAAAGGGGTAGTGGTGTGCATGTACAACTTTATTTATTTATTTATTTATTTATTTATTGGATTTATAGCCCATCTTTCCCTGTACAACAGGGCTCAGAGTGGATAAACAACATTCATAAAACAAAATGTGTAAAATTAAACTAGTAAAACAATTCACACAACATTACTATTAGAGGAGGAAGAAGAAGAGATTGGATTTATACCGTGCCCTTTACTACCTGGTAGAGTCTCAGAGCGGCTTACAAACTCCTTTCTCCTCCCCTCCCTATTATAATAACTTCTATAGCATAATAACTTATAGTTCTTGCTGTATGCAATGCTTTAATGGATGTGATGTGATACCCACTACCTTTTTATTTTTATCTACATTCTACAAATGTTTTTAATTTGTTGTTACTGGGCAGTTTGCAATAAATAGACGTATTTTGTTCTATGTTTAGCTGCTCAGCCTTGTAGCTTCCTGACAGCTGATTTTAAGTACAGCCTCATGGACAGAAAGTGTGCTTTTCAATGGCAACAAAGATAAGGCAAGGATGTATTTTAGCTCCTGTTCTGTTTTGAGCAAGTTCATGCTTTCTGCAGCCCCCTTGCGTGAATACTCCCTTCAGTCTGTTATGGTTTCACAGATTGCAGTGAACGGTTGTTGGGAACTCCATGTTTTCCTTGTGGGTAATTCTGCCATAAGAAAGTCAGCATTAGTGGGGAGAAGAGAAACACTTTAAAGAGAACTTTAAAATCACAGTCTGGTTTTATTTGTAGGGTTGCCGACCCCGGGTTGGGAAATTCCTAGAGATTGGGGGGTGGAGCTTAAGGAGAGCAGGGGGCCGTCACTGAGTATGAAGCCCTGGAGTCCACTCTCTAAAGCAGCCATTTTTTCAAGGGGAACGGAGGTCTGTAAATCAGTCGTAACTCTGGGAGATCTTTAGGTCCCACCTGGAGTTTGGCAAGTCTGTGTATTTGGTTCTTTGCACGAGGCTGTAGGAGAGCCCAGGGGCAGGCAGAGCGATGGTGGCTTTACTGCCCTCTCCCCCTTCTGTTCCTTCCTCTTCAGGGTAGCTTTTAATGAGTGAATTTTGTCTTTCTGTAATGCAGGCGCTTTGGGCCATGTACATTTGCAACCTCTTCTTGCAACACACCTGACGATTTTAAGTAACATTACTGAAATTTCAAGGGTTTTTTTGGATGTGATTGTTGGGTAAAATGAATACTTGAGGGATACTGAAGACCTCACATAATGGTGTGTGTGTGTGTGTGTATTAAGTAAAGCTGGTGCAAGTGACCAAAATGTTTGTGCTTCTTACAGACAATTTGTGGAGTGTGTATGGAGACAAAGGATCAATTGTGGAGAAGCAGAATCAGCCGTCAGCTCCTGTGCCGGAGGAGGCAAAAGACCTCGATCTCCCCTACGTGTTCTCGGATCTCATGACCTATTTCACCATGCTGGTGGGGATCTATTTTCCATCTGTGACAGGTGACTTCTCTAACACATGCGCATGCACGGCTATATATCGAACTTCATTATATTATGCTTGCATTCTGTGTTTCATTTGCCTAATAGCCCTAATCTGTCCCCTTGGAACGCCGGCAGCATGTTCTGACATAAGACCGGCAGACTTGCCTGTTCAGGCATTAGAAATCTGGGTGTTCAAGAAAACTCTTTTTCTGCTTCAAGAGTTTAACGTATTTTTTCCCATTCCTCTGCAACTTCTACCACAGTTGGTTTTCGAGACATCCTCTTCAAGGAGTGATTTCCACATTGGCTTGTCTGCGGATGGAGCCCCCATCTGCTGTGGGAGACTCTGGGGAGTGTTCTCGGGCACAGGGTCTGCCCCCGCCCCATGCGGACGGAAATGAGCACCCTGGAACATACTGAAAACTCTCTTACAGTTTCTCATTAGAGGCATAGTGGACAGATTCCTTCAGTTCCATGACTGCTGCTCTTTTTAATTGAGGAGCCAGAATAAACCTCCAGATACCCAGAGCATTCTCTGGAACTCAGTAGAACTCCTGCTGTTCTTTCTCCACTGTCTTCTTCCAACTCTCCTCTTCAGCTCCTCTTATTTCTTTCTCCTCCTCCTCTTCACTGCCTCAGATACCAGACAATAAGAACTGGATGCTCAACCGGCATCTCTTTGTGGAAGTCACTGTCTAGATGTCAGTCTGCAAGGTGTGAGCCTCTCATTCTGCTGCGTAGAAGACAGGAGTTCAAAATGGGAGTATTTTACTGCTGAGGATGTACGGAGAAAAAACTATTTGTTCCACAAACTCCACACCAAAAAATTGCATGAAAATTAGCATGTGTTTTGGATCCAAGGACTACTTTGTCTATGTCTTCCTCCTTAACAGAAGGAATTCCTTAATCCATTGAATTTCTGTACTGTCAAGTTTGCAGCCTGGATAGTTTGTTTAACTGAACTTCTGCTTGATGTTCACTTAAGGCCTTTGGTCATTTTCTTCTTGACTCTGCATTTGGGTTTTCTTGGCACAGAATACGTATTTTGGGTACACAGTTTGAGACCAGTGCGTGTTATTTTTAGCATGGCTTCCAGAAGAAAGAATGAACTGGAATTTTGTCAGCATCTCTTTTCATGCCTGAAAAAATATAATCTTTGTCTTGTTCTGTGCAGCTTTGATTCCTGTAGGTAATGGAAGAAGTGGAATGAAGTCCTTTCATGCAGAGAATAGACTTGGCACTTGCTAGATCAGCCAGGGTCATCACTGTTCTGATAATAGTTGGCTAAAAAGTATTGATAGAGGTTGTGCTGTACTGGAAACTTCTGTGGCAGAATGCCATATATATTTCAATACAGTGCCAGTTTCCAATACAGCATAACCTGAATTTTAGCTCTTCCAGTTTGGTGTAGTGGTTAAGTGCGTGGACTCTAATCTGGGAGAACCGGGTTTGATTCTCCACTCCTCCACATGCAGCTGCTGGATGACCTTGGGCAAGCCATAGTTTGCCAGTTTGGTGTAGTGGTTAGGTGTGCGGACTCTAATCTGGGAGAACCGGGTTTGATTCCCCACTCCTCCAGTTGCACCTGCTGATGTGACCTTGGGTCAGTCACAAGCTCTGGCACAGCTGTTCCTGAAAGAGCAGTTTGTGTTAGAGTTCTCTCAGCCCCACCTACCTCTCAGGGTGTCTGTTGTGGGGAGGGGAAGGGAAAGGAGTTTGTAAGCCGCTCTGAGACTCCAAGTGAGGGGCAGGGTATAAATCCAATCTCTTCTTTTCTTCTCTTCTTCTTCTTCTTCTGTCAGAGCTGTTCATGAAAGAGCAGTTCTCAAAAGAGCCCTCTCAGCCCCGCCTACCTCACAGGGTGTCTGTTGTGGGGAGGGGGAGGGAAAGGAGTTTGGAAGCCGCTCTGAGACTTTGAGTGAAGGGCGGGGTAGAAATCCAATCTCCTCCTCCTCCTCCTCCTCCTCTTCTTCTTCCAACTTCGCTTCAGTCTCCCCCATCTCTTTTTCATCCTTTCCCCAAGTGTGGAAGTAGGCCTTTCTTTGTGTGTCTCTGTGTGTGTTCCGATAATGGATGAGCTCTCCTTCACTCAAATTGCAACTGGGCGTGTTTTCTTAAAAGAGGGGGGGGATTGATAACTTGATTTTATCGAGCCTTCCTTTCCATTGGTATGAAATGCATGTTCAATGTTATCCTTTAAAGCAGGTGTGAAACATGCAGCCCCGGGGGCCGAATCAGGCCCCCAGAGGGCTTCTATCAGGCCCGCAGTGGAACTGGCTGTCTTCTGCTTCTTCTTCCAGTTCTGCTGCTGCTGCGTCATCGTAGGTTTGCAGCTTACTGGTACACACCTGAACAGCACACTCAAGATTGCAACGGCGCAGATGTTTTGATACAATAATTCAGAGCAAGAAGTGTCAGTTATCAGACACTGTTAAATAAACGAAATATTGCCAGAGTGCTAATGTTTTAAGCATGTTTTTATTTTAAGTAAAAAAAAAAACCCTTTGTGTCTGTGTCCTTATCTCTCTGCTACCTGGCCTTACATTTGAGGACACGCCTGGCCCGGCCCGGCCCGGCCCAACCAGGTCTCATTTATGTCAGCTCCAGCCCTCATAACAAATGAGTTCGACACTCCTGTTTTAAAGCTTATCTAGCAGTATTACATTAGATTATGAGCATTTAAGTTTCAAGAAGAAATAAAAATCTCTGCCCTTCATTGATCGGTTTGTTTGTTCACTTTACAGACCTCCTCAGCAGTTATTTATCGGGGCTGGTAAAGCCAGTGGGACTTGGGATCCTTGAAGGAGGGACATGGTGCAGCGGAGCCCACAGGGATACCAGCTCCATTTCCGCTGTATTGCCCCGGTGTCAACCCAGCGGTTGGCCGTTCTTAGTTCTCTGCAGCCGCTCTAGGCTTTGCAGTGACATCCCGTCACTCCGTCTTGATGCTGCTGTTTCATGGCTCACCTTTCCATCTCTCCATCTGAGGGGCGATAGGACAGAAGTTTGGAATGATTAAATGCAATGATGCTGGCATGTTAGCTCAGTGCTGATGCTCTGATTTTTATTTGTTGGATCAAGATCCACTTAATGTCCTTCTCAGCAAAACTGCATGTATCGGCCTCAGATCAAATGTAGTCTCTCCCCCACCATTTTTCTTCAGTTCTGAGTATACATAATATGAACACATGTTTTATTTTTGAATGTTAGGTATCATGGCAGGTTCAAACAGGTCCGGAGATCTTCGGGATGCCCAGAAATCCATCCCTACTGGAACGATTTTGGCCATTTCCACAACATCGTTTATCTGTATCCTCTTCACACAATTTTAAAAGGCCCTGCTTTCACACCCTGCGGGTTGTCTACAGTGTGACCTGATGCTCGACTTCTGCTCTGAGGCAGCTCAACACGTCACAGCAACACCTGCCCTTCGTGAAGTCTTAAAGGATCAACGAGATGTTGTAGGGAAAGAACCTACCCTAGTTTACCTGGTAAACAAATTTAAGTCGGATCGTTACGACATCATTACAGAGTTACACTGTGTGCTGTTACAGTTTCATAATAGTGAATACGATTATGGCATTGTTTGTTTTAAAAAAATTACATTCTAATATATGTCAGGAGCAGGTACCTCAGCCAGTGTGGTGTAGGGGTTAAGCGTGGTGGACTTTAATCTGGAGAATTGGGTTTGATTCCCCACTCTTCCTCCACCTGAAGCCAGCTGGGTGACCCTGGGTCAGTCCCAGTTCTCTCAGAGCTCTCTCAGCCCCACCTGCCTCACAGGGTGTCTGTCGAGGGGAGAGGAAGGGAAGCCACTCTGGGACTCTTTCAGGTGGTGACGAACGGGGTATAAAAACCAACTCTTCTTATCTGCATGCAACAATTAAAAAAAACATTATTTTATGATGAAATTCCCTTTGTTTCTTACCTAAGTTTTTTTTCATTTTACATATATGTGAAAAGAAATAATCCAACCAAAACTGAGGACTTCCTGCCATTCTCAGTAACAAGCATATTGTTTTCTCACTGAAATCGATAGACGTTAAAGGTGCTCAATTTCCTTTGGATTCTGTTGTGCCTCCGTGCCCTGCTTCCCAGTGTCCTTGCAGTCCTTCCCCTTTTCTTCCATTTTATGTCCCTGTAAAGTTCCTTGAATCTTAACCACAGATCTGTCTTGCATCATCCTTTTCGGAGCCTGTATAGAAGGTGTGGTCTTGAGGGACAAGTGAGTAATATTAAATTTCTATGCTGCTCAGTCGTGTTGTGTATTTTTGTATTGCTAAGGATGCTCCCTCCCCATTTTTTAAAGAGCAGGAGTACATACTCCTGTTGGGTGTAGGCACATTAATTGCCCTGCAGTATGGGAGGTTTAATCCAGAAGCGGCTCTAGAATGATAGAAAAATCAACTCCTTTGAAACCAATGTCAGCTGCCCCTCCTGAAAGGTCTTTTTCATTCATCTTAAAATGTTTGTGTGTATCTCTATGTAGTGAAGTGTGTATCTCTATGTAATAAAAGCAATTTAGCCCAAAACTTTCATGACCTGGATTAAAAGTATTGATAGATTGACATAATTTGTTAATTCTTCTTTCTTGTATAACGCTGCACATCATCTTTCCCCCACGAGATTTGGAGAAGGAGTGAATGGAAACTTAGTCATTGGCACCTTGGCATGGCCCTCTCCCTGGGTGATTGTCATCGGCTCTTTCTTTTCCACGTGTGGGGCTGGTCTCCAGAGCCTCACTGGAGCCCCCCGGCTGCTCCAGGCTATTGCAAGAGATGGCATCATACCGTTTCTCCAAGTAAGTTTCCTCCCTTATTGCCTTCAGTAAAAAATAAGTAAACTATCGTATGGCATTGTGTGTGGTATAGCCAGGAGATCCTAGGATTGTCTGGCAGCCTGAAGCTCTAGCTCTTTTTTAACGTTATGCAGCGCGCTAGGCTTATTTGGGGGGGCTGGGAGAGCTGTGACTGACCGAAGGTCACCCAGCTTGGCTTCAAGTTGAGGACAGCGGAGTTGAACCTGGTTCTCCAGATTAGAGTCCCTCGCTCTTAGCCACCGCGCCGTGCTGGCTTTCACTGCCTTCAGCATTTTCAGTGCTTGTGCAGTTGTGCTGCAGAATGAAAGCATCAGATATGGTTAACTTTGGCTCTTATGCAGTGGTCTGAACACAGGCCTTGGAATTGTGGTGAGTTGGGCTTGGCTGATAAAAGTTCCTCTGAATTTCGTGGTTCTAAAGGCAGAGTCTGTATAAATAGGAGACACATTCTGTGCTGCCAAGAGTTTGCAAGGAAGAGACTTGGACTGAGTTCGGACTGGCAGTTTGCCCCGGCAGAGCCCCGTTTCAGCAACGCTTTAAAACTGCATTAAAGGGGGCATTCACACAGGCACATCTGCCTGGCGTTCCCCACCCGTAGGCAACCCGGGCTGCTCCGCTTTCTTCCCGCGTTTAATAGATACCTCTTAAAAGTGGTAGCAAATCCCCAAAGAGTGCCTGTGTCCCGCGTTTGTCCGCTTCCTGAAAGTATGAACACTCTGCCGATAAGCCGGGAGCAACCTGCGTTGGACAGAAGGCAGCAGCAGTATCATTGGCCACGCTCCGCTCTACTGCCCAATGCGGTGCCAGCACTGCGAGGTCCTTCCCCAATTGGCAAAAGGCGCTTATGCACACGAGCGCTCATGCGCACATACACCCATACACCCACAGCCGAATTAATGGGAAACGCCGCATACCTCCGGGGCAGTAGTCTGAACGCTCTGGCGTGTCTCCTCCCGGTATGCTCCGGCAGCAGCCATGACTGGCTCCCAGAGCAAATTGCCAGTCTGAACTCAGCCTTGGTGTCTTTGGGATGACAAGACTTTTAACTTGGAGCCTGGCTCTGCCTGTCTCCCCTTCCCAGGTACTCTTCCGAGGGAGAGGCTGGGAGCAAGTTTGGGGCTTGCACGCTCCTTCCCAGAGCCCTCCTCACCCTTCTCCCACACTCCTCACTGCAGGGAGAGATGAGCGGGGCAGGGCCTGAAAAGGGGCCCCACTGCTAAGACCGGGGGAAATCCTGAACTCAAAGGCAATGAGAGATCTTATTTCTGACACTGATCTCTTCCAGAGGCAGACATGTAACATTTTTAGAAATGTTTAAGTTATTGATAACTGCTACTGTGTTATGCCAATAAAAGTTTATGTATGTGTGTATGATAACAAATGTGGGTGTTTTTCCTGTTTTATTTTTCCTGGGGGGGATGGACAGAAATTTGAAATAAAATTTAACTATATATGCGGTAGTTATTTTTTATCAAATATAAACTTCTTTTATTGCTTTAATAACATATAATAACTTAGCATGTAAACTTTTCTGTTTGACATTATTATGAAATTTAAAGGTATAAATTCATTTGTTTTCTACAAGCAAAATTGCAAGAACACTCAATAGTAAAGAGAAGTGCAAACTTCTGCAGCTTATGTTACCTAAGTATGTGTATCTTAAGTAAGGCAAGTGGCAGTCCTTGAGCAAAATAACACCCCGGCTGTTCCTTTCGTGAAGATGGCAGCCCCTTCTCGGTGCAGGAGTGCGTGTGTCGTGTATGTCTGCAAGTATACACAGAAAGTGTCATTCCCTAGTGCTGTAGGTTGCCTCATATAGAAATCTTCATAATATACATCTGGAGGGAGTAAAACCTTGTCTTAGCAAGAGAGGAATATTTTACAGTAGTTTTTTCAGCATGTTCCAAATTTCCAGTTTTTCCCCTGGAAAAATTAAAAAGGGTCTTTGGGGGAGATTACAGGGTTTTCCCCTCTAGTTTCCCCAGGCCCTTGCAACTGGGACCAAATATGAGGAGAGTGCGAGAGGATAGAGGTGTGTGTGTGAGTGAATCCTGTCTTTTCTTAGGGATAATCCTGAGGGGGGAGATGAAATAATTACAAAGCGACCCTTGACTGATCCAACCTAAAATGTCAGTTAGTGGTTGCCAGCTATGTTATAGGAGAAACCTCTGACAACCCTTCAGAGTCAGAAATGTGGCACAAAACAATTGTCTAAAATATTTTGAGGTGGCCTGTAACTGATAGGCAGCTAGGGAAGATAGAATTGGAAAGGGTCACTTGGAAAGTAGAATTGGAAAGGGTCACTTGGTTTGAATTTTATGGTGCTTGAGGTTTAAATATAACACATATAAATTAGCAAGTCAGAAAAGCTAGGGCAATGTTTTGGTGCCATATATTTTTGAAACATATATACATTAAAGAAATTGAGGCATTTATATATACTTTTTAAAAACATAAATATTAATTTTAATATTTTATATTATCTTTACTAGATGTTGATTTTGATTTTATATAAATAATATTGTAATATTTACAGCTATTTTAAAATTTAAGTGTATCATCCTTTTGTTGTGTGAACTGTCTCATATGTGTATTGTGGTGTATTCAACCTTTGTATTTGGGTGAACAGCTGAGAAAGTCTAACAGGGTGGCAACTTTACTGAGACTAAACTTTAAAAACTGAAATGTTTTTTCCTCACCTCAATCCTAAAAGGGTTTCAAAGCAGAAGCGACAATGTTGCTCCTCTTTCCTGCAAACAGGTGTTTGGTCACGGGAAAGCAAACGGAGAACCGACGTGGGCTTTGCTCCTTACTGCCTTCATCTGTGAAATAGGCATTCTTATCGCTTCTCTGGACAGCGTGGCGCCAATTCTTTCTATGTAAGTGTGCATGCCAAAGTTTGAACAGCACTTTCTTATATCACTTTAAATAAAATTAAAACAAGATACAGATCTGTGGGGTGATGGTTCTGAATTGGTTCCTCCAGTCCTTAATTTAGGCTCCAGGGGATGCTGGGAAGATGGTCACATTTTCTGATGGGGCTGGGTGGGGAGAACCAGCAGTTACAAGCTGTTGAGGAGGGGGTGTTATAATTTTTTTTAAAAAAAAGAAGAAGGAAGGAAAGGAGACCAGTCAGACAAGGACACCTATTTGGAGGAGATCTGCAGTTTCTTAGCTTGAAGGAGGCAGGGATGGCTGAACAACTCCGGGGCTTCTTGGAGGATGCTTCCATCCTGCACCCATTCCAGTCCAGCTTTTGCCCCGGCCATGGGACGGAGACCACACTGGTTGCCCTCATGGATGACAGCAGCATTCGTCGTGGTCGATTACGATCTGTCGATCCACTGCCTTGCTGACATTGGGATACAGGGGGCTGCCCTACAATGGTTTTCCTCATTCCTTCATGGTCAGGAACAGAGGGTGGCACTTGGGGGTGTTGTCTCTGCGACACTCACTTGAATGTGGGATGTGGCAGGGAGCGATCCTCTCCCTGATGTTGTTTAACAGCTGGCCTGGTGGCATGGGCTGGGATGTCATCAATATGCCTGTCATGATCTGGGCGGTGCCACCAGAGGCCTAGCAGGCCCAGGGAGCCTGGCTAGCAGTAGGGGAGGCTGGGCCTACAAACCCCAGAAGGCCTTGGGAAGTCTTGGCGCTGATTTGACCAATAGGGAAGAAGAGGGCTGAGGAATAAAAGAAGTGGTACAAAAGGAAAAGCTGTTCTTCTTCCCAGGGAAACAGGGCCAGAAGAGAGGCTGCTGTGGGGAAGAAATCCTCATCCTGAGGGAAGGGTGACTAGTCTAAGGCCACAAGATAGTGAGGTAGGGACAGTATATTCAGACACGTTAGGGCATTTGATTTTTTTTCACCCACCTACTGTTATTATTCCTGCACCTCGTTTGTTTGACCTCTTATGAAATAAACCTTTTCTTTGTTGTTTACTTTGCCTCGTCCTCATGCCTATTATTTGGCCAAAAGGGAGGTCTGAAGGTCTTGGGAGGGTGCTCTGGGCCTTCTCGAGGGATCCTAAATCCAGAGTGGTGGCAGCGTCAAGTGATACCCCATCTGAGCCGTGACAATGCCGATGACACCCAGCTCTGTTTGTGGATGGGCAGTCAGCCAGACTCCATCCCAGAGGCCTTTGATGTGGCATGACAGGCTTTGGCTGGATGGTTACAGCAGAGCTGACTGAAATTGAATCCAACCAAGGTGGAGGTCCTGTATCTGAGTCAGGTGGGTTTGGGGTCAGCCCTTGACAGAGTGCCGTTGGTGCCGGTGCAGAGGGTGAGGAGCCTTGGGGTGACTCTGGATGCCTTGCTTTCCATAGAGGCCCAGGTCTCTGCTGTTGCCAGATTGACCTTTTATCATTTTAGGCTGGTCACGCAATTGGTTCCCTATTTTACCCCCCTGGACTTAGTTACAGTAATCCATGCAATGGTCACTTCCAGATTGGATTGCTGTAACTCGCTCTGTGTGGGGCAACCCTTGACCCTGATACAGAAACTGCATTGAGTGCAGAATGTGGCAGCACAACTGCTGATGGCGACCCTTTCGTGGGTGTGCATTCAGCTGGTGCTCTGTGAACTGCACTGGCTGCCCATAGAGTACCAGACCCAGTTCACTGTCATGGTTTCTTACCTCTAAAGCCCTATGCATCTGGGCTTCCCCTGCGATGCAGAGATGTGTTGAATGATTAGACATCTAGAGACTCTGCTGAATTGAGTTTCCACCACAGCATCATCTACAGGGTGCTCATTCAACCATCTGATGCCCTAATCAGGACTGTTTTTAGATTATTTTAATTCTGTTGTAACTATTTTAAGCCTCT
The DNA here is from genome assembly GCA_029375565.1 of Gekko gecko. NCBI lineage: Eukaryota > Metazoa > Chordata > Lepidosauria > Squamata > Gekkonidae > Gekko > Gekko gecko. The sequence continues at coordinate 68,417,751 of JAPDNY010000014.1, read as the reverse complement.
GTATTGTATATTATAGTCACTACATTTGCTGAGTTGACTTGTGTAACCTGCCCTGACCCCGCTTGCGGGGAGGGCGGGATATAAATCAAACAAAACAAATAAAGAACTGGTTGATGACTACATAGTACACCCCCTGGGTTGAGTCTCCCTCTTCTCCAGGATACAATATCATTTCCTTTGTATCCTGACTTCATGGCATCATGTGTTTCTGCATCAACAATGACCAGTTCTATGGAGCAGGATGGGGAAACAGAAGGACATGAGATGAATGACTCTACCCGTTATTGCAGGGGTGTCGAACTCACTTGTTATGAGGGCCGGATCTGACATAAGTGAGACCTCGTTGGGCCGGGCCACGTGTGGGTCATAAAATGTAATGCCAGGGAGCGGAGATATAAACTTTATAAAGGACACAAACACAAAGATTTTTTTTACTTAAAATAAAAACATGCTTAAAACTTTAGCCCTCTTGCACTATTTTGTTTATTTAAAATTGTCTTATGACTGACACCTCTTGCTCTGAATTACTGCATCAAAATGTCTGTGCTGTTGCAATCTTGAGTATGCTGTTCTAGTGTGTATCAAACTTACTTTTGATTTATTGACATTCACTACAGAAATCTCATGCTCAGAATTCTGAGCCTAAGACCCAGTGGAAAACATGAAATGTCTGGGCATTGTGAGCTTTTATACATAAACTGCTTTGTGTACTGGTTAAGAACATGAGAAGGCACCATGACACAGACGGAGGGCTACAAAACTATAGTGTTCCTCAGTGGTCAGTATCAGCCTACTATCATCTGGGAAGTCTAAGTTCAAAATCCCCAAAGGTGCTGGGTGAAGTTGGTCTGGACACATCCTCTCAGCTTAATCCACGTCACTGGCTTGTTGTTATTCCTTATCTAAATAATTCACATTGCTTTCCTACTGAGCAAGATTGGCTCATGAGGCTGTGAATACAGTGAAAAGGGGGAGGGGACACAGTTGCACCCAGGAGAGCCACAGCATAACATGCCCAACAAAACTCACACACTGTAGCAAGGCACACAAAAGCTCTTACCTTGGATAAAACTTTGTTGGTCTTAAAGTTGCTTTGTATTTCTCCCCTGCCACTGAGGCAGCCAAGCCAAGCAAGCTCTCCCTCCTTCTCTCCCTCTGGGGAGGAGCCTCAGCCAATGGAAGGGAAGAAAGGCTTGACCTTCTCTCCTGTGCGATTGAGGCAGCCTGGCCAGGAAGCAAGCTCTGGCTCATTCGCTTTCTCCTCCTGGGAGGGGGTGAGGGAGGAGCCTCAGCCAGTGCAGGGAACAGAAGCTTGCCTATCTATCTCTCCTGAGCGACTGAGAGTGTCTGGCAAAGCAAACTAGGATGCAGCAGCAGCAGCAGCAGACCTGGAGGAAGAAGCAGGAGACAGCCAGTTGTTCCTCCAAGGGCCTGATCCAGCCCGCGGGCCGCATGTTTGACCCCCTGCATTATCAAGTGGTTTCCACACAGGGATGCTGTTTTCAACAGAAGCCTCCTCTTGTCCAGCTGTACCATGTGCAAATTGTTCTAAGGCGAACAAGGCAGTTGCCATGGGACTGAACTCTTCTCTTAGCCCGTGTAGGACTTTTTTGTGTATGCTTTGAATTGGCCTCTGCCTGTTTGAGATGTTACATCACTTGTAGTCCTTTGAGAATATTTGTACATTGACTGTGTTTCTGCCCAGCAACATTCCACAAGTTATGTGGCAGCAACCTAAACCTTTGCAGACCCCCAACCCATATACAACTTGGCAGAAACAGCAATAAAACTAAGCAGGTAAAGCAAAACCTGAACCCTAGCTTTAAAACAAATAAATAAATAACCCTGATCGGGGGGGGGTAATTAAAACAGCATTTTCCAACCTCTGGATATTGACGCCATAGGGGGTTGTGGAGCCTGGGCCAGTGGGTTCGGTGCTTTCGCCGTTTTGTTGATTTGCACTTGCTTGTGGTTGATTTGGGAAGCCACCCTGCCAAAAGGCTTAGGAACCACAGCTCTAGAGAAGAACTGCCTTTACTATCCAGGCCAACAAGAGGGGGCTGACCAGGCTTCTTGGGACGGGGACTTCCAGAGCCTAGAGGGCCAGGGCTGGGGAAAACCCTCCGTTACCTACCAAACTCACCTGGAAGGAGGCAGGCAGAGTTCAGAAGAGAACAGCCACAAATGAATTTAAACTACAGGCAGGTTCACATAAACTGTTTGCATAGTTTTGTTCCCTTCTTTTGCTTTGATCTATCTTTGTTCCAGAGACTGGCAAAAATGGAGATATTTTTAAAATTGTAAATATGTCTTTCTTTGCAGGTTTTTCCTGATGTGCTATCTGTTTGTAAACTTGGCATGTGCGGTTCAGACTCTTCTGCGTACACCAAATTGGAGACCTCGTTTCAAGTATTATCACTGGTATGTCCTGTACATGTCCTTTATAAATTTCTTTATTTGAAGGACCAAAAAGACATAGTTGATACATTTGTTTTTATGTTGTTTTATAGGCTCATTGAACATTATATTTTGTTTACAGTACGTGCCTTGATTTTATGCTTTGCTGCTGTGTATGTGAATTTCATTGAATGTGGGATAGTGGGATAGTTCAGCAGTGAATTTCTCCAATAGGAAGGAGGGGGTGATTTTTGCCTCTGCAGACCTCTGACTCTTCCCCCCTCCCCCCTCCTCCAGGAGAGGCATTCTGGGGAGCATTTCAGGCTGCAGTAGGTTAGGAGATGCAAGACAGTCTCATTCTACTGATGGAAACCTGTTCAGTCAGTGGAATTTAGAAAAGAGAAGGAGAAGAGATTGGATTTATACCCCGCCCTTCACTACCCGAAGGAGTCTCAGAGCGGCTTACAAACTCCTTTGTCTTCCCCTCCCCACAACAGACACCCTGTGAGGTAGGCGGGGCTGAGAGAGCTCTCTCAAGAACTGCCCTTGAGGGAACAGCTCTGAAAGAACTTGTGACTGACCCAAGATCACACCAGCAGCTGCATGTGGAGGAGAATTGGGAAATCAAACCCAGTTCTCCCAGATTAGAGTCTGCACTCTTTGACCACTATACCAAACTCTACTATCAGGTCCAACCCAAAGTCTTGACTAAAGAAATTTTACCTAATATATAGACGTGGGTTTGGCCTTTGATCTCATTTGATTTAAAGGGAAAATAAATTATTTATCTCTGGTATCTGACACCATGTAAGCTGACATATATTCATAGCCATTATTTCAGTATCTGTTGGAAATGCTGTGTAATCCACAAGCTTTTTATATTGAAGATTAAAATACTTTTTGTTTGAAGAACAAAAGCAAATATTTGGCATATATTCTCAGTGTCCTTTTGTAGGCCTGTCAGAAACTGTGCGTCCTCTGCTTACAGCCTGCGCCTTGATTTCCCAGCATTAAAGGTGTAAAAAAGCATGTGAGAAATGATAGACAGAAAAATGGGTTTCCCTATTGGTTGTACAGTTGTCCCCATTAGTCTGTAGAAGAACACGAGGATACAAACGAGAGCACAATAGTTATTGTTACAAATATAGGTACTAATTATATATGTCATTGGACAAATGTATAGTTTTAACAAAAAAAATCTGAAAAACTTTCCATTATGTAGGATGTTTGTCGATTTTAGGTGCTCAGAACAAAATGTTTGGAGCACTTCTAGCCTTCCTGTCTCCAAGCAGGGACAGGTTTCCCTTTTGGAGCCCATATTTTATCTTATGCAGTGAGATTGGAGAAGAGAAGAAGGAAAGGCGGAATATAGACATGTGCCATCCTTTAAGTACAGGTTATTGTTACCTGGTTTGTTTTGCCCTATGCTCCAAACAGGTCTATTTTTGCAAAAAAAGCCCAGCAGGAACTCATTAGCATATTAGGCTACACCCAACAACATAAATTCATTAGCATATTAGGTCACACCCCTGACATCACAGTTCATTAGCATGTTAGGCCACACCCCCATGTTACCAGAAGTGTGGTCATTCAGCCACACTCACCTTTTACTTCTTATTCTGTTTACCTTGTTCGTTGTCAAAACCCAGGGCTTTTTTTTGGAGCTCCTTTGCATGTTAGGCCACACACCCCGTAATGTAGCCAATCCTAATGAGTTTCTGCTGTTGGGTGTGGTCCATTATGCTAATGAGTCCCTGCTGGGCGTGGCCAACTTGGGAGCCAGCCGGAACTCTGTTCCTGTGTGTTCCTGCCCAAAAATAGCCCTGGCTCCAAAACACCCACAAACACACACCCACACACACACACCAAGGACAGTGTGGATTTGAGTAGCCTGAGGGCACTGCTGATTGACTTCCACGAGCATGTGACCAATGAGGAGTTGCTTTCTTCTGCTACTTTTAAAAGACATCGTTTGGTGAGAAGACATTTCTGGCTGAAGATGTGGCATCCAAACTAAGACCATCCGTATGTAGGAGAGAAGGGAACTGGGCTGGTCTAGCTGGAGAGTTCAGCATTTATTGTCCCACCTTTTCTCCCTCAGTCACAAGTCACTGGCAGACTTCCTTTGCATTTCCTGGTGCTGACTGGCGGCCTTTTGACAGGGCCAGGGAGGAATTTTACTGGTTCCTTGATTGGCTGGATGGGACCTAAATATCCGCCTTCCTCTTAACAAAGTGCTGTTGTTCAGTATTGCATCATTTTGATTGCTTCTTAAACAACAGTCATTTCTGGTGTCACAACTGGCTTTGGCACTTGGGGGCAATGGATTGGAAACACAGGCGTGGAGGAAATGAATCCGGTTCCCTCCATGCCTTCTAAAGGATTGTTGCTAAGGACCTTTGGGGCACATAGACAATCCAGCGTGCCCCCAGGTTGGCGGGGCAGGTGGATCATTCTAACCACTGCCTCAATCCAGTCTTCCTTCCAAGGATTGCCTACAAGCTCTCTGGGGTTTCATTTTTGCACCAGCTGAACCACCAACAGCATTCACATCTCGGCGTCCCCTCTTAACTTTGCAGAAGGTGTATCGAACTTCTGACCATTTTTAACCCAGTACTCCCCCCACCACCACCTTTGCCATCCTCATCTCCCCGGTCCACACACTGTAAGGCTGTATGTTGGAGAGTGACAGTGCCATCTTAAGCAGCACTACACCCTTCCTAAGCCAATTGACTTCAATGGGTTTAGAGGGGAGTAACTTTGCTTAAGATGGCACTGCAATTGTCTCTGGTTAAAGTTATTGTCAAGCTCAAAATTGTGAAATGTTATCTACAAACTAAGCCACCTCCGTGGAATCACGCAACAGGGAACAGGTTGAACATCCCATCCTTCTCTTCAAAATTTCCTATTTGGACTTGAGCTGGCTGATTTCTCCATCCCTTTTTGTCGCCCCTCCCCCCCAAGCTTCTCCCAGCATTCACTCCGTGCCGAAGCCGTCTCTGCTCTGGGCAAACTGGTTTTTCCTTTGACACGTTCGGATTCTAAAGGAGGGCTTAATCTAGATTGGTTTCCCATCTGCCCCCATCCTAGGAGACTAACTCTGGTCAAACCACATATCTGCTTTCATAGGTCTTGGGCTTTGAACCAGAATTCTTTGATTGCGTTCCATGTGAGCAGAGAAGACGCACCCGTGAAGTGTACATCCACGTTCATGATAAATAGAGGCTTTGTGTGATGTCTGAATGTACTTTCAGTCTACCCTAGTTCTTGGACTACATACATGAACTCCTTGGGGAAAAATTGGAATAAAAATATTGCTGGTTGTGATTGGGTTTAAATGTATATTTTGAAAGGGAAACCTGAGAAGCACCAGTATAAAGATTTCTTTGTGTGCGCGCATTCTTTTAGAGATGGAACATTATTGTGAGCTCATTTGTACAGATATCTGCAAACCTTGTAAAAGGCAGGGGGGCTGGGAAAGGGCAGTGTCTGGAATATATGCGACTAAGAGGTCTCGTGGCTTACTAGTATTTTAAGACTTTATGCTTATTTTACTGGTTTTATGTATCATGATAATTTCACTGTTTCATTTTATTAACTGCTGTTGCTCTTGGGCTAACGCAAATGGAAAATTTAATAGTATCCAGAGTTACATACAGACACTGCTTCTTGTTTTTCAAGTTACCAGTTCAAAGCATCTGTTTTTCTTTCAGGACACTCTCATTCCTGGGGATGACCTTGTGTCTTGCCTTGATGTTCATATGTTCTTGGTACTATGCCTTGATTGCTATGCTAATAGCAGGGTGTATTTACAAATACATAGAATATAGAGGGTAAGACATTTATTTGAATTTTTAATAGTTGTATTCAGATAAGATATTTGGCAAGAAATTTATATTTGCATATAGATTAGTGAAATGCCCATTAACATGGTAAGCTCCCATTGACTCGTATAGGGTATGTATAATTGTGTGATCCCTGATGTAATATTACTTTATCTGGCCACATAGGATATGGTCAGGGATAAGCGTAACATGGCTTTTATATAGGTAACCCTATTGTAGCTTAGTTTGTCCTATGGTCTGATTATGAAAATAAGTGAACTGCAGAAAGACTGATCACATCCTGGCTTTTGAACCACATATATGTGGTTACAGTATGTTACAGAATGTTACAGTCATTACTGTACAGTAATGACTGTAACATTCGATGAGCTTGGTATCATTGGAAAGAGAAGCAAATGAATATGAATGTAATTATGTCTTTTAATTCTTCACTGTGTTCAAATACTGCCACGTGTTAGAAAAGATCTCAAATTTTTCTCTTGCAAATTTAAAGTCAGGGGAAATAGGGTTTTTAAGAAATGAGTTACAAAGGTGTGTCATTTGGAAGAGAATTTTAGTGACAAAGATCTGTAATTTTGAAAAGAATTATAGTGTTGTCATCTATAACAAGCAAATAATAAGGTATGCTTGGCTGGTTAAACCTTTCTCCTTTTCAGAGCTGAAAAAGAGTGGGGAGACGGAATCCGGGGGCTGTCCCTGAATGCTGCTCGCTATGCTTTGCTTCGGGTTGAGCAGGGCCCTCCTCACACCAAAAACTGGAGGTAAGCGTCTGAGGAAGTCCACTGTTCAATTAAGACCACTGAGGAAGTTGATTTCAGAAGAGGAAACCCTCACATGTGGTTGTATGTTTCTGTTTAGAAACTCTCTTTTCCTCTGGTCATTTCTCTTAATGTTGGAAACATATATTTTGATGAGTTTTTAAAGTTTCAGTTCATAAGTGTCGGATTTAGCCTGTACATTGCAAAGTAAAACATACAGTGATCTATTTGCAGGTTTTCTCCTTCTAAATTTTTTGTTCCCCTTGACTTCTTCGCCTTTATTTTTTCCCCTTGCATATCAGCTCCTTAGCTGCTGGTTTTTGGTCAAGAGATTATATGAATTCCCATCCCTGCAGCCATTTTATCCTATCCTTTTATGTTTTGAAACATCTTTATTTTTATTTATATATGTATGTTAATATACATAAACACACCCACACACACTGCAGTCTTCATTCTGTACTTTATCATCCCTTCAGGCCTCAAGTCTTGTCTTTGCTGAATTTGGATTCAGAACAGTTGGTCAAGCATCCGCGGCTGCTTTCTTTCACCTCTCAGTTGAAAGCTGGGAAAGGATTGACCATCGTGGGATCCGTGCTTCCAGGAGTATACTTGGATAAATACGCAGAAGCTCAGAAGGCTGAGGAGGTAGGTAGTAAGAAATAGCCAAACTTTTACATAGTCACAGGCTGCTTTCAGATCCATGTGGCATAGTATGGATTATCAAAATCTGCACTTTATGTATTTACAGGCTGCTGTAAAAGTTAAGCACAATTTAAGAACTGATGTTAGAATATGCTAATTTTAGAATTTTAGCACACTTGTGTGAATACTAGGGAATCTGAGTTCACTTTTTTCTTTTTTCAAGCTCCCCCCTCCCCCCGTGGGGGACGTGAGGTGTGCCCCGGCATTCCTCTCCCAGCCCCCCAGTCCCTTTGCCTGCGGGCTCCCCCTTTCCTCCCTTTCCTGCTGACATTTCTCTCTTCTCTCCCCTTTTCATCATTATGTTTTACTAAAGATGATGTTAAACCAGATAATTTTAAGCCAGACATTAAAATGAGAATTCAAAGTTGGTTTGAAAACCACGTTTAGCGTTAACCTTGTTTGTAGGCTGTGCTGGATAGAGGCAGGAGGAGGAGCTGAAGTAGGCAGGAAAGGGAAAAGGAGCCTTTAGTTGCAGGTGAAGGGTTTTTAAAAAAAATAAAAATTGACCAATCCCTGATGTTTCAAAACAATTTTCGTTAAGATGGCATAAAAATCTGTCTAGTGGCCATGCAAGGCCATGATCTGATGTTGGCTTGCTGTGTGTGAGATCGTCAGTCTAGACCCAGCCTCAAGTCCCCCCTCAGCAGTCAAGCCCCCAGGTGGCGACTGGGCTGCCTTCCAGAGTTCTTCTGAGGACAAAAGGAAGGTGAGGAGAAGCATGTATCCTGGCCAGAGTTTCTTGGCAGAAGAAATGCCACAGGTAGGAGAAAGATATCATAGGTAGACAGAGTACTACAATAGCACCGCTTGCATCGAAGATTGGCTAAATTGGAATATTTTGCCTTAAACAGATATAAATTGGACTGAAGGGGGGGGGGGTTTGCACTGACTTCGCCCTGCATGAAATGGAGAATTATGGTTGATTCGTATGTAACAGTCTAGCATAGTGGTTAAAGTGTTGAACTAGGACCTGGGTTCAAATTCGTACTCAACCGTGAAACTTGTTGGATGACTTTAGGCCAGTCACCCTCTTCCAACCAAACCGACCTCACAGGGTAGGTTTGAGTCTGAAACAAGCCACATACATTTGTGAAGACTTCTAAGGCTCACGGACACTCTCAACAGCAGTATTTTTTAATCATGCTGCACCCATCAAACTGGATTTTTCGTGATTATAGGAAGCCTTGATTGGTCCATCAACATTTTTAACCTGGGGTAATAGAGCTGTTGTTGTGCCTTTAAGTGTGCATACACATATCAATCATGTTTTAAGGTCATAAGTTTACCCCGTCATCTTCTAGTGTTCCCAGTATGTGAAAAGGCCTGAAAAACACCCATCCTATACCATTCACAATAGACATCTGTCTGTTACTGTCAAGACTCTTAACGGGGCTGGGATGGGATGGATGAGTGCGGCTTTGCCTTCTGCTGATTGAACTTCAGCATCTTTAACACAGTAATAAAAACTTCCCACAGAGCTGCACCCCTTTCCTGTCCACTCCTTCTCTCCTGAGTTCACCCTCACACTCCTCTGAAAATGGGCAAGACGGCACAGTCATTGGACGAGGCTTTTTATCCCTGCCCCCGCCCCGATTCCTTCCGAGTATAAATTTTTCATGGCTCCGTTGCTTCCCTGACAATTCCCCCCTGGGGTAGCTTAAGGCATCTCCTAGATCTGATTAAGTAAGTAAGTAAGTAATTAAATTTATTATTACGGTCATTGACCAGTACACAGTAAGACAAGTAAAACATGTTTATAGCCCAAACTTAAGACATTTTGGTTCCCGATAGATAAATATAATATTTGTAAAATACATAAACCATTTGTAACCTGAATCACTTGTAAAACCATCTCTAAATTATTACCTTCTCTTGATCTGCCTGCCCTTATACCAGAGATTTAACTATCAGTGTGGAAAAATAAAACCTCATGAAAACGAACAAATGCAGACGGTTCAGGTTTTTGTTTTCTCGCCTGAAAACTTTGTGAAGCTCAATTCATTTGTTATAATCTGCCCTTTCTCTTTCTTTTCTCAGTATGAATTAAAAGATTCTAGTTTGAAGGTGTTTGTTTATACACCCAGCATTTTTCCACACAGGTTTTATGGCTGTGCAATTGTAGACTTCCCTTTTCTTCAAAAATTGGTTCTCCCGGCCATGCATGTTTTTAACTTGGGTGCACTGAGGAAGAGTGACGTGGTTCCTTCCTGTGTCATGTGACAGAGCACACAGACCTGGACCCCCGTGCCCTGTGTTGTGCAGGCAGATGAAGATGAGGTGGCATGTTGATCAGATGGCAGAGCAAAATGCCTTATTCTTAGTTGGTGTCAAGTCCAGATTTATTTTAATGTCTCACACCCTTAATATTTAACAAGACAGTGCAGCTCAGAAGTCTTCCGGGATTGCTTTTTTTCTTTTCTTTTTTTTTTGGGGGGGGGTTTCAGCAGTTTCTAGATGACCTGTTGAGATGAATTTTAACGACAATTATTCAATTATTTTTTTAAAAAAATACGGGGATTGCTGCAAGGAGTTTGTCTGTGGTGGATCTCATGTGGTTGGAGTACTGATAGGTGACCAAGAACGCCCCCATGCCCCTTTCCGTTAATAGTCCCAACCTGATGTCAATAACAAGCCAATCCTAATCTGCAAAGCCTCATTAATGTGGAGAGAACAGCCGAAAGAGCATTAACTGAACTGCTCCAGCAGCGGTTGTACAAACAGGGTTTCTTCTCCTTCTCCTTCTCCTTCTCCTTCTCCTTCTCCTTCTCCTTCTCCTTCTCCTTCTCCTTCTCCTTCTCCTTCTCCTTCTCCTTCTCCTTCTCCTTCTCCTTCTCCCTTCTCCTTCTTCCTCCAAAAGCCTTTGCAGCAAACACAGTAGCAGACTGTGCTTGCTCCAGGAATGCATGCCTACCTTAGTTTACGGCTTCATATGTTGCATAGATATCCCCCAAAGAGCCTGCAGGGGCACAGGAGCCCTGCTAGGATAAGAGTCGGCAGTCCCACAGAAGAGTGGCTGGGTGCACTCTGCTCATTGCTGCTGATCTTACTGTGGGTCGTGCAACTGGTCTGCAGCACGCTGGGAGTGGGGCGCACCTTGGCCCTTGTTGGAGAGCTGCCTGGATACAAGCCAAGAGAGGGGACGGGGGCAGTAGTGAGTGATAGTAAGCAAACAGCTAGCACGTAGGCCTCAGCACTCCGAACATGGTGGTGTGACCCTGAGAGCTGGTGTGCTGTAGTGGGTAGAACATTGATCTAGAACTGGGGGAACTGGGTTCAGATCCCTTCTCTAACCTGGAATGGAATGCATGGGGTGATCTTGGGCCGGTCTTTCTCTCCCTCCCAGCACAACATACCTCGAAAGGTTGCGACAAGGAGATGGAGAGAAAGCGGCATGCTGCCCTTGGGGGAAGGTGGGATAAAACCAAAACAGCAACTGAGGCTAGTGCTCCCCCCCTGCCCTGCCTCTTCCTCCTGGCTGCTCGGTGTTGCCTGTGTTTTGTTTGTCGGTTGGGGGACACGCGGTAGTAACTGGAACGGTACCCACCCATCTCATGCTGGGAGCAGAGTAGGACTCGGCTTACTCTTTCTGTTTGTGCTGTTATCCTGCAAAGTCAGTGGGGTTTATATGCATTTGGCCAGCACGAGCAGTCTCAGAGTGGAGCTCCTAGTGCTTACGTAGAAAAGTGACTCTGCTCCTTGTTGCCCTCTTTGGGCCCTGGTAGAAGCTTATCTGTGTTGTGAATGTACAGCAATAAAGTTTTCTTGTTTGAGAGAGCAGACAGTGTTTTAGCTCCCTGCATGCCTTAACCACTCATTCACACTAAGCATGCATGCACAGGGGAAGGGCTGAAGTAGTTGGGAAACTCTGCCCTTTGCACATGCTCAGAGGCAGCCTTTAGTAGTGTTCCCCAAGTCACTGGTAATGTGGGAGGCTGGATTTAACTTGGGGGGGGGTGGCACCAAAGAACAAGCACATGAACATCCTACATGCATGTAAACACACATAGTTCCATGTATGGGAGGGACATGGGAGACATTGGTAGTGATCAAGCTTTGAAGCATGAGATTCCACTTCTGCGTGTCCTCTGCCACAAGATGTCCCGTGGCTTGCTGAGCTTCTCTGGGACTCACAGTGCATGAGATTTCCCCTAAGCTTTGCCCAATTAATCAGCCTCTTCTTTGATCAGGACCCCAAAACTTTATTTTGGTTTGAATAATCAGTTAAAGTTGAAATAAATTATGTACTTTGGTGGATGAGAGGCAAGTGCTATCTACTTATCTTATCCCAAGGGATACTTTACATAATGCAACACATAAAAACAGGTGGGGGGGAAATCTGTTTGGTCCATAGCTCTCTTTTCTTTCAGAAGCAAAACTCTTGCTCCAATAGGAAGTTCTCCAGTGAAACCCCACTGAAAGGAATGGGAACGTGCCCTTATGTAGGAGAATTTAACAATAGACTGTGTCCCAATCCAGCGTAAACCATATGAACTGCCAGTCTGAGGGGAGGTCACCTGCAATGCACACAAAAAAATCCATTGGACCTGGAAAATATCAGTATTTCCCGATAGTCTCGAATTGAGACCAGTAGTCCCGGTAGTCATACTGATATTGGGATTCAGGTAAATAATCAGGAAACCCAAATTAATTCTGCATTTAAAAACGCCTTCCTTTCGCTCACAGAAGTGCTCCAGCATCCATGAACTGGGGGTGGGGGGTGTTTCTGTGCTGGTTTTCCTCCCTTTAGTGCTCGCTTCGCTTTCAGTCTGGCTCCCCCACCCCCACCCCACTTTCTGAGAGCACTATTGTGGTGACTTTTTAAAAAGTTTGATTCCAAATCAAAGTGGTTTTAGGAGCAGAATTATTTAATTGGATTTCCCCCTCCCCATTGCTCCCCTTGATGCCTACTTGCCTGCCCGCATCAAAGTTGTTCCGCCCACGCCCCCACCTTCTGCCATCCCCCCCTCCGTTGCTGCTCTTTTTTTTAGACTTGGCCACACGAGACTAGCATTGGAACACTGAATCAAGAGTTTAAATCTCCACTGCCCGTTTGTTTTTGTTTTGCCATGAAAAGTTAGGGAAAGGATGCCAGTGTACTAGCCATCTCTCATCTGTTCCCGTCCCCCAGCAGGCCAGCCCAGTGCTCTCTGCACCTCCTGGCCATCTGGCTCCGCCCCCCAGCTCCCCCCCCCCCGGCCACTAGGGGCCTTCACCAGGAACCTTCCTCAGAAACGCCGAGCCGGAAGAGGGGCTTGTGGGGCCAGGGCTGATGATCCATTTTAGAAATGTTTATCCCCCACTACTGCTTGGATTGCATTTTGAGAGGTGTGCATTTTTTCAGAAATGTTCGGGACCCTGGCTCCCCGGGATTGTTCTTTCTATGCCTTTCATCTCTCAAGGGCAGTTCTGGAAAGAGCTCTCTTAGCCCTGCCTACCTCACAGGACATCTGTTGTGGGGAGGGGAAGAGAAAGAAGTTTGTAAGCCGCTCTGAGACTCCGAGTGAAGGGCGGGGTAGAAATCCAATCTCCTCCTCCTCCTCTCTATTGTGTGTTCCTGCTGTGAAGATGGGAAGGGGGAATGCCAGGCTATTTTAGGACATTCACCAGGGTGACACCTTGGGAGCAGGAGAGCAAACCCCTCCCCCAGCCGATCCCACTGGCCCTGCACCCGATCCGTCAGGCTTTTTAGAAGGCTTTGCTGCTGCCTTGTCTGTTGCAAACTCTGGCCAATTTCAAGAGGGGTTTTCCCCCCTTTGCCAGGGTTTATTTGTGTTTTCTTTCCATTTTCTCCAAAAGAGCCTGCAACCCTGCCCCCAGTTGCTTGAGATTGTTGTGATTGTGTCTTATGAGATTGTGTGACTCTTTCCCATTTTCCCCAGTGGACAATAACACAGCAGAGAATCCCCTAGTGTTTGGTAATGAGGAAAATGGGACTTTGCAGCTGCACTTGTCAATTTCAAAATAGTCTGGTCAGTTTCAAGAGGTTCCCCCCCCCTTTCTGTTCCCTTTCATTCAACAAACTAACCCTAAAAGACATGAGCAAAACACCGAACCAGGGGATTTAAATGGAAGGCCCGTACTTGATACTACAGCAGGGCATTGTGTGATTTTTTTTAAAAAAACAAACCTTTGGGCACCACCACCCACACAACACAAGTGATGTCCCCAAGCCATTTAAGAAGGGGGGGGCGGGAATTGTAGCTGCAGAATAAATGCACTGGAGAAAAAAGAATGGTGCATAATGCAGGCGTAGAATCCAAAGTCAGGTTTAAGGACTCAACTACTCGGAAAATCTGCAGTCAGCTGCTTGTGCGGAATAGGCCCATATCTGTGTTTCCGTCAAAATCTTGGTGGCCTGATCTTGCTCCAGCTAAGTACCTTGGCCTGCGTCCCACCACTCCACTGAGCCAACTTCAGAGCCTTTCTACTGCCTAACAAGCCTTCCTCCAACAGAAGAAGCCTCTTCTATCAGAGGGAACCGTAGGACGGCTTTAGACTTGCATTAGTGCAGTGGTAGGATACAAGCCTGTGTTATCTGGTGGCCTCCCTATGCTACAGAGTTTATTATTTAAAATAAATTAAGGATAGATGCAGACAGAACCAGAGATCACTTCCATGTCAGGAGCAGATTACTGAGCACGTTACCCTGTCCTTAAGGGCTGTGTCTTACTGTAGATGTGTCGAGTTACCTGCAGTTAGCAGCACCGATTGCAAAAAATGGTTGTAAGCAAGGCTCCCTCTCAGCTGTGGAGACTTGTGAGCAAACATTCTACTTTCTGAGCTACTGGCATTAAGGTTGTGAGCGAGCGATTTGGCTACTGCATAAATTAGTTTGCGCTGGGGCCATCCTTCCTGAGATAAGGCAAAAATGTGTGAGCTGGAGGCTAAAAGACTGTGAGGCTCACACTAACTCCCCTTAGAGGGAACATTGGTTGTATGTCAAGTTTATACCCACTTCTTTTTTCCCATTTAAACAAATTAACAAATTTACACCTTCCTTTTAAGATGTAAATCTAATTTCCAGATAACAAAGGTGATAATTAATTTACTAACTGATTTCCACATTTTAGGTTATTACATTTTTTTAAATTAACAAATTAGCTTTTTCCCTTTAATTCAGCCTTGTTAACAGTTGTCATTATTAAAATTAAGAACTATTTCTGGAAACAGTTTAAATTGTTATTGTCATGAGCGGTTGGGTTTCTTGGGGTTTTATGGAGTCCTAAAATATAACTAATTGGAAACACTGGCTTCACAAACGAATGCTTTAGCACAAAATCTTGACTCATATTTTCCCATGTACCTGGTTCTATCAGAACAGTTACTGAGAAATGGCCAAAGGAAATGTCAGTTCATGTTATTTGTTTGAGTTAATTTGGTATGGATGATTCGGTTCCACTGGATCTTCTTCATGGTCTCTGTGCATCAAACCTCTGGGATATAGTGCTCCTGCGCCGACCCCGATCAGTACAATCGAAAGCAAAGGGAAGTTTCACATCTGCTCCCCTGTCATGTGCAGGGCTCCAATGCACATGACTGGGGGAGGGGCACGACAATCCAGTTTTTCTTCTGATCGCCGCACTGTTAGGAACCTCTCTGCCCTGGTCGGTAGTTCTCCTCTTCTTCCTCCTTTTCCCAGCCCTCTGGCCCAACTTTTCCTCTTCATCGAATATCTGTGAACAAATTGTGGACTGATTAACGTACTGAGTGAGTACTCTGCCCCGGCAGACTCCCTCTACCCCTTGGCCTATGGCCAAAAAGTGGGGCTTTTCCAAAAGCTGTTTGCTGTGTGGCAGTAAGATCCCCCCCCCCCCAAGGACACTCCCTTTGTCTCCTGTGCCTCGGGGAAGCCCATCCAGTGGCCCCCTGCTGGTCTAAGTTCTCACGGCAAACGAGAAAGAACAGAGCCGCCAGACTATGTACCACATTGCTAGAATTGGCCCTTTTGCCGATGGTGTTGTCTCAAGATACGTTTGGACACGCCTCAACCACCACGATGTGTCCGGCACCAACCACCATTGAGGTCGATCGACTGGTGCCGAAACATTCGGCAGTGGTACCTCAGTCTGAAGCCCATACCCCCACTAAAAAGCACTGGGAGGGCAAGGACTCTAGGCCCATCAAGCATAAGACGCATAAGAAGAGCTCCTCTCGCAAGGTTCCGTCAACCCCACATTGACAGTCAGAATCGGGATCCACGCTTGGAGCTCCTCCGCTTGACTCCTCGGGCTGTGGCCAGCTACAAGGTGCCTCTTCCTCACCTATGCTGTGCCCTGTCCAGCTCACGGATTCTGAGCAGGACATAGATCTAACGCAGGTCTCCAGATCCTCCAGTGTCGAGAGCTGTCAATCAGTCTGCGGGATGCTTGCTTCCATGCAGAAGAAGAAGAAGAAGAAGAAGAGAAGAAGAGATTGGATTTATACCCCACCCTTCACTCCCCAAAGGTGTCTCAGAGCGGCTTACAAACTCCCTTCCCTTCCCGTCCCCACAACAGACACCCTGTGAGATAGGTGGGGCTGAGAGAGCTCTTGACAGAAACTGCTCTTTTTCAAGAACAGTTCTTATCAGAACTATGGCTTGCCCAAGGTCATCCAGCCAGGTGCAGGTGGAGGAGTGGGGAATCAAACCTGGTTCTCCCAGATTAGAGTCCGTGCACTTAACCACTACACCAAACTGGCTCTCCCCACAACGTTCTCCAAGTGACCATCGGGACTGGTCCCTCCACCACCGGTTCCATGGGATCACCATCAATGGCAATACCTCTACAGAGGCTACAGAGCCTACCCTCTGGCAGCCAACATGCCTTGGCTCCTGCCATGTATGTCCATGACTTGGGACCGACAGTCCTTGTCCTCTCGACTGTCTCGATAGCGGGACCCCCCGAGGGCTCTGGAATTTCTACAGCCATCGCTACTGATGGACATGCATCACCGGCAGAAGCCTGCAGCTGCACAAACGGCAACACAATCAATACCGACACAACCGGCATCAGAGATCCCAACTTTATTTTCAGAACTTTCGGAACACTAAGGCTTTCTGATTCCCCCAAGCGCTCAGAGGCTGAAGGTCTGGTACATCCACCAGGCCCCTCTCCGCCACAGAACGTGGCCAAAGACCTCCCAATTTCCCCCTCAGAGGACTTGAAATCCTATGGGGAATTCATAAAGCAAATGGCTAATACCTTGGCTTTGTCGACGGTACAGCCCCGCCTACCGTTATCGACTCCATATTCGATATTGTCCAGATGGACAGCAGTGGCTCTACCCATGACTTCGGTCTTGCTGCAAGCCACTAAGGCACCGTGGAACCACCTGGCTTCCACCCCCATTTCCAGTCGCAGGATAAACCACATGTACAAGGTCCAGGAGGCGGGTGATGAGTTTTTATTCACACATCCCAAACCAAATTCAGTGGTAGTTAATTCATCTTCTAAGGGCAGACA
The DNA here is from genome assembly GCA_029375565.1 of Gekko gecko. NCBI lineage: Eukaryota > Metazoa > Chordata > Lepidosauria > Squamata > Gekkonidae > Gekko > Gekko gecko. Next base: position 68,400,603 of record JAPDNY010000014.1, on the reverse strand, counting down.
TACCCATTCCTCTCCTCCTGATAAGGAAGGAAAGAAGCTTGACTCCTTCAAGAGAAAATTTTACTCTGCTGGAGCATTAGGGATTAAGACCTCCCAATACACAACCTGTATGGGCAGGTATCAATATGCTCCTTGGGAACAGTTAACTGAGTTTATCACAGCCCTCCCTGAAGACCTCAGCTGTCAAGCCAGACATATACAGAAAGAAGGCATGCTCCTGGCCAAACATCAACTTAGTTTGACCCAACATAATCTCGACGTAGCAGCTAAAACACTTGCCTCTGCCGTTGCCCTCCGACGACACACTTGGTTGCGCTCTACATCGCTGCCACAAGACACGAAGGCTTCCTCTTTGAGGGTGAAGGCTTATTCAGCTCCACAACAGATACTGTCTTACAGGATCTAGACAAGAGCATTAAGACGTCATGCAACCTTGGGGTCTCTCAGACTTCCTGGCAAACCAGGCCCAAATCTTGGAATAAAACGTGACCCTGCAGATCCTCACAAAAATCGTCCCCTGAGGCCCAATGGCAGAAGTCCCCAAGCACGTCTTCCCACCCTTACGGGAACAAACCCCGCTTTGTGCCTTCTGCACAATCCAGAACCAAAGGTCCTAAGACTCCCAAGCAGAGTCTTTGGCTCTGCCCCAACACTCAAATTGTTTCAACCCACTCATCTCCATCCTTACCTGTCTGCATGGAAGTGGATAACATTGGATAAGTGGGTCCTCTCAATTATCCTGGAGGGTTACCGTATAGAATTTTTTCAGGCCCCTCTGACCTCCAACTTTATCATCACTCCACAGTCCAGCACACTCCTGGAAGAAATCCAACACCTGTCACGCAAAGATGCCATAGAACCAGTCCCAACCTCACACCAGTGCCATGGCTTCTATTCCCACTATTTTATGGTCCCCAAGAAGGACGGAGGCCTCCGCCCCATTATGGACCTCAGGGACTTCAATCGTTTCAATCAATACAAGAAGTTCAGAATGACTACTTTGCAGTGCATCCTACCTCTCCTTGAATGGGGAGCATGGATGGCAACCTTGGACTTGCAAGACACTTATTTCCATATCACAACCCATCGTGCTTACAGAAAGTTCCTCCACTTTGCGGTAGGAGACAACCATTATCAACACAAAGCTCTCCCATTCGGGTTGTCCACTGCCCCCTGGGTATTCACCAAAATTATGGTGGTCGTGGGTACACATCTACATCTTCAAGGGATACGCATCTTCCCATATATCGACAGCTAGTTGCTGGTGGTGAGTTCGGACTCCACGCTCCTCCACCACATCAGTCTTGCCCTGGAATCCTTGAATGAGTTGGGGTTGTGAATAAATCAGAAGAAGTCAATGCTTCATCCATCCCAGACTGTCTAGTTTATTGGTGCAATCCTGGACTCCAGTGTGTGCAGTTTTCCTCCCACCCCCCACCCCCCAGCGGGCCCAAGACATTATCACCCTTATCCAACTGCTTCATCAGCGAGGGGAATCCTTGGTGAAGCAACTCCAATGTCCTTTGGGACTGATGGCCGCCACAACTTCTGTGATCATGTTTGCCAGATGGCATATGAGACCTCTCCAGCTGTGGTTTCTAAAGAGATTTCAACCTCAACGCCACCCTCAGTCCCAGCATTTCACTCTCCTGCCTTGGGTTCTGACCTCCCTCAAATGGTGGGAAAATCCCCAAAACTTACTGGCAGGGGCACCCTTTCACCCCCTACCCCATCACAACGGATGCATCCCTCTGGGGATGGGGAGTGCACCTAAATGGACTTTGTGTAGGAGCGGCTTGGGAGACCTCAATGGCTCACAAACACATACATTTCCTAGAGCTTCTAGCCATCTGTTATGCCTTCCAGTCCTTCCTACGTCTGATAGCTCATCGGACAGTAGCAATCTTAATGAACAATAGCTTTGTGTTATGTCAATCACCAGGGAGGCACAGTGTCAAGAAGCCTTTGCAGGCTGGCCCTAGAGATTTGGGATGAATGCCAATCCTGGGGCATTTTCCTGGTAGCAGCTGAGCTACCTGGTTCCCTCAATGTAACTGCAGACTTCTTGAGCAGAGGAGGAGCATCTCTCCACAAGTGGGAACTCAATCAGGAGTATATCCAGCTGGTATTCGACAGGTGGGAACATCCAGATGTGGATGTCTTTGCAACACGGCAGAACAAAAAGTGTCGCCTATTCTGCTCAAGGGCAGGGATGGATCCCTTATCTCTAGGGAATGATCTCCTTTATCCTGGTCCCACCAGTACCTGTACCTCTTCCCACCGATTCCTCTACTCACCAGTGTGCTTCACAAAATAATGTCAGAAGCCCCTCACTGCATCCGCGTGACCCATGGTGGCCCAGGCAGCACTGGTTTCCCACACTGCTCCATCTGTCCAAGGGCTCCTTCATCCACTTTCTGATGGTGCCGGACTTTCTCCTTGCACAGGAGGATCTGGTGCTCTACCACGATGTCCCACGTCTCAAGCTCACAGTGTGGAGGATCCTGTGAGGCCTCTAAGATTCAAGGTGGAGGATGTTCTGTTGAACTGTCGTAAGCCGTCTACTTGAAAGTCCTACGAGGGGAAATGGAAACAGTTTCTGTCCTACCTTGCTGAGGTTGACCTCCCCCTTCCCCTCTCAGATCTGGTCGCTATTTCTGGTTTTCTCCTGTCCCGCTTGGGCTGGGGCCTCAGGTACCCATCAGTGAGAGTGTATCTGGCAGAAATCTCAGCAAACCACCCCTCAATTGATGGCTATTCCATATTCACTCACCCACTTATCAAGTGTCTCTTGAAAGGACTGATCTGCCTTTTTCCACCATCTCAGCTCCCTACTCCGGCCTGCGACTTACCTCTTGTGTTGACCAAACTTACCAGTAAGCCTTTCTAACAATGGCTACTTGTAGTTTGCAGCTCCTTTTGTGGAAAACAGCCGCCTTAGTAGCCATAACATCTGTCAGGAATGTGAGCGAGCTGTCGGCTTTACACCACGATCCACCCTACCTAGTCTTCCACCATTTGGGTGTCACGTTAGCTCTGGATGTCTCCTTCCTCCCAAAGGTCATTTCGGAGTCTCATTTGCAAGCGGACATTGCTCTCCCTGTGTTTTTTCCTGACCCATGGGATGATTCGGAACGCCGGCTCCACACACTAGATGTGAAAAGGGCCTTAGTCTTCTACCTGAACAGAACAAGGACATTTTGCAAATCTCCTTCCCTATTTGTCTCCTACGCCATGCCCTCGCTGGGGAGCAAACTGTCATCACAGTGGCTATCCAAGTGGATTGTGGAGACAGTCAAACTTTGTTACCTGTTGCCCAAGAAGCCCCTCCCAGGTATGCTTCATGCACACTCCACATGGGCGATAGCCGCCTTCATGGCCTTCCAGAAGGGCATGTCATTACATGATACCTGCAATGTGGCAACTTGAGCTACACCTCACACGTTTGTGAGACACTACGCCCTTGATGTATGTCTTCATCAGCGCTCTGCGGTGGGACAATCTGTGTTGCAGTCGGCGTGCATTTGAGGATCTCCAGTTCCCTCCTCCAGGTAGGTGTGGGTTTTTTGCTTGTTACTCTCCCAGTGGAGTGATGTACAAAGATCTCAAAGAAGATAAACAGATTGCTTACCTGTAACTGATGATCTTCAAGTGGTCATCTGTGCATTCACACCACCCGCCCTCCTTCCGCTCTGCTGTCGATCCTCTAACTTATTTTGTGGCTGATGGCAGCAGTCAGAAGGAATTGGTGGGATTGTCGTGCCGCTCCCCTAGTCATGCACATTTGAGCCCTGCATGTGATGGGGGAGTGGGCACGAAAATTCCCTTTCCTTTCGATTCTACCAATTGGGGTCGGCGCAGGTGCACTATATCCCAGAGGTGTGAATGCACAGATGACCACTCGAAGATCATCAGTTACAGGTAAGCAACCTGTTTTTCCAGGGAATACAATATTTTTAAAAGATTCTGTCTTTTATGTGGCCATAGTTTTGGGCTAATTGAGTAATGGGAGACAACAGAAAGATCACTGAGAGCCAAGTCACACCTGCCTTCTAGCCTGTTGTGGCAAAAGCAACAGAGTTTTGTTGAAAGGCTAACAACACATGGGCACATATGATTTGTAGGTCAGAGCATATTTCATCAAGTGCATTAAAGCTGGCAGTTTCAGGTGGGTAGCCATATTAGTCGGTAGTACCACAAAGAAATTCAAGTACACAAGCAACTCTGAGATGAGAAAAATTTCCCAGGGTATAAGTTTTCATGAGTCAAAGTTCACTTTGTCCAGTACAGGTTAGAATGAAGATCCTTCTGTCAAGCTCGGACCTCGCTTGCCATAGAAAGCTGTCCAGGCAAACTCCTGGTCTGTTGCATTAAGGGTTAACTACTTTCTTAAACATGCTTCTTTCACTGTTTTTATCGCCCATACCATTTATGGGGGGGAATGCTGGGGTGAATGTGTGCTTGAGCTTGCGTAGTACATATGGGACCCTGGGAAGCACATGATCTCAGCTTCTCACCTGACCTTGGGATGTAATGGTTAGTTTGCAGGTGTTGGGCCAGACGGGAGGGTAGGCCTAGAGCTTTGGCAGGCTGAGTACGAACACTGATTGGGTGGTTTGCGCAGAGGGGCTGTCCTGCTTTTTGTACAGGGCTGGACCTGGCATCTGGTGGCCAGTTCTGACACAGAATTGGTCTATGCTTGGTATCTCTTTACCTCCTGATAAACAAATCTTGCTGCAACAAGGGTGCCGTGAGAATGACTCTGAGTCTGGGACCTGACACCTTCCTCCCCTGCATTGTGCTTCTGCATCCTAGCCCCAACTGGACCTTGTTTTGTAACACCTCTCCTGCCTGATATAAGGGTGCGTGGATCTTCATTCTTGCTTGTATCAGACAAAGTGATCTTTCACTCACAAAAGCTTATACCCTGGAAAAAAAATTTGGTCTCTCAGCTGCTAGCATGCTTGAATTTTGTTCCATTAAAGTGGGCAGTGAAGGTACTAGGTGCTACTGAACTTTCACTGGCCACTTTAGTACATCTGATAAAGGAGGGTGTTCTTCAATAAACACCTGTTGTGATAAATGTGCACCAAATTTGTTCTGTTCTTGTAATATGACATTTTTCCACATAGGGAAAAAGGTACATTTATGTATGTTGTCTTGTGGCAAAATCACTGTAGTATCTCTTCTACCACGAATATTTTTGTTCTGGAGGCTGCAGTGCCCCCCAGTCTGGATGGTATTTCCCCCAAAAATCTCTCTTCTCTGCCTGATGCAGAAAACAAGGTGTGCCTTTTCCTTACGGTCTTTTCCCGTCCCTGCAGCTGTCACAGATCCTTGCATGGTTGTGGTGTTTAAATAGGGTCTTCGGGTAGAAATTGCAAAACGAACTCTCTTCAGGCATTTCATTTTTTGTACGTACACATTATTATGTCTAGCAAGACAGGCGCGTCCTGCGGGGAGCAAGGCATGATTTCTCCTCCAGCAATGAGCATAGCAAAAAAGGATTGTTTAAACCAAGCTGTTGAGTTGCTGGCAAACCCATGAAATCGCTGCAAAGTAGACACTGCTGCAGTGTTTGTGCCTGACTCTTTTTTTTCCCTTGCGGGAGGATTATAGGCATGTAGTAAAAAATGTCAAGAGTTAAATTACTCTAATTTTCAGCTCAATGCAGAACAAATCTGTTTGAACAACCTGATTTTCAATGCAGAACAAATTTGAACAACACAATTTTCATCCCAGTTTACATCCATTTAATGCACCTGAATTAAGCCCATCTTTGATTCAAACGATGTCATTATAGGACCCTGTTTGCTTTATTACATTTATATCCTGCATTTTTCCTCCAGGGAGCACAGACCACAACATTCCCATCCTCTGTTTTCTTTTTGGAGGGCAGCATAGGATAGCCCGATCTCAGAAGCTAAGCAGCGTTGGTACTTGGAAGGGAGATGACCAAGGAAAACTCTGCAGAGGAAGGCAATGGCCAACCACCTCTACTTCTCACTTGCCTTGGAAGCCCCTCTCTGGGGGCAGCATAAATTAGATTCATCTTGACAGCATTATACACACCAACATTTTCCTTTCACAACAATGTGAGGTTAGGTTGAAAGAGAGAGCGACTGATGTGAGCTTCTTAACTGAGTGGGGATCTGTACATAAACCTCTCTAGTCTTAATCCAAAGCCTAACCACTATTCCACAACGAGTTTCAGTATTGATTCCATTCAAGTTGCAATCTGAAGAACACCTTCCTGTGAATAAGCCCTATTGAATATAAATGACACTTTCTCCTGAGTAGACCTGCTTCGGATTGCTCCCACAGTGTTGTAGCAGCTGCTGGCACTTAATGCCTTACTAATCTTGTGATTTGTGACAACCAGAAGTATTTATCCATACAACTATTTCCCCCTTCTATAGAATATTAGATCCTTAATGGGAGCAGAGCGAACCAAAGGATTTTGCCAGATCGTGGTGTCGTCCACGGTCAGAGACGGGATTTCCCATTTGATACAGTCAGCTGGCCTTGGAGGGATGAAGCATAACACCGTCCTGATGGCCTGGCCTCAGTCCTGGAAGCAGACCGATAACCCCTTCTCTTGGAAGAATTTCGTTGGTATGTGCTGCTGTGGGATTGGTTCAATCGTTGTAAAATCGTGTAATGCAATTTGCGGAGGAATGGGCTTAGAAGCCCTTCCATGTTCATTCTTATTGAACCCCCGGAAGGTCGGACTAACTCCTGTCAGGTCTGACACTGAAGTAGAGTTGCCTACTCTGGGTTGAAAAATTCCTGAAGATTTTGACGGCAAGGTTTGAGGAGGGGAGGGAATTCAGCAAGGTATAAGTCAGAGCAGGGGTGTCAAACATGCAGCCCACAGGCCAGATCAGGCCCCTGGAGGGCTTCTATCAGGCACGCGGTGGAACTGGCTGTCTCCTGCTGCTTCTTCCAGGTCTGCTGCTGCTGCTGCATCCTAGTTTGCTTTGCCAGACACTCTCAGTTGCTCAGGAGAGATAGATAGGCAAGCTTCTGTTCCCTGCACTGGCTGAGGCTCCTCCCTCACCCCCTCCCAGAGGGAGAAAGGGAACCAGCCAGAGCTTGCTTCCTGGCCAGGCTGCCTCAATCGCACAGGAGAGAAGGTCAAGCCTTTCTTCCCTTCCATTGGCTGAGGCTCCTCCTCAGAGGGAGGGAAGGAGGAAGAGCTTGCTTGGCTTGGCTGCCTCAGTCGCAGGGGAGAAATACAAAGCAACTTTTATCCAAAGTAAGAGCTTTTGTGTGCCCTGCTACAGTGTGTGAGTTTTGTTGGGCGTGTTATGCTGTGGCTCTCCTGGGTTCAGCTGGGCTTCCTCCCCCTTTTCACTGTCTTCACGCCCTTATGATCCAATCTTGCTCAGTAGGAAAGCATTGTGAACCATTATAGAGCTCTTCTTACAGGGGCTACTGTCAGCTGCTGGAGGATTGGCTACATTAGGGGTGTGCTTCTTAATATGCAAAGGAGTTCCTGCAACGAAAAGAGCCCTGGATGGGAGACCACCAAGGAATGTGAGGGCTGCTATGCAGAGGAAGGCAATGGCAAATCACTTCTGCCCTTCTCTTGCCTTAGAAATCCCAGCGTGGAGTCACCAAAAGTCAGCTGTGACTGGGCGGCTCACTTGACCTTCAGTATTCTGATGTTTTGAGGTGTTCCTGATTCTTTTTTCAGACACTGTACGAGAAACTACAGCTGCACAGCAAGCCCTTTTGGTTGCCAAAAACATAGATTTGTTTCCAACAAACCAGGAGCGTTTTAGTGAGGGCAACATAGATGTGTGGTGGATCGTTCATGACGGTGGTATGCTAATGTTGCTTCCTTTCCTACTGCGGCATCACAAGGTATTTATGTTTGTTTTAGTTGGGAAATTTTGCTTCTCAGTGAGCACATTTGAATTGTAAGCTCCTAGGGACAAGGAATGATACTCCATGAAACACCAAACACCATGATAGTGCTACATAGATGATATCCATTCCCTCCCATAGTAAAGTTGGTGCCAGTCATGAAGTCAGCAAGACTGGGCTGCCCAAAGAGAAGAAGGATGTTTCTGCATGTCCAGGGGAGCCCCAAATATACAGAAAAATAGGATTTTTCCCCTTACCGGGGTGGGGGGGAGAAATAACAAAAACAAGCAACCATTGGATGGAGCATCCAATTTGTGACATCTCAGTAGCTGTCATCAGAAAACTTATCTCCAAAACTGATTGTCACGACGGTGCCTGGGGGCCGGGTGCAGAGGGACAGTCCAGTGCTGTTGTCAGAGAGAGTTCCAGAGATCAGCCAAAGGTATCAGTCCAGTCCAAGCAAACGAGTTTCAAAGCAGAGAGCAAAGCCGTTGTCAGGTATACCGTTAGCCAGAGGTTGAAGCGGAGTCCAGAAGCTGAGCCGAGATCAGGAACCAGAAGAGTGTTCAGAGATGTGCCGAGGTCGGGAGCCAGAGAGTCACGACGAGATGAGGGAACGAGGATAGGTGCAAGGCGAGCGGTCTTTCGACGAGTTTGCCAGCACGGTTTGCTCATGGCTGGGGATGTTCCTAAATACTGTGCTGGCTTGTTAACTAATTAACCGGTCATTGCCAGGTCCCTGCTCTGGTTAATACTCGGGGCTCATTGACCGTCGCCCCCATACACGTGCCTCCTTTCGTCGAGCCGCCAAGTCTCTGCGCCTGCGGTCTCGCAAACAATCTGCATGTGGGGGCAAGTTGGGTGGGGAAGCATCCGCCCCAGATGCTTGCTGTCTCGTAGCTGGGAGCTCATCCCTCCCAGCACTTAGATCTTCTGAGGACTCCGGTGCCTCAGAGGGACTTAAAGGTGCCGCGTCCCTGGTCCCTGGTACCGGGTCCGAGGAGGTCGTGGCCGAGCTGTCAGGTGCCAGATGGGGGGGGGGTAGAGCTCTCTGGTGCCGGGTCAGGGGGTGTTTCTGAGCTCACGGCTGAGCTTTCAGGCGCCGGATTGGGGGCAGGCATGACACTGATCTTTGGAAGAGACATTTGCTCTGTTAATCCCCAGTACTATGACTTGGAGTCTTAAAGTGACATTCTTCCATAGCCCTGCTGGGTCGTGTCCCTGGCCAGAGTTAGCACCATTGTGGAACCAACTGTGCAAATTAATCTCAAGGGCAGTAGAAAACACTAGCAAAAAGGGGCCTGCCACCCCCAGCAAGCCACACAACTGTAAAGTACAGTTACTAGGAACATACTTATTAAATGTTTTAGATGAAATTTTGGGGCACTTGAGAGGTAAGCAAAACCTACCACCTGGACTGAATCCCACCCACTTTTTTTCTAATGACATGTTCATTTCTGTTAACAGGTATGGAGAAAATGTAAAATGCGCATTTTCACTGTAGCTCAAATGGACGACAATAGTATTCAGATGAAAAAGGATCTTCAGATGTTTTTGTACCATCTTCGACTTAATGCTGAGGTGGAGGTTGTTGAAATGGTAAAGTATTATATATCTGCCAAGAAATCTATCCAAAATTTCTCTCAACTTATAAACACTGTTTAAAATCTCAAATATTAAAAGGTCTGCTTGTTTATACATTTTTACTCAACTTTTCATTCCTGTATGGGAATCTCAGCACAACTCTGAAAACCATTTACAAACAAAAGAATACAACATAATTATATTCGATATTATCCCTAAGGAGATTTCAGTGATAATTGAAACGAAAGGCTGGAAAGCAATCATTCATTCCAAAATGTCTGCTAGAACAAGAAGGTCTTTGTTCTCTTTTCAGGTATGTGTAACGCGGGGCTTACGTGGGTCTCCCTCGGGAGATCTAAGGCACTCCTTTGGCAGCAGTTCAGATGCAATGTCCTCTGGCTTCACCAAAAGTCACACACTCAGTATAGGCTTTGTTATCTGGCATTTGACGATCCAGAATGCTCACTTAACTGGCATCATCTATAGAGCAAGCTCCTCCCCCTCAGTCACCAAACTCCGGAGTCTTTAGACACGCGCACCCCTCCGCACCTCCCCAGCTGACGAGCTTGATGTCTCCAGCCAGTGTTGGGCTTCAGACCGCCAGTGTTGCCCGCTGCTGATGTCACCCCGCGGTGCTCCCAATGGGATGGGGTTCTGTTGCTGCAAATTCCTCTGGGTAGGGGGCAGGGCAGATCAACAAGCTCTGGTTATTCGTTACATTTGATTAAGTAGCAATCCCAGTGAGGGCCAGATAACACTGTACTTTGTAATTTACTTTTTACAACCACTCTGGGCAGTAACTACTTTTTCTGAAGGGCCACTTTTAAAAAGGGGTGACAGGCCAGCTCCTCAACCCTTGTCTTCTAAAGCAACTTGTCAGAAAATTCTGCTGCTGCTGCTGCAAAGAATCAGTGTGGGATAGATGAGGCAGACCTAGATTTCAGTTCATAGAATCATAGAGTTGGAAGGAATGTCCAGGATCATCTAGTCTAACCCCCTGCACAAGGCAGGAAATTCACAAACTGGCCTGGCAAAAAATTGCTTCCTGACTCCAAAATGGTGATCAGCATTTCCCTGGGCATGTAAGAAAGGGCCACAAGAACCAAGCACTGAGGCAACCCTTCCTGCCCTCCCTCTCATGATCTGCCTGAGTTCACAGAATCCGCATTGCTGTCAGATGGCCATCTAGCCTCTGCTTAAAAACCTCCAAAGAGGGAGAACCCACCAGCTCCCAAGAAAGTCTGTTCCACTGAGGAACCGCTCTGTCAGGAAGTTCTTCCTGTTGTTTAGCCGAAAACTCTTCGGATTTAATTTCAACCCGTTGGTTCTGGTCCGACCTTCTGGGACAACAGAAAATAACTCTGCCCCATCCTCTATAGGGCAGCCCTTCAAGTACTTGAAGATGGTGACCATATCACCTCTCAGTCATCTCCTCTCCAGGCTAAACATGCCCAGCTCCTTCAACCTTTCCTCCTAGGACTCGGTCTCCAGACCCCTCACCATCTTCGTTGCCCTCCTCTGGACACGTTCCAACTTGTCTATATCCTTCTTAAATTGTGGTGCCCAAAACTGAACACAATGCTCTATATGAGGTCTCACCAGAGAAGAGTAAAGGAATACCACCACTTTGTGTGATCGGGACACTATACTTCTGTTGATACAGCCCAGAATGGCATTTGCCTGTTTAGCAACTGCATCACACTGCTGACTCATGTTCAGGGTATGGTCTGCTAAGACCCCGAGATCCTTTTCACACATACTACTGCCAAGACAAGTCTCCCCCAACCTATAATTATGCATTTTATTTTTCCTACCTAAATGCAGAACTTTACATTTATCCCCACTGATATTCATTTTATTTGTTTTAGCCCAGTTTTCCAGCCTGCTGAGATCATCCTGTATCCTGACTCTGTCTTCTACCATATTTGCTACCTGCCCCAATTTAGTATCATCTGCAAATTTAATAAGCATTCCCTCTATCCCTTCATCCGAATCATAGATAAAAATGCTGAACAAACCAGGTCCCAGGACAGATCCTTGAGGGGCACTCCACTTGTCACTCCTCTCCAAGAGGATGAGGAACTATTCGCAAGCACTCTTTGGGTGCCGTCTGTCAGCCAGTTACAGATCCGCCTAACAGTCATAGGATCCAAACCACATTTTATCCTTCTCAGTATAATCTGCCCAAAATATGAGAAAAGTGGGATTTCAGATGCATCCTAGAGCTCTTTGCAGAAAGGAGAAATAAAAATTTAATAAATAATACTGTCTGGGGGCAGCTCTGCCCCCCCCACATTCATCTTGATGGGAGGACACGTTGCTGGCCCTTCTGCAGACCTCTGGGGGCAGCAGGCAGTGGCAGCTGGGTGGGGAGCCAGGGGAGAGTCATCTGGAGCCCACAACCCCAGCAAAGAGGCACTCGGGCTCCAACGGCGCCACAGCAGGGAGTGGCAGAGCAGGTGGCTGTGGGGCGAGTGGCCAAGTGGCCCATCCTGCATGTTGGCAGCAGGAGACCGTTCCAGGGGAGGTAGGCGGTGGCGGATGGGAGGCGGTGGCCACTGGCCCTGTGAGTGGCAGGCGGGCCCCCAAGACCAGAACCCCAGGTGCGTGGGAGGAGGGGCGGTGCAATGGAGGGAAGGCCCTGGTGGGGCTTGAGGCGCAGGATCTCAAAGTCCTGGGGGAGGGGGCAGAGGCCCCTCCTCACCCTCATCCACCCAGTCAGTAGAGCCCCAACGTCAGGACAAAGGGATTGGAGGGGCCCGGGGTTGCTCCTCTCCCAGAGTGGCCTTTCAAAGGCAGCCGGATGGAGGGCCGGGGAGGAGAGAGAGCCAGGCTCCAGCCGAGCCGCCCGTGGTAAGGCCCTGGGTGCAGCAGGGGGGAGGGTGAACCCCAACCGCGGCATGACAGGAGGGTCCACCGGGAGGGCGCTGCAGCCCCGGACTCCTCCCGAGAACTCCCAGAATCGGACAAATCCAGAAGGTGCTTTTTCTTCTGCCCCTGAAGAGTCAGTGAGTGGCGGGATGGGGGACCTCTCTGGGGACCTCCTGGGATACGGGAATCTCCAGCTGCCAACTCCTCGGCGAGGGGATTTGGGCTTCTGGGCCACACGCTCTCAGGGGCCGCAGCCAGTTCTGCCGCTTCTCACAGCAGCAGCCGTTCCAGTGCAGATCAGAGCGTCCCCTTGTTTTCACCCATATTTCACTGGAGGAAGCAAATGGATATTTCTGATAATTTAAAAATGACATGTGCAAGAGTAATGTAAATATGCATTTGAGCATGGGATTAGTCATGACTTCTAATTTACATATTGGCCTGAATAGTTGTGTCAAGCAGAGAAATTTGACAGGGTGTGCCCTTTAACAGAGCTGGTTCAGTAGAAGATTTCACCTCCACTACCCTGCATTCCTCAGACAGGCTCCTGGCTGTGGATGGTTTTGAAATCATGACACACTCCCTACTTAACTCAGTTTAGATTTTTCTCACTGTGGTGAGCTACACTGGTGACCTTTCCTCACCTCATGAAAGGCAACTTCATTCATCTCTTGCTGACTTTTAGCAGCCAGTTCTCTGTTTGTGAACCAGTCTGCTGTGGTGGCAGCAAGTCAGTTCCGGGGCGCTGCGATAGCACGACAAACACTCGGAATTCAGCCCATAGACGGAAATGGTTCCTATGTCTCGGGTGGCCGCTTGGTGCTATTTATCATTCTCCAGAAAGGCAACATTTTCTTAGATATGTTCTGTAGTGTTTCTTAGTGAATTTGATGTATTAGGCTATCTTTGTATTTTGTGGCTCTACAATGTTAAAGATGTGTAATTTTTAAAGTTTATGACAGTGTACGGAAGCTAACCGGCAGAAGTAATACACGAGTCGGGTAAAGCAACCTAAAAGAATTACTATTTCCTATTAAAACCTGTGAGGGTGTGCATAGACACTTGGCATCGGTTTTCCAAAGGGGGGCAGTAAAAATAGAATAGCTTCTTGAAGGAGTTTTAGGTTAATACTTGTTGGCTAAATGTAATGGATTGCAGCATAATTTGTTTTCTTTTCAGTCCAAATAATGCTTGTTTACTTTTCCAGTTTGAAAATGACATTTCAGCCTTTACGTACGAGAAGACTCTTGTGATGGAGCAGAGGTCTCAGATGCTCAAGCAGATGCAGCTCTCTAAGAATGAAAGAGAAAGAGAGGTAGTCCATTTTATTTTTTCCTGATCCTTCCATATAAGAAAATAGACATCTCAGTGCTAGACAAAGAGGGTGTTCCTTCTGTCCAAGGCGCGGGAGCCACCGACAAGGATGGGTTTCGAGCAGCTCGGTGAGGCTCTGTCCATCTGCAGGAGATTCTTTCTGGAAATGGGCAGGACTATTTCGTTCAGCACGGTTGACTTCGGGGGAGCTCTCTGTTGGAGTGTGGACCATATTGATTGATTTGGGAGTGGGGCTGTTTGAGGTAAAATACATTGGGCCAGCCCTCCTTACAGACACAGAGGTTGTGATTCACCCAGAGCCTCCCCCCCCCACCCCCGTAGCCACAGTATTTGTTTCAGGAGAAGTGATCCAAACCACACACGCATTCTTTCATTGTACAGATCGGATCACTCTACTGCAGTGAATGAAGAAGGCTGCGCATGCAGAATATCCAGATTATTGTATCTCCTTTTGAACACGTCGTGCACTTTATGTTTTTAAAAGTCATTAGTTTAACTCAACGACTGTCATTTGGCATCCTCTCCTTCCTGATTGTGGGCCAAAATGCTACCGCACTTAGAGAAGTACCGCAGGGGTAAGCGGCTCCCTGCACAGGGGCCACACTGTGGTGCATCACGCTGCGTGGCTTGGTGCACGGAGGGCCAGCCCCTCACCCAGGCAGCCAGAAGAGAGTCGGAGGCTGGGAGCCCCTGAAAGACGCCCAGAGTTTGTGGCAGGGGAGGAGCTTCCGGGAGCCACGGCAGTCCCTTCTTCCGGGACCCGTCTTGACTGAGCAGCCGGCCGCTGGGGCTGGCAGTGGGCGTGGCTTAGCCCGGGCTCCCCTGCAGACACCTCTCCTGGCACCCTCCAGGGGTCTTTAGAAAGGGGGCTTTTGCCCAGCAGGGCTTTTGATTGGCAGTTGGAGATCTGATTGGCCGTGCAGATGTTAGAAAACATTGCTTTGGCAGCGGCTGCCATCATAGCACAAGAATTCGTGTATGCAAGAAGATGCAAGTGGAACAGTATGTTTGTTTTAAAAGGCATCCTGTCAAGCAGAGCTTCTGCCTGAAATGTTGCAGATTTCCTGTTAGAGTGTTGCATGACCTCACTCCCTGGCACGCTGTGGCTGGCCTCACCTCTGGCAGCAGCCGTTTTGTGGTTGCCCCCACTCTCCCGTGCCTGCAGGCTGGGCAGGGTTGGGGGGGCCCTCTGGCTTAGGCACGGCAGTTCCTCCTGGACCCACGCAGCCGTCGCCCAGGACGGAGGTGGCAGCGGTGCCAGCGGGCCTCGGCTTGCTCTTCGTGTGCCGGCCCCAGTGCCGCCCTCGCCTCTCGGCCTCCTCTCCTCGTTGGGGGCGGCAGGGCTGCTTTAGGTGTTGTTTTCTGGTGACTAGTGTTAAGCTTTATCCTTCGATATCTGCCTTCTTCAGTCCTGTATTTTTTAGTTTAAGAGTTTAACTGTTATTTCATATTAAGAATATTATGCTTGCTGTTTCTTTCTCATACTGAAATATTATAAAGGTTTTTTTTAGGAAATAACATTTCCCCCCTCTTAAGTCACTTTGCAAATTTTCTGGATCTTGTTACAAATTTTCTAGATCTGTGTTTTCCTAAGGACAAGAGGATTTGTGTCTTAACATATTTATAAGTCAGCTTCTCGTACTGAAATACCAAGAGCAGCCCAATCATCAGGGCTGAAAAATACATGCTTTGCTTGCTAGTTCCTTCCCTTGCAGTAAAAAAAACCTGAGCCGCAGTCTTGTAGTCCCCACAAGGCCTGGCTGCTTTCTTGCCACACACGCCTGCTTCTGTAGTTCTGTGTCCCTTGGCTGTATTTCCCCGCTCAGAAAGTCTAACCAGACGTGTAATTTTTTTTAATTGCTGGACCTTAACTTAGCCATCTGGCATGAAATATTTCCAGTGCATTTTGCCTTGGGACTTCTCTGCCGAGTGCATTTCTCGTGTGAATTGACTGGATCAACAAAAAGTCTTGTTTTGAAACAAGAAGGGGCCTTTTTGAAGGAGAACCCCAACGTGCGTTCAGAGTTCCTTGTGCCAAAACATTAGTTAGATATCAAACACACCACATCCAGTTTAGGAATAGTAAATACTTTTTCTTCTCTTTTTGGGATGCCGTCAAGCCTTTGACTTGCCTGCAGAGTCCTTGGACTGATGCTGGAAACAGGAATTCCGGTTTCATCCCATCTTGTGAGAAGCAGTCAAAGGGCAGAAGGCAAATGTGATGGGATGTGGATCCGTTACGTGGATGCGGTTGTTTCTGGTTTTAATTTGCTGGCATCATGTTTTATGTGCTAACCTGAGTAATGATCTCCTTTTCCTGTATGCTGGCTGCACCTGGTGACCCTTCCCCTGTCCCAGATTCAGAGCATCACCGACGGGTCGCGCGGCTCAATCAGAAGAAAGAGCCGCTCTGGCCCACACTGTGTCGGCCACGATGTAGACAGTCTGCTACCTAATGACACTCAAGAGGAAGAGGTAGAATTGTACTGTGTGGTTGTTCCGTCCCCATTACAACACTTAGAGTGCCACTGTGTATGATAGCCATACTAACGGCTGCTATTGACCAGCTCTTCTAACTACTACCAACTGTTTGGTTAATAAGTAGGGCCCATGCCCAGACACGCCCTGACTCCATCATAAAAAGCATATGGGACTTTAATAATTGTGATGGATATTCATAGTTTTTGCTTTCCGGCCTGTTTACTCCTGAATTAATCCCTAGGTGATTCTAACTTGATTTTTGTAGCACTAAACAAAATAGATGCATGGCTTTGGAATGCCAGTGGTCTGTTCTGCTTTGTGCTGGTATGTTTTGTTGCATCCTTGGAAACACTGATCAGTACATACATTGCATAACGTATCTTCTTTCCTTTCAAGTACTTCCTGGGAAAAGAACCAACTTGCCTTCAGCAGCTATACTTCTCCCGTCCCACAGCACCATTCCATTTCTCTCCAAAAATGCTAAAGATTACAGGACACTAAAAATTACTGAAGGTTATTTTCAGTATGGAGTGGGGCCTTGGATTCTGTGGACTCTGCACTGGGGACAAAATTAAACTTTTCACCCAAACGAAATTTCTGTGCCAAAGTCAAATTCTGAAGCATGTATAGCTGATGCAAATTAAGCACCTGGTTCTCATTTTGCTTCCCATCAGGGGTGATAAGGAATTCTGTAGCACACTGAAGCCCAGCCCCCGTCAATTGAGAATCACATTCAGCCTCTCATTCTGGCTCCTGAATTTGTAGCAGAAATTGGTTAAATGTGGTCAAGCACAACTTCACAACCATAAAGGCTACAGACCTGCTCCCCACCCCTGATACTGAATTCTGTGCCCCAGTAGAACTGGAGCACATGAACGTCCTTTCTCAAGTGCTATAACAAAGCAAGACATCCAATCAAGGCCAGCACACACTAAATGATTGTCATGTACGGGGCTTTTTTTTTTTTTTTTAAGTGGTGCTGGAACTCTCAAAAGGGAAATGAAGTTTTCAATCTTTATACTGAAAACTCTTGAACTTTTAAACGTTTTTAAAAGGATTTTGTCAAAGAGGTTCCGGAACTCCGTTCTGGTGCATTCCCCCAGGAAAAAAAAGCCCTGGTCATGTCGAGGCTGCTATAAATTGCAAACCATGATGGCTGACTGCACACGGAAAGCTGTTTGTGTGCACTTGGTGACTTTATCTTTTGAGGTCTGAAGTGGCATCAAAAAATAAGTTCACCCAGGTTGCTTGGCAAACTCAAGAGAGCAGTCTGCCCTAATGGTACCAGTAATATTCAGTTTGTTTAAAGCAGGTGAATATTCAGAAGGGAATGCAAGTTATCCAGAGTCAGGCAAACGTTTTTGGGGGGGATGTCCTAAGGTAATAGCTGCCTTATCGGAACAGAAGTGTCGTTACATGAGCCTATCAAGACAGGAGGGTAGAAATTCTGAAGCGCATGACGAGCATCCCTTCTCCTGAATCAGAGCCCTGGTCCGTCAAGGTCGGCATTGTCTGCTCAGACCAGCAATAGCTCTTCCGGGTCTCAGGGTAGTTTTCCACACCACGTACTATCTGACTTATCTAACTGGAGATGGCAGGGATTGAACCTGGGACCCTCTGCATGCCAAGCAGATGTTCTGCCCCTGAGCCACAGCCCCTCAGTGTTCTTGGCACACCTAGATGTGCTCTTAAGGTATATGTTTGCTGCTTAAATTGGAAAGCATGCCAGAAACCAGCTTCAATATGTTTTCCCCCCACAGGGTGTTTGTCCTTCCACTTCTTCCATGGCTGCTTTGACCAGGTTGTCTGATTGTTTGTGCACAGGCATTGCTTCCCAGGGTTGCCCCCCTCACCCCATTTGAAATCAGAATCTGGAGTGAGCATGTCAATTACGGATTCAAAGGAATCTAGTTCGTGCTAGCCAAAGTTCAGTGGCAGCTCAGCACTACCATGGAAGGGAGAAACCAAGGGGAAGGGACTGTGTACCCTCCCAGGGCACGCTCGGTCACCGAACCATAGTTAAGGAACCAGCAGTGTTACAGTTTAGGACAGGAGTGTGCAGATTCAGACAAATAACATGGGCCAAAAGGGTCCTTGGCTGGAGCTAGGTGGGCTGCACCTTGTAATGGCACCAGGCCTGGCCCCATCGTTATGAATGAGTGGGCAAGGGAAGGGACGTAGGAAAAGCTGGTCGGTGGCTGTGGCTGGTTTCCAGAGTGGGCAGTTCACCTGCAGGGGTTGCAGCCGGTGCCAAGTGTGGGAGGGAAGCACATGAGAGAGGCAGCCGCTTGAAGGTGGGCAACATGGCAGACGGCTCTGTGCTCCACACTAGGCAGTGGTAAGTGTTCCTCAGTGATGGAATGACACGCAGCGTGCGCAGTCACAACCTATTGTAACACTGAGGCACCTGGGATATTTCCGGCCCTGACGGAACAAGTTGGCATCGGAATAGTTGGTATAGTTGAGTGCCCCTCTTCCTTCCTCGTGCTTGACCCAATGGAACTGCCGTATTAAATACAGGACTGAAAGATCGTTCCAAATTCCGAAAGCAGCCCCTCTCCCTGTGAGACATTTCAGGGCTCCCACTGGAACCAGCCAAGATGGCTGCCGTGGCTAGGGAGAGCATAGTGCCTCACTCCGCCGAGCCCATGGCATTGTTGTAGATATGGCAGTGCCTTGGTATCGCCTGTGGGGTGCCCAATTCCATACATTTTGAATGAGCAAAACGTTGTCTTAAAAAGCATTTCCCAAATTTTCATGAAAAAGGCCCCTTAAAAAACACATTCCCCTCCTGGTGTCTTGTCCCCCCCGTCCCCCCCATGAATACAGCAAAATCACATTTGACCCTTACATAGTATCCAAGCTTTATATAAGCCCATTCACAGTGAACAAAGTGGCACTTCAAGTGTGAAGCCTGTTTATACCCAAATACCCCCACTTCTAGTATAGAGCATTGTGGTGCGTTCTTCTTGTAGTTTCCTTTTAGTATGGTGTATGTGTTTAAAGCAATGTCAAAAAAACCTCTAGAATTAGAATACAGAAGCTGTTATCCTTGTCCACATTTTTAAAATGTTTTTGTGTTTTAAACACCATGATTTCTAAGGTCTTAAATGTTTTCAGTCCAGCAGTAACGGATGTCTGTAATTATCATGTATGTTTTAAATACTGAAGTATATTTTATTAAATTTTGATTTTTAATATTTATTAATATTAATGCTTAATATTTATTGGCTATTATTTACTTTTAAGTATGTGATATGATTCATCATAGACCTATTGTGTTTGTAGGTCTATTATTTGTTTCACAGGTTTGATGTTTGTTTGTGAATTGCTTTTCAAGATAAAATGGAGGAGGAATGATCCACTAGTATTAAAAACTGAGGAACAATAAAAAGTATTCATCGTCGTGGTACCTGTGCAGTCTCACATGGGTACTGCACATGTGCAGGCCCGTGGCAGGCAGGTTTTTGAAGCTAAGAAAGAACGGAGGGTGCTCTCTCCCCTTCCCCCCACTGTTTCCTGCCTTTTCCAGCAGAGCTGCTGCTGCTGAGAGAGGTTTGTTGGTAGAACCAGCCCAAATGGCCAGCTATTTCTACCTCAGACCTCTGTCTCCAGAGACCCTCATGCTCAGACAATGGCACAGAAAGGGCTCTTCAAAAATGCAGGGCCTGTGGGTCAAAATCCCCCACATAGCTACGAGAAATGTCTCTTCTGCCTCAGTGAATAGCAGAGGGTCTTGTGCTGGTTTCAGGGTGTCGGCTTTTGAGGGTCAAAGCCCCATGTCTGACAAAAGGAACTTTGACTCTCGGAAACTCACTCCCTGAAACCCTTGTTGGCCTCTAAAGTGCGACGGGACTCGAACCCAGCTGCCCAGGGGAACAGCAGCCACTGGACGGGGCTTGCCCGGCTGTGGCCCTTGGGCCTTGTGTCTCACTGAGGGGCCAGAGTCTGAAGGCTCAAAGCTGGGGGCGGTCTCCAGGATGGTTCCAGGTAAGACCTCTGCACCTGCGTGCTTGTAGCAACTACTGAGCATGTCAGCGGGAGGCAATCTGGCACTAGCAGTTCAAGCTACAGTTTATTCTGAGCACGCAACTAATCACCGTGTTGTTTTTTGAGCCAGAGGAAGGAGATTACAAACTGCTCTGAGACTCCTTTGGGTAGTGAAGAGCAGGGTATGAATCCAGTCTCCACTTCTTCTTCGTCTAAATATGGGATAGACTTTTAGAGTTCTAGAATTCGGATTCCAAATGACAGAACCTCCAGCCTCCAGGACTTTTTGAAGCTGGACATATATAGTAGACAAAACAATATTTGGTGGGCCATGTCATTCCTGCATCTTTTATTTTTTATTTTTTTTAAGGTTTCACATTTTTTACAGGTTCCTCTTCTGGGTTTCTGGAAGGTGAGAGTGTGTGTGTGATGTGTGTCTGTGTGTCCCTTGTCCTTTCAACAGTGGTCATCCCCTAAGTCATCTCATCAGCTCCAGTATTGACGTTTAACACATAGATGCATTTCTGGGTCTGGAAACAGTATCTGAGCCTGCCTGCGGTCAACTGAAGGATGGATCTTCCTCTCTTTTGATAGATCCCTCAGATATGTGATTAGCTTTTACCTAGAAACTAACCACCTTGAATATAATGGGTCTTCTCACAAGTTTAAAAATTAAAGTGCCCTTTTTTCCCTACAAAGTGGTTATGTAGTACAAGAAAAGGTCTCTGCCAGTTCAGTTTCCCTGACTTTCCAGTCTTTGTTCTGCTTGTTTGTGTTCGGTCAGGCTCAGTTGATCCACGACAGAAACACGGCATCCCACTCAACGGGGGTCGTTAAATCTCTCACAGCCGTCGCCACACCAGAAAAAGTACAGATGACGTGGACAAAAGAAAAGCTTATATCTGAGAAGCATAAAAATAAAGAAACATGTATGACAGGCTACAAGGACATCTTCAGTATGAAACCGTAAGTACATACATATACAATTCAGGTGGTTAGGTGTTTTATATTGGAAATCCCAAACTCAGATAAATGTTAAGCATTGGCTTTAGTTAGTGTTGCCTGGCAGGTTCATAACACTGTAAAAGACTGCCTCGGGAGGTGGTGGATGCTCCTTCACTGGACATTTTCAAGCGGAGGCTGGATGAGCATCTTTCGGGGATGTTGTAGGGCTCTCTTTCGGCTATGCTCATGCAGAGTGCTGGGGGTTGGACTAGATGACCTACAAGGTCCCTTCCAACTCTAACATTCTGTGATTCTATGTAAGAATACACTAACCCATTGGATTCTGGTACTGTAGATACCTTCAAATTGGGATCGCTGCAGAAAGTGTAAATTAATCTGTTTCCCTCCTCTCACACTTAGACTTTAATGTTTCCTTTCTCTTGATACGATTAAGAAACCAACTTCCAGTTGATCTCTGGAGTCCACATTCCCTACTACACACATCAGTGTTTAAATATGTACTCTCTCTGTGTGCCTGTGTTGTTCTCTTACGAAATAAGTGTGGCCCAGAAGGTTGTCTCTTGAGCCTCCGTGGCAGAACGGGCCTACTCTGGCCTGTGGGCAGTATTCCGCCCTACCCTCCTAGGTATTTCTTCCACTCTTGGGTAGCCTGCCACCACCCCCTGACCTTTGTACAGAATTGCCCACTGGGAGGGTCAGGAGGACTCCCAGCTTCCATTCCACGTTCTGAGGCCTTGCCTCTGTGTAAGGGGGATGTTTGATTTTAGTAGAACTCAAGAGGCCCTATTGGTCCTGGGCACTCTGTCAGGCTCGTTAGTCAGGTCACACAACACAGGGCTTCATCAGAAGAAAACTGTTTATTGGTGAATCAGAACTAAAGACACGTGTACCGCTTGTGTCAGGAATGCCCAGGAACAGTAGAGCCTCCTGAGTTATGCCAAGATCAAACACCCCTCTTACAAGCTGAAGCCAATGAGTATAGTTCACGTGCACGGGCAAAACAAGCAAGCTAGACTAAAAGCCGTTGGTTCCCAGCCCAGGAGTTCTGCAGCTGGAGCATCTACAAGGTCAAGCAAGCGATAACACACAGACAGTGAAGCAGTGAGGCTCAGAGGCAGGCAGAGGAAGAGTACCCCTCCACATTCCAAAACCATGACAGGGCTACCTGACATCAGTGCCTGGTCACCACAGGGATAGTTTATGGCTTTGTGCACCCTTAAAGGGTTATTCCAACTGCCTGCCTTCCCCTTGGTGCTCCTTTTAAAATAGCATGTCTGAGACAGCAGAGGTCTATGTGGTACAGAGAACCACTGCCAGCATCTTAAGTTATAGAATATTTATTAAAAAGGAAATAGTCACAAGCATACTTTTAGCACAGCACCGGATTGGGCAAGAGAACCAAAAGAAATTGGTAAAATGCAAATCCTCTGTCCCTCTCTGGGGGCCCAGAGGCCGGACCCTATGAGGAAAGACTGAGGGACCTGGGAACATTCAGTCTGGAGAAGAGGCAGTTGAGTGGGGACATGATTGCTCTCTTGAAGTATTTGAAGGGCTGTCACTTTGAGGAGGGCAGGGAGCTGTTTCTGTTGGCAGCAGAGGGTAGGACTCGCAATAATGGGTTTAATTTAAGGGTGGGGAAGTACTGACTAGATCTTAGGAAAAACTTTTTTACAGTAAGAGTTGTGCAATAGAGAGCTCCCCCTCACTGGCAGTCTTTAAGCAGCGTCTGGACAAACACTTGTCAGGGATGCTCTAGGCTGATCCTACATTGAGCAGGGGGTTGGACTAGATGGTCTGTATGGCCCCTTCCAACTCTGTGATTCTGTGATACTCTCTATACATTTCCTATCAGATGTTAAAATAGGACAAGCTCCTTGTTTAGGATGTTACAAATCTCTACAGAATGACCTTTACCTTGAAGCTTGCACCAGCTCTTCAGGCAAGCCCATGATCAATGGCTGCCTTTCCAGTGGAGAGGTGTACGTCCTCTCATGGACTCAGCATCCAAGGAAAAGAGACCTCCTTCCTCCTGCAAGGAGTTTTTTTCACCTCTCCTTTTCTCCTCTCACTGACCTGGTCAGGCCAAGTCAAGGAAGCTCTTCCTGACATCTCCCAAAATTTCCTTCTTGAAGCCTCTATAGCATTTAACACCTCCAAATCTCTGTTCACTGCTTGAAAGGGGTGGGGGAGACTTGAACATCCCATTGTCTCTCCTGCTAGTGCTATTAGCATATGTATACAGGTGAGCTGGAAAGCAATTGGATCAACTTCCCTCTTCTTGCCTGCTCTCTGCCCAGAGAGAGGGAGAAAAAAACTTTTAAAACTTCCTGATGAAGGTTTTGCTCATGTCAAGCCTCCAAGGAAAAACTGCATGTCTTCCCAGCCTCTGATGGAAATAATAAGAGGAAAATATTGGAAGCTCCTTGAGAACAGTGGTGTATTGATGGTGGTGGTGGCGACATTAATGTTTTGCCATCCATGCCATGTCATCTTGTGTCAGTTATGCTGCCATTGTGGCTGGTGGAGGGGGAGGTGGTTGATTCGTGTCTTCTTTTAGATTGTCAGGTGCCCCAATAACTCAGTATCGATTGCAGGTCCTTAAACAGGTTCAGCTTTATTGATCAGAGAGATGGAGACATTGTGAACTCTTGAGTCAGGAACGAAGCATACAAAATGGCCATAGTAATTATACTGGTTTCATACAAGACCCCTTGACGCCTAGAGGCCAATAAGCAATTAATAATGAGTGCGGAGAAATAAACAGTTCAGAGGTGAGCGGGAGACAGCAGAGGCTTCATCCCTAAGGAGCCAAGTGCTCAAGGCCAGCAGTCAGCTAAAGAAAACAGCTGCAAGCAAAAGCACATTTCACAGTCCAACCAAAACTCCATGGCGGGGCTAACCGACACAGGTTTGGTATATTTGGTTTAGATTCTCAGTATTCTTTTTACTGCTCTTTTACCTTGGTGTCTGCTGTGCTGCTTTCCCTTGGAATGTGAACCCATTAGTTTTAGGCGTGCAAAGGCTTCTTCCCTGGGTGACTTTGAGCCATCAGGAGACCCCGCTTTGAACCAGATATAATTGACCCTTTCCCACTTTTTGAATTAGTTCTGACACTGAACGTTTATGGATGACTTACTTATACTGGAACAATAAATTGAAACTTCATTGAAAGCCTGTTGTTGATTCCTGATTGCTGCAAGACTCTGACACCTTGCAGGAAACAAAGTTTGAGTCCAGGGGCACCTTTAAGACCAACAAAGTTTAATTCTGGGTAGAAGCTTTCATGAGCATGCATACTGTTAATCTTTGTTGGTCTTAAAGGTGCCACTGGGCTCAAACTTTATTCTGTTGCTTTATACCAACATGGCTACCCACCTGAATCAAAGCAGGAAAAGTAGATCCCTACCGCAAGCAGCTTAGAATCAAGTCGTGCATTCCTGCGACATAGGTGTGCTTTATCCCATGCCTTCAGCACAGCAGCAGCAGAGTACAAAAGGCAGTGATGAAAAGTGCCATCAAGTCGCAGTGGACTAATGGCAACACCATGGGGCTTTCAAGGCAAGAGACATTCAGAGGTGTTTCGCCATTGGCTGCCTCCCGTAGCAACCCTGGACTTCCTTGGTGGCCTCCCACCCAAGTACTAAACAGGGCTGACCCTGCTTAGCTTCTCAGCTCTGACCAGATTTGGCTAGCCTTGGCCGTCCAGATCATCCACTGTATCACATGCCTTCTGTACAGCAGCATGGAATCCTGTTGAACAATCTGTTGCAGGCAGCCTTTTTTTTTAAGTGTAGGTTTAGAATCATGGCCATATTAAAAGAGAATGTCAATTGTGAGACCTCAATGTTTTCCATGCACTTTTGGCAATAGCAGTGCTCATCGTGGCTTCTGGCCCTTGGCATTGAGCCAGCTCTCAAAGTCAACATCGACCCCAATTGCCAGCTCAACACCTCTGGAGACAGCATCCATGTCACCTCACCATTTTTCACCATCGAGGCAGATCGGGATCGACATGCCATTGAGACTGCAAACTCCCTCACCATCGAGGCATCAATGCCATTCTCAGTCATTCTGTATGTCCCAGCGTTGAGTTGTGACAGGAGAGAAGATGGGAACCTCAGTCAAAGCCCACCTTGGTTTCCATTCCCCATGACATTTCCTGTACAATGGGGTTCCTGGGACAAGAACCATCCCCCATCGTGGTATGCTCCATCCCACTCTTCGAGGGGTAGTAGTAAAAGATGAACCACTGCAACTCACCACTCCACTATGGAGGCTGCACTCACTTCTCCAGTTTCGAGGACAGCATCGAGGGGGGTTCTGACCCCGAATCCAAATGCACTTCCATGCCATCCCCAGATGACACAGTGGGGGAACCATCGGCCCCATCACCGACTGAAGATCTAAAGCTCTTCTCAGAGTAGATTATCCGGATGGCAGTAGCTCTGGATCTCCAATAATTATCTACAGAACCCAGATTGAAAGATCCAATAATGCAGGTTCTGTTGAACCCAGAGTCAAGACCAATAGCTCTGTCTTTCCTGCAGGGTATTCAAGACAGCATGGTCAATACCAGCGGCCAACTTGGCTTCCTCAAGAAAACTTGAGAATCTACATACAGTAAAGGAAGATGACTGTACCAACCTTTTGCATCACCCTAAAGCCAACTCTTTTGTTTCCGAGGTCCTCTCAGCGAGAGGTTGCGCGGGCTCCCGTTCCATGCCAATGGACAAAGAGGGCTGCAAACTTGATTTTATTGGACAAAAAGTCTATTCTTGGGGGGCAGTGGGATTGAGGGTAGTGAATTTCATGGCAATGATGGGCGGGTACCAAATGTTACTTTGGGATAGAATGACTCAATTCATAGATCTAATCCCTGACAATAAAAAACCTTTAGCCAAATTGTTAATCACAGAGGGCCAGAAACTTGGGAAGCAACAGTAAATGCTTCAAGGCATGATGCGGGCTTGCATAGCAGAGTTATGGGCTCAGGTCTAGTTATGAGAAGGTACTCCTGGCTTAGGTCCTCTGCCCTTCCACCTAACATGAGGGCTAAGGTAGAAGATCTTCCATTTGAGGGAAAGGAGCTGTTTAGAGTCCAGACAGACGAAGTCCTGGAGCGCGTGAGAAAATACAAGCTTCACAGCAAAATCCTTGGACATCACCTTGAATGGTCCTCAAACCTATAAGCAGACGTATGGGCCAAGAGTATCTCAAAGATTTAACTTCTCCAAACCTTTAGATATAGAGAATATAGGTGCCAAAACCTTCGTTCCTACAATCTTCCAGGCCCCCTTAGCAACAACACGCTCAGGGTAGGAGACAAAGGAATCATCAGGCTCCCGGGTCTCTGAGAGAACATCAGCCTAGAGGGTCTGGCCTGCCCTGACTGGCCGAAGAGAAGTTGTTCCATAATAGGTTACTGCTGTTCTGTGGTTCATGGTTGTCTATTCCTAATGACAAATGGGTGTTATCAATAACAAAGTGTGGTTACTTCTTGGAATTTCAATTTTCACCTCCTTGCCAACTGCCTAAAGTCATGCCTGCGAATATGGCATGGGTTCTCACTCAAGAAACTGTCTCTCTACTCCAGCAAGGTGTGATTGTATCACTTACCCCAGAACCCAGCCTGTTTGTATTTTTCTCAAGATATTTCATAACGGATAAGAAAGGGGGTGGAAAGAGACCCATTTTAGATCTTAGGGCACTAAATAAATTCCTATGCATGTCAACATTTAGATGTATTTATTTATTACATTTCTATCCCGCCCTCCCCGGAAACGGGCTCACAAGGAATGCTTTCTTTATGGGACATTATCCCCTTCTTGGACACAGACCTGTGGTTTGCCAACCTTAAAGATGCCTGCTTCCATATATCCATCCATGCAACATGTAGAAGGTACCTTAGAGTCATTCACGTGGGCACAGCATATGAATATCCAGGGCTACCCTTTGGCTCGGCATCAGCACCTCGGGTGCTTACTAAAAGGACATCAGTCAAAGTGTGATATTTAAGATTGCAAGGTTGTGTACTATATCCATACTCGGATGGCTGGCTTTTCACATATGACTTGCCAGAAACTCCACAGGTTAACTTGGACTGTGCGGCTCAGACGCTAAAAGGTCTGGGGCTCCTTATCAATGAGGAGAAGTCCCACATTGTGCCAACTCAATGCATGGAATTCCTAGGGTCAGTTCTAGATTCCAGGAAGGGGAAGGCTTTCTTGCCTTTACCGAGAGCAAAACGAATAAGGAACCATGGCCCGTAGGTTTCAGTTGATCAAAATGATCCAGAAACTCTTGGGGTGTATGGCTTCCACCACTGCAGACACCACACATACTAGATGGAAAGCAGGCAGAACGCATTCTTATAGCACCATACTGGCTGAGGCAAAACTGGTTTCCACTGCTGTGGAAGCTGCCCCAGGGTGACTTCAAAGTTCTCCCCAGGGAAGACGACCTGCTACAGCTAGGCCCCAACTGGCATCCAGGGCTCAACTCGCTTCACTTAAGGGCCTGGTGGATCAGCCATAACCCTCCTTAAGAGATATATTGTCAGAAGTCCCAACAGCTGCTCATAAACCTTCCATGAGAAAGTCTTATGAGTACAAATGGAAATGGCTTTTGCTATGGGCTAATCAACAAGGGGCTGTGGTGACTCGGGGGTTAAGACTCTGAGCTGCAGGCTGAAACATCTGTAGTTCAGCAATTCGAGACCTGAGTGCCGTGGGACAGAGTGAGCTCCTGTCTCTGGCCTCAGCTCCTGCCAACCTTGCAGTTCAAAAGCAAGAAATTGCAAGTAGATAAATACGTACCCGCTTTGGTGGGAAGGGAACAGCATTCCGTTTGCCTCGGTGTTTAGTCATACCGGCCACAGGACCACAGAGAAGTCTTCTGGCAGTGCTGGCTCTTCGGCTTGGAAATGATGAGCACCGCCCCCTAGAGTCGGATTCAGCTGTCTTTCGAGCAAGGGAAACCTGTACCTTCACCTCATCAACACAGCCTTCTTCCGCCACCACCACATTCCAAGTCTCTGAATGCCCCCTCTCCCTGAAGGAGGAGGGGCTCTTGGCCTCTTCCATTAAGGTGCATTTGGCTGCAGTTTCAGCATTTCACGAGTTAATTAATGGTTCTACTGTTTTCTTTACTGTAGAGGCGAAACGATTCCTTAATGGATAGTTGAATTTATACCTGCCCACTGTGTACCCCATCCTCCAATGGAGTTTGCCCTTAGTATTATCTAGACTCACATATAAACCGTTTGAACCCATGGCCATGTCTGACAGGTCTCTTCCTTTGTCTAAGAGAGCACTTCTCGTTGCTGTGGCGTCTGCTAGGAGGGTGGGAGAGCTGAGCTTCCTGACTCTCCCTTCCTAATATTCCAAGCAGACAAGGTACATAGGAACGTAACAGAAGCTAATGCTGGATCAGGCCAATGGCCTATCCAGTCCAACACTCTGTCACACAGTGGCCAAAAATACCAGGTGCCATCAGGAGGTCCATCTTTGAGGCCACACACAGCGTTTCTTCCACAGGTGGTTTTGAGGTTCCACTTGGGGTAGGACATCCCTCTCAAAGCCTTCTTCCCATCCCAGCTTCCTCATCAGAAAGGACAATGTACACATTAGACGTGAGATGAGCCCTTCTATTTCATCTGAAACGAACACAACTCTTGAGGAAAGACAAACCTTTGTGTGTTTCAGAGGTCCCAGTATGGGAAGGGCCGCCTCTGCACAGATGCTATCGAGATGGACAGTGTGTCAGCTATTTAGCATTCGCTGAGGCTGGCACTCAGTGTCCATTCACTGTGTCGGCACACTCGACAAGGGCCTCGGCTTCCTCCGCGGCATTCTCTGCTGGGCTACCACTCACGGCCGTATGTGAGGCAGCCATCTGGTCAATACCTTCAACTTCCATACGCCATTGTTCAATGGATGCTGACTCCAGAAGTGGGGCCGCTGTGGGGAAAGCAGTGCCGCAGTCACTTTTTTTTGCTGTCGGCTCACACCCTCCTCCTCAGCAAGTGAGCTTGCTGTTCTCCCCTGCGGGAAGCCACGAAGCTGAAAAGGTCTCCTGCAACCTTTGTTCATCGAGTGGTCTTCTGTGCAGGCACACATGACTTCCTCCTTTCCCCGCTATTGGGTGGGAAAAACAAACTCAGCACAGTGAGTGGGAGGGGAAGCACTCTTGGGAGTCTAGAAAATTCTCTTTAAAAGCTCACTAGCTCCTCTCCATGGCAGAAGTGCAGTCCCGTGTGTGCCTGGACACTTGAGGAACAAAGGTTACAGGTAAGTGCAACCCCCTTTTTTTCCAAGTTGGCAGCTGCTGGTGCATTATGTGTTTCAGTGATAATGGAAAGTAATCCTTTGGTGGCCACTAGATGGTGATGTAAACCTAGCAATAATTTTCTAGGCTGGTTTCACCTTGCAGACAAAACTGCCTAAATAAGTGGAAAGGAAACTGCTTTGTGCCACACAATAATGGAAAGGTTTTCTGACTTTTTAAAAAAAGCTAATAAAAACTGTTGCTACTTAAGTGGGGGGGGGAAACCCAAATGTAACTTAGGATATTTATGATCAGCTGTATAAAGTGCCTGTCTTTCGCATTCTTTACACATTTGTTATCTGATGCAAAACTTTTTTTTAAGTTTCTAATTTCAGAACTTAAACGTAAATAATGTTTTTATCCCAAAGTTAATAGTGTAAATTTGGAGATAGTATAGTGTGTATTTTATCTATTGGCTATCAGGGGTGCCGAACTCATTTGTTAGGAGGGCCGGATCTGACATAAATGAGACCTTGTTGGGCCGGGCCCTGTGTGGGTCATAAAATGTCATGCCAGCTAGAGGAGATATAACCCTAACCCCTAACCCTAAAAACATGCTTAAAACATTAGCTCTGTAAGCTGCGAACCTACTTTTGATTTATTGACATTCACCACAGAAATCTCATGCTCAGAGTTCTGAGTCTAGGACAAAAGGTTAAAACATGAAATGGCTGAGCGAGTGAGAGAGTCTGGCGAAGCAAGCTACGATGCAGCAGCAGCAGCAGAACTGGACGGAGGAGACGGCCAGCTCCACTGTGGGCCTGACCTGGCCCCCGGGCCGCATGCTTGACACCCCTGGGCTAGACGTTTATGTTCTGTGTTAACAGGAGTCAGAGTATATCTACCTTTCGCTATATATTGTTTCTGTAATAAGTTTGGGCAGTTAGAGCGTTTGCTGGGTTTCTGCAAGAGGGACCATGAAAATGAGACTATCAACGGCTAAAATTCTCCAACGCTCCATACGGTGATGAAGCAGATTGGGGTGAGGGTATGAAAATTAGTGATGATAAAATGGAGAAAATCTGCTTCCTCAGTTGCCTCCGTGAATTTCTCCACTGGCCCAGGAGCCAGCCCCCCCCCCCCGCAGGCTTATGATTTGTGCCATCGCAACCCATGTGTGCCCCTGCCTGCTCCTGTAGGGATGCCTATTTATCCTTTGTTTTATTCCATTTATACCCCGCCCTCCCCACCAGAGCTACACCAGCCTGCCCTGTTGACGTCCAATTATTTTTAGGCCTTCAATAAGATTACTTTTAGGGACATCATCTCTCTAAGAGAAAATGAACTGTTTTTAAATGTTAAGAACACAAGCCAATGTTGGATCAGGCCAATGGCCCATCTAGTCCAACACTCTGTGTCGCACAGCGGCCAAAAATACCAGGTGCCATCAGGCGGTCCAGCAGTGGGGCCAGGACACGAGAAGCCCTCCCACTGCTGCCCCCTCCAGCACCAAGACTAGAGTGCATCACCTGCCCCAAACTGAGAGTCCCTATCTATATCTTATGTCTAATAGCCACTGATGGACTTCTGCTAAATATGTTTATCTAATTCCCTCTTGAAACTGTCCATGCTTGCAGCTGCCACCACCTCCTGTGGCAGTGAATTCCATGTGTTAATCACTCTTTGGGTGAAGAAGTTGTATCTCTTCATTTGAATGTATCTCTTCATTTGAATGTATGCAAATTTCAAATAGCGCTGTGAAGCGGAGTGGTTCAGCGACACTGTATAAACAACAAAATACAAATAGGTTAGTTTTCAGCTTGCCAAGTAGCTATAGCAATTGAATATTTGAATGCTTGATTACCATGCACAACTTTAATACAAAGGCCGCCCCTTAAAAGTGCCACCTGCTAGAGAGGGACGGCATGGTCAGAGTTTAGACAACTGAATTCTGTACGAGAGGAATTCTCTGACCCCCATAGGTCGAAAGCAACATCTGATCATGGTAATCAGAATGCTCCGCCTTAACCTCGTACCGTCAGTGTCCAAAGTGCCTTGTGCACATTATCGCCTGAAATCCTTACAGCAGCGGAATAAATATTCACCATCCTAACAAGCTTGAGGCCGAGGGAGAACTGGTCTGAGGCTACTGAGTGTGGAGATGGCTCCAGATCAGCCACTGTGCTGCACAGTCTCCAAACCGAGTGATCCTGTGGATGATCTAGGGGAGATCTAGGAGCACCACCTCAGGTCTCATCCACTGCAGGGAGGATCTGTTGTGGAAGCCATGCTAATGGTTCATGGGGAGGGGTGGCAAGATTCATAACCAGCGTCAAAAGCAAGCTTTTCAATGTATTCAAATTTTAATTTTATTTTAGGTAGCTATTTGTCAGATGCTCTTGAAACATGGTGGGCTGCCCCCTCTGGGGAGGTGCTGGGTACAGAGGAAGGCAGTACCCTGCTGAGTCTACCCAGCAAGAACAGCGTAGGGAGAGAAGAGGGGGTGGGGGGTGAGCAAGCGTCAGGCTCTGCCCTTCCCACACTAGGCTCAGGAGGCAACATCTGGCTTAGTCCGGAGGGTGCAAGATCGAGTCCTGCTCTCCTGGCGCCACAATTGTTCTCCCTCTCCCTCTTAAAGCACTATTTAAAGGTGGGGGGCAAGGACATCCCATGGGAAACCTTTGCTGTGCTTGAAGTATGCATCAAGAGCAACCTGTTTTGTATAATATCAGAAAATGAATGGGAGGCAATAGAAGTGTTTGTTGATTTAGAGACCGTGTGTTTACTGGAAGGGTTGGTTTTTTAATGACATGAAGCCTTTCGTTTACTGGTGATGGAAACATGGAGTGAATAAAGATACAGAGTATTTAAGCTATTCTTCTGGGGAAAATGTGCCTTGCATATTCATAAACTAATATATTTATACATTTTTTTTTCATATAGAGAATGGGGAAATCTGTAAGTCAAAACTGATTTAGGTTGTTTTTCTGTTTTCTTGTGCTTTATTGTTTAACTGTAGTTGCATGCCTCCTTCAGATCAGCTGCCTTTCAGTTTTCAGTGTGCCGTGTATTTACGTGTTAGCATGTGACTGTAATGGCTTAGCATTCCCGTCATGTTTTCCTTTTAGGTTGCTCTCCATTTTCTAAGCTAGCTCTCTCTTTACCTCCCCCCCAAGGATAAATCACATTATGTGTCTCATAAAATATAGGTCACCATTTGCCAGTATAAAACACAAGACATTTCCTCCATCAAAATCCCAGGGGTGTAACATCCCTCCAATTATCTCAGCAACCAGATGCACGATAGTTTTTTGAATAACCTAACATTGACATATTTGCAAAGATTATGGCTATGATATTGGCAGTGGGGGTGGTATTAAAGGGGGGAAATAGCCAGTCGGGTTTGTTAAGCTGTAATGCTCATTTTCCAGTTCCTTTATTTGTTGGAATGGTACTACAGTATTTTTCCATACCTCCGAGTCCCCCCACTTTTTTCAAACTGACCATAACAGGAGATAATCTTATCAATAGGGTTTTATATGATTAGGTGTGCCATTCTTCTGGCACATCATTCAACCTCAGTGTCGCAACATTTTCTTCTTCTGTAGCCCTGTACCCCCCCCCCCATTTAAAGAATTACTGAAAGATCTTGCTGTGTGAGTCATCTTTTCCTTTGTACCCCAAATCCTTCCACTGCACACTGGTGTTCCTTCATGTTAAAAGGGGAGGGGAGTCTTAATACATATTCATCCTCCATAATAATTGTTAGCATTCAATCATCCTGTCCAGCAGAGAGAGAGAGAGAGAGAGAGAGAGAGAGAGAGAGAGAGAGAGAGAGAGAGAGAGAGAGAGAGAGAGAGAGAGATTTCTTCTGGAAAGACTGGCTCAGGTTAGGCATTTCATGAAAGCAGGTTTAATTAAGCTAATGATGGACACTGTGATTATCTAAATGTGGGCCACTCCACTAGCAGTGGTTAGTTAGGTTAGTTATATCATAGCAGGACCTAAAACCATGGTTTGCAGTTGGTTTTAACTGCGGTTTCACAAGACATACAAATGCAGACATCTTGGCCAAATACCGGCTTGTTCCTTGGCACTGGTTTGTCCTAGTGCGGGCAGAATACCAACCAGGTTTCCACAGGGGAAGTGGTGGTAAGAGCAGAGGTGGTGAAACAAGTGTTTGCCAGTGCACACCAGGATTTAAGTGACCATCTGTGAGCTGAATTCTGGTTTTGTAATCTAATCATAGTTGAAACATGTTATGGTTTTGCATTATGACTGAACTGAGACTGTACCTGAATTGAAGACCTAACAAATATAAACATGGCAAACTAGGAATAAGGCCCGTTGTGGAAATATATACAACGAGCTCTAGAAAGAGGCTCTAGGCAGGTGCCCTGGTCTTGGGCACTCAGTGTCAATTTGCTGTGATGAGCAGGGTATAATGACACAGAGCTCACCCTTTTCTTCAAGGGAACTGATCTCTGCCATCTGAACAGCATTTATAATTCTGAGTGATCACCACCCCTCCTCTGGAGATTGGCAACAATGATTCCCCAGGAGGAAATGACTGGTTTGGAGGGTGGCATCTGTTGCATTGTACCTGTCTCAGGTCCAACCCCTCCTCAAACCCCACCCTCTCCAGGCTTGTTCCACCCCTCAAATCTCCAGGAATTTCCCAGCCTGGAGTTGGCAACCCTGTCTCCTTCCTAGCCAACCATCAACCTACCTTTATCTCCCCTTCTAACTTCAGCTTTCCATATCCTCCCCCCTTCCTCCTGGATAGCAGTTGTATTTCTAAGTGATTTCCAGCCCTCCCCTGGAGATTGGCAACAATGGTTCCCCAGGAGGAACAGGTTCATTTGGAGGGTGGAGTCTATGGCACTGTACTTGTCTGAGGTCCCACCCCTTCTCAAACCTCACCCTCTCCAGGCTCCACCCGTCAAATCCCCAGGAATTTCCATACCTAAAGTTGGCAGCTTTATATCCTCCCCTCTCAGCAGCCTCTTCCTAGGCAAAGTTCTGTCTTTCTCGTTAGTGGGAAGAAAATCAGCTTACTTCATTCTCCTCTTCCGCTTTGTGAGCTGTACAGCAACCCTGCAAGGTAGGTTAGGCAGAAAGTCTGTGGCTGGCAGGCCCAGGCAGCTTCCATAGGGAGGCTCCTGCCGAACAGGAGCGAGCAGCCAGGGTTAGTGAAATAATGCCAGTCAGGAGGTATGAAGTTACCCTTAGAGTGCTGGCAGGCCTAGGGTTGCCAATAAATTTAGATTGATGCAAAGGAGGATGGAAAAGTGTCCATATCTCTGTTTTGCCTTAAACTGGTTTTGATGTCAGCAGAGTGAGAAAATGCTGGAGGCTCTGGATAGGTGCCCTAAAGATTTTCCAAAACACTACTCTGTTGATAATTCATTTTCTACACTCACAGTGTCCCCTGCCAGAACGCAACACATCCCCAGCACTTTGAATTAGCACCAGAGCTTTAAGAGCTCTCCAGCTGTCACCTGGAGATTAGCAACAGCTTGTTTGGAGGGTGGGGACTATGGGATTGTATCTGTCTGAGGTCCCCCTCTTCCTCCTCTTCAGACCCCACCCTCAGCAGGCTTCATCCGTAAAATGTCCTGGAAGTTTCCAACCTGGAGCTCGCAACCCTATATCTTTTCCAGGCAGCCATCAGCCTACCTTTATCTGCCTGCCTGTCTTCAGGTTTATATCTCGCCCCCCCACACACACACACTCCGCAGCCTCTGCCTAGGGAAACGGCTGTCTTTCCCTGCAGTAACAACCAAAGCAGCTGACATCATTCTCCTCTCCCCCATATGATCTACACAACAACCCTGTGAGATATGTTAAGGTAGAAAGTCTGTGAATGGTCCATAATCCCCCAGGCAGCTTTTATAATATGAACCTGGGACCTGCACACCATCCTCTGAAGCGCTCTCAGCTACATACCTGTGGCAGTAATGGGGGGACTACTGGCACCTATTCCTATCATTTTTTGCCTTGTGGTATTCTGCTTGTGGTGTGATCTGTCTTTTTTGTGGTGTGGCATGGTTGTGTTATTGGGTTTGTTTCTTTTGAAGGGGAAGTGATGTGTTGTGGGTGAGGATTTATTTTTACCTCAGAATACACCAGGTTGCATATGCAACTGACAGTCCCAACTGTCTCAT
The DNA here is from genome assembly GCA_029375565.1 of Gekko gecko. Classification (NCBI taxonomy): domain Eukaryota; kingdom Metazoa; phylum Chordata; class Lepidosauria; order Squamata; family Gekkonidae; genus Gekko; species Gekko gecko. The sequence goes on along the minus strand of JAPDNY010000014.1, from coordinate 68,365,072 downwards.
GGGGGGGGGGAGTTTGAGGTGCGGAATGGAGTGAAGTCCAATCAGCTTCCATATGCAAATGACCTTGAAACACTGGCCCAAGCAGAGAAAAGTGGCCTAGGCTGCAGTGGGTGGGAGAGAACTCAGGCAATGCAGCCAGTGGATAGAGACACCTTGTGATTGACACATCACGGAGCCAACTCATTTTGGTGGGCATAGAATGTTGCCAGACTAAAATGCAATTATAATATAGGAGAGATACTAAAAAGTAAGAGCATAGGCTTGACATATTTCTCTATATGTTCTTCTACTTCTCTGTCTTGATAGTACTTCATTCTCAAAAGGCAAGTGATCCTTGAAAGCCTATGGATTATTAGTTCAATTTGCTTTTCTTTGCTGTCTTCCCAATTCAGTTGGTTCATCTCATTGGCATTTGAGGCATTCCAATTCCGTGGTTTTGCCAAATGGCTACCATTTAAATGAAGGGAAATTTGGTTTCAGACCTAGATTAGAAGTGAAGATGATAACACAGCCAGGCATGTGAAAATGCAAATTGGGTGGTAACAGATAGTGCCGGCATTTCATGGGGGTTGGGGGTGGGAGGATGTCTGAAGGCCGAAATGCAGGTTGTGGAACCATTTGTGTTTCCAAGTGTCCAGCTGCCCCTCCTCAACTGAAAGGTGGCTTGGGGGGAAAGGGGCAGTTCAGAGGAGAGAAATGGGAGGAAAGGGTACGTGACACTCCCCCACCCATCCTCCTGGTGCTTAAGCCCAGCAGGGGCGGTGGGGAGGTAGATCCATGTTTGCCTGGGAGCCCAAATTTCAGACCAGCACTTGGATCCACCCAAACTGTAGTACGTTAGGATAGCAATTGGATGGCCAGGGTTCTGCTTATTGTGGGGTTCTGGGGTGGGGATTAGAGGAAAAACAGGAAGTGGTAAATGTCAAGTGCCACAGTCGCCCCTGTTCCATTTCTATGAAGTGCTGTTAGAACTCCAACCACTGAAAGTGAGAACAGAATGCAAACTCATTCAGCCCCCGCTGAAGGTGGCCCAGCGTCCTGGGGGTCGTGTGGACATGGTCATACCAAAAAAGATGCAGAGAGTTATATGCAAAGGCCTTGTTGGCTAAGTTCATTGAGCACTTTAAGCCAAATTTAGGGGGACTATTTGCAGTGGCACCCCCCCTCTGCCTGAAGAAAGTGTCCTTTCCCTCTTAGGCAGATTTATTTTCCACTCTTGCATTGAGGTGGATGGGATTCTGGCAACAGTATGAGCTTCCTTACCATAATTTGTCCATTAATGCCCACCTGTAGATATGAGCATAGATGTCTGCCCTATCTGCCTCTAAACATCTTGCCTGAGGGGCATACAATATTCTTAGTTGCCTCGAAGTTGCCTCTGTACATCCATGGATATTGTGTTTTCAAGCAGTCAGCCACATTTGGGTTGTCCTGTTTTGACAAGCCAAGCTGACCATGAAGGACTCTGCCAGAGCCTACTGATATGGCCACAGGCAGTGCCGTGCGGATCCTGCCCTGGTTGAAACCGCCCTGTGAAAACAGGCAAGATGTCACCTTGAAGGGAGGGGGCAAGTGTCTTGCTTCCTGAAATGCAGCTGGCATTCCAGCTGCAGATGGCCTTTCCGTGAGGACTTGTAGGGGACGGGGTGAGGCTGGGCACCTGTTCAAACAACAGCTCTCCCCCCTTTGCCGCTGCCCTCCCTGAGAGAGCCTCAGCAAGCGGCCTCCAGGCAGGCCGCAGTCAGTTAGGTACTCAGTGAACCTTGCACTACATCTCATTACTTCCGTCCATACTTGGAACCGTATCCTGCTTCTCTTTACTCCAAGGAAGCTGGGGGGGGAGAGATTTGGGGAAGGGTGCTTCAGCAGAGAGATTTTTCATTTAAAAATAATGGAGTTGACTACCCTCCAGCATAATGAGGACAAAGCGTTTTGGGCTTCCTCCAGCACAGACTTGACTGCAAATGCATTCTCTAGGAGAACAGTCTTGTTGGCCAGCTGTCCTCTTCTCACTCTCAGCTTCATCAGGATCCAGGTGGGGGCAACTGGAGAGGGGGAACAGAGCGCTGCCTTTTCGAGATCAGTTAGAGCAGAAGGTCAGCTTCTGTCTCATCCTCTCCTTGAGGGGAGAGAGGGTGTAGGTGAGAACAGTTTCTGTCTTTCTGGTTTTGGTTGCGAAAGAGAGGCTGGTACAGGAGGTTGTCTTGGTTTTTCTCATTTATTGGAAAGTGCTGACCTTTCAATTGAGGTGTAAATCGGAATCCAGATTCTGTGCTACTCAGCATGGCAGAGAAGGCAGGCCAATGGGGCAGTTGGGGCCTCTTGGGGGCAGGTGGGTGCCAGGGAGCCAGAATCAACCAGCAAGGCAGGTGCCAGGCAGAGCAAGGGCATTGGTTGGAAGCAGGGGTCATTTCCTAGAAAAAGAGGTGCAGGAGCTCATTTGCAGAGCTCATTTGCATATGTCACACCTCCTGACAAAGGGCAGGCATGTTTAAAATGAGTTATGCAAATGAGTTTAAATCCCCCCCCCAGTCTCTCTGCAAAAGCAGAGCGGCTCAGAGGGAAAGGCAGGCATGTCTGCCTCCGTGCCCTCCCCATCTCCAGCCAGCATGCCTGGCTTCCCTGCCCAATCTTCTCCAGGAGGTCCAGCAGGGAACCCAGGCCTTTAAATCCCCCCCTCCCTGAGTGGGGCCTGGGCTCCATTCTGCTGGAGCGCTGCTCTGGGGTGCTCCGGCAGGAAATGACCCGATTGGAAGTGTTTCTTTCAAAGGCTTTTGCAGAAAGGGCATGAGGTGAGCCTTTCCATATTTTGTTTCTTGATTAATGAAATTTGTTTCCTTGGTCCTCAATTAAAATTTGGTCAAGCTCCTGGGGTTGGCATGGAGGGAGAAAGTTGTTCCAGGGGGCCAGATCTGCTCTGCATGTTGCAAATTGACCCTCCCTAATCTAAATCATAAACATGGCATCCTAGCTTTGTTTTTTTTACTTTTACAAAACATCATGATGTTAATTGCTAATTAAAGCTTATGGCTTTAAGAACTTTTGACCGCAGCAATAAAATTTTCTTTTACTATTGGTAAGCCAAGGCCTGCTGATCTGTGTCTAATTGCTGTTGTGTCATAGGAATCACTCCAACGTGAGAAGGATGCACACGGCTGTCAAGCTGAATGGTGTCGTGCTAAACAAATCACAACATGCCCAGCTGGTGTTGCTGAACATGCCTGGACCTCCGAAAAACAGGCAGGGGGATGAAAACTGTATCCTTCTTTCATGTATCAGAAAAAGTGCAAAATACACTATGTTGTTAGATGAAGGAAAAGGTAGAGTAATAGAAACAGCGCGAAGTAGAGACAGCTCACCTGTTATTTGGCAACAGTGTAGGAAACCCGTCTCCAATTACAATGAGCCTTCTTTTTCCCTCATGTCCTGTGCAGCAGTGTGGAGAGAGAGCCTGTCAGAAGCCTCAGTGTGCAGCGGGAGAGATGACCTCAGGCCTCTTCAGTTTTGCAAAGTGCTTCCAGCCCTTGCTCTTTTATGACAACCCTATGAACAAATTCCCGTTTTTCTGATAGATAAGAGATCTTGAGAATGGGCGTGGTTTACCTGGTGAATTCTTGGTGGAGCCAAAGTTGGAAAACGGACATCTCAAGCTACTCACCCTTTTGTTAACACTTCTCAAGGGGTGTGGGGTGCGGGATGGCATATAATAAATGTGTCACCAGAAGAATTAGAAACAATGTAGTTCTTTATGTTGTTGAAGGCTTTCACGGCCAGAGTTCATTAGTTGCTGTAGATTTCCCGGGATGTGTGGCCGTGGTCTTGGCATTGTAGGACCTGATGTTTCGCCACTCTAACCCATTTTGGCGAAACGTCAGGTCCTACAATGCCAAGACCACGGCCACACAACCCAGAAAATCTACAGCAACTAATATAGTTCTTTGTTTTTAGACCTTAACTTCGCTGAATCCAGATATGGAGTTCTTGGAAGTTTTGACAGAAGGTTTGAACAGAGTACTCCTGGTGCGAGGAGGAGGCCGTGAAGTCATCACTATTTATTCCTAAAGATTTTGTGAAACACACTCATTGTGTATCAGTAACACCCTTTTCTGGACCTGAGCAAAAGACCTTTGCAAATCTAGGACTAGTGACTTTGGGCTGGTCCAGTACTTCTTGCACACAGGGTAGAATCCAACCATTGAATCCTTTTTATTTTTATTATGCAAAATTGTGCAAAGAAAATTGTTTCCTACATAGATCTCTGATGTTTGTTTTTGCTGAAGAAATGTGCGACATACCTGTGCATTTTTTTAACCTTAGAAAGCAGGAAGACTTTTTCACTGTTATTGTCTTGGGAGGATGGGACAGGGAACAGTCTTTTGCATATAGAATTTAAATGTGGTAAACAGAAGAACTTACCGTTTATGTCATAGGAACCAACAACTAAGTTTATACTACTTTTTATAATGACAACTTTAAAAAAAAAATGAGAGAGGGTTTCCGACAACCAGTAATTTTATAAGAGCCTAGTCGACATATTTTGTACCACTGGCCCTGCTGAGGGGTGGCAGGTTCAGTTTCCATATCAGGTTTCCCTGGTTCTGTGTTATGTGTGTCCTCTAGCACTGTGTTTTAATTCATGACTGAGCACAAACGAGAACGGATTAATGGGGTGATGTTGCCGGCAGAATAGAAACCCTGTAAACGGAGCCACCACCCCCCTTTTAACAAATGGGAAGTGAGGCTGGTGGGCCTTATTGCCTGTGCCTCATCCTGAAGCGGTGCTCTGCAGCAGCACTGAGAAGCCGGGGGGGGGGCCTGCCAAAACAGTACGGAGGATTGTCTGATTTTTAAGGTTTGTAATCCAACCCTGAGACTTCAGGCGAGGACAGAGTAAGAGATCTCGTAAAACGGAACAAGAAGTAGCTGGAGTTGGCCGGAGAGAACTTCTAGAGCCGCATCTGCTGCAGCGTTTATTATTGACTTGCTCCGAGCGCTCCTGCCTCCAACCTGCCTGGCCGAAAAGCACAAGCAGTAGCGGTTCCGTTTTGACAGCGATGAACGCTCTTTGCTAAAGGGTCCGTTTTGTAGACGTCCTGGGTGCAAACCTGACCAAGAAATACAAATGAGGCAAAGATGAGTATAAGGAACAGGCTTAGGACTGGGTTAAGTGGGTAATCAAGAGGTCTGTCTTCTCTGAAAGGTCAGCAGATCAAACCCTGGTGGTCCAGAAATGTTTTTGTAAAGACAGCAGGTTTTGAGCAAGAAATAATACATGGAGGGAATCAGCAGACAGAGGAGGCCGTCCTGTTCCAGGTACAGAGGAGAAAGAGAGATGGAAACTGCAGAAGGAAATGCAACGGACCAGTGGCAGACACCCTCATCCGGATCAGAGAACAAGGCGGGAGAATGACCCAGTCTGGATGTGGCGGGAACTGGCAGAGAGACGGACCGAGGAGAAGACAATTGGCATGTGGGAAACTCATCAAAATGCAGAGACTGACATCTAGAGGAACACTGTTAAGCAATATTAGTTGACCCGTATAAGCAACAAAGTGCAAATCTAAAATTAGTTTCCTTTTAACATCCTTGGCTAACTATAAACTGCTTGGCATCTGTTTCCTTAAATAAGTAGTTAGGGAGAGGCTGCAGTGCATTCTGTTCCTCTCTGTAATTTTTCTTTCTGACCATGCAATTCTAGGCATGTTTACTCAGAAGTAAAGTCAATGGACTTGCTCACAGGCGTCTCCAGACGTGGCCAGCTTTGGACAGGCCCGCTCTTGGTTCCTCTGTCCCGTTGGGCGATGGTGTCGCTGTTTCACTTTCCTTGCTGCCTGCCTTACACAGCTCTCCTTAAACCTTAAACTTTGTACATTTTCAGTCAATATTAATGCAAAGTTCAGGTTGCATTGAGCATATTAGTCTAAGTACGACCAGGCTTAACTGTCCACAGAGTTGATGAGCTTGAGCAGAGGACCTGAATAATAAATCAACATCTATTGATTTTGTATGCAAACTGTTGCGCTAAGGTTGAGGAGCATAAAAATTCGGGAAGTCTGGGAAGAATCTGAAGGTTTGTTGCTGTTCTCGACTCTTTGCTGTGGCTCAAAAATGGAAATATTTATATTTTGGGGAAATGTAGGTTATTGTTTATCAGACCTAAATTTTATTTTCCAGTATGAGAGATGCAGTGTCTTAACTTAGTTATAGCAGTTGGCACACAAATGATGACTTTGATATAACAATTTTTTTTAATGTATGAACTATTTCATATTTTTCAAAGAATCATGACAAATATACCTGGAGATAGAAACTTGAGCTGAACATTGCTATACTGTTAGGAACTAAGTATACCTTTCTGCTGCTTGGGGAGATGTGAAACAAAAAATAAAAGTTGGAACACAAACCTTTGACATGGTTTTAAACAGAAAGCGAGGCTGAATTGTTTGTGTCTAGATATAGCCCACAGACCTCAACATTATAAGCGCATGTTTGTAGAGCATGCGTAGCAACCAGCCACCCTATAATGCAGGGGTCATACTTCCACTGGTTTTGTTTTTTCCTCTGGGAGAGCGGGCTATGCGGGCCTGGGAGTGCCCCCGCCCCGTGGTGCTCAGGATCTCCCTGCTCCGCCTCTGCATCTTTCTGGTCTTCCGATCAGGGCTGACCAATTGCGAGGACACCTCGGACAGAGGTGCACAAACGTTAACCCTCAACATTTGGTGTGTCTGTGCCCTGGCCTCATTTGAGCATGTCGTCCAGTGCACGGATGTCAGGCAAGTCCCGAGGGAGTGGTTGGCTGGTGCAGTGCCAACTTACACACACACACACACACACAGAGGCATGTTCTACACAATAGGGGCAATTCCTGCATAGGAGCAGAAAATGTTTTCTGAGAGGTTTCCAAATGTTCCAGTTTCCACACACCGGGCGTCAGGGAAAGAGCCTCCTTGCTCATTCTCTGGGCCTCGGCTTGGGTGATGCTGGGGGCGGGAGGGGCGGGCCAGCACGACCACCAGGGCACCACGGCGCTTCCGTACCCCATAGGAATGTTTGGGGGATCATCTCAACAAAACTCGGTTGGCACTCATGTGGATCTTCCGGTCCTGCCCACATTGCGCCATTTTCCCCAGCAGCAACTATTGCATAAAAAATAAAATAAAATGACAATGGAATAGCATTATAACAATTTGTCAGGTTTTCTACATTTCCAGCATCCAGCCTTTTGTTTGTTCATATGTTTTTAAAGTAAGTTTCTAGCTACTTTCCTTGCAGAGATATGGTTTTAAATTAAAGTTTGGAATTATCATTGATTTTTCTGTTAAATTCTCAGTTGGCAGGAGAAACGGCAGCTGCAGGAGACCTTGCAGGGTGGGGGGGGGAATTGCCAAGTGGCAGCGCCATCTGAAGTCTGCTTTCCTGGGTTCAATAAATTTTGGATTAATCTGTGCGTCTGCATCGAGACTACATGACATCGACATCATCTAAATGCCAGCACAGCTATTTGTATGCATTAGGTTAATGGTTGTTAATCTAAGAAGTATGGATACAGAAATAGTATCAGTTAACTGTAGTAGCTGACTGGTGGGGCTGGGAGAATGAAAGCTGATTACTGCTGGCGTTTCATAGAAATAACAGGCTTCACAAGTGTTATTGAAGAATGAATGAAAAATGCCCCTGCCATTGGCCTGCTGTGCCTCCAGTTTATTGTCAGGATTGTTGCAGTCCAGTCATGAGGAATGTTCTAATTACTTATTGATTGTCCATCATGTATTCCACAGTTGAAGCTATGCAGTGCTCCAGATTACTCCAGAAACAATTTGAAGGTTGTCCTCACAAGTGACCTTAATAGGATGCTTTGCAACGCATCACTTCACAGGGGTCAGGGCTTGGGCAAGTCTAATATTTTGTAGAGCAGCAGAAGCTCAAAGGTGTAATCAGTCCTTCCTCGATCTACTAGAAAAGTTTTCAGGAGGAGGTGGCTAAAACGTCAGTCGTTTTATTCAGCATGTTTTTAAATGGATAGCGTTCTGCTGTGTGTACTCTGTGAAGTAATATGTAAAAATGTGAAGCTTGGGAAAGTAAGTCTTTGGATGAATGAGACCTTGGGTGATCCCACACTAGACCTTAAATCCTGATCAACCTTGTCCCCGAACTTACATTCTACACTACACGTGAAGTCACCCCTCCAGATGTTTTTTGTTTCCACACGGCCTTGAGGTCACCCTGGTTTCATCCCACACTTGTCCCAGGATAAACAGATGCTGTTATAACCAGGGATAAATGCAAGGTATTGTGTCGCGAGCTGAATTCTGATAGAACCAGGGATGAGATCCAAGTGCAGAAAGGACCCTTGAATCCATGTCATCCCGGATGAGAGTCAACTCTCCATTCACAGAGCTCTGCCTGGCCTAAAAGGGCCTGAAGAGTCAATTTTGCTTAGTTGGAATGACAAACAGGTCCATGTCAGTATGTCCTTTGCCTGAGTTTGAAAGGGAAAGATGCAGCAGTGGAAGGACAGAATCTCTGTAACTGGTGGGAACTAGATGGAGAGAGGATGTGTGGCAGGGTGGCACAGTCCAATGATTTTACCAGGGTGGCACCAGGGGACTTCTTCCAGATCCCAAGCTGCTCTTGTAATACCTGTAAGGCAGGATCATGTGGCTCAGCCAAATGACATCATCAATTCACGCAGACCTTGACAAAACCCACCTAGCTTCTTGCAGCATTCATGTCATCCCAACAATGTCCGAATCTGCACTTTTTTGTATGTTACATAGAGTGAGATGGCAGAATGGGGAAGGGCTGTGTCTCAGTGGTTGAGCCATCTGCTTTGCATGCAGAAGGTCCCAGGTTCCATCCCCAGCGGCATCTCCAGTTAAAAGGAGCAAGTAGTCAGTGATGGGAAAGACCTCTGCCTGAGACCCTGGGGAGCCGCTGCCAGTCTTGAGAAGACAAGACTGACCTCAAAGGGCCGATGGTCTGACCCAGTAGAAGGCTGCTTCCTGTGCTCAGAATTCTGAACTGCCGGGCAAGACTCTGAACCAGAGCAGATCTACGCATCAGGGAGATGAGCTAATTCGCTACATGTTGGGAGCACTCAAAAGTGAATAGCCCCCATCTGCAGCTTGAAACGAGACAACTCACAGTTTTGCATAAATCTGTCCTCATCTGGTTCTTGGGAGTGGAGCCACAGCCTCAAGCTCTGGCAGTGGCTATTAGTAGTATTTGGAAGATAGTCACTTTTTCCATAGAAAAGCCTGGGATGCCAGTGTTCAGAGAAACTGATGCTAGATGGGATTCTGGCAAGACATCATCCAAGTTGTCATCCTAGTGCCAGGAGCAATCCTGGGAACAAGTTTTTGTTTGCTGTTTGATCTCCAGATTTGTATAGCACAGAATCCTCATGCGAGCTTTGTGTTTGGTTTGCCCCATTAGTGCAGACTGAAGGACTTGCTTCTTAACCCCAAGCGCTTAGCCAACTTCGAAGAATTTAATGTGGTTCCACAAATGCACAGGCATGCAACCAGGGGTCATTTCCTGCTGGAACAGCGCTCCAGCAGTAAGGAGCCCAGGGGCAGCCCCCTGCCGCCTTTCCTGACCCCCCCCCGCCTGTCAGGGGGTGTGGCATATGCAAATGAGCTCCTGTACCTCTTTTTCTACAAAATGACCCCTGCATGCAACTTACACCAGAAGTGGATAAATCATCTCTTGTGCAGCATATGGTAAAAATATTTAGTAGTTCAGTTGTAGATAGGCATGGTAACATTAAATTTTGAATTTACTGCTGCTTGTAATATTCCTCCCCCCTGATCTTTTTCCATTGTTAAAAGTCTTTGAAGCAAGTGTTTCAGTCAAATTGGGAACACTCCATATTCTTTCTTGAGCATAACCAAGAGCAGAATGAAGTGTTAAATTAATGCACTAGAATTCTATCACTGATCTAAGGAAGTTCCAGCCTTGGGCTGAAATTTCCTGTTCACTGGATAGATCTACGTAGGATGAATTAATGGTGGGTTTGTTGAAAGACTTTTTAAATAGGATTTTCATAATTTGAGAATGCTTAACATTTGCACTCCTTAAAAAAAAGAACAGGAGAAACTGGTAAGCTTAGAAAACAAGATTCTCTTTCTTCTCCACTTTCACCCGTTGGTTGTTTCCCAGGTGCAGACTCCTTGCTTCTCGTAGTGGAATCAATACCAACAGAGAGGAGGAGTGCCAAGGCAGCCTGGGCACCTGAAGAACAGGCCTTCCCTTAGGGACGTGACATGCTAAGGAAGGTGCCGTGTGGTGCTGCGAAGCTAAGAACAAGAATGGAATATGGCAGCAGGAATTTCCCACTCGTCCAGTGAGAAAGTAGATTCCTTCCCACCCATAAAAAGCCCATGAAATGCAAGCTTTTAGAAAACCTAGAACAGCTCTTTTTTGTCTTTTCCGGGGTCTGCTAGTGGATGCAGAGCCTACTTTGCAGCAAGCCACTTGTTGGAGACCACTGGACTAATGAAATGGAAGAGAAAAGGGGTCCTTTCAAACAGGGAGGATTGTGGTTGAATAGTCTTGCTGCTTGCACTGTTTTTAAATCCCAGATCTGGTATGTCAAACAGATCATGTGCATTTTTAATGTGCTATGATACTTAAAAAAAACTTGAACTATTTAAAAACTATTTTTTCATGAAAAGTGTGCATCGCCCCTCTCTGATGAGAGCCAAAACCCTAGGCTTATTTTAGTAAGTAACAGGGCTTTTTTTGTAGAAAAAGCCCAGCAGGAACTCATTAGCATAATAGGCCACACCCTATTGCAGAAATGTATTAGCCTATTAGGCCATACCCCTGACAGGATAGCTTATTAGCATATTAAGCCACATCCCCATGCCTTCCCTTGGCTTGCCTGGGCAAGCCCCCCCTTGAAGGGAAGGCAGTTTAAACTGCCTTCCTTTGGCTTGCCAGGGAAGGGGTGTGGCCTAATATGCTAATGAGCTGTGCTATCGGGGGTGCGACCTAATATGCTAACGAGTTTCTGGCTGTGGTGGGCGTGGCCAACTCTGAAGCCAGCCAGAACTCTGTTCCTGTGCCTTCCCGACCCAAAATAGCCCTGGCAAGTAAACTGTCTTTTAAAAGCAGGGCAACACTGAGCAAAGCAAATACAGTTTTTCAGGAGTCTCATATGCACTTTTGTGCAGAGGTATATTCTTTACCCTCTGGAGAAAAAAAGCCCTGCGCGGCTGCTCTTGAGATCTGGATTGGGGGAAGTGATATCCTGGCTCTCTCCGCTTCTGGTAATTCAACCATTCTCAAGAGGAAAATTGGGTTCACCTGAACTATGCACAAAAACCCACGTATGGAATAGCTCTGAGCAGAAAGCCTTAAAGCCGGACAGAAAAAAGCAAGCCGTTGTGGGCGGTAACTCCGTTGTTAAACTACTTCCACCGGCTCTCCTGTTCCCATTGCCAGAAGACAATGCCGTCTTTGTTCCCTCTCTTATCTTGTCCTTTGGGTCAGTGGTGCAGTTTAGACCAGAACATGAAACCTTGTTTTAGTTCAGCTATGGTTTGCTTTAGAGACAAGGGGGGGGTGCTCATCCACAGTCACTCCAGTCCTGCTTTGCTGTTTCCATTGCCTGGGGGAGCTTCACTCACTGGGGAGCAAGCCAGGATGGTGGCACTCATACACCACACAAACGCTAACTGTGATGGATAAACTCATTTCAAACCAGAGTTTTCAACTGCAGTTTGTCAGACTCTAACCATAGCTGCTGGAGTGGTGGTCAGACAATCGCACAGACTTGCTGAACTGAGCCTTTCTCTTTTCTTTGCAGGCTTCAGGTGAATGCCAGTGTAGACTGGGGGGGGGGCGCCCTGAATTGAATAGTGTGGCATGGGAGGGCTGTCTTTTGTCTTTCTACGCTTCCACTGTGAAAGATCTGTATGATCTGAAGGGAAACCAGGGTTTTCTGGATTATAATGACACATAAAAGTCTTTTTTGTTGGTGATGGTATTGCATATGTTAACTTTTATATGATAGCTGACCATGTATCGGAATAAATTGAACTGAATTTTTACTGCAGTCTGGGTATACATTTAAAAAATAGCATCTTGCTTTTTTTTTTTTTAAAGTATACTATTATTCTTTGGACTAGAATGTGCATTCTGTAGGACTCCCGTTTTGCTATAACACAATATTTGTCCATGCATCTATTCAAAGGGTGTACGTCAAAAATCATGCACAACATTTAAGCATAATGTTTCTGAGACAGAGCTTTGTGCACTGTGTCATTATTTTATTTAAAATTAGAAAACATTTCAGTATTCTGTTTCAATTCATTCCGTGTAAGCACCTTCTTCAAAAGCTCTGACCACATATATAAGAAACTTTGGGTTTAATTCAGGTCTTCTTTATTTTAGAAGCTAATCCCTATGTATAAGCCAAAGGAAAACAGTCATGCAGCACAAAGTACAGGAAAAATAAGATCACAAACTACAACCATTTTAGACCCTTAAAGAAATCCAAGATGGCCACAGGATCTACATGTCAGCATAGCTCGGAATATAAGCCATCAACCAGTTCTGTCCAATATAGCAGTGCATTATTTTCACTTGGTACCATTTCTGTTGACCTCGTGTGGCAATATACATACAGTACATTTGAAACAGTTTTCTCCCTTATACAGCCTGTCTCCCGTGCCTTCCATTGCAATGAAGTCACCCATCCCTATCTGGAAACATTAATCCCCTTTGAAATTGTCACGGCACAGAGGGTAGCCTTACTCACTCCCCACCACTGTGCCTTGAGTCCTCTAGCTACGTGCTGACAGGGCAGACAATTATAGGCCCCATAGTCAAGGCTGGGGGCTCCTCCACACAAGTATGGGGGGAACACTCACACACACACCCCTATATGGAGCACAGGATCCAGCATTATAAGAGATTTTTTTTTTTTTAAAGTTAAGTTTCATGCCCCTATTGCTGGACAAATAGACTTTTTGCAAGTGTGCAAAGGTCCCAGATAGATTCATCAGCTGCAAAATGAAAGACTGGCTATGATTCCTACAGTTGGGGGGGAGGGGGCAGGGCTTCAGCATTCTCCATCGCTTGTTGGTTTGGATCCAGCAGCGTATGACCGGAAAGGAAAATGTACTTAGCACTGCGGTGCTAGTGCAAGCAATAGTGGTTCACTGCAGTATTAAAATGTTTGTATCCGGTATTTGACAAAGCGTCCCTGCACACAAAAGCTCCCACCTTGAATGAACCTTTGCTGGTCTGAAAGGTGCCTGACTGGACTCGAAATTTGTATGCAGTCAATTTCACTGCGGGCCAACAGCTTGTGAGGTTTGTCTTTAGTGCTTCTGCCTGTGTGAAGGGCTGTTGCACACGTAGAGCTCCGCTGTGGGATCCAACCTCCTCCCTCTGACCTGACTAGCAAAAGCAGGACAAATTTTGCAAACTGTGGAGCCCATGCAAATGTGTTTAATTTCTATATCTTGTGCACAGATTTTTCTTGACATAAATCATAATGAAGGGCAGAGTGGAACTAGTCCTGGATACAGTCACTGCAAATAGGAGGACTGAAAATGGCGGCCTTTGAATGATCAGTTTCTTGGGCAACTTCCTGCCTTTGAAAAAAAACTGATCACTCCCTTATTTTACACTCCCGGTCCACAAGCAGCAGGCAGAGGCTTCATGAGAGAGGGAAGCAACTTTCACTGACGGAAGTGCTTTGTCACTGCATGTGCCCACCGTGGGTAAATCTGGCTCACCAAACACATGATTTTGATCAAATTTTCTCTTCCTGGAATCTCACAGCTTTCCCCCACCCAGAATTGGGCTATGTGGTCTGTCTCCGTCAGGTGGCCATTTCCACAAAGCTAGGCGTTCTCTCCCATGTGGGCTGGTCACAGCACATACTGCCTAGAAGACTGGAGCCATGAAAGAATTTACCCACTCAGCTGTTTTACTTGGAAATGGAACCCTAACGGTAGCATCCCCATTGGAGTTATACCCTTCAAGTCAATGGGCTCAGAAGGCTGTAAGTCTGCTCTCAAAGCGGCACTGCACCCGGCTATTTTTAAACAGTTTTCTAACGCAAAGTTCCTTTCAGCGTCTTACTTCCATTCCCTTTCTGCTTTAAAAAAATGCATTTGCTGCCTTCCACAAACCTTCTTTCAGCATCCCTCCATTCTTGGTCCTGACCACAGACAGCACACTCGTCTCCACAAATGCCAGCCTCCCCAGAATCTAGTAACTTTGCAGCAGCTTTTCCAGAGCAATGGCTTTCTCCTCCCAACCTCTCTGCAGGAGATTAATAAGAAAGCAACCAAAGTAAATAAGTTAAGCTACCTGTTGATCGATTCATTTTCTCTCCCCCCGCCCCACCCCCCACCATAGAAGGCTTGTCTAATGAGTAATTTAATGAGATTTACTCTGCTTGGTTGTCACTGTGCATAAAATAAAGCAGAAGAAAGATCACTGAGGGAATTAATGTCATTAAAAAAATATGTGCAGGAGGGATTTCGCCTCCCTTTGGTGTTGAAATGTAATACCTGGCGTGATAAATGGCATTTATGCATATACATGCAAGAAGATCAGTTCTGTATTTCTATTATTGGTGCAACATTAAGTGATGGGGAGGGGGAGAATCCATTGCCTGAAAATGAAAACACTATATACATCTATGTATCTAATTCTCAACAGTCCCCTCTGCCTGCGAATACTTATTTCCACAAACAGAGGGCGCACTCTCCCCCAACAGACTCAGAGGACTATGGAAGTCTGCAGAAAAATCCAAAAAGTTAAAAAAACAACAACTTGGGGAGGGTTGAATCTCCCCCAATACCTTTTGAAATGTTCGCCACAAGGATCTACTCCAGGCCCCACCGCATTGACAGTGAGAGATCATAGAATGATAGAATCATAGAAAGTTAGAGTTGGAAGGGACCTTGCAGGTCATCTAGTCCAACCCCCTGCACTCTGCAGGAGCATAGCCAAAAGATAGCCCTACATACCTACAACATACCCGAAAGATGGGCATCCAGTCTCCGCTTGAAAATGTCCAGCAAAGGAGCATCCACCACCTCCTGAGGCAGTCTGTTCCACTGCTCAACCACTCTTACAGTTAGGAAGTTTCTCCTGATATTTAGCCGGTAACAACTCCCTTGTAATTTTCACCCATTAGATCTAGTCTTCCAGTCCGGAGCAAGAGAGAATAGATCTGCTCCATCTTCTACATGACAGCCCTTCAAATACTTGAAGACTGCAATCATGTCCCCTCTAAGCCTTCTCTTTCCCAGGCTAAACACACCCAACTCTTTCAGCCTTTCCTCATAAGACTTGGATTCCAACCCTCTCACCGTCCTGGTCGCCCTCTTGTGGACACGCTTGAGCTTGTCAACATCCTTCCTAAAATGTGGTGCCCAAAACTGGACACAGTACTCCAGGTGAGGCCTGACCATAGCAGAATAGAGTGGAACTACCACCTCCCGTGATCTGGACACAAGGCTTCTGTTAATGCATCCTAAGATTGCATTAGCTTTCTTCACAGCCACATCACACTACAGGCTCATGTTTAGCTTGTGATCAACTAGAACACCGTTTCACATGTGCTGCTGTCAAGCCACATCCCTCCCATTCTATATCTGTGCTTTTGATTTTTTGTACCTAAGTGTAGGACTTCACACATCTCTATTGAAATTCATTTTATTTGTCTCAGCCCACTGTTCCAGCCTATCTAGACCATTTTGAATCCTGACTCTGTCTTCTTCAGAATTAGCAATCCCACCCAGCTTTGTGTCATCTGCACATTTGATAAGCATCCCCTCTATGTCTTCCTCCAAGTCATTTATGAAGACATTAAACAACACCAGGCCTAGGACCGAGCCCTGTGACACTGCACTCGAGACTTCCCTCCACGTAGACACAGAGCCATTTACGAGCACTCATTGGATACAATTTTTCAACCAACCATAAATCCATCCAACGGTTGCACCATCCAGCCCACACTTAACCAGCTTATCCTCAAGGATATCATGAGAAACTTTGTCAAATGCTTTACTGAAATCTAGATACACTATATCCACAGCGTTGCTAGAGTCAACCATTTCTGTAACTCTGTCAAAAAAGGAGATAAGGTTGGTCTGGATGATTGCCTGAGTGTTTTTCTGAGCGGTAGAGTGGCTGATTGCCAGAGAGAGATGATGAGTGGGCAAAGAGGGGAAGAAGCAAAAGCAGAACTGGAGCTGGGATTAGGGAGGATTCCTCCTGCAGTGTGAATGGCTAAATAACAGGAGGACGTTTTAAAAGGATATCTGAGCCTTGCAAGCAGGAGAGAAGGATCGTTCTCACCCCAATATCTGTAGCTGCGGGCTCCGCTGTCCTTTAAAAACACTCTCTCCAGCTTCTGAGTGCTTCTCCCCCACCACCGGCTTGGGCGCTGCTTCTTCTCACTGCTTCTCTTTCTGAATGAGTACAAGCCAGAGGGAAGTTATAAAAGGACAGCTGAGGCATCATCATTTGTTATCTGTTAATCTAGAGTCTTATATTTTCATAAAATCAAAAAGAAAAAGAAAACAAATTCATGGATGGATGAACACAGTGACTGAGAGGTAGGGGGCAGGTGGAGAGCAGGAGGCATTTCCTCCATCAGTGTCCATTTGTACACACCACCTTTTAAAACATTCCTTCACAACCCTGACATACAAATAAACTGCCAAAGACAGTTGCAATGATCTGGTTGAATGTGGACTTATCTCAGTCTGAAGAAGACGAACCCTGCAACCACACAATTCTCCACGGCAAGGCAAGAAACCGAACAGGCAAAGGTGCCTCAGGCTGATCCATTGATAAACCAATGGCCATTTAAAAGCTGCCTTTGGCAAGGGCACTCAGAAGGAGAGTGGTACAGGACACCTGTAACACCCCAAGACCTGCAGTGCCCAGTAAGGCAATCTTTGAAATGTCACCTCACATAAACAGAGGGATTGCAATTCCCAGGCAAACTCCTCGTTGGAGCCAAATTCAGTCAGCCGGCTGACTATGCACAAGGGAGCTGAGCAAGGCTAGGCAGCTCCAACTGTCACTCCCTTCCCTTCACAGAAGGCTGCCACAGAGCCTCCCTTAAGAGGGCACCGCTCAGAACAACTGAAAGGATCTTTGCCTTTTTTGTCAGAAACAACAATCCCTCATCAGTACCATACAGAACAATACAAGGCCAAAAGTACCTCCCAAAATAAGAAAATCCAAAAAGCTAACCAATCGGTTGCTGCGAGAAAGCCATTTAAAGAGTAACCAAATCATACTATGAGAAAGACAATAATACATGAGGTTTTGTTGCAGGTCCCCGCTTGTATAGATATATTCTCCTCAAATAAGAGGACAGTAAGCAATGGACATTCCTCTAAACCAGTGGTTTCCAAATCTATGTTTCTAGGCACCAGAGGTGTTTATCAGAGGTTCCTCTGTAAGAAGACTAATAATGGCAAACTGCCTAAAAGGCAGCATAGCCACCATTTTCAACCTTCCATGTAAAACACAGGCCCAGGGGAATCCTGGGTAAAGTTCTATGTACCCTTCATCAACACGACAGGACAGACACAAACGGCCAGCAGGCAAACCCCCCACCCCATCACCACCACCATTAGCGGACTGTGTGCCAAAATCACACAAAGGCTTGCAGGGGAATCAACGTGGGAGGAATTACCTCGGGGAACACCGGAAACCACAGTCTAAACCTATCCAATGTATAGGGATTGCTCCTCCCCCACCACAGCGGCACCGACATGGCAGGACAGACATTGCCCGCTTAAGCAGACGGCTTTAAATCCAGTAGAAGGGCATCCTCGTCTTCCTTGATTTCTGGTCTGAGCACAATTTTTTCTGGCGTAATTACTCTCTTCTCTGCCTGCAAAGGGCCTTTGGAGTTCCCGCCCCGGTCTTTCTTCACTTTGGTTACCACTTCGGTGTAGGAAATTTCCTCTGTGACAGGCTCCGCCTCTCCACTGTCCACGGCTGTATCAGTGCTGGCATCCCGGACTCTTCCTTGACCTTCAGCTGTCATTGGATGCTCCTTGGTTTTCTTATTCTTCTTGAACGTCTCCTTGGTTGGGGCCGCCTTGGCTATAGTTTTCTTGAACCTGATCCCAGATTGTCTGAGCCTCTCTCCTGACTGCCTGATTCGCTCTCTCCTCTCTGGCGTCACTATTCTTGTTCGAAGTCTGTCCACCTTCTTGCCAAAATTTTGCCTTGTCTTCTGAATGTTCTCCCTGGAAAATGCCTTTTTTATGTTGTTGATGCGTCTCATGCCAGATTTCTTAAACCGTGATGCTCTGCTTTCTTCTGTGTAATACTCTTCGTCAGAGGAGAGGTCATCAGCTAGACAGAAGGCATCCTGTAGATTTCCCCCTTGTGTCCGGTCTTTGATAACCGATAAAGATGATGGACATGGAACGTCCTCCTGCAGAGGAAAGCACAGTGTGTCACTCTCATGGGACACAACTCTCTCCCCCCCCCCCCCCAAGCATATTGTGTAGAACGGGGAAGGAGGCAAAGCATGAAGGGTGCCTCCTCAGAAACTGTATCTCCACCAGAGAGGTGAGGCTACCATTCCCTCCTGTATGCTTCACCCCACTTACAGTTGTTCCAATTTCAATGCACAAACTGCTATGGAGCCACTAGTTTTCCCTCTGGAGAAAAACATAGGCTGATGGGGTGGGAATTGAAATGGAAAAGGGATACGGGGAGGGGACCTCAATAGCCCAAGTTAACCCGACATCATCAGAGCTCAGAGGCTAAGCAGGTTAGTACTTGGAGGGGAGGCCACCACGGAAGTCCAGGGTAACACTGTGAAGACAGGCAATGGCAAACCACCTCTGGAGACCTCTGGAGACCTCTTACCCTGAGAACCCTGCACGGACGGGGTCACTGGAAGTCAGCTGTGACTTGATAGCAAAAAAAAAAAAAGTGGGGAGGAGACAGGAGAAACCCAACTTAATTCAGCTACATCTAACCTCTTAAAAACCTGCAAGAAGTCTTGTTTGCGGATTTCTTGCATAACGTCCGCTTCAGCCCTAATACTTAAAATCAGTTAAGGGAGGGTGCGGGACCCGTACCCAAGAAGGAACAGAAAGTGCTGGGAATGGGGCGGCTGTAACTTCCAAGAAAATGTTTTATCAGTGAACCATCTACATTGGCTGTTGCTGTTTTTAGTTACACTAGAAATCAGAAATCAAGCCAAAGAAACAGAACAGAGAGACTCAACCCATTTGGTAACCAATGGTTACTTCACATATCATTCAATACAGGCAAGAGGTGATGTTTGGATCAGCACCAGCTATCGGATGCTGCTTCCCAGGCAAGAAACCAGCAAAGCAAAGCCTCGGAAGGACAGAGGTTGCCAATCTACGTGGGGTCGCCTGGCAACTGCCTTTGATAGGACTGAAGTCTGCACTCGGTGGGAATCATTTTGCACACGCCTGGGTACGCACACCCCTGCATCTTTGTGTAGATGGACAGATCCTTTTGTGTCTTTCAGGAGCCTCCTATAATGTGATCCAGCATTCTCAAATAAGAGGAAACCCTTCCCCCGATATTGTGGCCATTTTAAACAGACCAGCAACTCCCTCATCCTAACCATATATACAGTCTACTCCAACAAAGTTAAGCAGTTTAACTGTTGAAATAATTTTGTTTAGATGAGATCAGTTGTGCACAGGATCACACTGTGGCCATTAGAAGTTACTTCCAAATATAGGTAAAGGTAAAGGTTCCCTTGCTCGAAAGCCAGTCGAATCCGACTCTAGGGTTGCGGTGCTCATCTCCGTTTCAAAGCCAAAGAGCCAGCGCTGTCCGAAGACCTTTCCGTGGTCATGTGGCCAGCATGACTAAACACCAAGGCACATGGAACGCTGTTACCTTCCCACCAAAGTGGTACCTATTTATCTACTTGCAATTTCTTGCTTTCGAACTGCTAGGTTGGCAGGAGCTGGAACTAGCGACGGGAGCTCACTCCGCCATGCGGCACCTGGGTCTCGAACTGCTGAACTACTGACCTTCCACAGCCTGCAGTTCAGTGTCTTAACCACTTGAGCCACCGCAGCTCCACTTCCAAATATAACTATAAGTAAAATGGCTATATACCTGATAGATATTGATAGCAGCACAAGCAAGCCACCCTCAGATACATTGAGGGTCTTTATGTATTCGGGAGATTCCCCAAGCATGCAGATAAATATGAAACGTAAATTATTCAGAAGAAAAAAACCTCAGTCTGATGAGGCCTCAATATTCTTCAGAAGGGAGGGAATGTTGAGAACAGCTGCACACTTGTTCACCCCCCCCCTGCGGGAATCCTGGAGGTGAAGATTATCTCCTGGACATTTTGAGGGCCCCTCGGCTTGCGCATATTTAGGACTATAAGGTTCACTGTCAATTTTTTAACTTTATACCAAATTTCTAAATAACCACTTGCCTATGATTAAATTGGAGTTGTCTGCAGGGGAGCCTGCATGTAGACTGAAAGAACATTGATCCCCCCCTATTTATTTATTTACGCTATTTATTTATTTATTTATTTACGTAAAATATTCCTGTGCTGCCTTTCCACCAAATAGGGTCCCCAGGGTGGTAAACATCAAAACAGTAAAACATTAAAACAATATTTAAAATAAAGTATATATAAAAATATATAGCTGCCCTAATAGCCCAGATGAGCCCAATCTCATCTGCTGGGTCTGTACTGGATGGGAAGGTCAACCCCTAAGGGAGGCGGGGGCTGCTCTGCAGAGGAAGGCCACGGCAAAATGCCTCTGCTTGTCTCTGGCCTTGAAAACCCCACGAGGGAGAACTTTATGTGGTCATCGCAACTTGACAACATAGCTTGCCTTTATAGAGAGAGACATATAAACACTTAGGGGCAGGCAGGCCAGTCATTTTGTTGGTGTACTACTAAGTTGTTACTATGTCCAAGGTTGCTTTATCCGACAGCACCTGAATCAAGCACACTGAATATATCCAGGTTTGAGTCCGGTGGCGCCTTTACGACCAACAAAGTTTAATCCTGCATGTAGGCTTTCGTGTGCATGCAGTCAAAAGCTTATACCCCAAATTAAACTTTGTTGGTCTTAAAGGTACCACTGTAATCAGTATCTAGGACACACTTTTTGATAGCAGAAAATGCTTTGGATTTGCCTGTATCAGGAATATGATTAACCAACATTCCAACTAACATCAATTTCTCTTCCAGGGCTTTCACCTAAATCACTTTGTGGATATCCCGTTTCAGAGCGGCTAACAAGCCATCTTCAGCAACAACAATTTTAGCCTCAGTTTGAAGGCACAGAGCCACGCTCTCACTTTCAAAATCTGCTCGCAATACAATATTTGATATGCAATGGGAAACATTGGGTGCTTTTCTTAAAAACTGGGCCAGAGGTTGGTCAGCATTATCACAGACAGCTGCTGGAGACTTGTCAATCAACGAGCTTTGAGGGAATAAAGGAAAGGGGCCGCTGGACGCAAACTCTGTTCTATTCCTTCGGACCAACACGGCTGCCCAAACGGATGTCTCCGATAACACTGTCCGCAGCGGAGTGCGGTGAATGGCAAGCTTTTCAACCTTGCCTGTGGGCTGATCCCAGTTTCAGTCCCATGTTTGTTTGGTTTCAAATTGCTTCCTTTTTGCAGATCCTGAAGGCTATCCGGGCCTTCAGAACAAAGCAGAAGGTTTGTACGCACTCCCCAAATAGGAAAAAGACAGAACAGATCAAAGATGGGTTAGATGTGAAAGATCAAAAATGGTTTAGATGATCAAGAGAAAGAGGCAGCATTGAAACCAATGGGAGTAATGACTTAATTTTGGCAGTATTGTGACTATACTGAAATTCTAACCAAAGGTGGCAGTAGAATAGTTTGCTATCTTAGCCAAACACACAGACAGGTTTAGTCTCCCCCCCACCGCATCTATCTCATTTATTTCTTGAGTTTTCAGCTTCTCCCAGCCCCCAATCCCTATTCCGTTCCCTATTCCTTCTGGATATATGAGGGGAAATATACAGGCAGAACTCAGCCTTTGAACGTAAGAGAAGCCATGTTGGATCAGGCCAGTGGCCCATCCAGTCCGACACTCTGGGTCACACAGTGGCCAAAATATACCAGGTGCCCTCAGGAGGTCCAGCAGTGGGGCCAGAACACTAGAAGCCCTCCCACTGTTGCCCCCCCACAAGCACCAAGAATACAGTGCATCACTTGCCACAGACAGAGTGTTCCATCTATACTTTGTGGCTAATAGCCACTGAGGGACCTCTGCTCCGTATGTTTATCCAATCTCCTCTTGTAGCCACCACCACTTCCTGTGACAGTGAATTCCACGCGTTAATTACTCTTTGGGTGAAGAAGTACTTTTATCTGTTCCAACTCAACTGCTCAGCAATTTCATTGCGTGCCCGTGAGTTCTTGTACTGTGAGAAAGGGAAACAAGTAGTTCTTTCTCTACCTTCTCTGTCCCATGCATAATTTTATAAAACTCTTTATCATATCACCCCTCAATCATCATTTCTCCAAGTTAAAGAGCTCTAAACTGTTTTAACATTTCTTCATAGGGAAGGTGTTCCAGCCCCTTTATCATTTTAGTTGCCCTTTTCTGCACCTTTTCCCATGCTATGAAATCAGTTTTGAAGTGCGGTAACCAGAACTATACACAATATTCCAAAAGAGGTCGTACCATTGATTTATACAGGGGCATTATGATACTGGCTTCTGCTTTCGGATGTTTTGGCCAGTTAAGTGCAAAGTGCCTGGGATGACTGACAAGAATTTGGCACTTACTGAAAACATTCAAGTTAATTTTTAATCTATGAAATATCTGTAAATAGGTTGTGCTCAGTGGCTTTGATTTCTATATGAATTTGTGTTACACAATCAGATCGCTGTCCCACTGCATCGGCCACCTACTCCAGGTGTCACTGGTTCTCCGAGGTCTTTCCAGCCCTGAGATCCTTCCAGCTGGAGGTGCCAGGCCCTGACCCTGTGGCACTGTGTGTGCAAAGCGCATGCACCACTAAGATACACAGTCTCACCCTCAATTTTCTAGCCCCAGGCCTAGCTGAACAGCTACTTACTCTACACAGAGCCTTGAATCCTCCAAAGACACAATACCCCTGGACGTGCCACCCAAAGGAATGAGACAAGGGCAGAAAAGGGGTCCCATGGAACTGTTCCCTTAATCTCAAGAGGAGATATTTTCCGAACACCCACTCCAAATATTTGCATTAAAATAAAATTCTCCCAGCTCCAGTCTTCCAGTACTGAATCTTACCAGTGGTGGTGGTGGTGGTAGTAGTAGTAGTAGTGGTAGACCTCAGCAAGGGACAAGGGTGCTGCTTGCTGAATCTGCAACGTACGAAGGCATACAAGGCCCTGACCTGGGTGGCCTCAGCAGTCCTGGTCTCATCAGACTGCGGAAGCGAAGCGAAGTCAGTTTTGGCAAGGACCGCCAAGGAAGCCCAGGGCTGGGACACAGAGGCAGGCAAGGGCCAACCACCTCTGAACAGCTCTTGCCTTGGAAACACTGTGAGTCAGCTTATATATAATATGTACACTATAATAACCTCCCTACAGCTTATTTGTAATGCAAAGCAGCCACTTGTGGCAATCAGGGGTGTTAAAAGGTGGGGAGGGAGGGAGGGAGGACTTAACTCTTCCTCTGCTGGTCGTTTTCCCTCTCAAAGTTGTAGCTGCTGTTCCCCCTCCTGCAGGGGAATAGTTGCAAGTTCTTGCTCCTTTCTCCCCCAGAGAGAAAAGGAGTTTGAAAAGAGCATTTTAGAGATAGAAAATGCTGTGTATGAAGTGCTCCCTTCTCCCCCATCTTTCTCCCCACTGCTGATCCCAGCCTTGGAAGGGGGGGGAAGCACGGTGAGAAACATTTTTTAAAGGTGCAGAAAAACACAAAGAACCCCACATAACACCTTGCACGGTCTTGGTCATTTACTTCACTGACACATACAGGTCCCGATCCAATGTGACGCAGCAGCGAGCTGTAGGTTGGCACCCCTGGAACTGTTTGCTCGGCACCAGGCAATTGCTGTATGTGTGGCATCTGCTGGAAGAAAACACCTCCATCGGCAGAAGAGATCCTGGGGCGGCACAAGGTTCTCCCCACTGAAGAGACGCAAGTGGGGCTGCGGTCGAGCCTTCCCTCAGTCTCCCTTTCCTCCCATCCTCTGAAGCCTGGTTCTGTCAAAATCACTGGGGGCAAATGCGGGCAGCAGGCGACAATCCTGCGTCTGTTGGGGAAATGTCAGTCCCACTGGAGTCGCTGTGCTGCTGCAGAGGGTCGAACTGTCCCATGGCAGCCCTGTTTTTCCTCCTGCTGAGGCCCACTGAAGACCCAGCTATCTAAAATAACTTCAGGGTGTGTGTGTGTGTGTGTGAATAATAAAGCCCCAGGAAGTTGACAGGGAAACCAGGCGGCTGAGTGTTTGTTTTCCCAGCAGCGGCCAACCTTTTTTGGCCAGTCTGGTATCAGGTCAAATCCAAATATAACCCTCGGCTGCCCCTTCCCCTTTTGCCTCCCCCTCCGAAGCTCCTGCCCAGCGGCCACACCAATAGGCCCACCTGGAGCCCCCACATCTGGGCAGCAAGGCCACACCTGCCCCCTGCGAGTGGGTCTCAAGAAATGAGACACACCTTGGGAGGCAGTGGACCTGCTAGCTGTCCAGAGAGAAGGCAACAGGTATTTTAATTTATTTTGCCTAATGCCCTAAAATATATATTCCCAGTTACCTCCAATTGTTATGGGTATGTAACCTGAAGAGAATCTGCACATTCATCAGTCATCTTAAAACTGTTAGAAATGGGCCTGTATTGCTCCCGGGCCCCACAGATTAGGGCTAGAAGCAAAGCAGGCTATCCAAGGAAGTTTCTGCCTTCATATCCAGCTGGTAATCCCTTTGCAACCTGACTCTGAATCTATTTGCTTGCAAGGCTCATTGATTTTGATGGAACCATAGACAAGATCTGGCTCAAATTAAGCCCTTTTACAGGGCTGTCCTAGGCAGAGTTCACCATACTCTACGCCCTCACGGACTTCTGAGAAGGGTGTGACTTCTGAGAAGGCTGCACTGTTACAAACCCAATGAGTTGGATCCTGTGGATCTATTCTGCCAGCAGAGACGGCTTCCTACATTAGAAGGAGAATTTCCCTGACACAAGACACTCCCAAGCCCTTTCCACAGAAAGAAAGCACCTCAGCTAGTGGGATGGATCCTGTGGCTCCAACCTAAGGTTTCCACACATGTTTAGTGTTGCCAGCTCTGTGCTGAGAAATTCCTGGCAATCTGGGGGCAGAGCCTGCGGAGGGGAGGGGGCGCGGCAGGGCACGCGGCCCAGAGAGAGAGAGAGAGAGAGAGAGAGAGAGCGCCCCCACCTTCCAAAGCAGCCTTTTTTCTCAGGGGAACTGATCGCTCTCCGCTAGAGACTGGATGCAGTTCCAGGAGATCTCCCGGCCCCACCTGGAGTCTGGCAACCATACACATGCTGGATCATGGCCTTCATTTCCAAGCAAGGTTGTAATGCCTTGGAAGGAATTCCAACAAGTCAATGCTGTTTACTTCAGTTTAAGCTTTAGGGTCAAAGTAAAAGTGTGGATAGGATCACAGTCTAGAATTGCAATCCTATGTACTCTTACTCGGGAGTAAGCCCAACCGAACTCAGTGGGACTAACATCTGAGTAAACCCACCTAGAATTTGTCTGCACACCTTATGCCGCTAATTATGACTACATTTAATCCATTTATTTTAATGGTTTTGTTATTAATTTTCAGAAGATTGGTAACTATTCTCCTAATTATAGTTTTCAGGTGAACAAAAGGGCACATTTAATCGCACCTACACAGTGTAGAGTAAAATGTACCATTTTAGAAGAAATGTGCAATTGCTGTATGTGAGGAATCCTCTTAAGAATTTTACAATGGTACCACTAATTTTCTTTTCCCCCTGGAGTTTGTCCATTTTAACCCACATATTTCTACAAAGACGTTTTGATGTAATAACTGAACATCTCCCCAGACAAAGTAAGCACAGATTTCAGTGGAGGAGACTGAACTGCATGCTTCACTCTACTGCTGAAAAAGAATTTTAAAATTCTTTGCCTAGGTTGGGCCTACTGCTATTCATTAATTCTATAGCACCTTTTCAATGAATGTCCAGAGCTCTGCAGTTCTCTTCTGGAATCTATTCCTTAGCGAACACGAAGCAAGGTACAGTCATCTCCCACAGTTTAAAACCACATTCAAGTATCTTTGGTCACAAGAACATCTTTGAAATGTCTAAAAAAGAAACCCCTCACATCAATGAAATTGTCCCTGCATCAAGGCATTTTTCACAATGCAGAACAAGAAATAGGTGCATTTTCTAAGGACTCTTTCACCGGGGCGACAGTCAAGCATGGAAGACTCTAGTCACGACGCCCTCGGTTTGCCTTTCAGAGAGGCAGCAGACAGGCCTTTGCGGATCTACAGTTAATCTTACATTGGCTGCCTCAGAAGCCACCGGACACTAAGAATAGATGGAGCACCTTGCCACCAGGAGAGTCATACCGTAACACATTCACAGACAGAAATCAATTTTTAAAAAGAAAAAAACCACGCCCTGATATGGGCACAGTCTCTCTCTCTCTCTCTCTCTCTCTCTCTCTCTCTCTCTCTCTCTCTCTCGTTTGTTAACCCAAGTGGGGGCTGGCCCATCTGCACCAGACGCAGCAAAAGGTACAGCTGTTATCAATGAAGCCTATTTACCTGGTAAATGACAACACGAAACTTGTTTTTCCGCAGCATCTCCTCTTGCTTGGCTTCAACTTTCCGCACATTGGAGCCCTGCTTTTCCACACGCGCCCGCACTTCCTTGACGCGGGCACTAACTTTGCGGGTCTTCTGCAGCAGCTTGTTTATGGTGTAGACGGTGCCGCCGTGAGCCTGAGCCAGCTTCAGCAGATCAATCTGGATGGTCTTGATGGCATCCTCCATTTCTCGGTGTCTCTCCTCGATGCGTTTTTGGCTGGCCTGCACACTGTCCACAATGGTGGCCACTTTGTCCAGGACCCGGACAATGGTAAACGCCGCATCTTGCTCCTCCTCATCGTCCGTGATGTTGGACAGGCGGTTCTGATGGATTTTGTCCGTCTCCACAGTGGTTTCATGATGATCCATGCTGCCCAACTTCAGCTGGTGCACAGGAGCTGAAATACAAGCTCTCCTCACGACAGCCGTTCGAGCCTCAGTAGGGCGATTCTGGCACCCGGGCAAGAAGTTTGCTCGACAGCTGGCTTTAGGGGAATGTTCAAAAGCAGGGTCTGAAACTCCACCCAAGCGACTTGTCAGACATTTATAACTACAAAACACCCATGTGTTGATTGTTCAAGCACTTTTTGCAATATGAAGCCTCTAAAATTAGGAAGCAATGCCGGGAAGGGAACATACGGTCAACAAACAGTGTTTATGTACCGATTAATTCACTCAAGTTAATCCAAGAATAGCTAAGCACCTTACTAATAAATACAGAGAACTGGCACTGTTAAGATCCACTGTTGCTTTTCTGTTTTAATTAAGCCCTTTTCTTGAGTAGCAGGTTGGGTGGAGTTCAGTGTTTTCCAATAGACTTTTGGTTACCTGAAAACTAACAAACAGAACAATAACTCTGCCATTTCCCTTCAAGCCACAAAGGCTTCTCTTTCCAGTAATGAATAAACACACTCAGAACAAATGAAATATCATTGGAAAACATTGTATTGACGTGCCTTTCTGATTCAAATATTGAAAGCCTTTTTATTGAACAGATTATTCAATCCTACATGCAGAATTGGAAAGCCTAAAACTACAGGCTGAACGGCTGGAACACACCCTAGTTACATTGTAGCTCTGTATCATCCAAACAACTACCAACATTCTATTAATATACCTACAACTAGAAGACTTGTATTTGGATGAGACGCAGTCTTAGCTCTTGAAAACAGTCTAGACAAGAGCGCAAATCTTTAATGCCATTTAATCATTTTTCTTTCTTTCTTTTTTTGTTTTGTTTTGCATTTTAATCACAAAGACTATACAATTTATATTTGCTGATGTGAACCTCTTTAGAAAACTGTAATAAGTATGAAAGCAGTTTAAACAGAGATTAATGCAGGCTGGACCCCAGTCACATGAGTCTGATTTTTCAACAGAACATGTTCTTAAAAAACAACACACAAGTCTAACCAAGACCTGTTTCTGTAGCACAAATGGCCTCTGCTTTACTGGGCAATTTTTTCCAATTATGAAATGTATATTATTATCAATTTTCTTTACAATTTAAAAATAAAGTGTCAAATATTTATGAAGACAGTGGTAATCTGACCCAGTCCGTACATGTTATAAATATGTTACAACTACATACAAGTACACATCTTCACAATTCATGCAATTGGCAGCATCTAAAAAAATCATTTACTAACTTCCAAAAACATTTAAATATCTACGGTATTTAAACACAGTGTCGTCTAGTTCCTTGTAAGAAAAGTAGGCTGTAAACATTTTAACCCCTTCAGTCGGGCCCAGTTCTCTAGGAAACGTGACCGGCCCCGTTTGTTTCTTCTACAAACCACTGATGAAACGTCTCTGTTCTCCAAAAACGGTTACATTCCATGAGTAAGCCACGAGTCTGTTATAACCATGTGATACAAGTATCAGAAAATCAAACTACTGTATTCTCCAAATTGAAAAATGAGGAATTACTTGAGCTGTCCACAGCTTCAGTTGCTTTCAGAATAAAACAAAAGCACAGCTACACCCAAAAAAAGTCCAAAAATAAGGCCTCTGAAATAAATATTTCCATTCTTTTAAAAAAAGATAATTAAAATGTACATCACATGGTCAATATGGGTATAAAAATTATGCTAAACCATTCTGGAGGACGTATCGGAAGTAAAGTGGCCTAGATTCTGCTTCTGCCGCCGTCCTCTGTTGTTTTTTGGGCATTTCCTGTTGTTGGGAGCAAAAACAAAGAGTCATTTCTTAAAAGACAATTAATTACATACGAATAAAAGAGGAAGGGAGAGACACGTCTGAAAACCAGAAAAGATACACAGTGCCAGAGGTCACAAAAAGGCACGCCGCCATTTGTATTCGTAACAGTTGCTACTGAAAATCCATTGACGTTTTTGGACCGTTTCATTGTTTCTACCCGTCTGATGTCTTATATTGGCTTATATTGCTTACGCATTGACCAGTTGGAACTCGGGGTGTGCACACACAAAAGGGGGGGTTCCCCCCCTAATTTGGATCTACTGGACCTGAAAAATATCAGTATTCCCAAATATTCCTGAATACCAATATCTGTTCTGTATTGAGATTCAGGTAAATATTTGGGAAACCTTGAATTTATTTGGCTCCATTATATTCTATGGAGAAGGGATTTAAACTTAAATGCTTGCTCAGTTCATTTGCTGAGACATACCATGGCCAGTGAACTCAGCAAGCATTTAAAGTTTAAATTGCTCAAGTGAACTCAGAAGGGATTTAAAAAGACCACATATTAAATGCCTTCTAGCTGTGCCTGGATAAAAACAGAATTATATTGGCTTTTCTGCGGGTGCGGCTATTTTGGTAGCCAAATACAGATCTCTGAATAAATACCAGGAAAAAACGGAGGTATTTTCTGGGTATTTATTAGTCTCGTTATATACTAAGCACACACCTCTAACTGGGATTGCTTCATTGTTTTGGATTTGGGATTTTTCACAGAAGTTATCTTTTATTTACAAACTGACTGGATTTTCTGTAGTAACTGTCACCAACATAAATGGCTTTGTGCCTTCTTGTAACCTCCCGTATGGTACCTTTCTTCCTCTTTGCACACAAAACCACCAGAATGTTGCCGGGCTAGAGCCCTCATTGTTGTTGAGACCCGCGGTAGAAGCCAGGCCTGTTGGCCCTTTGCAGTTTGCAACTATGCACCTGTTTATCATACTCCTGAATCGACTGGTGATGGAACAACAGAAGAGCACAACATGCACATCTTCAACCATGCTGGTTTATGTAGGTCATTTCTAGCCCTGATTTCAAGAAGAATGAACCAAGGGGGTTTGCAAGCACAAGCCTGGATGGATCCCAACCATCCACTC
Source organism: Gekko gecko (assembly GCA_029375565.1). Lineage (NCBI taxonomy): Eukaryota > Metazoa > Chordata > Lepidosauria > Squamata > Gekkonidae > Gekko > Gekko gecko. The sequence continues at coordinate 68,334,939 of JAPDNY010000014.1, read as the reverse complement.
TGCAAACAGTACTGCTTTCCTTGGGCCGAAGGAGCCTGTCCCCAGAGGCCAAAGAGTGAGTATTTTGCAGGAGGGGACAGCTCCTTCTGCTGGAGGGCAGCACTGCAGAGAGAGGGTCGGATCCATGGGATGGTCCAGCACTGGTTATGGAAGACGGCTGAGTGCGACCAACGATGTTTTGCTTCTTTGAATTTTTCATGTTGGTGTTTTTTAAATGTCGTATTTGACTTTACTGGCCTAGAGAGGAACCCTAACGCAGGTCCACTTACAATCCTACTCAGGTTTATTCAGTGAGGCATACCCAGAAGCAAAGTGTTTGCAGGATTAAGCCATTTCCGGGGTGGATCCAGCCATCCTCCAAACTTACGTGGCTCTTCCCCTATGGAAGAGGAAGCCTCTGTATACTGGTGGGAGGCTTCACACACACACGCCAATTTGAAGGGTGGGCTATACATCCTTTAATAAAGAGAGACAGAAATAAATGGGGTTCTGGATTAAATCAAGCCCTAACAGCTACAATGACTAAAGCGAAACTATTTTGGTATTTTGGTCACATCATGGTCACAGACGAGACTCCCTGGCAAAGACAATAAAGCTGGGAAAAGCTGAAGGCAGAAGCTAAAGGGGAAGACCCAACACAAAACGGATTGACGCCCTTCCGTTTGCAAGGCCTGAGCAAGGCGGTCAACTGGAGGATGCTTCGGAGGTCATCAATCTGTAGGGTTGTCAGAAGGGACCAGACAACACATCACATATACAAATAAATAACCTTTGCTCAGTGGAGTGGTGAGAGGGGTGTGTGATCCATCCCACTGCTTTTTCTGCGACTAGGGTTAGCTGCCTGGTCTGTTTTAAATGGACTAGTAAAAAAAAAAAAAGCAATGCATGCAAAGCCTCACAACTATCACCACCAATTAGCTGAAGAAGACTTTTGAACAATGGGGTATGGAGCTGCCCCCAACTGCTTACAGCTCTCAGGTGTTGAGAACTGTGTGTGTGGGGGGGTAGACAGTGCCCTCGAAATGCAGCCAACCTGAGGTGGCCCCTCCTCGTGGGGTATCCGAGGCAAGAGTTGTTCAGTGGCGGTTTGCCATCGCCTGCCTCTGCGTAGCGACCCTGGGCTTCTGCCTTGGCGGTCTCCCACCCCTAAGGACTAACCGGGGCCAACCCTGCTGAGCGCCTGAGATCTGATGAGGCCAGACTAGTCTGGCCCGTCCAGGCCAAGGCACCATCTGCCTTCGGGGAGTCAAGTCCCAATGCTGACAGCTGTGGAAACTGGGGGTGGCCCTCCACTCTGGGAACGGGGCCATCCGTGTCTTCACCACACGGCCACTACGAATCGATTATGCTCCACATACTTTAACCATGATTAGCAGCTTGCTCACGGAGCCAGAGACCCCCTCCCTCTCCTCCCTTGCTCACCTCATACGGCTGTCATACGGTGCCAGGCAAAGAGTCCGGAAGGAACCTCAGCTGCTAGAAACCAGCAGCCAAATTCTGGCAAATGGAGGCTGCAGTCCTGCCTATGTTTGCTTCAGAATCAATTGCACCAAATGTTATGCTCAGCTCACATCTTAGTAAATGTGCATAAGAGGATACATCTGATCCTCTGCACATTCTGAATCCAGAGGCCTGCCTCCTGCCCACTGCAAAAGCAACTCAGTATTGCTGATTCTATAACTTCCGGGCGGCTTCCCTGGGCATGAGCAGTTGGGGTGTCAGCAGAACACAAAACCAAGCCTAACAAGATGGTTTTATCTTCTTTTTTACTGAGCAGCTGGTTTGGACCTCTTTGAACCCCATTCCTTTACGCCCGCCTCATTCTGGCTCTGCTCCCAGAAAGTTCATTCTCTGCTCCTTAGTATAGGACGACCCAGAAACAGCAGCTGGCCTAAAATGCAACAGGGCAACTATTGCCAGGAACTAGCTGATGCAAACATGCGTTGAACATTTTGAAACAACTACGTTGGCTGCCAGTTTGTTTCTGGGTTCAGTTCACATTGCTGGTTATGACCTTCCTGGCCTGGGCACCACATGCCCGAGGGGCCATCTCTCCCCACCAGTCTCCCCACGCCAGGCGTGGGCCTCAGGCAGCCACCGTCTGGCGGTTCTTCCACTCAAGGAGGCCTGCCTGGCATCAGCCGGAGCCTGGACCTTTCCTGTCTCCTGGCTCCTCTGCTCCGTGGACAGGGCTCCCCTCACGTCGCCCTTGCCGGAGACCTTCAAGAGGTGCAGCAAACTTGGTTTGTTTGCCGGGGGAGGGGGTGATGGACATCTTTTGAGGGAGTACTCGGTTTTCTTTCAACTTGTAAGGTATAAATTAGTACAATAAACCGCTTTGAGCCAAGAAGAAAGGTGGAATATAACTATTTTAATAAATAAAAATAAGGAAGATTATGAGCTCCAGCAACTTCCTAAACAACACAGAGTCCTACCAAGCTCTTGGTGCCTCCACTCCACCACACCCAAGATGACACTGTGTTGATTTCAGTGCCTGGGAAGGAAATGGGGCAATTTGTGACTCCTGGGACGGCATGAGACATCACGTCAGACATGCAGCACGGGGGCCAGATCAGCCCCCCCCCCCCGGAGGGCTCCTATCAGGCCTGCAGTGGAACTGGCTGTCTTCTGCTTCTGCTTCCAGTTCTGCTGCTGCTGCATCATCGCAGGTTTGCAGCTTACAGAGACACACCTGAACAGCACACTCAAGATTGCAACAGCACAGACGTTTTGATGCAATAATTCAGAGCAAGAAGTGTCAGTTATCAGACACTGTTAAATAAACAAAATATTGCCAGAGTGCTGATGTTTTAAGCACATTTTTATTCTAAGTAAAAAAAACACGATCCTTTGTGTTTATGCCCTTTATAAAGTTTATATCTCCGCTACCTGGCATTGCCTTTTATGACCCACACGGCTGTCAGAACCCTGTCATGATTTATGTTGCAAGCCACACTGTATTCATTGTTTATCATCTTGTCCTTTGCTTCTGCGCTTGTGCTTAGCGTGCCAGCTGCAACTGTCGGAGAATGACTCTTGGACGCCTTTCGTTATCGCATGGCCTTGGAGAAGAGGACTGAGAGCGTTTCTCCGTCTGGGGAATTTTCCAGCTCTACGTGACTAGGAGGTTGGGGGGGGTAGGTCTCCTGGGTATTAAGCATCCCTCCCACTGGGAGTTTTCCCGCACGCGCCCTAAGAGTTCATTTGCTAGCGCTGCTTTGCATCATACTTTATTATTGCCTAGTTGGCCCCCCTTGGCCATTCCTGACAATCGAAGTATTACTGTGGGCAACATTTTTGTGTTCCAACAAAGCATTACTCTTGGTAGAAGAATGCCTGGACTTACTTGCTATTGTGCCTGACAACGGCCTGGCCCAACAAGGTCTCATTTATGTCAGATCCGGCCCTCAAAACAAAGGAGTTCGACACCCCTGCACCTGTGGAAACGGCTCCCTCACGCCACGTAAAAAGAGCAATGCCAAGCACGTGCACGGCACTCCCGGTTAATTCAGCAAGGCCTTTCGGTGTGGGTCATGACTCAAATGCCATTATTTCAGCAGCAGCGGTTATCTGTCTTGTCAGTTGCTTTGGTATGTGGCCAAGGCCTAGAACGGCCGCACAGCTTGTACCAGGGAGCCATGAAGACGCACCATCGAACCAATGAGACGCAGAGACTCCGGGGCACGGGCTGCTCCAATTCACCGGGACCTCCCAGTCAACCACACAGGATGGCCTGGAGGGAGGGAGGGAGGGAGGGAGGGAGGGAGGGAGGGAGGGAGGGAGGGAGGAGGTCCTCTTCTCCTCCCTGTGATTCCTCACAGGCACCAGCTTATTTGCTATAGATTTGAGTTTCACGACTGAGCACCTAGCAAGTACTGTAGCTGTCCACAGGTAACATAAGGGGTTCTGCATACTAACCACCCAGGCAAGCAGAAAAATTACTGTTACTTGGGAAAGCCCATCCATTACTCCACAATCTGGCTATGCTCATTACTCTCTGGTTGGCACCGAATGTTAAAGGCCGTTGCGCATCAGGTGTGGTTGGGGTGGCAACACGGGGGGAGGGAAATTCAACGTGGAGCAGCTTCCTGCTGGTCTAGCCTCAGGTCTGCAGTCTGTGCTATGGAATAATGGTGCCGGACTACAAAAATGTTAATAAACTAATGAAATTTGTTCTGCTGAGGACCGGTGAGTCCCCTCCCTCCCCGTTCTCCAAAGGTGTGGAGGAAAGAAGGAATCGTTGTGTGTGTGTGGGGGGTTCTCAGGGGCCCATGCTGGCTCTTGGAGATGTGCCAGAAGCATGCAGCCCAAACTCCTCCTGCGATGAGGACATCTTTAGCGGCCTTTCTGTCCAGTATGGTGAAGAAAGGGGAGGAGATGAAATGCATGAGCACTGTAACTGACGGCATCCATGGCCAACACTTCTTTACACACTGAAGAGAGCGACCCCTCTCTTGCACCCATGACAAAAGTACATGACTTAGGTACAGACCTCGATCGTCACATTTAGCATACATGGATAAGATAGCATGAGTCAAATCTCAAAGGCACTTCACAGACATTACCTCAGTAATGTGGAACTGACAAAAGGAACACTGATATAACTTCCATGTTATTTGATTCTACTGTGCCTATAACCATACACATATATGTAGCTATCAGTCTGATCATATTAGAAGTGATGTATTAGAATATTTAGTAAGCTGCTTTTTTTTCCCAATCAGAGCCCAAACCACGCCTGTGTGGACTGAAACAGAAAACATTCTTTCCTTATCTGTGCCTTCGGCTAAAGCAGCTGTCTTGCAATACTAAGAGGCCTTGAATGCAGCACTAATAGAGCATGGACTGTATGCCTGAAAGTATGTGGACTGTATGCACAGCTTCCTGCTGTTCTCCTGGCAAAAGATTCACGTGTTCTACCCATGTCATGATAGCAGGTTCCAAGGAGTCTGCAAGGCCTGTAGCAACTGAGGAATTCACACCCCTTAGCTGAGAATGTAGCCTTTTGGTTGTTCATGCAGAGTCCTTGATAATGGTCTAAGAAGACCTCTTTGTTCCTTGTCAAATAAACAACTAAAGTACAATGCAACACTACCCCTCGTTGGGGGCAGCCAATGAATGTACACCAATTCAAATGATACCCCTTTACCTCTAACCGATGGATGTTTCTATATGTCGTTACCTTTACCTATGTCATTTTGGGTATATAACCTTCTGCCCTTCCTTATTGGAGCCAGAAAGCAGCTTGGTTTTGCCAGCAATTTATTGCTTAGCACTGTTTTCCTGTTTATTGCAATATATATGTTTATTGCAATATATATTCTTCACTTGGACTTTGCTTGTGTGGTTCTTCATCGGACCTGGGGACACGCAAGCCACGATTTGTGGAACAGTAATCTCTACAACAATTCAGTAAGACTGATCAAGATAGAGCCCAAAATGCAAGAAAGTATGTTTGTAGTTCAGCTATCACCTTGATCATGGACTCCACAAGCCCACCTGTGTCCTTTTTCTCTCATACTCTCACCTAGCATGATGACTGTCATCTCAGGGCCTCAGCAACATCTGAAAGCCTCTCTAGGAATCTATAATCACTCATTTTAACACTTTGGTTGAGTTGAAGTCACAATAAGATATGCAAGTTGGTTTGCTTAAGCCCACCTGTTGAGTTGATGGTCAAAGTGGCATCTGAGCTGCAGACTTTCTGTCTCGCAGCGTACACTGGCCTCCATTCTGGCATGCTGGCTTTATGGGTTCTCTCGTTTCTAATGCAGGAGCTTCCAAACACAAACACATCCCAAACCTTTAAATCCCATAACTGAAGCCCACACTGGAAACTATAGGAATCTGGGCTGGGAAGAGGCAAGGTACCAAGGTTCCTATGGCAATAGGATTGGACTAAAAGTGGAAACAAGGGCAAAGTCACTCTCCGGCCTGGCTTTCCTAGCAACTTACCGGGTTATGCACATGACAATGGCAACAATAATGGCAATCTGGACCGCTCCAATTATTGCTGCAATGAGGACATGGGTGAGCTTCTGCCGACTAGGGACAACATAAAGTATGCTAAAGTCCGTCTTTTCACAATGTTGTCCTGTGTATCCAGATTCACACCTGGAAGAGAAGAAGAATTGAAAGAGAAGGAATGAAAACAAATCAGCCAGTATCATAATGCCCCTGTATAAATCGATGGTGCAACCTCATTTGGAATACTGTGTACAGTTCTGGCCACCACACCGCAAAAAGCATATTACAGCATTGGAAAAAGTGCAGAAAAGGGCAACTAGAATGATAAAAGGGTTGGAACACTTTCCTACGAAGAAAGGTTAAAGCGCTTGGGGCTCTTTAGCTTGGAGAAATGATGGCTGAGGGGTGACATGATTGAGGTTAACAAGATCATGCATGGGATAGAGCAGGTTGAGAAAGAAGTACTTTTCTCCCTTTCTCACAATACAAGAACTCGTGAAATTGCTGAGCAGTCAGGTTAGAACAGATAAAAGGAAGTCCTTCTTCACCCAAAGAGTGATTAACACATGGAATTCACTGCCATAGGAGGTGGTGGTGGCTACAAGTCTGGATGGCTTCAAGAGGGAATTAGATAAACATATGGAGCAGAGGTCCATCAGTGGCTATTAGCCACAAGGTATAGATAGGAACTCTCAGTTTGGGACAAGTGATTGGTGCTTGGGGGCGGGGGCAACAGTGGGAGGGCTTCTAGTGTCCTGGCCCCACTGGTGGACCTCCTGGTGGCACCTGGTATTTTTGGCCACAGTGTGACAGAGTGTTGAACTAGGTGGGCCATTGGCCTGATCCAACATTGGGTTCTCTTATGTTCTTTTCTCCCTAGAAACAGGACTTTTCTCAACATCTTACCAACAGTGTGTCACTACAACAGTGAAATTACAACAAAAAATTCAAGTCAATGAAAATGATCAATGCAATAGCAGGTTAAAAAATCCCTACACTTCCCAAATGATGCTTTTATGAATTCACTGACTTACCGGCAGGAAGCTTTCTGCGTAGAATAAATGAATTCACATTTCCCATGGATGCAGTAGCCATTGAAGCTTTCTGAACAAGGAATGTGGTTTCCAATATAAATGTCCTCTCTTTGATCACTTGCATCTTTTGTAAAAAGAGGAAATGAAAAAGGAAAAATTAGTATGTTTATCACGCACACTAATGCATATTCTTCTGGAGAAAAGCTTCTTTCTCTCCATGGAAAAAAATTCTAAACTGTGGCTTTGCTGTGCTCCCCAATACCATAGAAAGAGCAGTCTAGTTCTCAGACAGAGAAGACTTTCAGTTATAATGAGAAGGCCCATTTTGAGTCTTGTAAATAAAACTGGAGAACTTTATGGCACATGAAATGTTTAAAATGCAAAGCTCTAGATCAATCCCCTCCAAAAAACAAACTGATGGGATCATATACCTCAGAAGGTCAGGCCAGAACCAACGGGCTGAAAGTAAATCAAACGTTTTCTCAGCTAAACATTAGGAAGAACTTCCTGACAGTTAGAGCAGTTCCTCAGTGGAACAGGCTTCCTTGGGAGGGGTGGTGGGGCTCTCCTTCTTTGGAGGTTTTCAAACAGAGGCTAGGTGGCCATCTGACAGCAATGCTGATTGTGTGGACTTACGCAGCTCATGAGCGGGAGGTCACAAGGAGGGTTGCCTCAGTGCTTAGTTCTTGTGGCCCTTTCTTACAAGCCCAGGGAAATGCTGATCGCCACTTCAGAGTCAGGAAGGAATTTTTCTCCAGGTGTCAGGCTTGGGCCTTTGAACTACTGTACCTGTTGTATTAGAGCCAGATGCTGTCTTTGTATTGTCCTTCACTTCTGCTTCCAGCTGCTTTTGCTTCCAGTTAACCCTGCGTGCTTATCGCTCACCCTCGCCTGCCACTGCATTCTTGCAGGAGGGGAGTGAACGAGTGAATGCCGGTAGAATTAGGGAGGCTCGCTTCGGTAACTCTTCTATGTCACCTCAAGGATGGCTTTTCTCATGGGAAGCGGCCATGAAGACAAGTCTGGCTAGGAGCGGACCGTATATCTCTCATGGTCTAGGTAGTATTGCTGGCATGTATGATGGGAATGTGTGGTTTTAGTTATACACTGCTTTCCTGCCCTGGCACCTCAGATCTGACAAAAGAATTTGAACCCATGACATCTCAGTTCTCTTAATAAAACTTTCCTTAACGAAAGTGTGTGTGGAGAGTGATTTGACTGGGAACCTAACAGATTGTCAGATCTCACTCATTCTCCTACCTGGGACCCACTCCACGGAAATGGGGAATGGAGATGGAGAGGGCGGGGCAGGCACCAGTACCAGGTCTGAGCCCGAAAACCTGGCGCCTGACCTCCAAAAGAAGAAGCCCACCAAGGGCACAGGTACGCGGCCCAAGAAGCAAGTCATCTTCCAGCCTCCCGATTACTGGGAGGATCCGGCCTGATTGGGAGGCACCCTGGGGCTCTGGGGAGCCAAAGGAAGAAGCGAGAATGGTGCCGCACCCCACGCACCTTCCAGGAAGACCCGGGGTTGGGCAAGATGAGAGGGAGGAAGACCCTTCTACAGATAAGACCCATTCTGGCCTGTGATCCAATTTAAAGGAATTAAAAGAGGGTTTCCAGTACCTGGTAAAGAATTTACCTGAGCTAGTTAAAGAATTGATGGATAAGGAGGTCGCTAAGACTTCATGGGAGGAGGAAGAGGAGAAGGAAGATGAAACTGAGTCACTTCCACACCCCGCCCAGTGTAAAGTTGGCATGGAAAGAAACCGACCCCGAGATGCCCTGGAAGTGACCTTCGACAGGAGCCCGGCCAAGCTCGCTTTCTTCGCGATGCAGGTGCGAAAGATGCTGCACAAGTGGGGGCACACCTTCGCCTCTGATGAGCAAAGAGTGGATTTTGTGGGCTCCTGACTGTGAGACAGGGTGGCCTACTGGTTCATAGGCCTATACAATGTGGCGGCCCCAGAGCTGAAAGATGTCAATGCATTCATGGAGGCTCCCAGATCCCAGTTCAAGGACCCCCTGGAGTTAGAGAAGGTGTGGACTCACCTGAGAGGGACCCAGCAAGGGAAGCCACCGGGGAAGAGACCCAAATCTCTGAGGGCACTACAAGTTCCCTCATCGGGAACCACTTCCTCCAGCGATGGGGACAAGCCTCAGATGCAGGGAAAAGGCCAGGACCTGCTGTGAAAGGCGCCAGACAGCACGTCCATGATACCCTGGCACGCGAATCGGTGAGAAATTGTACCTCCTTGTTCTTTGTGACTGTTACTGTGTTACACCCCACAGCCGGGACCCAAATTCAGGTACAGGCTTTAAATGACTCTCGGTGCTCATGAGACTTAATAAGCCCAACTTTAATTACGGGGTTGGGAGCTGGGGTGATTAAGCTCGAAGAGCCAGTAGTTTTCACCCAGGTGGATGGGATCACAATGCAGTTGTTCCAATATCAGACTACTGAGCTACCTGTAGGGGAAACGGAGGCAGATGAACTGCCTCCCCACTGGAAAACTGACTGTGCTATTGAAATTGTGCCAGGCCATAAGATGCCTAAGGGGAAGTTGTATGCCATGAACCCCTCTGAGCGGGAGGAATTACGGCGCTTCATTGACAAGAATTTGGAACAGGGCTTTATCAGGTCAGTTACCTCTCCCTTTGTGGCCCTCATCCTTTTCTGGAAAAAGAAGGATGGGGGACTGCGACTGTGTACAGACTATTGAGGTATAAACGCAGTCTCCATATCAAATGCCTACCCGTTGCCCCTAATAAAAGCCTTGCTAGCCGAAGTGGCCAAGGGAAAAATATTCACCAAGCTGGATTTGAAAGATGGCTATTTTAGAGTGCACATCTAGGAAGGCGACAAACAAAAGACTGCGTTCAACACACCACTGGGACAATTTGAGTATCTGATGACCCTTCAGATTGGCAGGAGCTCCAGGAGTATTCATGAACTTGATAAATGAAGTGTTGCACAAGCGCATATTCAAGGGAGTTGTTGTGTACTTAGATGATGTGTTGGTGTACATGCAAGACATGGATTCTCACATGAGGTCAGTGCATGAAGTGTTAACAGCCCTGTATGATAACGATTGTATGCAAAGCTGTCTAAATGCGAATTTCACCAGACTGAGGTAGACTTCTTGGGTTATTGCATCTCACAACAGGGTTTGGGGATGGACCCCAAGAAGGTACAGGATGTAATAGGGTGGGAGCCCCCCCAAACCTGGAGACAGCTCCAATCCTTTCTCGGTTCACCAATTTTTATCGCGCCTTCATCCTCAACTTTGCCCAAGTGTTGTTACCCCTCACTGACTTGTTCAAGACTAAGGGGAAGGGTCCCTTAGCACTGAGACAACCCTTCCTGCCCTCCCTCTCATGATTTGCCTAAGTTCACACAATCAGCATTGCTGTCAGATGGCCATCTAGCCTCTGTTTGAAAACCTACAAAGAAGGAGAGCCCACCACCTCCCGAGGAAGCCTCTTCCACTGAGGAACCACTCTAGCTGTCAGGAAGTTTTTCCTAAGATTTAACCAAAAACTTTTCTGATTTAATTTCAACCCATTGGTTCTGGTCTGACCTCCTGGGGCAACAGAAAATAACTCCAAACCATCTTCTATATGACACCCCTTCGAGTACTTGAAGATGGTTATCATATCAGCTCTCAGTTGTCTCCTCTCCAGGCTAAACATACCAAGCTCCTTCAACTTTTCCTCATAGGACTTGGTCTTCACACCCCTCATCATCTTCGTTGCCCTCCTCTGGACATGTTCCAGCACATCTATAACTTTATTAAATTGTGGTGCCCAAAACTGAACGCAATACTCTAGGTGAGGTCTAACCAGAGAAGAGTAAAGTGATCTGGACACTATACTTCTGTTGATATAGCCCAAAATGGCATTTGCCTTCTTAGCAACCGCATCACACTGCTGACTCATGTTCAGTGTATGGTCTACTAGACCCCTAGATCCTTTGCGTACATACTACTGCCAAGACAAGTCTCCCCCAACCTATAATGATGCATTTGGTTTTTCCTACCTAAATGCAAAACTTTATGTTTATCCCCACTGAAATTAATTTTATTCATTTTAGCCCAGTTTTCCAGCCTGTCAAGATCATCCTGTATCCTGACTCTGTCTTCTACCGTATTTGCTACCCCTCCCAATTTAGTATCATCTACAAATAAGCATTCCCTTTATCCCTTTATCCAAATCATTGATAAAGATGTTAAACAAAACAGGTCCCAGGAGAGATCCTTGAGGCACTCCACTTGTCACTCCTCTCCAAGAGGATGAGGAACCATTCACAAGCACTTTTTGGGCACGATCTGTCAACCAGTCACAGATCTGCCTAACAGTCATAGGATCCCCAAGAACACTATAGGGTCAAGGTAGGGTTGCAATAAGAGGAGAAAAATTGGCAAAAATCACTGTCCCTTCTTCCACAAACAGAAGTGGAGGTTAGGATACATGCCCCAATCATAATGCCATCATAAGGTTTTTGTCTAATTTAATCTCCCTAAGACTGAAGACATAGAAAGACTTTGTATAATCCAATGGCAGTTGAAGAAATATGAAAAACAACATAGACATTAAAACTTAATACAAATCAAGGGCCTGAATTCTCATTAGTGTTTTAGAAAACATTCTGTCAGGTTTAAAAACAAGTAGATCCAGTCATTCTTGCACAAAGGAAAGTTTTATTGGATTATCTTGCTAAAACCCACAGTAGGAGGTCATTGTCAGGAATGGGGGGCGAAGCAAAGCAAGCTAACTTATAGTGTGATGCAATGAAGCGCCTAGCAAATGAAACATGAGCACTCGCGCGGGAACTCCCAGCGGGAGAAATACTTCATGGACGGGAGACTACTCCCCCCCTCCCCTTGCCTTCCCAGGACTGGAAAATTCTCAGTGAAACAAGAATAGTCCAAAGCCTACATCCAAGGCCACCGTGATAAGGAGAAGCGGCAGGGAAGAAGCTCCCACGTTTCTGCCTGCATAGCTACGCAAGCGCAAAGCAGGGTAGGGAACACAAAACAATGGATTCAGTGAGAAACATCAAAGGCATTTTCTGACATTCTGCCCTTCCCAAAAACCACCCACCCACCACTCAGGAAGGAGAGAATGTGGGCCCCCCAGGTTTATTTGGGTAACGAGTGTGAAATTCTTTCAAGTGATCAGGTGCATTGATATCAGACACTTTCACCCACTCCCTGTGTTGGGGCCCGAAATGTATCCATTCAACAAGATACAAGAGTTGTCCACGGAGAATCTTAGAGTCCAAAATGTCAGCAATTTCGTAGTGCTCCTCATCGTCAATCATCAACGGGGGAGGAGGTGCTGGAAGTTCAGGTTGCCATTTAGTCGGGGGTAATGCAGGTTTGAGAAGGCTGTAATGGAAAATTGGATGGATTGCTTTAAGAGATTTAGGCAAATCTAGCTGTACAGTAACTTGATTTATACATCTTAAAACTTTGAAGGGACCAATATATTTCCAAGCGAGTTTCCTGGACTGTTGCGCTAGTCTTAAGTTCTTGGTTGAAAGGTAGACCGAGTCTCCCGGTTGCAGTGTCCAGCCACCCGCCCTCTTTTTGTCTGCCTGTTTTTTGTACTGTGCCTTGGCCTCATTCAATGTCTCGACAATTAGGGGCCAGGAGTCCCGGAAAGTTTTACACCATGCTGCGGCTTCCCCGCCTGTCTCACTGGGTTTCAAAAAGGGAAGAGGGGGGCTGTCATAACCCATGGCAGCTTTGAAGGGAGACATATTTGTAGAAGCATGCCATGAGTTGTTGTACGCAAACTCCGCCAGTGGCAATAAATCTACCCAATTGTCTTGTTGATAGTTAGAGAAACACCTTAAGTATTGTTCTAACGTCTGGTTTACTCTTTCCGTTTGCCCGTCAGTTTCAGGGTGATAGGCAGTACTGAGGGCACGTTCAATACCCATTAGAGTCATCAACTCGGACCACAACTTTGAAACAAATTGAACCCCCTGTCGGAGATTATCTTGAGTGGTAACGTATGTAGCCTGGCAATGTGTTGGAGGAAGGCTTTGGCCAGGACTTTGGCTGTTGGCAGACTGGGGAACGGTATAAAGTGAGCTTGCTTAGAGAATAAATCTACTACCACCCAAATGACCGTCATATGTTTAGAGGGGGAAGATCCGTGATAAAGTCCATAGAGATCACTTCCCAGGGTCGGCTCGGGGTTGGTAGAGGCTGTAAAAGACCCGGAGGTTTTCCTGGCCTGGTTTTGCAACGATTGCACGTTGGACAGGATTGTATATAAAGGGATAAATCCCGTTTCATCCGGGAGCCACCAGAAGCCGCATTGCAGTAGGCGTAAGGATTTTACATATCCAAAGTGCCCCGCAGATTTTGAGTCATGGGCTGTCTGCAACATCTGGGACCGGGTAGCTTCTGGAACAAAAATTTTATCTCCTCTGTACCAGCAGCCATTCGGACCACATTTTACATCATCCCTGGCTTGTAATTCAATTATTTCTTGCGTGGTGATGTCAGTGGCAAATGCTTTTCCAGTTCATGGCCTGGATGGGGGTCAATTGTGCTCGTTTGGTTTTACGGGTTACAACTGCTCCAACCAATTGTTCAGGGGTGAACATAGACTCTCGTATTTCTGCCCTCTTACACAGGTGTTGGGGAAGGCAGGAGAGAGCATCTGCCAGATGATTGGATTTACCTGGGAAATGGTGAAGGGTGAATTGAAATTTAGAGAAAAACTCAGCCCACCGGAATTGTTTTGCATTTAGATTCCGGGGTTTCCGCAGTACCTCAAGATTTTTGTGATCAGTCCAGATTTCAAAAGGTACTCGGGACCCTTCTAACCAGTGCCTCCAGGTGATCAACGCTAAACGTATAGACGCTGCTTCTTTATCCCAAATGGGCCAAAATCTCTCCGTATCATTGAATTTTTTGGACACATAAGCAAGGGGTTGTAGTTGCCCCTGAACATTTTCTTGCAAAATCACCCCACCCATAGCGGTATCCGACGCGTCTACTTGGACCACAAACTTTTTTGTCTCATCAGGGTGCGCTAGTATGGGTTCAGACGTGAATAACTGTTTTAGTTGTTCAAAAGCTTCCTGACACTGGGGGGTCCAATTCAAAGGGGCCCCTGGCATTGAAGCTTTAGCTCCCCTCCCCTTAGTCTTTAACAGTTCCGTGAGGGGGAGGGCCACTTGGGCAAAATGTGGCAGGAATTGACGGTAAAAATTGGCGAAACCGAGGAAACTTTGGAGCTGCCGCCTGGTTTTGGGGGGCTCCCACATCAACACATCTTGGACCTTTTTTGGGTCCATTTCTAACCCTGCGGAGGATATGCGGTACCCCAAAAAGTCAATGCACTCCTGGTGGAATTCACATTTTGACAGTTTGACAAACAGTTTGTGTTCTAATAGCGTTTCCAATACTTTTCGCATAAGGGCGGTGTGAGATTCTTGATCCGGGGTATAGACCAGGATATCATCCAAGTAAACAACCACCCCCTTGAATAAGTAGGGGTGTAACACTTCATTGATTAAATTCATGAAAACCCCGGGTGCCCCCTGTAATCCGAAGGGCATAACCCGATATTCAAATTGCCCCAGCGGGGTATTAAATGCAGTCTTGTATTCATCCCCCTGTCTGATACGGACCCGAAAATAGGCATCTCGTAAATCCAGTTTAGAAAACACTTTCCCTTTTGCCACCTCTGCCAACAAGTCTTTGATGAGGGGCATTGGGTAGGCATTAGTTGCAGACACTGCGTTTAGTCCCCTGTAATCCGTGCAGAGTCTGAGCCCCCCATCTTTTTTTTTTACAAAACAATACGGGTGCTGCAAAAGGGGACGACGCTGGCCTAATAAATCCACGGGCCAGATTCTTATCGATAAAGCGGCGTAGTTCTTCCTTTTCAATGGGACTCATGGCATAAATTTTCCCTTTTGGTAATTTATGGCCCGGAAGGATTTCAATCGCACAGTCGGAGTTGCGGTGGGGGGTAGTTCATCCGCTTCCTCCTCCTCAAAAACCCTGGTCACATACCGGTAATCCTTGGGGATGCGGTTAAGGTCCTCCGTGGCTAAGCAAGCTCGTGGAGGTTCATTGCATGGGGTTTTTCCCCACCCTGGGTCCCATTGGTGCCCTGCACATTTCGGGGAGATAAATTGTACGCTCCCTTCTTCCCATAGAATATATGGATCATGACCATGTAACCAAGGGCTACCCAACACTAATGGGAACTGGGCTTGAGGGGCTATTACAAACGAGCGTAGCTCCCAATGGTCACCAATGCCTACTCTTAAAGGAACAGTCTCAAATCGGCATGGTTCTTTCATTGGAGGCCCATCCATTTGAGTGAAAGTTATCGGGTCTTTCAAATTGACAACGGTTGCTTCTAACCCCATAACCATAGACGGGTTTATCAGGTCCCTCCCGCACCCTGAGTCAATGAGGGCTCGGACCCGAATATGGGTCATCATCGCTGGATTCATTACAAGAACAGTCACAAAGAAGAGAGAGGGGTAATTGCTCACCAGTTTAGGCGCCTCAGGTACTGGGTCCTGCTGTGTAGCGCCATTCACAAACAGGACCAATTCGTTTCCCTGCATCTCACTCTCCTCCTCCAGCATCATGGTATCCGCTTGGTCGGGGCTAGCAAAAAGAGCCCGTGTATTGCGTGGTTTCGCTGTACCTTTTCTTGGGGCAGGGGTTGGCCATCGTCTGGGTTCCTCTTGTGGTAGGGCTCTACTGGGGTCCCCTTTCGGGCAGGATGCGGCGAAGTGCCCCTTTTCCCCACACCGCAGGCAGAGGCCCTGTCGCATACGCTGATCTCTCATTCCACTTGGGGTGGAGGTTGGTTTGGGTCTGGCCTGGCCTGCCGCAAGACTCGGACGGTCGTTGCCCAGAGATAGATCCAGTTTCATGACACGTAAGCGACTTTCCGCTTTTTCGGCTTCCTCCATCCATCCCTGGAGAGTGCGAGGTTGCTGAGAGCTGAGGACATTATTGCGGACGTCTACAGCTAGTCCCATTCGATATTGTTGAGCCAAGACTGCATCGGTCCAGTCCCGAATTTTCACTGCGTGCCTTTGAAACTCCCTTGAATACTCCCGCACGGTGAGTTTGCCTTGCCTGAACGTGCGAAGGAAGGCTTCAGCTTTTTGGGCCGCCCCGGGTCCTCGAAACGGTTTCTCAAGGCCCACATGAAGTCATCAACATTCCCCAATTCCACTGCCTCCAGATCATGAAGGGCTACATACCAACTAGTAGCACTCCCCCGGAACCTGGAAGCGATAAACTCCACCTGTTGCTCCTCGTCTGGGAGTACATAGCCCCATCTCTGTACAAATTTCCCTACTTGCAATATGAAAAAGGACACAGTTTCTGGATCTCCATCGAACGTGATCTCCAGCATGTCCTTGGGGCAGATTACTGGAGGGGCCGGGGCCATGAACGGTACTGGGACTGGCTGCGGGAGGGGTGCTGGAGCAGGAAGTTGAGGCGGAGGCAGAGCTGGCGGCTGGATAGGTCCTGGTTGCCCTGGCCCGGGCCCTGGTGCTGGGACGGCCGGTGGAGGTGGAGCCGGTGCTGGCTGGCCCGGTCCTGGGCCCGGGGGTGCTGGCTGGCCCGGCCCTGGGCCCGGGGGTGCTGGCTGGCCCGGCCCTGGGCCCGGGGGGGCAGGAGGTGGCAGACCCGGTGGCATCGGTGGTGCAGGTGCTGGTGCCGGTCTAGGTTGCGTCAGCGGATGAGCTCGAATTGCTTGGTCCATCATCTGTGGTAGGGATTGCATTAGTTTGCTCATGTCCCTTACCAGACGTCGGGTATCCTCTTGAATAGAGTCCATGCGAGCCTCTGTATCAGAACCGGACCCTGTTCTGGGAGATCCTCGAGACATCCTACCCTGGGGAAGTCCAAAACTACCTCTAGGATCCAAAAGACTGTCCCGGCTCTGGCTTCCCGGCATGGTCCAAGTTGTCTGGGTAGTGTCCAACAGGTTCTTAGTCCAATCGCGTGATCTGCGATAGGTCACCCCTTTGTCCCAGGGTGTTGGGGCTCCCGGCACATAGGTTCGTGGAACAGCTCCTCCTTGACTCTGCGTTAGCCCGGCCGGGCTATAGATTGGGAGAGTGTACGCAGCACCCACTGTGCTGATCGATGGAGGGGTAACCAACCCTGCTGCTGATTGAGGGGTTGGTGCTGCCAAAACTGTAGTTGTAGTCACCGGAACAACAGTGGTGGTCGGGACAGTGACCACTGGAGTTGCCACGGTAGTGACTGGGACCGTGGCTCCCGGAGTAGTAGTCACTGGAACGGCGCCTGTGGCTCCCGGAGTAGTAGTCACTGGGACTGCGCCTGTGGCTCCCCCCCCAGCTCCGCTCGTCGTGGTAGACGGCGGAAACTGACGGTGGGGGAATGATGTGATTTCCTGACAATTTCTGTCAGGTTTAAAAACAAGTAGATCCAGTCATTCTTGCACAAAGGAAAGTTTTATTGGATTATCTTGCTAAAACCCACAGTAGGAGGTCATTGTCAGGAATGGGGGACGAAGCAAAGCAAGCTAACTTATAGTGTGATGCAATGAAGCGCCTAGCAAATGAAACATGAGCACTCGCGCGGGAACTCCCAGCGGGAGAAATACTTCATGGACGGGAGACTACTCCCCCCCTCCCCTTGCCTTCCCAGGACTGGAAAATTCTCAGTGAAACAAGAATAGTCCAAAGCCTACATCCAAGGCCACCGTGATAAGGAGAAGCGGCAGGGAAGAAGCTCCCACGTTTCTGCCTGCATAGCTACGCAAGCGCAAAGCAGGGTAGGGAACACAAAACAATGGATTCAGTGAGAAACATCAAAGGCATTTTCTGTCACATTCACTCTGAAGCCAGCAATTAAGTTAGCTACAGTCTTGACTGCTAATGACTCAATACAATTCCACTTTCTTGAAACCAGGTGATATTAATTCCAAAACCTAATGGAAATATATAACAAATTGTATTGTGTAGAAAAGGCATCTGACTATCCTGAATGGAAACACAATATTTGTCGTGGGCCAGTCTGCTTTAACTGAAGAGCACTCAGCTGATGCTGATAACAGCCCCATCAGCACCTCTGAGACTCAGCCAGCTGATGCTCCTAATGACCCCAAAATGGCGGAGGCAGGTCCTAGTGCTCCAGATGCTGAAGACAGCAGGCACTCCAGCCCCATGAGCACTGGGAACACAGAAGAGACAACTCAGAGAGGCGATACCTCAACAACCCAGGCTCTTGGGGAAACTTCACAGGCCACCTTGCCTCCTCTCTCCCCAGAACCAGGGGAATGCAGGAGAAGGCGGGCACACTTAGAGCTCCTCAAGAGGCGGTGGAGTGCACGCCTTGCTGCCTGGCAACTGGCAGATCAAGAGGAACACCTGAAGTTAATGGACAGTGCTCTCGCAAGCAATGAGACCCAGCTGTGGGCTGCCGACAAAGGATGGGGTTTCAGAAGGGGAAGGCGTGGGACCAACTCGTCACCTTCCTAGAGACGTGCAACTACCCCACGTGGACCTGTTTCTGGCTGCTACTCCTGAACCTTTGGCTTTGACCCCGGACCTGCTAGACGATGCCTCTCGGACCTGCTTGAACTCTATTCCTTGGACCCTCAGCTGGCTTCCCTTGTGTATGACTCCTGGACTAAACTCTTGACTTACGCTTCTGTTTAGCAATTCTGTCTTGTCCCCTTAGTCTTGGCTGAGTCTGCTCTGACCCAGGACAGTATTTCCATAATGGAACACTTTGGACTGGGAGCAAACTATCAAGTGGTTAAAATTAATCTGTAGTGCATCTTGCACAACTATCTTGGAAAATAATTATGTGTATGAAATGTTCTATTTAGAAAAGATATATCCCTTGTCACCCCTCTCCCACTTTTAAATTTAGTTCTAAGATTGTCTTTATATTACAGTTTGTCGGCTCAAAATCAAATATCTGACTAACTTCTGGAACATTCTATCCTCTAGCCCAAAAGAGTTGATTAACGGTAACTAATGATAAAAAGGGCTGGGGAATGGTGTCGACTTTATATCCTGGCTGGAAAGAACAGCAATATTAAAAGTTAATGTGCTTCCCATTTTTTCCCTATTTGTGTGCCTTCTCATAGCAGAACTAGTCCAATTTACAAACAATGTGCAAACTAAATAGAGTCTACTCATATGTGGAATAGGTTTGCTGAAGTTAAAACTAGTGCAGTAACTTTTAAAAAATTAATTCTGCATGATAAGTAGGGGATAAAAATATTTTTTTTAATAATTCAAAAATATCCTGGAAAAGGCAAACAATTCCTGCCCCAAAGCTCACACTGGCACAATGTTGTCATTTAAAAGTCTTTCCACTCTTTTGTATCTGGTAGTCAAATTTGAAAATAGATGCTGGAATTGAGACTGAAACCTGTTCATGTTCCCCTTAAAACCTGGCCAAGATACAAAAAAACAAACAAACCTGGGAACAGAAACCATAGTCCATAGAACTGGATCCTATAACACCTCCAGAAGAAGTGAAGTTTGTGAAGCCAGGTTTCCCCTTACCTTCTTCTTCCTCACCCATCAACACCCTGTGACCCCTGAAAAAGCTAATGTCAGGTGTTGTACGCACAGTTTATGAAACAGTTATAAATTTTGCACTCTGCCACTCATTAGCAGATTGACTTGGTAGGTACACTTAGCACTTCCATGATGTGTATACGTGTTAAATGACATTTATGATTCTAACCACATAAACAGAAATCACCCATGAACATGTACTCAGATATTAACTCAGTTATGGCTATTGCTAAAAGCATGCTGGGGGAATTAAATAAAATGCTAATTTGCTATTTTGCTGAGGCTTGTGGCCTTAGCTGGCCAGTTACAGCTGTGCATGTCTCTATTAGTTAGCCTAGCTAAAGGAACAATACTATCCTGTGACCGTATCAGTTATATTGATACTTTTTAGAGCTACATAGTCCAAAAAGAAGAAGCACCTATTGTTTAACTAAAAGGTAAAAAAACTTTACTTGGGAAAACCCAACTCATAGGTTTTAGGCCAATTAGAAATAGGTGACAAAGTTGTGACGAAGTTTAATGGAACCAATAGTTATGCTGTATGTGTTTCTGGAGATGGGTATCCATATTTAAGATTTTAATTAATTTAAATACTGAATGTGCAGATTTTAGAGGTTATTATATTTTAAATCTAATTCAAATTCCAGTGCTGCAAATTGTCTAATTTGTATATTGTTTAAATTTAAATTTTAAATTGTAATAGCCAATGGCTACACAATAAATTTTACTACTACTACTAATTATGCTTTGTTTATTTGATGTCATATTGAGTAGAAAATCCTAGGTCACCCATTGTAACACTCGAAGAGTCTGTTGGGTATTCAGGGATTCCAAACCTTGATATCTGTACTCTTCCTTTATTAATTAATTAATATTTTTTTAGTGTTTTCTCCTCTACAGGACTGTGTTGTGTGTTTCTCAAACTGGGTTGGGCAGACACAACCAGGGGCACCATTTGTGTCTAACGCAGGGGACCTTCATGGCATGGGGGGGGGGCAGTGAGCAGGGGAAATCAGGCAAAATCACTCCTCCTTCCGATGCAAGAGGTCAATAGGGGGAAGGAAAAGGGGGAGCAAATTCACTCCTGCAAACTCCTTGTGCTGGCAGTTCACAGGATCCAGTCTGCTGTTAAAGATTTGTGGCTGTTCGGTTTCGGCTGAGTGTGGCATTTGTGCTCTCGGCTGCCGGGCTCAGCCTCCCCATCCCTCCCCACCACCCCCAGCTGCCTTTATCCACAAAGCCTGTACAAGAGGCGATGATTACATAGCAGGCAAAACTATTTCCAGCCTCGTTCACATTTCTGGGTTTTGTTGATGCTTGCATAAGAGCATAAGCCTACAGCATGTGCTTTCCTCCCTAACAAAGGCCTCTCAAGTTTCAGGGCTTCTGCCTCAATCAGACAGAAAAAGCAGGAAGGAGTTAAGGGTGGGTAGGAGGGAAAAGGCCAGCAGGAATTCCTGATGTCTTAAAATTCTAAAACAGACCTCAGAAATTCAAACTTCTTCAGGACTGAGGAGCAGTTGACCACTGAAGCTTTTGCCTGTTTCCATCCTCTGGAATCCAAATGAATATCCCTGAAGAAGATGCATTTTCAAATCATTTAGGTCTGAGTCACACTTGCATGGGCATTACTCAGTTACTAGTAGAGTTGCCAACCTTCAGGAAGAGCCCAGAGATATCCCAGAATCACGACTCATCTCCAGGCAAAAACAGAAATCCATTTCCCTGAGGGGGGAATGGCTGTTTTGGAGGGCAGGCACTGTGTGATCATGCCCCAATGAAGAAGAAGAAGAAGAAGAAGAAGAAGAAGAAGAAGAAGAAGAAGAAGAAGAAGAAGAAGAAGAAGAAGAAGAAGAAGAAGAAGAAGAGGAGGAAGAAGAGGAAGAAGAGGAAGAGGAGGAAGAAGAGGAAGAGGAGGAAGAAGAGGAGGAAGAAGAGGAGGAAGAAGAAGAGGAGGAGGAGATTAGATTTATACCCCACCCTTCACTCGGAGTCTCAGAGTGGCTTACAAACTCTGTTCCCTTCCCCTCCCCACAACAGACACCCTTGTGACACCCTGCCCTGTGAATTGCCAAGCTGCCCCTGAAATCAGGGTGGGTAGGAATGTCCCACTCCCGAACCACCAAGAAAGGAAGCTTCACGGTAAGTGGACAAATTTTCCATTCTCCGGTGGTCCTAGGGAGTGGGACATTCCTCACATTTGGGACATTAAAAAGCAGGGCATGGTGCAGCACTCTATGTCCAAATGCTGCCTCCACCGAAGCCATCCTGTCTATCCTGTCGTGTCGGGTAAATGAATGGACAGACTTCCAGGTGGCTGCTCTGCACACCATTTCCAGCGATGGGAAGGCACGATAAGCCGCTGACATAGCCACCCCCTTGACTGAATAAGCTGTAACCCAGTTTGGTGGCTTCAGGCCTTTTGCCCTGTAAAAGGTAAAGGTAAAGGTTCCCTTGCTCGAAAGCCAGTCGAATCCGACTCTAGGGTTGCGGTGCTCATCTCCGTTTCAAAGCCGAAGAGCCAGCGCTGTCCGAAGACGTTTCCGTGGCCATGTGGCTGGCAGGACTAAACACCAAGGTGCACGGAACGCTGTTACCTTCCCACCAAAGTGGTACCTATTTATCTACTTGCAATTTCTTGCTTTCGAACTGCTAGGTTGGCAGGAGCTGGAACTAGAGACGGGAGCTCACCCCGTCATGCGGCACCCGGGTCTCAAACTGCTGAACTACTGACCTTCCACAGTCTGCAGTTCAGCGTCTTAACCACTTGAGCCACCGCAGCTCCTGTATGCTAGACAAATGTTTGCCCTGTATGTTTGCCCTGTATGCTAGACAAATACACCCTCTAATCCATCTACTTAGGGTGGGTGTTTTCCCATAGATGCTTTCCAAAAAAAAACAAGTAATGTTTCCAACTTCCTCCATGCCTTAGTCCTGTCAATATAGAAACTAAGTGCCCTGCGGACATCTAGGCAGTGCCATTCCTTCTCTTTACTATGTTTAGGGTTAGGACAGATGGATGGTAGAATAATCTCTTGTGACCTGTGAAATAAGGAGTTCATTTTAGGTATGAATGCCGGATCCATGTGGAGAACCACCCTGTCATTATGAAAGGTGTATAGCTCCCTATTCACCAACAGCACCCTAAATCTCTAACACCTGCCTAGCTGAAGTAACCCCCACCAAAAATAAGGTTTTAAAGGTTAACTTCTTTAGGGGGCACAAGCCCATCGGTTCAAAAGGTGGGCCACGCAGCGCCCCTAGTACTGTGTTAAGATTCCAGGATGGGAAATGATGTACTGTGGGTGGATTTAACAGTGTCGTGATCTGGGCTGTGCCACCAGAGGCCTATTAGGCCCAGGGAGCCTGGCTAGCAGTAGGGGAGGTTGGGGCTACAAATCCCAGAAGGCCTTGGGAAGTTTTGGCACCGATTTTGACCAATAGGGAAGAAGAGGGCTGGGGAATAAAAGAACTGGTATAAGAGGAAAAGCTGTTCTTCTTTCCAGAGCCAGAAGGAGGGCTGCTGTGGGGAAGAAACCCTCATCCAGAGGGAAGGGTGAGTAGACTAAGGCCCTTGGAGATAGTGAGCTAGGGACAGTATATATTTAGATGCATTAGGGCATCTGATTTCTTTTCTTTTCACCCACTTACTGTTATTATTCTGCACTTTATTTGTTTGACCTCCTATAAAATAAACCGTTTTCATTGTTCACTCTGCCTGCTCCTCACACTCATTTCAGCTAAAAGGGAGGTCTAAAGGCCTGGGAGGGTGTTCTGGGTCTTCTCAGAGGAGCCTGGAACCAGAGTGGTGGCAGCGTCAGGTGACACCCCACCTGAGCCATGACAAACAGCGTAGTCCCTCTAAGGAATAGTTTGACATGGGGATGTTGTGACAAAGATCCTCCCTTCCGTGAACCCCTTATCACAGAAATCGCTGCTACTTGCCTCTTCAGAGTATTAGTACTGAGCCTTTTATCCGATCCCTCTTGAAGGAAGAGCAAGAC
Source organism: Gekko gecko (assembly GCA_029375565.1). Taxonomy (NCBI): domain Eukaryota; kingdom Metazoa; phylum Chordata; class Lepidosauria; order Squamata; family Gekkonidae; genus Gekko; species Gekko gecko. The sequence continues at coordinate 68,311,363 of JAPDNY010000014.1, read as the reverse complement.
ATTCTTAATTGAAGCCTTCAAGGGGTCTAAGCTGCGTTCTACACACCATGCATGAAACATTTGCCAAGTCGTATTATAGACTTTATTCATGGAACCCTTCCTTGATGCTAACAAGGTCTCTACCACCCTGAGTATCCCATACTCTCTAATTGTTTCCGCTCAACCTCCAAGCAGTGAGACTGAGTAGATCTGTTCGTGGATGATGAATCACCCCGTGTCAGCAGATAGTCTCTCAGTGGAAGTCGCCATGGTTCCTGAATGGACATTCTTTTTAACTCTTGGAACCAGGCCCGGCATAGCCAGAATGGTGCTATGACTATTATTTCTGCTTTTTGCTCCATCACTCTCTGTAGTGTTCTGGAAATCAGTTGAAGAGGCAGAAAGGCGTATAGTAGACCTGCCAGCCAATTAAATGTCAGAGTGTCTATTGCTACTGCCTGTGGGTCCTGTGTCCATGACACGAACCTTGGCACCTGACGTTTCCATCGTGTACCAAACAGGTCCAATTCTACGTTTCCGAACCTTGCCTCGATCTGCTGAAAGATCATCTGATTTAACATCTACTCCGATTGAGCTATCAGACTTTGACTCAGCCAATCTGCTAGACTGTTGTCCTTCCCAGCCATGTGTATCACTTTCAAAGATAATAGAGGATCTTCCGCCCAAATGATTTGACAGGCTCGCTTCCTTGTGTAATGATCGAAACCGGGTTCCCCTCTTGCCTGTTGACATAGGCTTTGGCAGGCATGTTGTCCATTCAGACCAAGACATGTTGATTTGCCAGGATCTCCTTGAAGCACGTTAGCCCTCAGTTCCAAAACATTTATACTTCGATTGGATTCCTCCTGAGACCAGGTCCCTTGTGCCATCCTGTCCAGAGCATGGGCTCCCCAACCTTGCAGGTTCACATCTGTTGTCATCACCACTCTTCTCGGCTCCCTGAGAGGGGATCCCAGTTGAAAACACCTCAGATGAAGCCACCAGTTCAGTTCCTGCTTCAGTACATCTGTCAGGGTTGGCTATGATGGCCACCAGCACTTTTGTGAACACCTTCGGTGATGACTTGAGACCAAAGGGTAGGGCCTGATATTGAAAATGCTGTTCGTTGTATGCAAACTGGAGGAACCTGCAGTGCGATTCCCTTATTGGGATGTAGAGAAACGCCTCCGACAGGTCTATGGACATCAGGAAATACTGGTGTTGTATGGTTGATAGAATAGACTTCAGAGTCTCCATTTTGAATTTCCTGGATTTGATATATTTGTTTAACCATTTCAGATCCAGGATGGCCCTGATGGCCCCGTTCTTTTTTGGAACTATGAAAAACACTGAATAGACTCCCATATTTTTCAGATGATCTGGTACCCTTTCTATAGCCCCAATGTCCAGCAGATGCTGAATGGCAGCTTCTAAGAGAGTGTGTTTCTCCCGTGACTGGTTCCTTGGGAGCTTCACAAGATGGTCTGGTGGCCTGGTGGAAAATTCTAAAGAGTACCCTTCTGTAACTGTCTCTACAATCCATTTGTCGCTTACTGTTGTCTACCAGTGAAGCATGAAATTCTGTAACTGACCCCCTATCCCCGATTTGTTTGCCTCACCATAGTCATGCCAAGGTTCCTTTTTTGGCATTTTTAGGGTTCTGGTTGCCCTTGATGGAGAAGGATGCCTTATGGTCTCTGGCCTTGGTTTGCCATTTATCTTTGTAGGATCTGTTGTAGTTTGGTTTTGACCCTTTCTTGAAATCACGAAAGGAAGGAAACCTCTTTTTAAATTTAGAATCTCTCTTCTTTGATGGTAGGACCTTCTTTTTATCCTTGTCCTCGACCAAGTATCTATCTAGTCCTTCTCCAAAGAGGCAGGCTCCCTTGAATGGTACTGCTGCCACCTTCATTTGTGCCAAGGAGTCAACGTCCCAGTTGCGCAACCAGTTGTTTCTCCTGGCCGTCATGCTACAGGCCATTGCCCTGGCAGATTGCTGAAAAGCATCCAGAGTGGCACCAGCTGTAAAGGCTGCTGCCAGTGCAATCTTTTTTAGTTCATCCTTAAACTCTTTAGGAACTGAAGCAAGGTCCGACACCCAAGCGTAGGTTGCCCTGGCAAACAGAGACCCTGCAGTGGATGCCCTAAGAGCACATGTGGCAGCTTCAAAATCCCTGCAAAGCGCCTGCTCTCTCCGCCTATCACAGTGGTCCTTAGGGAGACCACCTGCATCCACTGGCAGGACTGAGTTAGAAGTTAGGCTGGAAACTGGATCATCAACCACTGGAACTTTGATCCTTTTGGTTGCCTCTGGAAGTAGAGAATAGAATTTAGAGAAGATCTGATGATTGGCTCCCACTCCTCCTTCATAATACTGATGAAAGAGGCCAGTAGTGGCAGACCTGTTTGTACAGAAGCTAGTTTGGGCATTAATTTTCCTGAACCTGTTTGAAACTCTGGGTCAGGTGCCTCTTCCTCCTTAGACTTTGGGGATATCTCTAGTGTCCTCAGAACCTTCGGCAAGGAGCCTAGACTGAACGGTTTGGACCTGCTCTTCCTCTGACAACTCCCCTTCCTATTTATCTGAGGATGCAGGTGTAGAATCAGAATCGCCTTCCACTGTGTCCAGTAATGGGCTATGATGTTTCCTATATTTGAGTCTTTTAGGATTAGGAGATGAATAGGATTCGCTATCTGACTATTCTCTAAGAGCCCTATTTTTCTTCAGAGTTCTACCTCTGGGTGTAAGGGCCTCTTTATTTCCCTGTGTTTTGCTTAAACTCTTTCAGCATTTCTCTAAATTCCTTCCTCATCTCAGGTTTTATCCATCTTAAAAGATCTGACTTGGATTCCTCCCCTGACATCTCCACTTCCTGAGATTCCAAAGACGCTTGAGTGGATAATACAACTGAGCACCTATGTAGCTCAAAGTCATTAAGGGAGTTCCCTCTGGATTGCTAGCCGCTCCTCTATTGTCTGCCATTTTGTGCTCCATAAACCTAGGGTAAAGTAAAAGAGAAACTAATAAGGAAGGGGGAAAGACAAAATGGCCGTCACCAGTTTCTTTCCCGCCCATTCATCTGAGTGTGACTCAGCAAGTTTCCCCTGGCCCTAGACCAAACCTTACTTATGTACCCACGCCTGACCCTGTGCCCAGACTTAACAAGTCAGCTTTTGGTAAGTCCAGGGGAGTCTTGTAGAAAAAGTCAAACCGAACGTGGTGATGGGGAAATGTCTGAACCCTTCGATCAGTCAGCTCCCAGGGTCCACACTTCTCCACTCGGCTCCAGGGCCTCCTTGTCCTCCAACGCTTCCCCTCCCCGCTCCACTTGGTCTTGCCAAGGTTCAGAGGAAGCAGGTCCTGGCTTGAGCCCTTCTGCTCACCTCTCGCTGGGTCCTCGCACACGGGAGGACTGCCAGCTCTGCAACGTCGACCCGTGCATCTCCGCAGCCTCTACCGCTCCCTGAGGTCCGAAGATGGGACAGTAGGAACCAGCGCCCGGGGGCCGGTCCCTGCGGAAGTCTGCAGGCTAGCCGCAGCTACCAGGGTTTTCCCTGGTGCTGGTGGCTCTCGACTGCCGCTGACTGCAGTTCGCTTCCTTTCCTGGCCCCGCGGAGCACTCCCGGATCTGGCCAAAAGCCTTTGATCTTCGGTCTTCTTCTTTTTCTTTGGGTCAGCATGCTCTAGGAGCACCGAGGAGACACGTCCTGCAGTTCAGGCAGGGCCAGTAAAACTGAAAGTGGAGCTAGGGGGAAGGCCCCTCCCCCTGGCTGGATCAGAGCTGAGAGACCAACCCTGCAGAAGGAGGAGGAGCCCAATCCCAAATGTGAGGCATGTCCCACTCCCTAGGACCACCGGAGAAAAGGAGAAGACCACATGGCTGATCCATCCCAGTGGAATAGGCAACTGCAGCATCCAAAACAAAAGGCAGAATGGAGAACCAGAAACAGCTGCTCTTTTGTCCATATATCTTGTGACTTATGTAGGTAACAGACTGCTTACATAAAACTGTATGGTCATTCAGACTGGAGGGCCAAATCAACACACACATTTATTACATAGTGCAGAATTCCTGGGGTTGCACCATTGTATAACACAGCAGTTGGGGAAAATCACACGTGTGAATGTGCCTCTAGAGAATGTGCCTCTACACAAATATACTCCCTACCATGGAGAACCAGCATGCCAGGGCCTAGGCCGAGGGCTTTCCCTGATGTGTCTGTTGCCCACGGATTCCTTATCTCACAAGAACGTTTCTCCTACCTGATGCAGTGCAGAATGGAACAATCATCCCAAGAATTCTCTGCCTTGCACATATGGATGCCTCAGAATTCCCCAACAACCTCAGGGATGTACAAGTGACCAAATCCTGTGTCCTGAAGCATCCAAAGTTACTGTGCACAGGCAAACTACACCCCCCCCCCCAACACACACCACTTTATCTGCCTTTTTGTACCATCAAGGTAGAAAAAAAAATTGGATTGACTCTTTTGGAGGGCGGCCAGTACCCCAAGTTAATCAAGACGTAGTAGTAAAATTAGACAGGGGCTGTGACCCCCACGCTTGTGTCTTCACAGAAATGCCCCTCCTCTCCCCAACCCTAAAGAAAACATCAGTGTCCTTAAAGCCTTCTTTTTAAAAAACACTCTCGCACAAATTTCTCCAATAGACAATAATGGGAGAGAGAAAGTGACAAGAGAAGGAAATTGCTTTTCTGTAGAAAGAGTTTCCTCTCCTAGTTTCTGCCAGCATTAAAAGGCACCTTTAAAGCTGAAGTGAGGGACGGAGGAGATCCGTTTTGTAGGAAGAAGTCATCCTTCAGAAAACATGAAAGTTTCCGGCTTCCTCCTTAATAACAGGGACTGTGCTTAGCATGAATATAAGGCACACGCAAGGGCTCCAGCACAAAAAGACATCACAACTCTATTCTTGGATGTGAAGAAAAAAAGCAGAAGGAACCCAAAAATCAGTTCATTTGAGCCTATTTATATGCTCAGTTCCCTTGAATAAATAAAAATACTTGTATTACACAAAGTGTCTCCTGGAAGGCTCTGCAAAGCAGCCGAGGCCATCAAAGGTGCCTATAAAATAGTATTTGTTCAAGCAAATCTTCATCGCTTTGAGACAGACAGGAGACAGCAAAGTATTTTAGCACACTTTAACGCAGCTATTAATCAAATTTCAAAGCCCTTCCTTTAAAAAAACACATTTTTTTTCTAGAGGGAAAGAAATGTTTATCTCCATATTTAAAGCACAGTAACAGGCACATCTTGATTAGTATCGCCATTCTGCAGAGGGGCAGCTAACTGTATTGATACCGGATGTATCCTGGCTGTGAACAGAGGGAACAGCCCTGCATGAGACTATACCTTTCACATCTGGCCGATACTGCAGGCCTTCATCTTTCTTCCCCAACGAGCCTGTGTCATCGGATTCTGTGTGAGGAAAAACATAACAAAGGACCACAGGTTTTCAGGTTACTGCCTCGTTAGAACAGATTGTTACCTGGGAAACAGCTAAATGGCAGCAAGACAGTGACACACACACCATTTCTCTCACATGGCTAAGAAAATGATATTGTCCAAGACCACCTTTGGGGCCTGTTTCATCTGCGGATGCAGTTCAGCATTTTGAGTTAGAGAGGAGGTTGAGAGGCCCGCAGCCTTCGAACCCCCCAGGTGCAGTGAGTCAAACTCTGATCCACATTTAATCACAGCAACAGCAACATCAGGTCCAAACTCAGCTAACGCTCACAGCACTGGGGGTGCAAGGCCAGGAGAATAACTCCATTCCCCTCATTATCCCAGAGTGTAATAATATTCCATCGCATCTCTCAGTGGTAGAAATGACCCTAAGGTCAGAATCCCCATGCTCTACAATTATGTACAAGGACAGAATAACCAGAGACGCACACACCAAACAAGATTCGGGGGGGTAGCCGGGTTGGTCTGAAGCAACAGAACCAAGTTTGAGTCCAGTCAGGCACCTTTAAGGCCAACAAAGTTTGATTCTGGGTACAAGCAGGCACCCAAAAGCTTATACCCAGAATTAGAATTTGTTGGTCTTAAAGGTGCCACTGGACTCACATGCAAACTAAGTTTCTAGCTCCTATGGAGGCAGAAACAAGACTGGGTCCTAGAAAGCAGGACATTCCGGCTGCTCTCCCCCTCCCACATTTCCACTTCACCACGCCCTGGTCCTTTTTAACTGGAGATGCTGGAAATCGAACCTGGGATTCCCCTGCATGCAAATCACATGCTCTACCACTGAACCGTGGTGCCTCCTCAAACATGTCACGTCATGAGCCTGCTTGTGGGGAGGGCGGGGTATAAATTGAATCAATCAATCAATCAGTCAAAATGTTAACTGTTCCCACTCTTTTGCATACTTTGAACAAAGGTGGTCTTAGTGGTTCTGGGGCCCTGGGCTCCCACGATCAGTGCTGCAACCACCACCCTACACAGCAGGGCCCCCAGGCCCAAGCAAAGGGCAGCCCTTACCCCAGGCAAGGTGGGCTGGGGCATGCAGCAGCCACCAAGGTGAAGAGCTGGTCAGCTGCTGCCCACGCCTCAGAGGGCTGTCAGGCCACCAGTCCTGGGAAGGGCATGGAGCTATGGAGGAAGGCCCTTTCCTTCAACAAGTGGAAATCCTGCGCAACAGCTTCTCTGGCTTCTGACATTTCACCGGCCAATACACTTCCAGGGATATCTTTGTAACCATACAGACAAAAAAGTTCTGCTTATAAATGAAAGCTGAGATTTCTAGGAAGCCAAAGTCACAGAATCACAGAGAGTTGGGAGGGGCCATACAGGCCATCCAGTCCAGTCCCCCTGCTCAATGCAGGATCAGCCTGGAGCATCCCTGACAAGGGTTTGTCCAGCTGCTGCTTAAAGGCTGTACTTTATCCCATGTTCTGATTCTTTTTCTGTATTTCATTTATTTATCTATTAAATTTATGCCCCACCCTACCCCAAAAAATGGGCTCAGGGCGGCTAGATAGTCACAACACACACACAGCACTATTTCTGTCTCTAAAATGAAAAAGAAACAGTGAGGTTCCTTCCTTTCCTTGCTAGCAGGTGTAATTATCTAGAGGAAACTAAAAACCAAAGTACCTGAGCAATGTCCAAGGTGTCTGATATCGATCTGTTCCTGCCTCAGACAAGACGCTTCTCGAACAAAGCAGGGGTTGTTGTAGGAGCTTCCGTCAGATGCACAGACGGGGTTAAAACTGTACCCGCTACAGTCTATGTTGCATACACATCTGGAAACACAAAATGTGTTGAGAGATCAGGATCACTCCATTCAGCATGGCACCCGAAAGAAAATCAGACCTCTGATTAAAATAAACACACCTGAATTTAATAGTGTGGGCAAGTGTAGCGATCTAAAAGGAGAATGTGAGTGAAGGTTAAACCCTTTACTGAGATTATTGGGAGAGAACTCTTACTTCCTCCAGGCTGGGCATTAGGTGTGCGCACACATATACACACTAAACACCTTAAAGGGGAGCTTAGCTTGGATCCCACAGAAAATCTCAACCAAAAGAAGGGACTTCCATCTGTGGAGCAGGCCTAACTGGCTTCCTCACTTCTAATGAAGCCCAAACTGGTACAAGGACAGCATGAGAGGAGAGCTGGAAGTCTGCAGTGAAAGTTGGGATTAACAAAAATCATCCCCTTTCCATCTCTGGAAATTTTCGACTGGATCCGACCCATTACTGGCCATGACAGGAAGTCCAGATGTCCTTTCTCCCCACTTGTGTGGGCGTGTTTTACATCCAGCCTCAGAAGGAGTTCTGGTGAACGAAGAACGAGGCTCATTTGCTTTGAGACACTTCAGGTGGCCCCTGTCGCCAAGAGACTCATAGTGCAACCCGGGAAAGACAAGTGCCCACCACCTCCGGTAATCCAAAGGTTTGAAGATGTTACAACTTTGTCAGCATTTGAACAGACAACAATGGTGCGTGGTCACATTTTCAGCTATCTGGAAACCTTCTATAGATGCTTAACTATAGACTTGCTTGTTATCATTTGTTCTATTTTTTCTCCTGTCTGGTGTAAATAAAATAAATAAAAACATTCTTAAAACTGTTTCAGTCGAGCCGAATAACAAGAGCACCCTAGTCTCAGGGGACAAGACAAGCTTCCTAGAAATTCAGACAAAAAGGTACCCACAAGTCTGCACACAGTAGCTGCATGCACTCTCATGCCTGTGCCCAAGATACCATAAGCAATGAAAATCCTAAACAGGAATGTGTTATTGTTTTTTAAGAATCTATATGTTAGGTTATGTTAGTATGAACTCCTTCCTATAAATCAGGACCATGTTGTTCAGTTTTGTTTTTTTCTGCTAAAAAAAACCCCAGTAAAATTGAGTTGATGTCAACAAAACAGTCATTCATGCTTCCAAAGTCCTTATGACAGCACTGTAATTATGCTGCTCTGGAAAAAGGAAAAGAGGATTATGCAATTTGGATTATCTCCTACTGGAAATAAGACCCGTTGTGGAAATAAATACAATGAACTCTAGAAAGAGGCTCTGGAAGAGTGCCCCAGCCTTGGGCACTTAGTGTCAATTTGGTGTGGTGACCTCAGCAGGGTATAATGACACCGAGTCCACCATTTTCTCCAGGGGAACTGATCTCTGCTACCTGAAGAACAGTTGTAATTTTGAGTGATCTCCAGCCCTCACGTGGAGATCGGCAACAATGGTTCCCCATGAGGGAATGGCTGGTTTGGAGGGTGGAGTCTATGGCATTGTAACTGTATGAGGTCCCACCCCTCCTCAAACCCCACCCTCTCCAAGCTCCCCTGAAATCTCCAGGAACTGGCATTGGCAACCCTATCTCCTTCCCAGCCAACCGTCAACCTACCTTTATCTGCCCCTCTGACTTCAGCTTTCCATCTCCTCCCCCCTCCCTCCTGGAGAGCAGTTGTAATTCTGAGTGCTCTCCAGCCCCACCTGGAGATTGACAACAATGGTTCCCCATGAGGGAATGGCTGGTTGGGAGGGTGGAGTCTATGGCATTGTACCTGTCTGAGGTCCCACCCCTCCTGAAACCTCACCTTCTCCAGGCTCCATTCCTCAAATCTTCAGGAATTTCCCACCTGTAGTTGGCAACCCTATCTCCTTCCCAGCCAATCATCAACCTACCTTTATTTCTCCCTCACTCTTCAGCTTTCCACACACCCCCTCACCTGCAGCCTCTACTGTGCTCTGAAGCCCTGAATGCTATGTCACATTGGCTGTCATATGGGGGCCATCTCAGCAGGATATAAGGACACAGAGTCCACCATTTTCTCCAGGGGAACTGATCTCTTCTATCTGGAAAGCAGTTGTAATTCTGAGTGATCTCCAGCCCTCACTTGGAGATTGGCAACAACAGGCACTAAGGGGAAATGTATTTTACCTCAGGACGCACTGACTCCCAATACCAACAGCAAACTGTTTAGAACATTGGAGGCAAAGGCCAATCAGGCCACATATGCAAACGACCTCTGTGTTCTGACAGGCTATGGGAGGGAGAGGAACAGCAAATTGTTTAGAATGTTGGAGGTGAGACTCAGGCAACGCAGCCAGTGGATAGGGACAGTTTCTGAGTGACAGTTCACGGAGCCAAAGGCTGTGAGTGCCATGTGGAATGTTCAGGAGCATGCCACCACCAACAGAGAATTATTATATAGAAAGATTGTATTCAATTAGAATATTTCAGAGAGTGTTTCATTTCACTGGCAACAAATAACTGCTGAATGGAAAGCTTATGCACTAGAACATCCATATGCTGTAGACACTGCACCAACAAATTCCCACATTTCTCAAGCAGCCATCAGAAACAGAAGCTTCCTGAGACCATGAGGAACCACCCCAGTAGTGCAGGAGACCTGCTTAACAGTGATCTACAGGCAATTATTACAACTCTACCACAGCAGTGTCTATACCAGGGACCACCAAATTCTGCAGTCAGGGGAATATTCTGCAGGCTGTGATAGGTCACCCTCAAAATAAAACCAGCAACATCTCGCCACAAAGAGTTCGACAGAGCTGTCTTAAGCACACACACTTCTAAGCCCACCAGCTCCAACAGGCTTGGAAGAGTGTAACTCTGCTTAGAACCGAACTGGCAGTTATAGGGCACATAGTATTCCCTAGAAACATGTACGTTTATGTATTATGAGCAAAAGCAAAGAGGCAGACAGACAGAACACTGACATGAGAAATCTATTTCCTAAAGAACTAGAGAACATTTCTGACAGGATGAACGGATGCCAGAAAATTTGCTGGATCCTACAGATCTGTTCATCCAGTGAAGGTGCTTTCCTTTAATGAAAGGAGTTTTCCCCAGATGTAATATGTTTGGTAATCCCTGGTTTGAACTATCCAGAGGGGATGTCGTCTTCTGGGCTGATGCTGCACCAACATGCAGCAGAATCCGCTTCTGCAACCGAATGAATCATAGAATCACCCTTATAGAATCACAGAATCACAGAGTTGGAAGGGGTCATACAGGCAGAGCCGGCACTCCCATAGAGGCGAGGTTAGGCAGTCACCTTAGGGTGTGACCTCAGAAGGGCACCAAACTGCCTTGCCACCCCTCCCCCTCCCTGCCCCTCCCCTCGCCAAAAGAGTCACCCTAGTAGCCATCGGCTCTCTGCTTCGCCAGCTCTGCCTCTGGCTTGGTCCTCCTGAGTGCCCAGGCAGCCTTGCGGCGTGGACACAGTCCACCAGCAGCAGCAAGAGACTGGAGAGGCGATGGCAGAGAAAGAAGACCCCCGCCCCACACACCCAGGAAAGGCGATTGTCTGCCCAGTAACTTCCTTTCCCCTGGCTTCTCTCGGGCTCCCTGGCAGGGGTGACGCTGTTGAGCAGAGGACCCAGGTAGGTAGGCCACCACCCCTGCCCCTCCTCCTCTGAGCCACCATAAGAGCTCTGGCGCGTCACTTTCCTGCCTTTTTGGCGCTTCCTGGAGGGGGGCTTCCACCACATGGGACGACGGAGAGGCCTCCCTCCTCCGCCCCCTCCCTCCCGCTTCCAAGGGGGCCCCTCTTCTTGGTGTGCCGTCTTCCCCATGCCTTGCTCCGGCAAGAGGTGCATTTCCTGCCCCACTGCCATGGCCCTCAAAGCTGCTGGGCCTCCCCCTCGCACCTGCTGGAGCTCTTCCTCGCCGGGCTTTGCTTGTGTCTGCAGCTGCTTTGGGAGGCTGCAGCAGCCGGAGCAGCAGGGCGCCTTCCTTCCCAGAGGAAAGAGACTGCCTGGAGGTTGGAGGGGTTGCCAGGTGCCTGGAAGTAGCTGGCGGGGGGGTGGGAGGAGAGAACGAGGGAAGGGCGCCAAAGGTGCTTCTTGAGGTGAAGTAGCAAGCCCTGGAGAGTGGAACGGAGGGGGGCGGTTCTGTGGGTTGCTGCCTTGATCTGAAGTGTAGAAGAAGAGCTACATCTGAGTCCAGAAGCACCTTAGAGACCGAGAAGATTTTCAGGGTTTAAGTTTCCAGAGTCAATGCTCCGTTGGTGATGGTGGGGCTTAGCTTGTGAGCCCGCATGCCCGAAGCGTGGGTCCGTGGCAGAATTCAAAGGCAGGCGGACTGGCAGGGAGGGCAGATTCAGGTCGGGTAGCCGTGCTGGTCTGCGGGCAGCAGAACGAAGTTTTGAGTCTAGTGGGGGCACAGCGTAAGGCAGGGAGTGTGTAAGGGCGAGCTATAAGAGACCGATGCAGGCAGGTGCTAGCAGTCCTCCGCGTCTGAGTTTCGTCTGCTGGGCAAGAGCCCTGCTCGCTTGCTTTGCGTTTGCTTGCTAAGAACCAGAAGCGACACACACACACACACCCTCTCCCTTGGCATCAGCACCTTTGTGCCCACTGGGGAGGTGGCCGAGGGGGGAGTGGTCTTGCTTATCCAAATCTGGAGTGTCCTGTTGAGAACTTTCATACTGGCTACAAGTCCCTTCCCCTTTCTCTAGCCAGATCACTGAAGGAAATGCCGCTCTGTTAACTTAATGGGGGGGAGAGACAGTCTATAACCATGAGAACCACAGGGTGGAAAGACTCATTTGTTTGCACTCCGTTTCCCAGGAATAACAGGGCTTGTAGGGAAGGGGTGTGTGCCGCTCTGTCACAAGTGGTTCTTCTTATTCCTTCTGTTTTACTTTACAGGGAGAGATAATTTTCAGGCTTTTGCCCTGATCACAGTACCTGTTTTTGATTGCATAGTCATTTGCAGCCACCAGTACAGTTTCTTAGAAATACTGAAGGGGAAAAAACCTATTGCATTTCTGTCATGGGCATTTTAACCAGCCTAGTATATATATCTATATATGCTGTGGAGTTTAGAGCTTGTTGTGTATATATACCACTGTTACCACCAAACCTAATAAAACTGAAGGCAGTGCAGCTGTAGGAGATTAGAGAACCCAACCTATATTTGTTGTGAAAACGAATCCTAATCTGGCCTAAAGGAAACCTGCATTTACACACAGTGGCAGAGTTGAGGCCTTCCTCCTTCCTCCAGATCCTTTATAAAAACATTACATATATCCAGGCTGTGCAACTTGATGTTCTGTACATGACATGAATCTCTTTAGAACAGAACTGTGATTTGTGTTTTTCTGTTTGAGAGAGAAAATCAGAGATTGTATTACTTGTTCTCACAAGTAAAAAAATCTTTCTATGTTATACCTCTGAGGACGCCAGTCATAGCTACTGGCGAAACGTCAGGTCCTACAATGCCAAGACCACGGCCACACAACCCGGAAAATCTACAGTAACTAATGAACTCCGGTCGTGAAAGCCTTCGACAACATAAAAAAAAAAAAAATTAGCAATTTCAAATTTAGTGTTTTTCATTCTTCCTAAAATGCATTTATGTTTGAAAATTGGTGGGTGCATGGGGGGGGGGGCACCAGAAGGTAGCCTCGCCTAGTGTGCAAAAAAACCTGGCACCGGCCCTGCATACAGGCCATCCAGTTCAACCCCCTGCAGGATCAGCCTGGAGCATCCCTGACAAGTGTTTGTCCAGCTGCTCCTTAAAGACTGCCAGTGAGGGGGAGCCCAACACCTCCCCGGGCAGCCGATCCCACTGCTGAACTACTCTTACTGTCGAAAAGTTCTTCCTAAGATCCAGCCAGTACCTTCCTGCCCTTAATTTAAACCCATTATTGTGAGTCCTCTCCTCTGCTGCCCACAGGAACAGCTCCCTGCCCTCCTCTAAGTGACAGCCCATCAGAGAGCGATCCTGTCCCCCCTCAACCTCCTCTTCTCCAGACTGAACCTTCCCAAGTCCCTCGGCCTTTCCTCACAGGGCTTCTTGGTCTCCAGGCCCCGGATCCTCCTCGTGGCTCTCCTCTGCCCTCGCTCCATTCTGTCTGCATCCTTTCTGAAGTGAGGCCTCCAGAACTGCACACAATGCTCCAGGTGCAGCCTGACCAATGCAGTGTACAGTGAGACTATCACATCTTGCCATTTGGATGTTATGCCTCTGCTGATACACTCCAAGATTGCATTGGCCTTTTTCTGTTGCTGCATCACACTGGCTGCTCATATTTAACTTCTTCTGAATGCTTCCTAGCCCAAGCAAGGCACTGTGCAGAGAAGGCTCCCAACCTTTCTGAGCCTGTAGATGCCACAGGAATCCTGAGAGGGGGTACTGAGCCCCATCCTGAAATGGCTGTTGCAGGACGCAGAGCCCAATGCAGTATCTTCCCCCTTACTTTGAAGAGAATCACAGAAAAGGAACAAAAATAAGTGAAGGAGGGAGACAGAAGCAGGAATAAAAATCAAGGAAAAGAAACTCCATGAGGAGGGGGAGAAGGAAGAATAACAAAAATTAAAACCTGATGCTTACCAGTCCTCCCGGTCCCGTCCTCTGAATGAAGGCAGCCCATAACAAGCCCTCCCTTACAATGGCCCCATCCACTTCCTGAAAAGCTGGGTGGGTGCCAAGGGAAGTACCGGCAGATGCCATGGTGCCCAAAGGCATAGCACTGGGGAATCCTGGTGCAGAGGAACAAAGCCAAGCCCACAGAGAGAAGGGGCAGCTGCAAAATGCCATTCTCATCAGAAGGGTGAGAATCACAGAACCACAGACTCAAAAGTGGGGACCCCTCTTCCCCCCACCTCTGCTTTTCCCCCCTCCCCCTGCTTCTCTCACACTTTCTCCCTCCTGCCACCCCTTTTCTTACTCTCCCTCTCCCCCACCATGCCTGTCACCTCCACCCCATCACTCTTCTGCCCCTGTCACTCTCCCGGCCTCCGACCTACTTCCTCACCCCACACACAACAGCAGTGGCAACAGCCACTCTGGAGGTGTCAGGTCCTGGATGCAATCACTACCACAACACTCTTGTGGCAGCAAGATTTGTTTATTAGGAGACAGCAACTAGGCCTAGCTGCTTGTTACTGTTCAACAGCAGCCACCCCTATGAAAGTCAGGGTAGTAAAATGGTCAGCACTTCAGAATAGGGCTTGCGAGACTCAGATTTAGATCCTCATCTTGCTGTGGAAGCCTACTGGGTAATTTTGGACCAGTCACAAACTTTTAGCCTAACCTACCCCATAGATTAATTCTCCTGGAATTACAACTGATCTCCAGATGACAGAGATTAGTTCCCATGGAGAAAATGGCTGCTTTGAAGGGATGGCAAAAGAAGATGGCAACTGGCCTGGAGAACAATTGCTGCCTGACCCCAACGTGGCGATTAGCATTTCCCTGGGTGTGCAAGGAAGGGCCACGAGAACTAAGCACTGATGCAACCCTTCCTGCCCTCCCTCTCATGATCTGCCTAAATTCACCGAATCAGCGTTGATGCAAAGCCCTCCCCCCTCCCATTACAAGTCTTACATGTGTTTCAAAACCACAACATGAACTCAAAAATGATTTGTATAAGTGAATGAGATATCATACATCAGATCAAGCTCCACAGTCAGTGGTTTTGTATCTCATAAAATTACTTTAAACTCAAGGCATTAAATTAAAAAACAAACAAACAAACAAACAATAAAGCATTTCAAAGCAGACCACTGCAAGGAAATCAGATGAAGTCATAAGAACATAAGAACATAAGAACATAAGAGAAGCCAATGTTGAATCAGGCCAATGGCCCATCTAGTCCAACACTCTGTCACACAGCGGCCAAAATATACCAGGTGCCATCAGGAGGTCCAGCAGTGGGGCCAGGGCACCAGAAGCCCTCCCACTGCTGCCCCCTCCAGCACCAAGAATAGAGTGCATCACCTGCCCCAGACTGAGAGTTCTCATTCTATACCCTGTGGCTAATAGCCACTGGTGGACTTCTGCTCCATATGTTTATCTAATTTCCTCTTGAAACTGTCCATGCTTGCAGCTGCCACGACCTCCTGTGGCAGTGAATTCCATATGTTAATCACTCTTTGAGTGAAGAAGTATTTCCTTTTATCTGTTCTAACCCGACTGCTCAGCAATTTCATAGAGTGCCCACGAGTTCTTGTATTGTGAGAAAGGGAGAAAAGTACTTCTTTCTCAACCTGCTCAATCCCATTCATAATCTTATAAACCTCGATCATGTCACCCCTCAGCCGTCGTTTCTCCAAGCTAAAGAGCCCCAAGCATTTTAACCTTTCTTCATAGGGAAGGTGTTCCAACCCTTTTATCATTCTAGTTGCCCTTCTCTGCACTTTTTCCAATGCTATAATATCCTTTTTGAGATGTGGTGACCAGAACTGTACACAGTATTCCAAATGAGGTCGCACCAATGATTTATACAGGGGCATGATGATACTGGCTGATTTGTTATCAATTCCCTTCCTAATAATCCCCAGCATAGCGTTGGCCTTCTTTATTGCAGCTACACATTGTGTAGACATTTTCAGCGAGTTATCCACTACGACTCCAAGATCTCTCTCTTGGTCAGTCTCTGCCAGATCAGACCCCATCAACGTGTATTTATATTTAGGATTTTTGGCTCCAATGTGCATCACTTTGCACTTGGCCACATTGAACCCCATTTGCCACGTTGACGCCCACTCACCCATCCTCAACAGATCCCTTTGGAGTGCCTCACAATCCTCCCTGGTTTTCACCACCCTGAACAACTTCGTGTCATCTGCAAATTTAGCCACATCACTGCTTACTCCCAATTCCAAATCGTTAATAAACAAGTTAAAAAGCATGGGACCGAGTACTGATCCCTGTGGTACCCCACTGCTTACCACCCTCCACTGAGAAAGTTTCCCATTTATACTCACTCTCTGTTTCCTATTTATAAGCCAGTTTTTGATCCACAAGAGGACTTGTCCTTTTATCCCATGACTATTGAGCTTACTTAGGAGCCTTTGATGAGGAACTGTATCAAAAGCTTTCCGGAAGTCAAGGTAAATAATATCTATTGGGTCCCCCTTGTCCACATGTTTGTTCACTCCCTCAAAAAACACTAACAGGTTAGTGAGACAAGATCTTCCCTTACAGAACCCATGCTGAGTCTGCCTCAATAGTTTTTGTTCATCAATGTGCCTACTAATTCTTTCCTTAATAACAGTTTCCACCAACTTACCCGGTATCGATGTCAGACTGACTGGCCTGTAATTTCCTGGATCTCCCCTGGAGCCCTTTTTAAAGATGGGAGTGACATTAGCTACCTTCCAGTCATCAGGAATGGAGGCAGATTTTAAAGAAAGATTACATATTTTTGTCAGGAGATCCACAAGTTCACATTTGAGTTCTTTCAGAACTCTCGGATGAATGCCATCCGGGCCTGGTGATTTATTAGTTTTTAAATTGTCCATCAGTCGGAGGACTTCCTCTCTTGTCACCGCAATCTGATTCAGGTCTTTCAAACCCCCTCCTGAAATCAGTGCTTCTGGAGTGGGCAAACACTTCTCCTCTTCCACAGTGAAGACAGAGGCAAAAAATGCATTCAGCTTCTCAGCCATTTCCCTATCATCCTTCACTACTCCTTTTACCCCTTGGTCATCCAAGGGCCCCACTGCCTCCCTGGCTGGCTTCCTACTTCTAATGTATTTGAAGAAAGTTTTATTGTTGGTCTTTATGTTTTTTGCGATATGCTCCTCATATTCCCTTTTTGCTTGCCTGATCACAGACTTGCATTTTATTTGCCATAGTCTGTGTTCCCTTTATCAACCTCACTAAGACTAGCTTTCCACCGCTTAAAGGAATCCTTCTTACCTTTTACAGCTTCCATTACTTTATTTGTTAACCATGCAGGCTTTTTTCTGTACCTATTTGTACCTTTCCTAACCTGCGGTATATATTTTTTCTGAGCTTCTAGGATTGTCTTTTTAAATAGTCTCCAAGCTTCCCCAATGGTTTTGACCTTCTCCACTCTTCCTTTCAATTTCTTCCTCACATGTCCCCTCATACCAGAGAAGTTACCCCTTTTAAAGTTAAAAGTGGTTGCGTCAGTCTTTTTGGGCAACTCCCTATCTGTACAAATGTTAAACTCAATGACATTATGGTCACTGTTTCCAAGTGGTGCAATCACTTTTACATCTCTCACCAGGTCTTGGGTGTTACTTAGGACCAAATCCAGGATCGCCTCTCCCCTGGTAGGATCTGTGACCATCTGTTCCACAGCACAGTCATTGAGAGTGTCTAAGAACGCAATCTCTTTTTCCCGACTAGAACTCATATTGACCCAATCAATGTGTGGGTAGTTAAAGTCGCCTATTACAACACAGTTATTTCGTCTAGCCGCTATCTTTAATTCATTCATCATTTTATAATCCTCCTCTATCTTTTGATCTGGTGGGCGATAACAAACTCCCACTGTTAAGCCTCCTTTTGGACCCACTATTTCAACCCATAGCATTTCCAGAAGGGAATCCAATTCTCTTACCCTCTCAATCTTACTGGATGGTATACCCTCTCTGACATACAGAGCCACCCCACCTCCAACCCTTTCCCCCTATCCTTCCGATATAATTTATAACCAGGAATCACCGTATCCCACTGATTTTCCTCATCCCACCAAGTTTCTGAAATACCCACAATGTCTATTTCCCCCCCAACACCAAGCATTCCAACTCCCCGATTTTACCTCGGAGACTTCTAGCATTTGTGTATAAACACTTATAGTTTCCCACGTTTGTTAAGCCCACAGCCTTCCTCTTGCTGCCTCGAGACCTTGCCAGGCAGTTCCTATCATTAGCCACAGTCTCAGTGGACAATTGTAATCCATTTCCTTGTACAAAAGTAATAGCTACCCCTTCATCTCTTTGAGATGAGCCATCCCGAACCAGAGACTTTTCATCTCCTGTCGGCTTTCCCCCATTATTCAGTTTAAAAACTGCTCTGCCACCTTTTTGATTTTGAGCGCCAGCAGCCTGGTTCCTTCTCGGGACAAGTGGAGACCGTCCCTTTTGTACAGCTCCCTCTTGTCCCAAAAAGCATCCCAGTGCCTAACAAACTTGAACCCTTCCCCCCTACACCACCATCTCATCCACGCATTGAGACTCCTGATCTGTGCCTGTCTCTCCGGCCCTGCGCGTGGAACAGGTAGCACTTCCGAGAAGGCTACCTTGGAGGTCCTGGCCTTGAGTTTCCTGCCCAGCAGCCTAAATTTCTCCTCCAGGACCTCACGACTGCATTTCCCCACATCGTTGGTGCCGACGTGCACCACGACCACTAGCTCCTCCCCAGCACTATCTACCAGCCTATCTAAAACACGCGTAATGTCCGCTACCTTCGCACCAGGCAGGCAAGTCACCATACGGTCAGTACGCGGGTTCGCCACCCAGCTGTCTACCTGCCTAAGGATCGAATCACCAACTACCAAGAGCCCCCCTCCCACCCTTCCCAGGGACGGTTCCTTGGTACGAAAGGATACCCGTTCACCAGCTGAAGAAGAGGTCCCTTCTGAGGGCACATTCCCCTTATCCTCAGCATGGTGCCCCTTTTCCCCTTGACCCTCATGCTCCCTGGCAGCAGCCGGGCTGCCAGATCCAGAGTGGGACATATCTAACAAGTCCCCGAGAGTCTTCCCCGTGCACCTAACTGACTGTCCCTGCTTCTCCAGGTCAGCCACCTTGGCCTCAAGGGAGCAAACTCGCTCCCTGAGAACCAGGAGCTCCTTGCACCGAGCACACACCCAAGACTTCTGACCAGTGGGCAGATAGTCATACATGTGACACTCCATGCAAAACACTGGATAGCCCCCAACCCCCTGCTGGCATTCTGGCTTCATAATTGTTTTTAAACAAATACTTTTCTATAACCCCCCTTTTAAAACCCTTTGTATTTATATGGCTCCTGTTGTAGGAGTCTACTTACCTTACCTTACCAAGGAGCCAAGGTCCTGGCTTCCTGGCTCTTCCTGGGCTTCTTACAGAGCCCCTAGGCCAAGAGCCACAGGCAAAGAGCCTCGCCCTTTTGCTCTTGCCCTTCGGCTCGTGCCAGAGGCTCGTGCCTCTTGCAAACTTCCTGCCTTAAATGGAAGTCTATATGTTTGTCTGAGCAGGGCCTAGTTTCCCCAAGGCTGGCTTTACTGAAAGCTTTTTTCAAGTCCCTGTGAGTCTAACAATTACAATAATTAACTGCATATTGTACAGCTATTCTGGACTGCAACTCTTGTATTTATGCATAACCTATCAGCGGGAGACCAGAATAACTCTCCTATATACAGATAATTATGTAATTGTAATAATTATATAATAAGGAACTGGTATTACAACTTCGAAAGGGCAAGTATGACTCACACTATTAGCTGATCCAAAGTTTTTATTTTCAACATTTCCATGTCCTTCTGTTCTTGAGAAATGAAGACATAAACTTTTTCTGTTCATATTTTAACGTATTTCTTAATTTTGCATAATTTTGTCACCAAGCATTTTCAAATATAGGCCCATGTATTGTACTCTTGGTTTTAAACACAGACCTGCATTTGTTGTGTTTATTTAAGAACAAAGGAAATCTACAAGAAGAAACCTCCATCTTAGCTAAGGGAGGTAACTTTGCAGTCACCCCCACAGAAATTCCTGTGGAAGACATCCTCGCAACTGTGGAAGCTGCCATTCGTCATCTACCTAAAGAAGAAGCTGAAGAAATATGAGGGGAAGCGGCAAGGATTCTACGAAAAGCAAAGCTTCCCATCAGTAACATAACATGTAAGGAGAGAAACGCCATCAAGACCCTCAATGCAGATCCAGACATCATTATTCTACCAGCTGACAAAGGCAATGCCACAGTGATCATGAAAACGGAAGAATACAAAAATAAGATTAGAGAACTGCTGGACCCTCCCACTTACAAAAAACTAAAAAGAGATCCTACCTGCAAAATCACCAGACAAACGAGCTCACTGATCAGGAATTCCTCACTTCATCCCGACACACACACAAAAACTATGCAAGACAGAAGCACAGGCACCACGACCATATGGACTCCCTAAAATTCATAAGGACTCAGTCCTACCCTGACCCATCGTGAGTGTCATTGGTTCCCCTACATATGAATTACCTAAATACCTTGCCAATCTTCTCCAGGACCACATCGGAAAAACCACAAAATACATCAAAGATTCAGCACATTTCATCAACAAAATCAGTTCTCTGAAACTTAACCCACAAGACATACTCATCAGTTTTGATGTGGTATCTCTTTTTACCAAGATTCCAGTAAAAGACACACTCTCACTTGTTAATCAGATTTTTCCAGATGACATAACAGCCTTATTCCACCATTGTTTGACAACCAGTTACTTCCAATGGGATAATGAATTCTATGAACAGATGGATGGGGTTGCCATGGGAAGCCCTCTCAGCCCAGTTATAGCAAACTTCTATATGGAACATTTTGAAAAAACAGCTTTAGAATCTGCACCCCACAAACTGACAGTCTGGTTCTGGTACGTAGATGATACCTTTATCATCTGGAGCCACAGAGAAGTAGAATTGATGGAGTTTTTAGACCACCTCAATAACATCCACCCCAACATACGATTCACCATGGAAAAAGAAGTCGAGGGAAAACTCCCATTTCTAGATATCATGGTCCTCCACAAAGCTAACCTTCTTTTTTTTGGGGGCCCCCCGAAGGGGATTTTTTATTGCTTTTTTGTAATAGATAACTAAAACTACAACGAAAAAGAGGGAAGGGGAACTAACAGCTAGGGAGAAAGAAAAGTATACCCACACTATACTAAAAACCCAAGAGTAGGCGATCATTATCCCGGTTAGAGTCTATGTTAGTACTATATTGTTAGTAAACAATGCATGCTGTGAGTTTCTCTCTATCCATGATCAAAAATTAGCTAATTACTTGTTATGGGAGAATTTCAGAGCACCTCCCAAACTCGCTTCATAAAGGCAATTTTCAGAGTCCTTCTGCCTTTACTTAGGCTTTCTATCTCTAAAGGCATAGGTTGGTTTGCAGGCAGCTGCGCCTTCTTCTGTGGCCAAGTCTTCCTCCATCTCCGAGGGTGTGGATCCATTCGAACCAGTTTCAACATCTTCTTTGGTTCCCAGATGACGTTTCAAGAATTCTTTAGCCTTGTGCACAGAGTCAATCTCCTCTCTCCTGTCATGTAGCTTAAAGACGACCCCTTCTGGAAATGCCCATTTATATGCGATTTGATTAGTTTGAAGGAAGAGAATTAAATCCTTGTAGATCTTTCGTTTTTGGTGAATTTCGAATGGAATGTCCTTTAAAGTCTTGATGATAGCATCCCTCATTTTCAGTAGAGTTGCTGACGTAGCTTTTAAAATTGCATCCTGGGTTTGTCTTCTTGAGAATCTGACTGATATTTCTCCAGGCAGGCTATTCTTTTTGGTGCAATTGGAATACACCCTATACGCTGCATCCATATCATGCATTATTTCTTCCGCTGTCAAGCCTACTACTGGTGCGATAAGATCACTCAGAAGCTTCTTCAGGTTCTCTTTCAGAGATTCAGAAACTCCCTGGAACACAAGGACCATATTGTCAGGGTCCTTAGTTAGTCAGCAAAACACCAGGCCTTGTTCATTGAAGCAAGAATAGTGTTTATTTAAGCTGCAAGACTAGGTCACTAAAACAGAAGCATTGTTAAGAATACCTTGGTTACATGAAGCATAGAGATATACCCTAGAGGGGGGGAAAGGGCCCCTCCCTTCTACCAATGGAGGCTTCTCGCGCGCGCGGGAAGCACAGAAGCTGTAAATAACAGTTCACCCTCCATCCCACCTTTCCCAGCCTAGCTGTTGTCTTTAGAAAGCGATAGGAGACAGTCAGCCTGGCTTTCAAGGCCATTCTTGGCCTGGGATCTTAAGATACGACCCGGTTGCCCGGGCAGCATCGGCAGCTCCCCACATTCCATCCCACCAGTCTCAAAGCATCAATCAACACCCGACAATCCCATCCTCCCTCCCTTCATCCATACAGTCCCATCCTCCCTCCCTTCTCCATCCATTATGGCAGGCAATACCTGACACATATTGGCTTTTTCCATTTGTAGAAACAACAGTCTATTTTCCTGATGATTCTGTTTATTCGTTAAGTGGTCCACTCTTTTCTTCAAAGTCTTGTTTTCGGTGTGCATCTCTTACACTACTTCCATCATTTGCTCTGTCTGTTTAACTGTTTCAGCCATCTGGAGCTGTTGCACTGCGAGAGTCTGATTAAGAACGGTTAACTGCTTGTTAATACCAGTGAGTTGATCCATGACAGGCTTGAGCGTGTCTGCTAAGAGTCTCATAACATCCACCCCCTCGTCTTCTGGCCTCGGACTTTGACCTCCCATAGGTTTCGGTTTCACTCCTTTTCTCCCTGCGCCCGACATCGTAATTGATTGTTTACAAAAGCCAGCTGCTATTTCACCACCTCTGAAAATCACTTATGCTTCAAATCCGCTCTGGTAAGTCTCACCAAACAAGCCAAATGATCAATCCCCCCCCCCCATTCTGCTGCTTTTCTCACTTGCGGGGGGAATCCCTCCGCCTTCCATTTGCCACTATAAGGGGGGGTGAGGAATTTTCTGGTTATTTTAAAGTTCAGTTACAGCCAACTCATTATCATTGCCAGCCACTTTTGACCTCGCTTAGATCATTGCCAGTCGTTTGATCTCCACCGTTTGTTTCGGCCAACCTAGCTGGTGCCATGCGGCCACACAGCAGTAGGACCGTCAGGGCAAAGGGGAGCCTCAATTTGCTGGCATTTCGCTGTTGAAGAGGCTACCCCTTCAAAGCCCTATGGCTTGGAACCCCACCCAAGGGTTCTGTGGGGGGCCCACGTCAGTAGCTCTCCTCCAAACCACTGGTGTGCAAATCGTTCCCCCGAGCCTTGGGGAGAGTGACTGCCATTGCCACGCTATAGACTGGAAGCCACAAAGCTAACTTTCAATTAGGTTACAAGGTCTACAGAAAACCAACTCACACGGACCGTTATTTACACAAACGATCACCACCCTCGGCAAAAAAGAGGCATAATTAGTAGACCATGCAAGACAGATATGTGAACCACACTTTCTCAACGATGAACTAAATCATCTTAACCACGTACTTCAAGCAAATGGCTACTCCAAGAATGAAATCAGAAGAGTGATTAAACCAAAGGTAAAACAAACAACTGAGAAAAAACAGTCAGGAAAAGTGTTTTTGCCATATATCAAAGGAATCATTGATCAGATGGGAAATCTTATGAAAAAACACAACCTACAAACAGTATTCAGACCCACCAGAAAAATACAACAAATGCTACGATCGGCAAAAAAGACAGAAGAGACCCCCTCACTTCTGTAGGAGTATACTGCATACCATGCAGTTGTGGACAAGTTTACATTGGGACCACACAGCCTAGCATTCAGACAAGGATAAAAGAACATGAAAGACACTGCAGACGGGGCCAACCTGAAAAATCAGCAGTGGTTGAACATAGCCTAACTCAAACAGGAGACAGTATCTTATTCCAAGGCACTGAAAAGCTGGACAACACATCCAATTACTATGTCAGATTACACAGGGAAGCCATTGAAATTCATAAACATAAACACAATTTCAACAGGAAAGAAGAGAGTTTAAAAATAAATAGGGCATGGCTTCCTGTCCTGAAAAACACAAAATGCTCTACATCTTACAATAGCACTACAGATAAGATTAGAATTTCAATAGCCATTCCATATGCAAAAGAACATCCTCAGGAAAGCTCCTCCATTAGCATGTCACAGCCTAGAGAATTCCTACAAGATAATGACTGAGCCCTACCCCACCTTCCGGGGTAGATATAAATTACCTGCCTACCATTTTTCTTCTCACCTCGAAACAGAGAGTACTCCATCTTTCGGTGTTGTAGCTCTGAGGATGCCAGTCACAGCTACAGGTGAAACGTTAGGTCCTACAATGGCAAGACCATGGGCACACAACTGTCAGGTAACCCTGCCATAGCTGTGTGTGTGAGGGGGGAGAAGAAACATCTTTCACGGCTCTGGAATGCGGGAGGTACTCAGAGTCTCCCGGCTCGGTAATTTACTGTCTCTGCTGTGTGTCTTATCAGTTCGCCTGACCTTGAGTCCAATGCTGCTCTGGCGTGAGAGATATACTGGTCTAGGTGTTTTCTTTCCCTAGTTTGAATGAGCTATAATTGACCATATCATGTATTCTCAGGCATCACTGACAAAGAACTGGTTCATGCATCTCTAAGACTGGTCTTTAATAAATACTATCTTCTTATGAAGCCTGGTATTTGACTGACTATCTGGAGAACTTGACAACAACCCAGAAAATCTACAGCAACTAAGGAATCTACAACATTTGAAGTATTACCCTAAATTATTTTATTTTCATTATTCCGTGAATCAGTTCCAATTTTCCTAAATGTTAGGACCAAAGAATCAGGTAGTACATGAAGTGAAAGATTCTGGAGAGCAGCTGTCAATCTGAGTAGATAATACTGACCTTGAGGCACCTGATTCAGTATAAGGCAACTTCATGTGTTTACAGTGCCCCATCATCAAGGAAAAATGGGCTTCCAAAGCTTTCTTCCTCATGTTTCCAGCATTTGTACAGCGTGCCATCTCCCCCCCGCCCCATTATCACTACGTTAACAAAGATCTTCTTTATCCTACACATCCTGTTTGCTCTAAGTTCCCTCTCCCACAGGTGAAAAATACACAGGTAGAGACCGGGGGGGGGGGACCCATCCTTCAAAGATTTTGTAGCTGGCTCCCAGTTAGGGTTACTAATTCTGGGTTGGGAAATCCCTAGATATCTGGGGATTGAGGCTAGGAAAGGCAGTGGTTGGAAGGGGAGGGTCCTCAACAGGGTATAATGTAATAGACTCCACCCTCCGAAGCAGCCATTTTATCCAGTGGAAGTCTGGGGATCAGCTGTCATTCCAGGGGATCTCCAGGCCCCACCTGGAGGTGGAATAGGTCTGTGGGTGGAGCCCATATTGCTGGCCTTTAGCTCTTGCTGACTGACTGTGTGCCAAGGACAGCAATATAGGCATGATTTGATGGGTGCAGCCTTGACCCCTGGCACAGACTCCTCCGTCCCTACAAACCATGACAGAGCACAATGGAACTTCCACAGTAGGCCGTCTTAGAAGCCGAACCAGCTGGAGACTAGAATATTGGCTTCTTTCTCTCAGTAGGAAACCAAAGCAGCCTTGAAAGAGGTGATGTTCCATCCCCAACTGTTGCCATGGATACATCCAGTCACAAGCTTCCAGCTGTGGCGTTCAACCCTGTCAGTGTCACTCAAGGGTAACAGGAAATAACAGGTCACTAAGCAGAGCGGAATAATTTGTTCAAATGCCCATTTGTGGGTATGTATGTGGGGGGACGTCACACTACCTAAACAAGGAAAGATGCCGCATTGTCTGTCTCAATTGATCTCAAAAAGAACCTACCTTTTTCTCAGATGCTGAGAATCAGGAGGAACTGTAGCCTCTACTCTGACTTTGAAAAACAGGCTAGGGTATTGATGAATCAGTTTATAGAGAGGGGCTATTCCTCCAGAATAGTGAAACAGGCTTTTTATAAGGCAAAAATATAAACAGATCATCCCTTTTGTTGCTAAAAACTAGACAAAGTCATTCTGACAGAATTATTAGTCCACTGACCTATGATGGGAGATCATCTCAAGTTAGCAACATCATCAGAAGACATTGGCACCTACTTGCCAACATTCCCAGATGTAAGACAGCTCCCCTCTTTGCCTATCACAGATCTAAAAACCTTAAAGACAGGCTAGTTAGAAGCAGTTTAAAATCATCTCCTACAATACAGAGTGGAGTGGATGGTAAAAGCAATTTTCCTTGTGGGGGCTGTTCAGTTTGTGGCTTGATGCTTTGCACAGATTTTTGCTATGACTCTGTTAAGCAAAGAAAGTATTCCATTAAGGCATTCCCCCCCCTTTTTTAATTAAGAAGCTTCAACAAATAACAATAACAAAATAAATTGCGTAACCAACATTTAAGCCACAGAAAGAGTAAAAAAAGCCCCAAAACCTTAAAGAACATTTTTTTATCACATAAGAATGTACACCCATCCAAAACACTCAGGAGTTTCCTATGCACCACAATCATGTGAATATACTAAGCACCATAAGGAAATATTTATAACTGCAATGAAACCCGTTCACTGTAAGAGACCCAAACAACCCTAAGAACCAGATTTAGATCAGAAATGTAACCAAGAAAGGTAAGCAGCGTTAGCTGGAAGTACATCCTTATCCGTCATACACTGAATTAACCAGAACCAAACGGATTCACAGCGTGAGGATGCAGAGGATGAATCCCTATTTGAAAGCTGAGTAATATTTGTGATTTTTGCTAGAATGAATTGGTCCCAAATTTTATTGTGCCAAGCCTGGAGAGTTGGAGGGGTGATGGATTTCCAAATCGATGCTATTGTTGCTCTTGCTGCAGCTAGTAAAATTGAGATGAGCTCTTTAAGAGCTGCTGTTCCAACTATCGGATCCATAAGATTAAGAAGAGCCAATTCAGGACTGATGGGTAGGCTGAGTAGAGTAATTTCATTAATTTCACTGATAACATCACACCAGAAAGGATATATCTTAGGACATTCCCACCAGCAATGATAGTATGAGCCTATGAGGCCACAATTTTTCCAGCATAAGGAGCTGTGAGAGAGTTTCATCTTGTTTAACTGTTCTTCCGGTTCCGGTATGGCGCTACGACGGGCGGCTTTGGGGACGCGCCAGAGCCGTTCGATGCTTCTTCGCCCCTTTTGAAGCTCCCCAAGTTTCGGGCGGGCTCGCCTGGTCTCTTGGAGGGAGACCGGGTGGCAAGGAGCTTATCCCGACCCACCCCGGTCTCAGGCAAAGACGGGGTGTGGCTGGTTTTGCTCTGATGCGGGAGCGTCGGAAGAAGCAGGAGCATGTTCGTCGTGCTCTTGCATAGTGGCGGCCAACCGTTTTAAACATCATAGTGCCTAGACTCAAGTGGCAACAAGGAAGAGCTAGAAATTTAATACCCTCGCAAGATAGTCCCAACTATGGAGAAAGCGGCCGTAAAGGATGTTCGGGAGTAAAATTTGATGTAACATGGTAGGGGTAAGAAAGAACTTTCTGCTTTTTGAAGCTTGACTATGCATTTTGGAGCAACGTTAAAATTATAACCCAAAAGGATGATATATTGAGTGGAAATATTTTCTGATCAATTGAAAGTTGTGAATGTTTGAGTTGGAAAATGGAGTTGGTTGAGGATAACGAAGGTATAGACGAGAATATATTAATTGGAGAGCTTACATGGGAACAATTCCAGAAAGTTTTGTGTTTGGAAATTGGTAAAGCAGTTAAAGCGGCTTGTGCAAACCTTGTTGAAAATTACCAACCTTACTGTTTGGAGGTGGAAAATAATGAGCAAGTACAGTTGAAATATTTGCAGAGTTTGGGTGAAGCTCAAGATACTGAGCAGGAAAGAGAGATATGTGATAATGGAACTTTGCCCACAGAACCTTTGTTTACAGAAAATGAGAAACTAACAAATGTGGAGCCAAAAGTGAGAAGGAGGCCTCTTCAAAAGCGCCCTCGGAGAAAAAAGAGAAAGATAACAAGAAAGAATGAGAAATTAATAAATGTGGAATCAAAAGTGAGAAAGAGACCTCTTCTAAAGTGTCCTGGGAGACAAAAGAGAAAGACGATGAGAGAAAATGAAACAAGTGACTGTGGAAAAAAACCTAAGACTATGGAAAGAGCAGAGTCTGATTTGATGAACCATGAAAGAGAAAATCTGGAAATAAAAGTATGGGAGTATAGAGATTTAAGGCATCTAGAGGAGATTAAAAAAAATAAAGTGGTTATGGAAAAGTGGGGGAAAACTAAAAGATTACAACTATGCTCAGCGGTGTATTTAATTTGTTATTTTGAGATACATGGTCTAAGTGGGAAGGTGACAGGAATGTAATGTAATGTTAAAGAGAATTTAATTGAAAGATGTAACTGCCTAACTGTTTGGTTTGGATGGAAGTCTCTAAGAGCACTCTTTTCTTTTTCCTTCTCTCTTTTTTCTATTTACTCTTTTTGGCATGTGGGCTTTTTTTAATTTAATTGTCATAATGGAATTTACTTGTCACAATGTATGAAGAAGAGGTCTCCATAATATCTCCTGGGTAAAATGAGTGTTTGATTCTGGATAAGTTGCAAAATGGGAGAAGGCAAAAGTATATACCATTTGTATAAGACATGAGCTTAATGTTTTTGGATTTTTTTAAAAGTATTATTATCATTATTATTTAGATTGGAAGGTAGATAAAGGAGACCAATTGTTAGGATTGGCATTATATGTGGTTTTGTTTTGTTTTGGTTATGCGTTTAATTAAATATGTTTGTAGGAGGAATGAAACGATACTGGGGAAAGAAGTGGTAATCATAACATGCTAAAAGATTGATAATATAATCAAGAAGATGAATGGGGTTATTGTGTAAAATAAGAATGAATTCTAATTACTTGATTAATATTGTGTTGTTGTTGGGTTTTTTTTTTCTATTAACTATAAATGCTCTATAGATATTATGATTGAATAGTAACTAAATCTGTTCAGCAGTGCACTAATCATATTCTGGCAATGACTGAAGATGAATTTGGGATATAAACTGATCAATGTAACTGTAATAGGAAGAAAATAATCTATATATTAGGTGTAATTAACTGATTATAACAGTGCGATGCGATGAAAGGATGTGAATATGTATTTATACCCTCTTTCTTTTCTGTTCTTTTCTTTTTTCCTTTCTTTTTCTTTTTGTTTGGAAAATTAATAAAGAGAATATACAAACAACTGTTCTGGAGTATAGTACCAGCAGGAGGTTAATTTGAAGAACTGAAGCTGGATGTTAAAACTTTTGACGGAGTTTGCAGGTGAGTTCCAATTTTTTTGCCAGTGAGAGTCTGTCAAGTTCATGTTCAGGTCGTCTTGCCAACAAAGTTGGTGCTTTAATAAAGAATTGTCTTCGACGCTTAATAGAATCTTATGCAACTTGGCCCATCAGCCCTTTGAGACCATCAGTATGTGTTACCAGAACATGTTCAAAGGCTGATTTTGGATTTTTAAAGACTCCTTGAGATGACAGAATCTCCATTAAATTCTTTAGTTGTAAGTAACAGTGCCAGGGAAGTTGAGTATCCACGTACAAATTAAAGTATGCTTTGTCTCGACATTAAGGCATTTTTAACTGCAATTCAAAGAACCTCATATATGCAATTGTATGTAAATGTGAACTTATCTATGTGGGGTATACATCCAGACCGATTAAGACCAGGATAGGGGAGCACAGAAGCTTCATTCATCTGAAAAAGAAGAATGCTCCTTTGATGAATCATTTTACCACAGCCAGTCACAGCGACAGAGACCTTTGCTTCTTGGCATTGGAACAAGTCAGGACTGGCAACTTCCAGCTTATTGAACGTCTGAAGGCCAGAGAAGTGTTTTGGATTCATGCTCTTAAATCTTTTAACTCCCTTGGGCTTGAATGAACAGGTGGACTGGTGTGCAGTGTGAACTTATGTCAGTTTGGTATTTAAATTATTGTTCCTGTGTTAAATTGATTTGATACGTATATGTATTTAATGTCTGTGTCTGCTGCCACACTGCTGGAGAGCCTGTGTGTAATCATGACTAAGCATTCCCTTGAGACTAATTGATGCACTAACAGGTGCCAGAGAGATTGCAGGGCATATCTGATAGCCAGAAGTTCCAGGTAGTTGATGTGATGGTGGAAGAGGTGTGTCTTCCAATGAACATCTATACAGATACCATTGATGTGGGCTCCCCAGCCCCATCGGGAAGCATCTGTCATCATCATCAAGGAAGGTGCAGGAGGGTGGAAGGGTGCTCCTGCTAGGAGGTTTCTTGGATCCTCCCACCATTCCAGGGAGGCTAGAACTGAGGGAGGGAGGCAGAAGTGACGTGATTGATGCTGATGATGAGGTTTGAAATGTTGCAGGAACCAGAATTGGAGGTGCCTCATGTGGAGCTTGGCAAAGACAATGACCGAAGTCGTGGCTGCCATATCCCCAATAGGCACTGAATCTGGAGAGCCGAGGCATACTTCTGTGCCCCGATCTGTCAAATCAGGGCAGAGATACTCTCTGATCTTTGAAGAGGGAGGAAAGCTTTGCAAGCCTGGGAGTCCAAAATGGCACCGATGAACTGGGTCATATCGATGTAGAGGAGGGTAGCTCTGGAGTCTGCTATGGGTAACCAGTTGTCTATATATGGAAAGACCTTTAATCCTTGTAGATGAAGGTGGGCTGTGATGGCTATCATGGTCTTCGTGAACGCACAAGGTGCTGTGGATATGCTGAAAGGTAGGGCCTTGTATTGGAAATGCTGTTCCCCTAAGGCAAAACAAAGGAATTGCCTGTGGTCGTGATGTATTGCCAGGTGGAGGTAAGTATCCTGTAGGTCTAGTGTTGCCATCAAAGTTCCTTCCCATAGGAGGGGAAGAATGTTTGGAAGCGATGTCATTCAATTTTTTTTTGTAAATGATGAACCTGTTCAGTGTACTGAGGTCCATAATGGGATGGAGGCCTCCATCTTTCTTTGGGATCATAAAATAACAGGAATAGAAGCTATGGTATCAGTTGGCTGGGGTTACCCATTCTATGGCATGTTTGTTTAATAGAGTTTGTACTTCCTCCTGAAGGACAGTCCCACCTTGAGGGGTGGGAACGATGATGGAGGTTGTTGATGTCTGCAGGAATTCTATCTTGTATCCCTCTGAGATGATGGAGAGTACCCACTTGTCCAAAGTTATCTGCCTCCAGGCTAGCAGGTATGGGTGGAGACGTGGGTTCGGAGAGAGGAGGGAGTATCGAGTCAAAGGCCCTGTTTTGGACCCCTGGAAGATTTAGCCCTGGGCTGTGCCAAGAAGGAGAATTTTGGTTTCACTCCATAGGTGGATTGAGATGGAGAGTGAGGTGATCTTGGCTGCCACTGTTGATCAGGATATGGTTTGATAAAGGTTCTTCTGGACTAGGTCTTGTTTCAGGACTTGGGTCTGGAAGATCTGGAAAAGTTGCAGTAGGTTTTGATGAACTTGCCCAGCTCCTGGAGGAAGGACTCTGTAGTGGAGCTGAACAGGCCATCTCCCTCAAAGGGAAGGTCTTCCACATACAACTTTGTGTCTTGCTGGAGGGCAGTAGAATGCAGGGTAATGCAGGGTAATGCAGGCAGTAGAATGAAGACCCTGATGTAGAGTAATAGCCAAGGTAAGGGTCTTAGCTGAGATGTCTAAGGCGTGCTTGGCTGAATTCAGTTGTTGTTTCACCAACAGCATCCCCTCTTTTTGTATGTGTCTAGCCTGGTGGACCATGTCCTCAGGTAAAGAGGGGAGGACTTCCGAAAGTTGCTCCCAGAGAGCATATTGATATCTGTCCATACAGGCTGTACAGCTGGCAATCTTTATGCCTAAGGCACCTGCAGAATAGAACTTGCGACCCATACACTCTAACTTCTTTCCCTCCTTGTCAGGAGGGGGGAAATGGTACGTCTTCCCTTGGAGGAAGATGTGACCACAACTGAATTACGTTAGGGGTTTGTGAAGAGGAATTTCATCCCAGCTTCTTGTATCTTGTACGTGTGGTCTGTTCTCCAAGAGGAGATGGGAGTAGAGGCTGGATGGGACCAGGAGGTCTTGGCAGCTTGTAGGAGGACTGAGGTCATTGGTAGGGCAATGGATTCTGATGTGTCCACTTGCACAATATTAAAGACTGTAGCCATAACAGTAGGTGGGGGTTGTACTTTGGATAGGTTCAGTGGGTGAGCCGTTCATTTGATGAAGTCTCCATAAGATTTCAAGTCCTCTGATGGAGAAATGAGGAGGTCGTCCATCACCTTAGGTGTTGGTGGAGGATCAGCATTGGAGTTGATATGATTCATCATCTCCCGACTCATGGGCAGAATCGCTGAATGGATTCCCAGAGTCGTACAGTTCTGAGGGATGCTTCAGCATCAGGGCTCTCGGTGCCAGCAACGTTGGTATCGATGGTATGGTTTTTGCTGCATGCTTGTGAGGCCGATCTGTCAGAAGTGGGGGTCATGGACACGTTGCGTCCAGTTTTGGTGTTGGGTCTTGGTATCGAGACAGGTGGGAAATCCATCAGCGTTTGGCCCAGGAGCCAGGGATGGTGGTGGAGAATGGGTATGCTCCATACATATACTGCCACTGCCTCTAATCCCACGTAGTCTGGGGGGGGGCCTGGGAACCCAGAGATCAATCCCAATCGTCAGGAAAGTGGTGGTGGGTAATCTGTGGAGAGGCAGGGTGAACAGGTCCAGAATTTCAACCTTGGTTATTGGTGTGGATGCTTTTGGTGCTAGAGGAGAGGGATCTTTGTTTTAGGTCCACCTCATCAGAGTCGCAAGGCCTTATGGGTTGTGTCAGAGGCAACTCCACTTGTGGCTCCGAATGGGTGAGTCCAGTAACATTAGAGGAGGCGCCAGGAAAGACACCAGGGGGGAGGTCAGGGTAGCTTTGAGCAGGGAGCCCTTGGGCTTCTTCCCCTTATCAGGTTTGTACTTCCCCTGTGTTTCTTAGAAGAAGTAGGGCTGTCCAATTTAGTGGCTGAGACCGGGCATTTTGGCACCGGTCGGTCAGCATTGGAGGCAGTCAACACTGGAGACAAGGCCGCTATCGACATTGAGGCAGGGGTTGACATTGATGCGTGGCTGGAGGTTTTGAGTGATGACACCATCAGGAGGTCCAGCAGTGGGGCCAGGGCACTAGAAGCCCTCCCACTGTTGACCCCCACCCCCTGAAGCACCAAGAATACAGAGCATAACTTGCCCCAGACTGAGAGTTCCTATCTATAACTTGTGGGTAAGAGCCACTGAAGGACTTCTGCTCCATATGCTTATCTAATTCCCTCTTGAAGCTGTCCATGCTTGTAGCTGCCACCACCTCCTGTGGCAGTGAGTTCCATGTGTTAATCACTCTTTGGGTGAAGAAGGACTTCCTTTTATCTATTCTAACCCAACTGCTCAGCAATTTCATGGAATGCCCACAAGTTCTTGTATTGTGAAAAAGGGGAAAAAGTACTTCTTTCTCTACCTACTCTATCCCATTCATAATCTTATAAACCTTGATCATTTCACCCCTCAGCTATCATTTCTCCAAGCTAAAGAGTCCCAAGAGTGTTCCAACCCTTTTATCATTCTAGTTGCCCTCTTCTGCACTTTTTCCAATGCTATAATATCCTTTTTGTGGTGTGGTGGCCAGAACTGTACACAGTTTTAATTCTGGCTGCTCGTTTTTTTCTTGTCTGCTGGGGAAACTCTGAACAATGCACGCAGGATTCAACACTGTGAGCTTCCCCAAGGCAGAGGAAACAAAGGGGATGTCCGTCAGGAGGTGCAATCTTGCTACTGCACTTTAGGCACCTCTTGAAAAAAAACCCAATGTTTGGCCATAGGCTGAAGGGGGGGGATGGGGACCGGGCTAGAGCCCTGGTCCGCTGGGGTGAAGTCACCAACACAAATTATTGTTGTTGTCCTTTTAGGTCCAAAGAAGAGAGAAGAGTCAAAGAAGAAGTAAGAAGACAAAGTTACTGACCAAATTGAGGAGAGAGATCCGAACAGTGTGGAGGTCAGAAGAAAACTGGCGGATCCTCATGCCCTCCCCTGTAGCATGCACAGTGGCATCCCCCTGCACATGTGCGAAAGGTGTGGGAAAGGTACGAAAAGATCCCTTTCAGCTTTCTATGTTACTGATCTGAATCGGCACATATGCACATTATATCCCAATGGTGTGAAGCACAGAGACCATGAAGAAGATCCAGAGGCCAGCAACCACAGAGGCCAGAAGTCAAAGATTACTCTTTTGTACCCTCACAAAAACCAAGAGAGAGAGAGAGAGAGAGAGAGAGAGAGAGAGAGAGAGAGAGAGAGAGAGAGAGAGAGAGAGAGAGAGAGAGAGAGAGAGAGAGAGAGAGAGAGAGAGAGAGAGAGAGAATAAACAGCTACCTGAACATCAACCAGTGAACTTCAGAGAAGAAGCAGAGACAGCATCTGAGCCCATTCTAACCGCCATACCAGTTATTCTTAACTAAGACCCTAGCCCCACCCCACCCCCAGGAAGGAATCTAGAAATCACTGGCAGGCACTCAGGACTTCAGGGGCAAATGGGGAGTACTGGGGATTTTAGACCACCACCCGTCCATTTGCCATCACTTGTGATACCAAGCAATCGAGAGCTCTTTTATGCTTCTCACCCGGCACAGAGGAAACAATCCCAAATCCTAGATTTCTCCTCAAGCCTTTGAAAACATGGCATATAACAATCAGGAATCAAACCTAACATGAAGGAGATGGCTGATGCCTGTCGGGCAAAAGGGTGTCACTGCCTGACATCTGTGCATTTATTGTATGCTTGTATCATAAAAAATACTCCTATAAATAGACTTGCCCTGCCGCCTTGGAGTGCTTGTGGCTTTGGGGACATTTGACATTTGATGAGCCTGTCGAGTCTCCCGGGGTGGGGCCAAGGCACCATTCCACACCGGGTCCTCCTCCGACATGAATCCCAGTTCATCAGAGGCATGTGCTAAAACAAAGCTAGGCCTTTGCAGACTAAGCCGCGTAAAAGGAGACGTAACAGGAGAGAAAAACCTCGAATCCACACCATTTCCTTAGCAGTATTGAGCTGCCAACACACCAAACAGATAATTGGTGCTTTCAGCTCTGACAGCATTTATTGTCTCTTTGGGGGGTGGAGTGATGACTGTCACCCCCCCATTTCCTGGTGAACAGTTGTCAAAGCCGACAGCAGCAGCCTCTGTTTCTTCAGCAGGGAGACTATAATGCACAATGATCTCTGAGTGGGTGCCAGTACTGGGAAGGCAACGGGTTTATAAACAACCCCATCTCAAAATCTGAGGGACTCACCCACTATCAACCACTATCACAAGAAATGTCACCAACGGATGACGCCAACACGAAGCGAGGACTTCTGTGCGCATATACAGAGGGGTTTGGGACACTTCCTTCTTTGAACAGCAGATTCCCAAGGCATAATACCATTTCTGAATTTTTCAAAAACGGGGTACCGTGTGGCACTGGAGACCCTCTTGGTCACAGAACACCTCTTTGGATCCCAGGCACTGTTCTGGAGTTTGTATCCAATTGCAGTCCATATTTTTTAAACTAATTAAGTCAACATTTTCCTCAGGCCTTATGTTAACAGGTCTGGAAATGCAACTTTGCACCACAGAGTTTAAAAAAATCTGGAAGCCGCTTAACCGATTTTCCCTGTGCTTCTGCTCACTAGCAGGATAGGATAATTTGGTGTCATTTCTTCAGAAAAACACAGAACATCACATTTAGGGAGACAGAGGAAATCGAATTATCTTCTGTGCAGCTGGCTTAAATTCCACTAACGCTTTAGCAAATCTATATCAAGAGGCATTTTTTTGGGCTGCAAAAATCCAGATCATTATCTTCCCTGGGCCCATAATAATGTTAATCATATTTAAACAATCCTTCTTGCTTTTCAGAAATAACAAATCAAATAACTTTGACAAATTTAGTGCTCACTTGGAAAATTACATGTGTTCATCTTGGCGTTGACAACAGGGAAGCACCTGCTCAGTCACCTATTTCCAGCTGTAGATGCTGGTTTGCTGCATCATTTCTCCAGAAGACCCTAAATTCTTAGGACACATTTTGAATACATTCCTGCATTCTGTCAGAAAATGCCTTTGATGTTTCTCACTGAATCCATTGTTTTATGTTCCCTACCCCGCTTTGCGCTTGCGTAGCTATGCAGGCAGAAACGTGGGAGCTTCTTCCCTGCTGCTTTTCCTTATCACGGTGGCCTTGAATGTAGGCTTTGGACTATTCTTGTTTTGCTGAGAATTTTCCAGTCCTGGGAAGGCAAGGGGAGGGGGGAGTAGTCTCCCGCTCATGAAGTATTTCTCCCGCCGGGAGTTCCCGCGCGAGTGCTCAAGTTTTATTTGCTAGGCGCTTCATTGCATCACACTATAAGTTAGCTTGCTTTGCTTTGCCCCCATTCCTGACAATGACCTCTTACTGTGGGTTTTAGCAAGATAATCCAATAAACCTTTCTTTGTGCAAGAATGACTGGATCTACTTGATTTCAAACCTGACAGAAATTGTCAGGAATCCTCATCATTCCCCCACCGTCAGTTTCCGCCGTCTACCACGATGAGCGGAGCTGGGAGGGGAGCCACGGGCGCAGTCCCTGTGACTACTACTTCGGGAGCCTCGGGCGCTGTTCCAGCGACTACTACTTCGGGAGCCACGGGCGCAGTTCCAGTGACTACTACTTCAGGAGCCCCGGTTCCAGCCACTACCGTGGCCGCTCCAGTGGTCAATGTCCCGACCACCACTGTTGTTCCAGTGACTACAACTACAGTTTTGGCAGCACCAACACCACAATCAGCAGCCGGGTTGGTTACCCCGCCATCGATCGGCACAGTGGGGGCTCCGTACACTCTCCCAATCTACAGCCCGGCCGGGCCAATACAGAGTCAAGGAGGAGCGGTTCCACGAACCTATGTGCTGGGAGCCCCAACACCCTGGGATAAAGGGGTGACCTATCGCAGATCACGCGATTGGACTAAGAACCTGTTGGATACTACCCAGACAACCTGGACTATGCCGGGAAGCCAGAGCCGGGACAGCATTTTGGATCCCAGAGGTAGTTTTGGACTTCCCCAAGGGAGGTTGTCTCGAGGATCTCCCAGAACTGGGTCCGGTTCAGATACCGATGCCCGCATGGACTCTATTCAAGAGGATACCCGACGTCTGGTAAGGGACATGAGCAAACTAATGCAATCCCTACCACAGATGATGGACCAAGCAATTCGAGCTCATCCGCTGACGCAACCTAGACCGGTACCAGCCCCGGCACCACCGTTGATACCGGGAAGGCCACCTCCTGCTCCCCCGGGCCCGGGGGCCGGGCCAACCAGCACCACCGGGTCCAGGGCCGGGCCAACCAGTTCCCCGGGGCCAGGGCCGGGCCAGCCAGCACCAGTCCCACCTCCACCGGTCGTCCCAGCACCAGGACCCGGGCCAGGGCAACCAGGACCTATCCAGCCGCCAGCTTTACCTCCGCCTCAACTCCCTGCTCCAGCACCCCTCATGCAGCCAGTTCCAGTACCGGTCATGGCGCCGGCCCCCCAGTAATCCGCCCCAAGGACATGCTTGAGATCACATTTGATGGAGATCCAGAGACTGTGTCCTTTTTCATATTGCAAGTAGGGAAATTTGTGCAAAGATGGGGCTATGTATTCCCAGACGAAGAGCAACAGGTGGAGTTTATCGCATCCAGGTTCCGGGGGAGTGCTACTAGTTGGTATGTAGCCCTTCATGATCTGGAGGCAGCGGAGTTGGGGAATGTAGATGACTTCATGTGGGCCTTGAGAAACCGTTTCGAGGACCCGGGGCGGCCCAAAAAGCTGAAGCCTTTCTTCGCACGTTCAGACAAGGCAAACTCTCAGTGCGGGAGTATTCAAGGGAATTTCAAAGGCACGCCGTGAAAATTCGGGACTGGACCGATGCAGTCTTGGCCCAACAATATCAAATGGGACTAGCCGTGGACGTTCACAATAATGTCCTCAGCTCTCAGCAACCTCGCACCCTCCAGGGTTGGATGGAGGAAGCCGAAAAGGCGGAAAGTCGCTTACGTATGATGAAACTGGATCTATCTTTGGGTAACAACCGTCCGAGTCTTGCGGCAGGCCAAGCCAGACCCAAACCAACGTCCACCCCAAGTGGAATGAGAGATCAGCGTATGCGACAGGGCCTTTGCCTGCGGTGTGGGGAGAAGGGGCACTTCGCCGCATCCTGCCCGAAAGGGGATCCCAATAGAGCCCTACCACAAGAGGAGCCTAGAAGGTGGACAACCCCTACCCCAAGGAAAGGTACAGCGAAACCACGCCATACACGGGCTCTTTTTGCTAGCCCCGACCAAGCGGATACCATGATGCTGGAGGAGGAGAGTGAGATGCAGGGAAACGAAATGGTCCTGTTTGTGAATGGCGCTACACAGCAGGACCCAGCACCTGAGGCGCCTAAACTGGTGAGCAATTACCCCTCTCTCGTCTTTGTGACTGTTCTGGTGATGAACCCAGCAATGATGACCCATATTCGGGTTCGAGCCCTCATTGACTCAGGGTGCGGGAGGGACCTGATAAACCCGTCTATGGTTATGGGGTTGGAGACAGCCGTGGTCCACTTGAAAGACCCAATAACCTTCACGCAAATGGATGGGTCTCCAATGAAGGAACCATGCCGATTTGAGACTGTTCCTTTAAGAATAGGCATTGGTGACCACTGGGAGCTACGCTCGTTCGTAATAGCCCCTCAAGCCCAGTTTCCCTTAGTGTTGGGTAGCCCTTGGTTACATGGACATAATCCTTACATTCTATGGGAGGAAGGGAACGTACAATTTATCTCCCCGAAATGTACAGAACACCAATGGGACCCAGGGTGGGGAAACCCCCCATGCAATGAACCTCCACGAGCTTGTTTAGCCACGGAGGACCTTAACCGCATCCCTAAGGATTACCGGTATGTAACCAGGGTTTTTGAGGAGGAGGAAGCTGATGAACTACCCCTCACCGTAACTCCGACTGTGCGATTGAAATTCTTCCGGGCCAGAAATTACCAAAAGGGAAAATTTACGCCATGAGTCCAAGTGAAAAGGAAGAACTACGCCGCTTTATTGATAAGAATCTGGCCCGTGGATTTATTAGACCAGCATCATCCCCTTTTGCAGCACCTGTATTGTTTTGTAAAAAGAAAGATGGGGGGCTCAGACTCTGCACGGATTACCGGGGACTGAACGCAGTGTCTGCGACTAATGCCTACCCAATGCCCCTCATCAAAGACTTACTGGCAGAGGTGGCTAAGGGGAAAGTGTTTTCTAAACTGGATTTACGAGATGCCTATTTTCGGGTTCGTATCAGAGAGGGGGATGAATACAAGACTGCATTTAATACCCCGCTGGGGCAATTTGAATATCGGGTTATGCCCTTCGGTTTACAGGGGGCACCAGGGGTCTTCATGAACTTAATCAATGAAGTGTTACACCCCTATTTATTTAAGGGGGTGGTTGTTTATTTGGATGATATCTTGGTCTATACCCCGGATCAAGAATCCCACACTACCCTTATGCGAAAAGTATTGGAAAAGCTATTAGAACACAAACTGTTTGTCAAACTGTCAAAATGTGAATTTCACCAGGAGTGCATTGACTTTTGGGGTACCGCATATCCTCCGCGGGGTTGGAAATGGACCCAAAAAAGGTCCAGGATGTATTGATGTGGGAGCCCCCAAAACCAGGCGACAGCTCCAAAGTTTCCTCGGTTTCGCCAATTTTTACCGTCAATTCCTGCCACACTTTGCCCAAGTAGCCCTTCCCCTCACGGAACTGCTAAAGACTAAGGGGAGGGGATCTAAGGCTTCGGTGCCAGGGGCCCCTTTGAACTGGACCCCTCAGTGTCAGGAAGCGTTTGAACAACTAAAACAGTTATTCACGTCTGAACCCATACTAGCACACCCCGATGAGACAAAAAAGTTTGTGGTCCAAGTGGACGCGTCGGATACCGCTATGGGTGGGGTGATTTTGCAAGAGAATGTTCAGGGGCAACTACAACCCCTTGCTTATGTATCAAAAAAATTCAATGATACAGAGAGATTTTGGCCCATTTGGGATAAAGAAGCTGCGTCTATACGTTTAGCATTGATCACCTGGAGACACTGGTTAGAAGGGTCCCAAGTACCTTTTGAAATCTGGACTGATCACAAAAATCTTGAGGTACTGCGAAAACCCCGGAATCTAAATGCAAAACAATTCCGGTGGGCTGAGTTTTTCTCCAAATTTCAATTCACCCTTCACCATTTCCCAGGTAAAGCCAATCATCTGGCAGACGCTCTCTCCCGCCTTCCCCAACACCTCTGTAAGAGGACCGAAATACGAGAGTCTATGTTCACCCCTGAACAATTGGTTGGTGCAGTTGTAACCCGTAAAACCAAACGAACACAACTGAATCCCATCCAGGCATTAACCTGGGAAAAACAATTTGTCACTGACATCACCACACAGGAAACAAGTGAGTTACAAGCCAGGGAGGATGTGAAATGTGGTCCGAACGGCTGCTGGTACAGGGGAAATAAAATTTTTGTCCCTGAAGCTACCCGATCCCAAATGTTGCAGACAGTCCATGACTCAAAATCAGCGGGGCACTTTGGATATGTAAAATCCTTACGACTGCTGCAACGTGGCTTCTGGTGGCCCCGAATGAAACAGGATTTATCCCTCTATATACAATCCTGTCCGACGTGCAATCGTTGCAAAGCCAGACCGGGAAAACCTCCAGGTCTTTTACAGCCTCTGCCCACCCCGAGCCGACCCTGGGAAGTAATCTCTATGGACTTTATCACAGATCTTCCCCCTCTAGACATATGACGATCATTTGGGTGGTAGTGGATTTATTCTCTAAGCAAGCTCACTTTATACCATTCCCCAGTCTGCCAACAGCCAAAGTCTTGGCCAAAGCCTTCCTCCAACACATTGCCAGGCTACATACGTTACCACTCAAGATAATCTCCGACAGGGGGTTCAATTTGTTTCCAAGTTGTGGTCGGAGTTAATGACTCTAATGGGTATTGAACGTGCTCTCAGTACTGCCTATCACCCTGAAACCGACGGGCAAACGGAGAGAGTAAACCAGACTTTAGAACAATACCTGAGATGTTTTTCTAACTATCAACAAGACAATTGGGTAGATTTATTGCCACTGGCGGAATTTGCGTACAACAACTCATGGCACGCTTCAACGAAGATGTCACCCTTCAAAGCTGCCATGGGTTATGACAGCCCCCTCTTCCTTTCTTGAAGCCCGGTGAGACTGTTGGGAAAGCCTCAGCATGGTGTAAGGCTTTCCGGGACTCTTGGCCCCTAATTGTTGAGACATTGAATGAGGCCAAGGCACAGTACAAAAAACAGGCAGACAAAAAGAGGGCAGGTGGCTGGAAACTGCAACCGGGAGACTCGGTCTATCTGTCAACCAAGAACTTGAAGCTAGCGCAACAGTCCCGGAAACTTGCTTGGAAATATATTGGTCCTTTCAAAGTGTTGAGATGTATAAATCAAGTAACTGTACAACTAGATTTGCCTAAATCTCTTAAAGCAATACATCCAATTTTCCATTACAGCCTCCTCAAACCTGCGTTACCCCTGACTAAATGGCAAGCTGAGATTCCGGCACCTCCCCCTTTGATGGTTGACGATGAGGAGCACTACGAAATTGCTGACATTTTGGACTCTAAGATTCTCCGTGGACAACTCCTGTACCTTATTCAATGGGTACACTTTGGGCCCCAACACAGGGAGTGGGTGAAAGTATCTGATATCAATGCACCTGATCACCTGAAAGAATTTCACACTCGATACCCTAATAAACCTGGGGGGCCCTCATTCTCTCCTTCCTGAGTGGTGGGTGGGTGGTATTTTGGGAAGGGCAGAATGTCAGAAAATGCCTTTGATGTTTCTCACTGAATCCATTGTTTTATGTTCCCTACCCCGCTTTGCGCTTGCGTAGCTATGCAGGCAGAAACGTGGGAGCTTCTTCCCTGCTGCTTTTCCTTATCACGGTGGCCTTGAATGTAGGCTTTGGACTATTCTTGTTTTGCTGAGAATTTTCCAGTCCTGGGAAGGCAAGGGGAGGGGGAGTAGTCTCCCGCTCATGAAGTATTTCTCCCGCCGGGAGTTCCCGCGCGAGTGCTCAAGTTTTATTTGCTAGGCGCTTCATTGCATCACACTATAAGTTAGCTTGCTTTGCTTTGCCCCCCATTCCTGACAATGACCTCTTACTGTGGGTTTTAGCAAGATAATCCAATAAACCTTTCTTTGTGCAAGAATGACTGGATCTACTTGATTTCAAACCTGACACATTCTTAAATTCCACTCAGACCAATGGAGACCAATCCACGTGCAGAAACAGGGTTCCATCCATGGTTCTCGCCTGCGACATGTACAAAAAGGAGACCCCGGACAACATCGTCAGGTTGCGTACCGAGCGGGAATCTCAGGGTACGAGACTGGGAGGGCGACAGCAGGTTCCTGGCCAAATGTTGCACTCATTGAACAAATCTCCCACTAACTCTATTTTGCTTGGGGACAAGGGAACTCAATACAGGTAAAATCCTTTGTTTCTCCCACCTAATGTCTGTTCAGCAACCAAAAGGATTCAAATCATATTTCACAGTTACCTCCCTGTCAAGTTCTCCAGAAAGTCAGTCAAACACCAGGCTCCATAAAGAAGATAGCATTTATTGAAAGCAGTTCTTAGAGGTACATTAGCAATGCTTTGTCAGTGATGCCAAGGGCTCCTTGTCACCCTCAATTAT
Organism: Gekko gecko; assembly: GCA_029375565.1. Lineage (NCBI taxonomy): Eukaryota > Metazoa > Chordata > Lepidosauria > Squamata > Gekkonidae > Gekko > Gekko gecko. The sequence continues at coordinate 68,268,592 of JAPDNY010000014.1, read as the reverse complement.
ACTAGGCTCAAAATGCCCCCCCAACCTACCCTCCAATGTCTACTAAGCGGGCACGCGGCAAAACCAGTTACAGTCGTTAGTTACTGTCGACCAGAATATCCCAAGCAGAAAAGAAAGTGCATGGGACTCAAGGCCATCGGCCGAGATAACAGTCTCCCTAGCCATAGTAAATCTGGGTCTCCCAGACAACCTGTTTTACTCCCCACATTCCAGCAAGTGAGAAACGCCAGTCCATCCCTCCCTCCTTCCCTTCCATCCATCTTATGGCAGGGCTACCTGACACTCCCATGCCCATCTGAAAAAGTCTGAATGCAGCAGATCACAGAGGCAGGGCCCAATAGCAGGCTTGCATCCTACACTTACAGCATATCATATCACCAGCCTATGGGATCCATTTCCTTCTACGGTTACCAGGGCATTCACAGAGAAGCCACACTGCACCCACTGGGAGGTGAGGGGCCACGGCTCAGTGGTAGAGCATCTGCTTGTCATGCAAAAGGTCCCAGGTTCAAACCCCAGCATCTCCAATTAAAATGATCAGGTAGCAGGTGGTAGGGGAAATGTCCCCCTAAGATCCCGGAGCGCCACTGCCAGTCGGAGCGGATAATAATGGCCTTGATGGATCAAGTATTAAGAGGCTGCAGGTGGCCACATTGGTGGTGGTGATGTGAATCACCAGATGCCACTGTGCATGAAGACCTCCAGAACAGGGCCAAAGGAATTTGCACCTACGTAACTGTGCCCACAGTGTTGTGAGAGTTAAGTCTAGGGATTTCAAAGTAACCAAGCAAGAATAACTGAGTGTTGGTTATACATGAAACTAGAATCTCAACTTACTCAACCGTTTTCATTTTATGGATAGTTATTATTCCAAACTGGAATAGGCTGCATCTGCCCTCTACAACGGTAACTTATTTTCACCCCTAGGCAGCAGTGCCTCTTTGGTCTCCTACCTTGGCTGTGAGTCACCCGAGCCTCCAGATGGGGCACTACAGACTCTGCTCCCAGGATCACAGAGGACCCTCAGAGCACTGAGATCAGTTTCCCTGCCGGGAACAGCAGCTTTGGAGAGGGGACTCGGAGGCATCATGTCCCGGTTGAGCCCCCTGCTCTCCCCCCACCTTCCCCTTCCCCAGGGGCTGCCCCCACAACTCCGGGAATCTCCCAAGGTGGGCTTGGCAGTCATGAGCGGGGATCAGTCCTGGCACCTGCTCAGTTCTACCCATTGCCCAGCAAAGGCAGCACCAGTGTTCCCTCTAAGCTGAGTGAGTGTGAGCTAGCTCACAGTTTTTTAGCCTCCAGCTCACACATTTTTGTCTTAGCTCAGGAAGGAGGGCTCCAGAGCAAACTAATTCATACAGTAGCCAAGTCGCTTGCTCACAACTTTAATGACAGTAGCTCACAGAGTAGGATTTTTGCTCACAAGACTCCACAGCTTAGAGAGAGCATTAGAGGGAGTTTCCGGAGATTGGTTGTGCTGACGAAAGAAACCACCCCTGGTTCATTACGAAGGCAAAACACCGCCCAGCTGTCTGGAAGTGTCTCTTTTCCGACACTGATAAATAACAATGTACTGAGGGAGGGAGTCTTGAATCCTACAACTGTTTCCAAGCTCACCGGGCAGCCTTAGTTGTGGACCGCATTTCATCTTCATCTAAAACATCCATTTGTCCGAGGACCCAACGGAAACCATTGGTCTTATGAAGAACGGAGGTTCTGGAGGAAACGGGCGCGTACTTTGCAGCAGAGACTGCCTCGCATGCACGGAATTTGTTCACAGCCGTCCTCCTGATCCTAGAGAGGAGCGGGACAAGTTGAAGGCCCTGGGAAAAGAGGAGCAGAAGGACTGGGCCTTGGACCAGATGGGAGGAGAAAAGGTCCAGAGGGACAGGGACAGGACAAGAAAGAGGACCCTGAGAGCAAAACTACTTGCTCTGCTTTGACTGCCAAGCTTGTATCTTTAAAGTACAGCTGCTGCCACTTCTCTTTTGCAAATAATACTGGAGGGACACTTAACCCTGCTTAGCTCCCTCCAACGCAGGCACCAGAGATCACATATCTGGAGTAAAGGGATCACACGTCTGGAATCTGTGATGGGGCAAAAGCAGCAGGAAGAGGGGGCTTGCAAGGGGCACAGGTGAGGGAAGGAGTAGTTCAGCACCACACTTCTGCCCAATTTGTGCCTTCTCTGTTGCAAACTGCACCATCCCACCACTGAGCGGCCTAGAACAAACCACGGCTGTATGTCACAGATCTGAGGTTGAAGTGGGAGGACCAACTCAGAGCTCCCAACCAAAGGGTATTATTTTACAAGCATACTGAGAACTAGAACTGCAATTCGAACTTTATTTAATTCCATTGAAGTATTTATAGACTGTGAGAGCCACACATGGGAATTAGAAGAGACAACTAAGAAACAACCAAGAAGCAACTAAGGAAACACTGCTACTAACAAGTTAACAATTAAAGTCTCAAAGAAAACACCATTAACTACTACTTGGAGCTATTAGCCGGAGCATTTACCCCACACTGAGCTACTTGAATGTACCTAACTGTAGGAGCCTACAAAATAAAGCCTACAAAACAACTAAGGAACCTGGTACTTAACAATGACTTCAGGTGACCACTCCCCCAGCATCAATACACCTCAGCACTGGAATCCTTGCCATTACTGATGTTTACGTCTGAAGTCACCAACCCTTTAGGATCTGCAGAGGAAGAAGATCTTTATCTGACACTTCCCAGAGGAGTGTCGCAAGGGGAAAAGCGGGAGGTTCTATCGGATGCTGTGTGGGATTGCCTAGGGGGACCCTGCTGCAGTGCAGCCCTGTTGATGGGACGGCCTGGGTCAACTGTTCTTGCTATGAGCAGTCAGCTTCATCTCTAGCTTTGGATGCCTTCAGTTGATTTCGGCCCTCTCCAGTGTTCATCGGCTGACATCGGGCACTTTCGGAGGGGCTTGGTCCTTGTCATTTCCATCAGTTGGGCTGTGGTCATTCTGGCCAGCCTTGTGGAACACTGGCTTAGAAATATTCGGGAGCTTTCAGGAGTGGTCCTGTCCCTTCCCCTGGCTGTCCTGGTGCTCTCCATTGCGGTCACCTGCTGTGGATGGTTAGCCTTGTTCCACTGGTAGCAGCAACTAGGCTGACTGGGCTGGGACCCTGGCATCACCCAGGGACTGTCTGGAGAACTAGGAAACCCCACGAAGAAGGCTGTATATGGGCAACAATGGTAAAACTGGCTCTCAAATTGACTCTGAAATCGGCTTCAATGGCTTGTTGCTTATTTAATCCAACCTCCATTATTAGTTTTGACTAGATTATCCGTTCCTGACAGTTGATTAGAAACTGAGATTAGTTTAAATGTTGAAATGCATTTTAGTGCTAGTTAGTTAGAAAGGGGAGGGAAGGGGGGAGGATTTAGCTTAATGGGTTTTGTGATTGATTAATTAATGTTAATGAATTGCACATTTAACTATTTGTATTGTTTTGTACAGTGGGCAAGATTTTGGGACGAATGGGGTTAGAAGTTGCCAGCACTTGTGGCATTAGGGCCAGGTCAGGGATCCCAATAATCAGAGGACGAGGTAGGTAGGGTGGTGGGAGAAGGTACTGGGAGGGAAGGAGATGGAGATACAGTTAAGCTCAGTCTCCTTCCAACCAAATCGCACTGCTGGCTCATGTTTCTAAACATCTAAAGAAGAAGGGGACGGCAAAGGATGAGATGGTTAGACAGTGTTATCAATGCAACAAACATGAAATTAAGCAAACTCTGGAGGACGATGGAAGATAGGAGGGCCTGGCGTGATGTGGTCCATGGGGTCATGAAGAATTGGACTCGACTGTGTGACTGAACAACAACAATGGTAGTACCACTCTTATAGAAACCATCTCTGAATCCTTTAGATCCTTCCAATTACTGCCCAGTCTTAAATCTTTTGTTTCTGAGCAACGTAATTGAGAGAGCAGCGGCAGAGCAGCTCCAGAACTTCCTGGAAGATACATTGACCATAGATCCATTCCAATCCAGCTTCTGCCCTGGCCATGGGACGGAGACTGCCCTGATCATTCTCACAGACAATCTTCACAGACAGCCGGATTGAGGCGGGTCAGCGTTGCTGTTATTGCTTGATCTGACAGCAGCGTTTAAAATTACCGTGATTTGTTGATCCACCACTCTGCTGAAGTAGGAGTCCATGGGGTGGTCTTGAAGCGGCTAACCTCGTTCTTCCAGGGTTGAGGACAGAGGATGTGCTAAGGTAGAGGATGTCACCTCAACACACCTCAGGGGGCATTCCTCTCCCCAATGTTGTTCAACATCGACATGTGCCCTCTTGCCCAGCTGGTGTGGAGTTTTGGGCTGGGTTGCCATCAGTATGCTGATGACACCCAGCTGTATCTGTTGGTGGATGGACAGCAAGACATCACCCCAAATAATCTGGCCGAAAGGTTGGAGACTGTGGTTGGATGGTTGAAGAAGAGCTGGCTGAGACTGAATCCATCCAAGACAGAGATTCTGTGGCTGGGGGGAGGGTGGATTCAGGTTTGGGGCGCTTATTCCTAGCTCAAGACGGTGTGCCACTAACATCAGGACCCACTGTTAAGAGCCTGGGTGTGTTTCTGGATGCCTCCCTATCAATGGAGGCCCAGATCACAAATGTTGCAAGACTGGCACTTCTACAGCTGCGCCAGGTCAAGCAACTGGCCCACCCTGACCTAGCCACAGCATTACACTCTGAGGAAAAGAACCTTCTGGTGAACCCTGGCCCAAAAACATTCAGCTGTCCTCAACCAGAACCAGGGCTCTTTGGGCCCTGGCCCCAACTTGGTGGAACTCTCTGCCAAACAACATCTGTGCCCTGTGGGACCCAGTCCAGATCTGCAGGGCCTGCAAGGCAGAGAAGTTCCACCCGGCGTACGGCTGAGGACAGTGACGGGCTTCATTCAGCTTGGCCTTCCTTCCTTCCTTCCACTCCCTCTTGGGGTAAGGACAGTCCGGTGTTAGATGCCATCTGTAATGCTTTTGTATTTGTCTTACTGTTTTTAACTTTAAATCTATTTATGATTGTATCTCCCCCCTACTTGGGGCTCAGGCTGGTGTACAACTTAGCCCCAAGTATGGGGGAGGGAGGTTTAGAAATCAAATCTATAAGGAAGGAAGAAGAACCGGGAGGAATAAAGGGCAGCACAGTGGTTAAGAATGTCGGACTAGGATCTGGGAAGCCCAGGTTCGAATCCCCACTCTGCCACGGGAGCTCACCGGGTGATCTTGGGCCAGTCACACAATCCCTGCCTCGCCTGTCTCACAGGGTTACCGTGAGGATAAAACGGAGGAGAGGAGAGCCATGTCAGCCACTTTGGGTCCCCACTTGGGAGACATGCAGGATACAAGGGAAGTAAATAAATAAAGGGGAATTTCCTGATCGAAAACAACCAACCAGATCTTTGCCTGCGGAACTACGCGATGCTAGCCTCCTGCTTACTATGAAATTCCAGCAGAGAAACTCACATCCTATCTCCAGATTAAGACCACAGGGCAGTCTATAATCTGCTGTCTCAGCTGTGGTGTGGACTGTGGTCTGGACTGTTGTGTAGGCTGATGGAAGGTAGTTGGGAAAATACTGGTGGATCTTATGGTAGGAGCTGAAACTTCTCGTGTCACAATTCACAGAGAAATTGGACAGGTACCCAGTGTACAAATACATGAGCTGAATTCCTGAATCTTTTCAGATCAGCTGCTTTAGTCAGACTGTTCACCGTAAATGAAAATGCAGAAAATACAACAAATGAAAGATATGCCATTAAGAAATACAGATTATCAAGATTTTGCATCTGGTGAGTATTTGTGCATTCCATAATGCTTTGGAAGCCTTTATGTAGGTCTCTTTCATTTCTCCAAGAAGCTATATTCTCTTTAATTTATTTATACATGAAATGAAAAACAAAGGATATTTTGGTGATATTTTTCCAAGTGTGATTTGCTCGTGCATTCCAAGGCAGGAATGTCACAGAGTGAACTAATCTGAATCCATCTGAACGTTAATTTTCCAAGCATGGGATGCTTACGACAACCACCTGTTCAAAATTCACTCTGTTCTCTTCATCAGGTCAATAAAAATTAAAGTAAAGCATGCGCACACACAAAAAAACCTTCTGCAGAGATAACAGAAGCAATAAGGTTGTATGCCTGCACTGAATGTAATCTGGTGGGGAAACTGTGACAATCTAATTGTAAAATACAGCTGGAGATTAAAAATGCAAGTCTGCAATCCTTTTGTGAAGATAAAACTACTCTCAGAATGCTTGGCTGAAGGGGAACCGTCATGAAGGCTGCCTGTTCCAGTAGTCTGTGGCAAAGTTGGTGTTCTCTAAAGGAAGATACGGCATGAACTGGAAGCCTTGGTCCTTTAACTCTCCAAGTCATCCCACCCCTAGCCTTTTAACGTTGGTTCACATGCCTCTCAGTCCACAAGAGAGGAAGGACTAAGGTTTCTCTTTCATGCATTTCAATCACAGAACATAAAACAACACTTTTATTGAGACAGAAGGATCTTTCAGGCACTGCATTTCATAGCTCACACCATGAACAAGCAGAGAAGGACATGTCACTCACACAGGTGTTTTGTAACACCTGAACAGTCACATGAGCGTAGTTCTACCTCCAGCTGATTTTTCCGTGACGATCTGCCCTCAGGTGGTACAGCCTCAACCTCACTCCAGATGGAGTCCCTGATTAGGCCCTTGTTTCTGAGTTTAGGCCCTTGTTACTAGGTCCAAAGACCTAGTAAGCAAGCCTGGTCTTGCATCCACACGTTGCACTAAAGCAGTGGTTTGCAACTGGATTTTCCTGTGTGTGGACAAGGCATCCCAGGTGCAAATGACTGTAATACTGCAATATGCAGTGGCGTGTGCCCATGGTCTATTTCCATGACAGCTGCGTGTCTATTCAGACACTATGAAACTATATCTCACAGTCTCCTACCTTCCCTATTCATGATTTCAGAACAGCTGCTTGATCATTTAACATGGAAGTATCCAGATGTTAGTTACAAATTTATAATTTAAGATTAGTTCAGGAATGTGTGAAGCCACAAAGAGAGACTGTTGCAACTGCTGTCACCAAACTGGTCCACCTGCTTCTCCTTTTTGTCTGAAGCCAAGATATTCCATGGCTGGAGACCTCTTCCACCACTCAGCTTCTTCTCCTGGGAACAGCAAAAGCTGGTATCAGTGAAGACTGAGTCCCGTCACCAGCCAATGGGAGGCCACGGGGAGAAGGCAGCCTGTTCCTGGCAGCCCAACAAGAGAGGACACTTCCCCACGGACACCTCAGGGGCTCTGCAGTGTTCTTGCTGGCCGGCTGCCACACGGCTCCGTGTCCTCAGAATGTGGGGTCACCAGCCACAGTCTGATTTACTGCCTGCTTCTCTTCGAATAGGATCCTTTCCCCACAAGGCTTCGTGATCATTCCTAATTGTTTGGGTCAGCTAATAATAATTAATAACAATTATTATTATGATTAGGAGCCACCGCCATTACTACTTCATCATTGTCAGCCACGTGCCACCGCACCACTGTTATCATCCAGGGCGGGGCGGCCCCGGAAGGAGAGGGAATGGCAAGCTACTGTTTGGCTGCCGGGGGTTACGATCTGCCCCATCTTGTTTTATATGCTTGTTTTAACAATGCTTGGATGTTGTCTTATAAGTTTTTTGGGTTTTACACTGTTTGAATCTGTTTTAAAGTTGGCATGTGTGCCTCGTTGTCAGCCGCCCTGAGCTTCCAGGGAGGGCAGGATATAAATCCAAATAAGTAAATAATTTATTATACGGCACTGTGTGTAGTATAGCCAGGAGATCCTAAGTTTGTCTGGCAGGCAGAAAGACAGGTTGCTTTCCTGTAACTGGTGGTCTTCAAGTGGTCATCTGGGCATTCACACCGTTGGGATATAGTGTGCCTGCGCCAATCCCAATCGATAACAGCTGTTTCAAAGAAACAGAACATGCACCTGAAGGAGCATCACTAGCTTTCTTTAGGGCTGGGCCACATATTGTGCTGCTGCTGCTGCTGCTGCTGCTGCCTGGTAGCAATTGTTCACAACTAGAATGGTTTATCCATACAGGAAGATCCAGTTGCAAATGACTGCAGTGACACAAATGATAACACAAGACATTCTGAGCAGGCACAGGGCCCGTAAAACGGAGCTGTTCTGCCAGGCCCTTGGTTGAGGTGGTGATCAATAAATACATGTATTTTTATATTTCCTTCATCAAGTTTTTAACATTGGCCCCCTTTCCTACATTTGACTAACCTTTGTCAGGTTCTGGATTCTAGGTTTTAGGTTCAGTTTTTTCCCCTCCCCCCTTTTTTTTTTGTCCTTGGGGGTTCAATCTATTCCAGCCCCCCGCCCGGTCCTGTCCACAGCACTGTTTTTGACTTCTTTTCCGGTGCCCTCCTGCTTCTGGACACCATCTGGACACTGGAGCTTAGGGTAATTATGTCATAATGTATGGGCTTGGTTGATCTGCTATTGTTATTTATCGTTTTATTGTTCTCACTGTTGCTGCTTTTATGTTGTAAGCCCATTTTGGGGGGTAGGGCAAGGTATAACTTTAATAAATAAATAAAATAATAAACTGAGGTTGTCCTCCTTCCCTCATGTTTCAGAGAAGCGACCACAATGTTAGGTGTTGCTCGGCCTACCCTTGTTAAGGACACTCACAACAATTTTCTCTCAGGATTAATGCACTCCCCTTTTCTGTCCCATTTCTGGTCTCTCTTTTTTGCTGAGATATTTAAGCAGTTTTTTTAGATTTAAATTCTGCCACATCCCAAAGGTTTGGGGCAGGTCACCAACGTGTTTTAAAACCCAGCCCAACTGTGGTGGGGTGCAACTAGTTTTGTCAGAGAGGAATTCTGTGCACGGATTGGGAGCTGGGAGGCCTAAACCCCAACTCAAAATGGTCTACTGTCAACAAATTCCCATTAATGCCATTTCTACACATTTTCCCTATTCCTCTTGGCTACACTGGAAGGAGAGAGACAACACCACACAGAGGGCTAGAAATTCGAAGCTGGAGCCTCCACTAACTCTTCCCCCATGTACCACTTTGACTTTGAACATATTTCGTAGTTGGCTATTTTGTACCACAAGTGAGAAGGCCATTTGGCCTCAAATAGTGACTACAGATAGGAGTAAACATTAATTTGCTTAGGTTTCTCTGGCATGTAGTTTCAGTAAAAAATGCTGTAGGAATCAGAAACTAATCACCACAGCTGAAACGAAATGGCTCCACTGAGACGTCACAACTGCCCATTAGTCCCCTGAAACGCTGATTTGCTGTTACATGAATGAGTCTGTGGAAGAAATTTTGTTTGGTTCCCCTTCTTCATTGCAGCCCCTAGTCCATGTAGCTTTTTGCCCATATGAGTGTCAGACTTGGGCATTTGACCAACTGTACCTGTTGCATTTCTACCCAGTGTACAGCATGCTCTCTGTTTCCTGTTTGCTTCCTGCACCCCTGCCTTTTGTTACTCCTGCATTCTTATCGCTTGTCCGCGCCTGCCATCGCATTCCTGGGGGGCGGGGGAGGGGAGTGAGTGCCTGCAGAGTTTAGGGAGGCTAGCTTCGGTAGAGATGTGAAGGCCCGGGGAAAAACTGGAAGAATTTGGGGAGGAAACGTGAGGATTTTTCATTTTTTTCCTGAAGCCTTTGTTTTTTACCGAAAAATTGGAAAAAGAAAAGAAATTGATTATGGAACGTGACAATGACAGACACAACAGAGTAGCTACAGAAGCAGAGACTGAAATTGATAATTACAGCTCAGATTCTGATTAAATTTCATGCCCATTCATTGAAACTTAGTCCCACACTCCCTTCCATACACTTCCCCCCACGTAGTTCTTTTTATGAGAATGGGTTTTTTATTTGTATTCAATACTGTGGGGAGGAACTATGAATAATTGTTACTTCTGGATTTTTAAAAATTGTTTTGTGGAGATTTTTTTGTCTGTTCCACATAAACTAGTAGACAGTTCAGGAGATTGTTGCTCTATTTGTTACAATTACAAATAAATATTATTTAAAAAAGTAAATTCTGTTTGCAGAAAGGAACTATACCATGAATATCCTTACACAGGGTTATTTTTGGGCAGGAACGCACAGGAATGGAGTTCCGGCGGGCTCTTGAGTTGGCCACGCCCAGCAGGAACTCATTAGCATAATAGGCCACACCCAACAGCAGAAACTCATTAGGATTGGCTACACTAGAGGTGTGTGGCCTAACATGCAAAGGAATTCCTGCTACAAAAAGAGCCCTGGGTTTTGTCAACAAAGAAGGTAAATAGAATAAGAAGCAAAAGGTGGGTGTGGCTGGATGACCACACCTCTGGCAGCATGGGGTGTGGCCTAATATGCTAATGAGCTGTTCTGTCAGGGATGTGGCCTAATATGTAATGAGTTCCTGCTGGGCTTTTTCTACAAAAAAGCCCTGTCCTTACACATGAACACAGGATTCAAATCTGTGGTATGTTCTCTTCTCTCCAAACTAGGCTTACATCACAGCTTGGAATCCTAGTTTGGAGGAAGGAACAGAACAAGCCATAATTTGTAGTCTGAATATAAGGACAAACTATGGTTTGCTGCTGAAGCATCTGATCGCTGAGCCATGCACAAGGGGTGGAGGGAGGACAGAAGGAATACACAAGCCGAAGAATCCCTCCGTTTCATTTCTGTGAACCATGCCAATCTTTTTCAATTTAACTGGTTTGCTCAATCAACTTTGAGTCATCACACAATAAGAGATCAAGCTATGTACATGCATGTGTGAATTAGTCCTAAGAGGCAGAGAAAGCCAAACACTCAGGTTGTTATTGGCCCCGGAAGAATAAAGGCTAATACCAACTCCTTCCTCACCTCAGTTTAAAGCACTAGTTGCAAATGATGCCATTCCACATACTGGTAAAAAAAAAAATTAGATGAGCTGTTCTAAAAGCTCTGTTTTGTTAGGACTGTTTTGTTCTGAAAACTTTCCTCAAAGGAAAGAACTACCATTATGATTGAAATAGACATTGCAGACAAGCCCTCAAACTGCATGCTTCCTCCATGCGCCCACACGTGGCTTCCCTTCCGTGGTTTGCACCAACTCTAGTAGTTTGCCATGATGTCTGAATCAGCAAGCTATGGTTAGTGCTTTGCCTTCCAAATTAAATCAGAAATTATTCAGATTGCATTGACTTCTGATTTGGGGTTAGAGGGCAACCACTAGTTGGCCCATTTGGAGGTCATGTCAAACAGTGGTTAAGCATGAAACAGGAAAACTGAGAGGGAAACCGAAGAAAAGGACAATGTGAGGCCATGACTTGACTCCAGTCATCCAAATTGGACCCTGGAGGATCATCTAAACTAAGCTAGAATATTTTTATGACAGTGACGCATAACCCATTTGTAAAAGCTTTTAGCAGAATACATATGATACATACCAGCCGTCCAACGTAGATTATATTAAACTCTATCTCAGTTTTGAAGGATTTAAAAATGTTCAAACACAGCATTACCACCTTAGCCTTTAACTGTTTGCATTATCGGCCTCTGAGAGAAGCTTTCTACTTACCCAACATTTTCTGCATCTTCATCACACTCAGCCCTATATTTGCAAACCCCACACTTGGAATGTTTCCTGTGAACTTCTGTTCCAGAGCCTTCATACTCTAAACAAAAGAAGACCATGTCAAACAAACGTGTCATCGAATAACCATTTTTTTAAAAAAATGTTATCTTCTTCATATTATTAAGCACATTTATTTATTTGTTTGTTTGTTTGTTTGTTTATTAGATTTTTATCCCGCCCTCCCCACAGATGGGCTCAGGGTGGCTCACAATAAGGGGCAATGCATGCCAGGAATCAATCACTTAAAATACATAAAACAAGATAAAACAATCAGACATTACATCATTGAAATGCTCGCACTGATGATCATTCAGTAAGGTAAAGATGGCGTGCTGTGAGATGTCGCACTAAAGTCCCGATTCAACAGTAGTCCGGTCTCCCACGAAGCTGTGGCTTCATCTCAACAAGGCCAGTCTAATACCACAATATTTGTCGCAGTAGTTGGTAATAGTGGTAATGGTAGTGGTAATGGTAGTGGCGGCTCCTAATTGAATGCCTGGCAGAAGAGCTCCATCTTATAGGCCCTCCAGAACTGTGCAACGTCCCGCAGGGCCCTGGTCTCTTCCGGGAGCTCATTCCACCAGGTAGGAGCTGCCACTGAAAAGGCCCTGGCCATAGTAGCAGCGAGCCTGGTATCCTTAAGGTCTGGTATCATTAACCAATGTTGCAACTCCAACCGAAGGGCTCTCTGGGGCACATATGGAGAAAGGCAGTCCCTCAGGTATGTTGGACCCTGGCCATATAGGGCTTTAAAGGTAAGAACCAGCACCTTGAAGCGAATTCGGTACGCCATTGACTGCCAGTGCAGTTCCTTCAGCACTGGCCGGATATGCTCCCATCTAGGGAGACCCATCAAAAGCCTGGCCACAGCATTCTGCACTAGCTGCGGCTTCCAGATCTGCACCAAGGGCAGCCCCATGTAGAGAGCATTGCAGTAGTCTAATCTGGAGATGACCATCATGTGGATCACTGTAACTAAATCATCGCGGTCGAGGAAGGGAACCAACTGTCAAATCAGCCCAAGGTGGTAAAAGGCCAACTTAGCAGTGGCTGCCACCTGGGCCTCCATAGTTAAGGAAGGGTCCAGGAGTACTCCCAAACTCCTCACCTCCGATGCTGGCACCAATGGAGCCCCGTTGAAGGCCCGGAGTGGGATCCCCCTCCCAAACCACCCCAACTCAGGCACAGGACCTCCGTCTTCGCCAGGTTTCGTTTCAGCCGACTCAGTCTAAGTCACCCAGCCATGGCTTGCAATGCCCGGTCTAGGTCTTCCAGACTGGAGTCTGACCAGCCACCCAACATCAGATAGAGGTGGGTGTCATCAGCGTACTGGTGACATCCCAGCCCATACCTCCAGACAATCTGGGCAAGGGGGCGCATATAGATGTTAAACAACATTGGGGAAAGCACTGCCCCCTAAGGCACATCGCACAGCAGAAGGTGCCTCCTGGACTGCTGTTCCCCTAGCAATGCCCTTTGTCCTTGACCCTGGAGAAAAGAAGCAAGCCATTGCATGGCAAACCCCTGTATCCCCATGTCGGCGAGGCAGTGGGCCAGCAACTGGTAGTCGACTATGTCAAACGCAGCCGACAGGTCCAACAGCAACAGTGCCGTCGAGCTGCTTCGATCCAGATGTCTCCAGAGGTTGTCAGTAAGGACAACCAATACTGTCTCCGTCCTATGTCCCGAGCGGAATAGGGCAAATTGGACACCGGTCGATAGTTGGCCAATTTGGCTGGATCCAAAGTTGTTTTTTTCAGGAGAGGGTGGACTATCGCTTCCTTAAGTGCCCCCAGAAACTGCCCCTCAGAGAGGGACTTGTTGACAATCTCCCTTAGGGCATCTCGAAACCCCTCATGGCTTGCTTTAATGAGCCACGAAGGGCATGGATCAAGGCTACATGTGGTTGAGTGTACCATCATGAGTAATCTGTCAACCTCCTCCAGGATGAGTGAGCCAAAACAATCCGAACCCGGGATCAAAGACGTGCAAGGGCCTCAAGTTCGCTCATTGTTACAACTATGGTGGGGAGGTCACAGCAGAGCGCCAAGACTTTATCCGTGAAATAGCTCGCAAATGCCTCACAACCAATTTCCAATTCCATTGCGTTTGGTCTGCCCTATGGCAAAGTTGTTAAGAGACCGAATTGTTCTAAATAAATTGGACTGGGCGTGAGCTCGCGGATGCAATCATAGCCGCATAGAACTCTCTCTTACCAGCTTTGACTGCCATCTCATAGGATCTCATAAACATCCTGTAAGGTGTTCTTGTAGCTTCGTCACGAGCCCGGTGCCATCGTCTCTCTAGCTGTCTCAGCTCTTGCTTCAGAAACCTCAACTCCTGGGTAAACCAGGGAGCCAACCTAGAGCGAGGGTGCAGAGGGCGCTGGGGAGCAATCTTGTCGATGGCTGCACAAAGGCAGCTATGCCAGTCCCCCACAAGTTCATCCAACGAGCTGCCAGGGTGCATTGGGTCCCGCAGGGCCATTTGAAGCTGCACTGGGTCCATTGGCTCTGCGGGCGAGCTGAAATCTGCTTGCCGTCTAAACATAGTCACGGTGGAACATTCAAATGGGCCCTCAAGGCATAGTGATTTGACCATGGTACTGTCAAAGCAGTAATCCGGTCCACTGTCACCCCAGACGCGAAGATCAAATCGAGCATGTGCCCGGCCCGGTGCGTGGGGGCCATTACAAATTGGGAGAGTCCCAGCGCTGATATGGACGACACTAGGTCTGCTGCCTGACTGGAAGCCACATCATCGGCATGGATGTTGAAATCACCCAAGACCAACAGCCTAGGGTGTTCCAGCACTCAGCCTGATACAGCCTCCATCAGGGATGGCAGGCTATTAGCCGGTGCATTAGGTGGTCAATACACACCTTGGCTGCCGTGGCTTTAAATTCATCAGAGTACTTCTGGACCAACCGGGTCCCTTGGTGGATGCCCCGGAGCCGGATGCGTACCTTCTCCAGATCTAAGGGGTCTTCAAACTGGTGCCACAGGGCTTGCATAAAGGCATCCACATCCCTCAGCTTGGGGGCCACCACATTATACAGTCCCACAAACCAGTCGGCAGTGCGCTCGTGTAAGTGGGACCCCACATAATCCACACGCTTTTCATCCGAAGTGAACGTGTGGCCCCACTCAAGCAGCATCTTGTGCACCTGGATTGCGAAGAACGCCAGCTTGGCTGGGTCCCCATCGAACATCGCCTCCGGAGCATCTCTCGGCCAGTCACACTCCGCCTGGCAGGGAACTGGTCAGGGAGGGGGTGCGGATCCCTCTCCCTCTACTTCACTCTCTTCCTCCTCCTTGGAGGTACTGGAGGACTCTTTCTACATCAGTTCTTTCACCACTTTCAGGAAATTCTTGATCAGGAACTGGAGTCCTTCTTTGAGCTCTCTCATCTCAGCCCGCATCCTGGCCTGGGTTCTCTCGTTTGCAGGCTCCTCTTCCCATTCATCCCACATGCGGCCCAGCTCCAGGTCATCTTGGAACGAGCAGGAGGCTATCCTCCATTCCTTCTCAGCTGAGCTCGGGCCCCACAGAAGCCAGGCGTGCTGCCCAGCCATACCAGTTCATCCCATTGATCCAAAGGCTGGAACATGACTTGCTTCTTGGGTTTAGTCCCAGTTGACTTGTGGGACCTCTTTTTGTGTTCCTTGGGCATGGTCCCATCATGGTCAGAGCCAGTACTGGTACCGGCCCCATCACCTCTGTCCCCCATTCCCATAGGAGGGGGTTTGTCGGGTCAGAAGAAATAGTAGTTCTGGCAGTCTGTCAGGTCCTGCAGTAACCACGCAGTACACAATAGTCCTTTAGCAGGTTAATTGCAAAGTATGGCTTCTGGACAGATGAACACCTTTGCCAGAACTGGCAATCGATAACATGGGACAAAGGGAAAGGGATTAGGGTCCACCCTCAAGCATACGTCACACATAGACACCTAGGCCACTATAGGTCACGAGAGAATATATGACCAGCTAGCTATCTTAAGGCTCTAGTCTCCCATGGCCATGGATCCAGCTGGGCTCATAGGCTACATGGGAGCTGCTTAGGAAAGGTTACTGGCGAAGCCGCTACAACACTCCTCTCATTCATTCATATGCTTACGAATGTCAGGGAGGACTGATAAGGTGCTAGGCAGATGGGCGAAGCAAGCGGGATTCCAAAAGCAAAACTAACGGTGTTAGCAGCATTGGCAGCATAAGGCACTGGGTTTACAGATATTGGAGATTGATCATGGTACAGATACAAGCATCACCTAACAGGAGAAAGGCCCGAACCTGACTGCTCTGCTCCTTGCCCAGTCGCAGCCCCCAATTCGTCCTGTTCTTGTAGTTCAATGAGAGGGTCCACAGCCCACTAGATATCTCCACTCTCACACTCTGGCTGTCCTACAGGGACTCCACCACCGTTGTTGGCATTCAGTGCATTTGGTGGCCCACGGTGTTGCAACTACTCGCAGTCGCAGCCTACTGAGATGTTGTTCGAATTGCTGGCTGGTTGGGGGGACTCCAAGGAAAGGGGGGGTCCTCCTTGGCTCTCCCCCCGTCGTCTGCAAGCCTGCCACTACCACTGCTGGGTCCACAAACGCCACTGCCACCACCCAAGGAGAGTCTCTGTGCCTGTTCCAATTCCGCCCCCAAAATGGCTGCTGTGCTGTCAGAGCTGGGGCCGCCAAGCTGCCAACTGCCCCACCAATGCCAGCTGGGGCCACGCACCAAGCTGAGGAGGTAGGTGGTGGAACTCTTGTTGGGCAGACCGGCCAGGCTGGGACCATGTCCGGGGAAACAGCACAAGAAGAAATAGTTTCTCACCCCTCATCCTGCAGCAACAACCGGGTTCCTTTCTTGCATTTTCTCAGCCCAAAAAATCAGTTATTATGATTTTCGGGAATTCATTCAGCTCTTTCAGTTGCGGGAGCACGAGCACTAGCTCCCTGCAACGCGGCCGCCATCTCACTCATCAAGTCTGTTAAGGGGGCGTAACTGAGTCAGTTATACAAGATCATCCCATGTTATCTTCACATAGATCTGAACCCCCAGCCTAGTTGCTACATTCCTCTGAATCCAGCTACACTCACAACAATGGAGGGGGCTTTCAAAAAGCCTCTTCCATCAGGGGAACATTCCTATTCTATCAGGAACAGATGCTGTCATTAATGCAACAGATTTGGAGGCTCTAAGCCCAAGACTTCAGCCTGGATCCTAAGCCCTGCTTCCATTTCATCCTCTCTTCTCCAGCGGCAGAGGAGGTCTTCCATTCAGTGTCACCTCCCTTTTGTGCCAGGTGATAGTCAAGCTTGCTCAAGGACACTGGTCTTGCACGTGTCTCGCCCTGCAGTGGCGGACCACCCCCACAACGGAAAAGGCCTCAGCACCAATGGGGACAAAGTTCAAGAGCCTGGACATCAGCTGCTGCTCTGTAGCGGCCCTCATCTTTCACCTAATCCTTTGCCTCCTCCCAGAGAAGGAAACGAGAAATGCTGGCACACAGCCAATATTATTTATTCAACAGCTGCTGCCTAATCTGAGGATCAAAAAACAGATGCAGTTTGTGACATTTCCCATGCTTATATTGCGGTTTGTTATACTGAAGCTTTTCTACTACAATGCTAAAGATGTGACAATAAAAGTAACAGCACTTCACTGTTTTGAAAAAGTTGCCGATAGTGTCAAGAAACTGGTTTTCCCAGCTTCTTGTTCAAATTTGCAACACTGGTTCAGGCTTTTGGGCTAGTAAAGTGGCCTTATAAAAGAAAGTGTTTTCCTCTGAAACAAAGTAAGCCGTTGGGAGCCTCAGAGACATAGCTAAGGCAGATGAGAGGCAATCCAGCTGCAGGTCATTCCATTAGGCCTGGGAACTCAGAGGACATGAGATGGGGGAGGGTGCCTTCCATCTTGTTATGGCCTGAGATCATGGATGGGAGAGAGAGGTTTGTTCTTCTGAACCCAATGCACCTGCAGAATATATGGTTAGTTTACAAGCCTCTTTGATTGGTCAGATCATCATGGGTCTGGTAGTTAGGTTACATCATTTGCCCTACACCTGATTGGCTAATTAGAACCAGACCAACACTGGCCCTGGGCCATAAAGTAAAAGTTTTCATTATGGTTTGTTGCTACCAGAGAGGAGGATTGTGGAAAAGCCATCGTGATGGCTATCAGTGAGGAGAGCGGCAAGTCATTGTGTGTGGTGCTACATGCTACGGTGTGTCGAGCAGTAAAACCATTGCTAGAAGCTGTTGTGTTGACCACGGTGTCGGGCCACAGGCACTTGCTCTTGACTGGCCCTGTGCTTGGATTTGCCTGGGTGCTGCTGTCTAGTTCAGTGGGCCTTACTGACCAGAAACCTTGCCTTAGACTTTGAAGCTTGGCACCTTGAAGACCTCAGTCTGCTGTTGGGGTATATCTGAAACCCTGAGCCATTGTTTGCATAAGTGCTTAGACAGATTTTTAGCTTTGTTATTTCAGCCTCACTGTTCACTGTTCTGTTTTGACTACTTCTGCACAATTTTAAATAATTCTCTTAATTTATATTCTTGTGGAATTCAGGAGGTTTCAGCCTGAATCCAGTACTTCAGCCCTCACTGGCTACAGTTACCAGAGTAATTGTTTTTGAAACTTGCCTTGAAGGCGTCTCACCCTGCAAGAGTGACTTTCTTGACTTCAGTTCCAGGAGGGCCTGAGACCTTGTCAGAACAGAAGAAGGGGACTGGTGGCCGCTCGGCCTTGGGGAGGAGGGACTCACACTTCAGTCCTGTTTAATTATTGGTCTCACTTTGACCAGCCCCCATGTAGAGACCCCTACCCTGGTTTGGAGGTCTGGGCTTGAAGTCTCTTGACAGATACCTTTGATACTCTCTAACTTTTTTTGTAATTCCAGCTAACAATACCGTTGGGAACAACTGGGGGGAAAATTACACACATCTTTGTATAGGAAGTTATGTACAGAAGTGGGACAATTATATCAAATAATTACTAAATATAATACATTAGTTACAAGCACAAACTTCAGGGATCTGTACAAAGTAATGCAGAAAAATTAGAAAAATTTCGTGAGAGAGGAAAAGGCAACCTGCTCACCTGGTGCACTTTGAGGGCTGCTGGGTCTCCTGCTCCGGGGGGCGGGGGGGGCACACACATCCTGCCTGGCTGCCCTCTGCAGCTGCTCAGTAGAGCAGCAATGGGGGAAGGGGGGGGGGAGAACAGGCCCTGAGCTGATTCTGTACTTGTCACTTCCAGCATGAACCCGGAAGTGATGTCATAGCATAGGGTGGAATCCTACCATGTCATGGCAATGCAATGATGATGCCACTTACAGTTTTGCCCCAGAAGTTTTATTGCAGCATCGGTGTGATGCCTGTTTGGGTATCCCCACTCCCTAAATTTCCTACTAGTTGCCAGCACAGGACTGGGAACCCTGTGGGCACTGGTCACAAAGTTCTTCTGCCTCCCCACATTCAGGTACGGGAGCTCTGGGTACTATTTCATCACAAGAGAAAAATCTCATGCCTGTGTTGTCCATGGAAAGGAATCCGTTCTAGTCCTCTCCCCAAGAAGTAGTGCAAAGTACAGCACTCGTAGGATCGGCCCACTGCCAGATGTGTTGGGGGAAGGCGAACGCTAACAGTGCAGTCCTAAGCAGCATTACCCCCTTCCAAATCAACAGGCTTAGAAGGGTATAACTCTGTTTAGTATTACATTGTGAGTAATTTTGAGTGTATTTGTGGCTTCTGAGTTGTGGTGACCCTATGAATTAACGACCTCCAAAGCGTCCTCTCCTTCACCGCCTTGCTCAGGTCTCGCGGCTCCCTGGACTGAGCCCATCCCTCTCAGGTGGGGCCTTCCTCTTCTCCTGCTGCCTCCCACTTTTCCTAGCCTGATTCTCTTTTCCAGCGACCCTGGTCTTCTCCTAATGTGACCAGAGTACGATAGGCTCGGTTTGGTCATTTTAGCTTCTAGGCAGAGTTCAGGCTTGATTCAATGTAGAAACCCCTTATTTGTCTTTTTGGAGGTCCTCAGTATCTGTAAAACTCTCCTCCAACACCACATTTCAAATGAATCAACTTTCTTTCTGACAGCTCTCTTCACTTGCCAACTTTCATACCCGTACGTAGTAATGGGGAACGCGATGGCATGAATTATCCTGATCTTCATGGCCAGTGACGCATCCCTACACTCAAGGCACTTCTCTAGATTCCTCGTGGCTGCCCTTCCCATTCTCAGTCTCCTTCTGGTTTCTTGGTGGGTTTCCTTTCTGGTTGATGATGGAGCCAAGGAATAAAAAATCTTGTACAATGTCCGTTTCTTCATCGTCACCCTTAAACTTATGTAATTACCCAGCAGTCAATACTTTTGTCTTCATGTTGTAATCCTGCTTTGGCATTTTCTACTATGAAATCATAATACAAAACCACGGGCATTCACAAAAGATACGCCTACAAATTGTAATATAGGGTGCTTGTACAATCAAAATCCGACAAATATGTCTTGATCAGGATAGGTCCCGTTGATGCTTGTCTTCACAAAAAGCAAATTCAAACATTGCTTGAGGCAGGTTCCATCACTGCTTCATGGGTTGGCTAGCTGTGAATTTCCCACATATCACTGATGCTTTATGCAAAGAAGAACCTATAGCATAATCTAAAGTCTCTCATAAGCACAGAAAACTTCCAAAAAACTTCCACAGCCATTTAGACCAGTCAATGACTTCATAGTAGATTGTTTCTTCTTTTTCATTGATATTTGTTAATGTTGTTCTGATTTTCACACTTTCATATAAGCAGCTTTACAGTCAGGGCTTTTTTTAGCAGGAACTCCTTTGCATTTTAGGGTTAGGGTTGTGGTGGGGATGAAATGAAAAAGTGTAAAGCCACTCTGAGTCCCTGTTGGGAAGATAAACTCCATACCCATATTTTTAAAGGACATCTTATGTTTCTACTTGTTAAATAGTGACAAAACAGGTGGCCCCATGGGATGAACTCTTTGACATGCAAACTGTCCCAGCTTCTGCAACAGTCCTTTGGCAAACACCTGCTTGATTCCACTCGTCACCTGTTAATGGCCTGCAGGTTAAACAGCACCTCGCCTCCCATTCAGCCACTGTGGAGGGTGAGTGCAGCAAACTACTAGCCTGGGTGTGGAGCAGAATTTCTCTGCCAGACTTTCCCTTTAAGGTACTAATCAACAGATAAATGTGACCCTTTGTCAGTCTTTTAAGTATTCAAGTCATTTAGAGGAGGGTAGGTTGCTCTTTCACTTGGTAGTGGAGGACAGGACTTGTAATGATGGGTTTAAACTACAGCTGGGCACATACTGGCATGATATTAGGGGAAAACTTTTAACAATAAGGGCAGTTGCCCCTCCTTCGATGTGTTTAAGCAGAGACTGGATGCTCTAGGTCTCATCCCGCACGGTGCAGGGGGTTTGACTGAATGGTCTTTGCCCCTTTCCACCTGTTAAATCTGTGGTTCTAAGAAGTGTTCCCAGCCACGTGTCAAGGAACTGAACAGGTTTATTCACATCTCAGGCAAAAGGGAAAAGATTTCAGCAGCTCTCTGAACCACCACCACAACAGCTTCTTCTTCTTCTTCTTCCCAGATACCACCGGGAGGCAGATGGTCTCTCCTTCAACGCTTAATTCTTTCTTAACTGTATCATCCTTGACCACAAAACCTGATAAATACAGAGGATGGTACTCCTGATCAGTCTGTATGCCAGAATGATCCGCACTCTGCCACGAAGCCCACTGGGTGACGCTGAGCCGGCCTCGCTCTCTCCTTGTGCTCACCACCTTGTGGTCCTTGGAGAAAGGTGGGAACAAAAGAAAAGCACTGGATAAAGTGCACTTACCTTGTTGTAATCTTTCCAACCGCCAGGTAAACATTATTATTATTATTATTATTATTATTATTATTATTATTATTATTATTATTCCCCTGTAGCAGGTATTGCAGCTAAGTGTGGCCTGGAAATAGCCTGAAATGACAACTGATCTCCAGACCACAGAGAGCGGCTTTGGAGGGTGGACTCTGCAGGGCCTTACACCCCACTGAGGTCCTTCCCCTCCCCAAACCCTCCTCTCTCCAGGCTCCGACTCTCCAGGAGTTTCCCCATGAAGAGCTGGTAACCGTAGCTAAGAGTGGGACAGGAAGCACTCACAGAGAGACAAGCATGGGACCAGCACCTTCCTTAGTCATGCCTCAGTCTCCTAACCACCACTATGCTTCACCAGCTCCTAAATAAACCTCTGACGCTGCGATCTGAAATGGAGCTGCACACTCCCAAACTCCCTGGGCTCAGAAAGCTGCAACTCTGTTCAGGACAGGCTGCAAATCTCTTTCAAGCATCACCAACTGAAGCTGAGGAGGAGAAAGGGAAATGAAGACAGGGCAGCCAGCCCGATCAGACCTGGGCTGAGCACCTGGTCCCTGTCTCCTGGGGTCACCACATGGAGCCTGGGCGTGGTTCTTTGCCCCTCTGATCTGGTGGATGCTGTGATGGCAGGATTGTCCCTGGTCTCCCTGAAGTTCATACTGGGGGAGGCCTACTGGGGTACATGGGTTTTTGGTCAATTTTATGTCTGTTCCAGAGAGCCAGTTTGGTGTAGTGGTTAAGTGCGCGGACTCTTATCTGGGAGAACCGGGTTTGATTCCCCACTCCTCCACTTGCACCTGCTGATGTGACCTTGGGTCAGTCACAAGCTCTGGCACAGCTGTTCTCTCAAGGACAGTTTCTGTCAGAAGTTCTCTCAGCCCCACCTGCCTCACAGGGTGTCTGTTGTGGGGAGGGGAAGGGAAAGGAGTTTGTCAGCCGCTCTGAGACACCTTTGGGCAGTGAAGGGCGGGGTATAAATCCAATCTCTTCTTCTTCTTCTTCTTCTTCTTCTTCCAATCTGTAAGCCTCTTTGGGCACCCACCCCCAGGGGAGGAAAATATTTTAGTTATAAGTCACAATGTTTTGTTAATGAGCCTGAGCCTTCTTCGTGGGGAGGGCAGGGTATAAATTTGACAACAAATAAATAAACAAACAAATAAATTCTGCATCTGATATAGGCCTTTTGCAGCTTCACAGTTACAAAAGTGTGTCTGTATCATGGTTCAGAAACACACCAGCCCAATTCCCTTGCAACGACCAGGGGCCGTTATGCCCAGTCAGTACCACAGACAGATGGAGCTGAAAAGCACATGCTGGTTATCAGTGTACTCATCACTAAATGCAATCTGCCAGAGCTCTTCATAGCCTCCATACTTAAGGAACCCAATTTTACACTCAGGGAATCTGAAGCAAATTATTTCAATAATAATTAACATGACAATCTGTATTACAATCATGTCCTTTCCCCAGCCCAAAAGCCTCGGCTGTTCGGGTGCCATCTGTCCGCAATTAAGTCTGGGATATCTTTAAGTGCCTAAATTAAACTTTGTTAGGTAAACAAGCACATGCTATGGTTAGTGCTACACACCTAAAAGCGTGAGAAATAAAACTGCGCTGTAATTAAGCTGTATTCCCCACTGACAAAGCAAAGACAGGATTGCCAGATCGTATCTCAGAGAATACTTTTTGAAACAGGAACCCAGCATTCACACTAGTGATCAGAAACAGCAGCAATGCCTACCTCCTTCTCCTGATCCAGAGCCATTATCTGAAAAAGAAAAGGTACAGTATTATCTGGAATTGTGCCTTTAAATCAGTCATGATGCACAATAATAGTTATGGGGGGGGGTTAATCCATATCAATAAGCCATGCAGATTTGGCAAGTGCTACATCTCTGTTGAACTTCAAAGTCCCCAAATCCAGATAAAATTATAGTTCTGATTATTATTAATTACAGGGGCCAGTTTCTTTCTTCTTATTTACCATATTCTTCTGCAAGCAGCTGCACGTCAGCCAGCAGAGCACAGGGGTCAGAGTGCTGGACTACAATCTGGAGAACCAGGTTCAAATCCCTACTCTGACATGGAACCTCGCTGGGTGACCCTGGGCCAGTCACTCTCTCTTCTCAGCCTTACCTACCTCACAGAGTCATTGTGAGGATAAAATGGAAGCAGGGAGAATGATGTTATAAGCAGGGGTCTTGGGGGGGGGAGCGCACCGGAGCACAGCTCCGGGAGCTCAGGAGCCAAGCCCCACTCCCAGCCGGCATCCCGGGGAGTCTTTCAGGCAGCCGCATGTCAATTTCAGCTCCATTATATCCTATGGGCCATTGAAGTCAATGGTGAAAACATAGGGTATATTCTGGGGGCTGGAGGGGAGGAGGTTTGAGGGAGAGTAAGTTTTTTTCCCACTATAGAGAACAATGGAGGGAATAGCAGCAACCTGTTTGGGGGCCCATAGAATTGGACCCCCTGGTCCAATGTTCTTGAAACTTGGTGGGTATCTTGAGGAGAGGCTCCACCAGCTACCCTGTGAGTTTGGAGCCTCTCCCTCAAACCTCCTCCCTCCAGCCCCCAGAATATACCCTATGTTTTCACCATTGACCTCAATGGCCCATAGGATATAATGGGGCCGGATTGCCGCCGAATTTTTCATTCCCTCCTTTCCTTCTCTCTTTTTCCTCTTTCCCTCCTTCTTCTCTTCTCTCTTTCTTTCCCACCTTCTTCTCTTCTCTTTTTTCCTCCTTTCCCTGTTTCCCTTCTTCCCTCTCTTTCTTTCCCTCCCTTTTCCTTCTCTTTCTTTCCCTCTTTCCTTCCTTCTTTCTTTCTCTCTACTCTCTCTCTTTCCTTCCCTCTTTCCTCCTTCTGTGGCCCAACTCTCATGAGAAGGAGTTTAAACTTTAAACCCCTTCTCTCTTAGCTCCCCCACCCAGACCAGCTGGGGAAGGGAAGGGGAGCTTTTGAAGATGCCTCCCCCCCTTTTGCTTCCCCTTCTGACATCACTTCCGGTGATGTCAGGGGGCGTGGCATATGCTAATAGCCTAATAGCTCATTAGCATACCATATGCTAATGAGCTCCTGCAGCTGTTTCTCTACAAAAAGACCCCTGGTTATAAGACATGTTGGATCCCCACTAGGGAGAAAAAGTGGAGTATAATTATATAAATTAAGAATTTGCAAACCTTTTTAGCCCAGAGATCCACCTTGAATCTCAACCAGCCACGTGGGGTCTACGTTTCCCCCTTTTCCCTCCCTCCCCTCCCCTCTCCATCACTTCCAGAGAAAGCCTCGCTAATGCTACAGTGCATCAGATACTGGGGTTTAACCTGGGGTTGCCGACCTCCAAGTGGAGCCTGGAGGCCTCCCACTTGATCTCCAAGCAACAGAGATCAGTTCCCTGGAGAAAAAGGCTGCGTTGGAAGGTGGACTCTATGGCAGGGGTGGCCAAACTGTGGCTCGGGAGCCACATGCGGCTCTTTCACACATATTGTACGGCTCCCAGCAGGGCAGCTGGGAAAGCGAAGGGGAGGCATGCTTTCCCTCCCTCCCTCTCTTCTTTCTTTCCTTCCTTCTCCCTCCCTCCATTCTACTTGCTTTCTTTGTTTCTCTCTCTCTTTCTTTCCACCTCTTTCATTCTTTCTTTCTTTCCACCTCCCCCTCTCTTTCTCTCTCCCTTAAACAAATAAATATCATCGGACAAATAAATATCATTATCAATGTCTGTTTTTACCCCTTTTGTTTTTATTTTTGGCAGTCTCATTTAATGTTAATAAAAAGCAAAGCTGCATATTTTTAAATAAAAATGTGCATGTAATATTTGTTCATGTCTTGCGGCTCTCAAACATCTGACGTTTATTCTATGTGGCTCTTCATGTTGAGCAAGTTGGGCCACAATGGCATTGTACCTTGATGAGCCCCCTCCCCAAATCCTGCCCCCCCAGGCTCCACCCCCAAAATCCCCACCCAGAGCTGGCAACCCTAGTTTAACAGCCTATTGGTAGAATATTGATGAGTTAACCATATTTGGCTAGCAAGAAAAGCACATGTAAGAACAGTGCTGAAGTGAGCAAAGGGAGTTGGTACTTCCAATTCACAGCTCTTACTCTATTTCTGCTCCACAGATGTGGATATGTATTTGGCTAGATGAGAAAAAACATTAACAGCCTGATCCATGGAAGCCAGGGGAATTCCGCACGAGGCACTCTGGCACTGTTGCTCCCTGCAACCAGACGCAGTGCCGGATTTATGTATATAAGTAGGCTGAAGCCCAGGGCCTCTAAATCTAGGGGGCCTCCACCTCCCTGCCCCCCCCCCGGCGGGCAGTCTCCCCCCCTCCCAAAATTGCAAACCCAAGACTTCATGTGAGGGCAGAGCAACTCAGGCCCAGCAACTATGAGACTCAGGGCCAGCCAGTGGGGCCCAATTTGAAACTCTGGGGCCCAACTGGAAAAAATTTTGTGGGGCCCCAGTTCACAGCCAAAGTCTGCAGAATCTTAGAGATATAAATAAAATCCATCTAGATTGCCCTGGTGCGGGGGCCCTCCTTAGGAGCGGCCCGCGGGGCCCAGTTTGGCCAAATGGCTCCAACTGCCTTCAGGCCAGCCCTGATGAGACTGTGCAGGAGTTGGACTGACAAGCCCCGCCCCTTCTAGGTCCCTGGTGCCACTACTCAGAGTACAGACTCCAGGACTCTAGAGCCATCAGCCCAGAGTCAACCACCAGCTGCACAGCCTTCCCCAGCTCAAGGGTCAGCTCAGTAGTGGTAGGTGCTGCACTTTAATCAGTGGGAGAGTGCGAGTGGGGGGCCAGCTGGGGCAGACAGACCAGGCAAGCAAGCTCCCCTGAGTCCCTTCCATTCCTTCCCCCTCCTTGGCCTGAACAGAGCAAGCACTTGTGACTCGCACTGGCCTCTCCCCTCCCAGGCAGGGAAGTCCATCTTTCGCACTTCACAGAGCCCTGTCGGTGCCTGCAGCATGCACTTGCAAACCCTTTCTCAGAACTCCTTGGATATGAAAAGAAATATTGATGGTGTCAATTGTCATGCCAATAAATCCAAACAATACTGCTTCATACATTAATAGTAGATTAACTGTTTTAAAGCTATTGCAGAATCTAATCAAAGTTTTACATATTTAATTTATATAATTTTTTTGGCAGTTGGCTCTTTTAAATGGCCAGTATTGATTGTTGGATGGGAGCCTGGTGTTTGCTGCTGCTGGAATTATTAGATGAGAAATTATAGTTAATTATTAACCTATGTTTTTGCATCATTTTCAAGCCTCCTAATTGCATGTGTCTTGGAGAAAATTATTTTGAATCCTTTTGGCAATTTTGGGAGTTTATAAACTTTTGAAAATGTTTAGGTTGGAAAATAATGTTGTGCTATAGAGTTGCCTTGTTGGATGTGACAGAATAGACTCCGTCTTGTGTTTGCTTTAGTTTAGGTTGTTCAGTTTAGTTCAAATGGCCACCCACACTGGGAAACAGGGCAAAATTCCAAGGTAGGCCTACAAATCCCAGATGCCTCTATGGCCAAAAAGCGTGGGAAAGCCAGGGGGCGGAGTCAGAAGATATAAATGCTCCAGCCAGCCTGGGGGGGGGGAGTCGTCCTGCAGCCCTGAGAGAGGCCGGGGGGTTCTTGCTGCAGACGGCCCACAGGCAGAGAGGGGCCTCAGGGATCGGGGAGGGCAGCAGTGGCGAGGGATCCTCGGAGGGATCCAGAACTACCTGTGGAAGGCAGGAGGCCCGGCTGCAGGCTGGTAACGGAACCTCATCCCGAGAAAAAATATGTAGAGGGACCAGTTCAGGGACAGAGGAACTGCGTTTTGTCTTATTTTATTTGTGCCCGGTGGTGTTTTCCTTTCTGGGTTCGATTTAAAGTGCCTTTTTGTGTTTAAATTCCTGTTACTTGTAAATAGTCAATAAAATCTTTGTTCTTTGTTTAAAACTCCAGTCTGGTGCTCTGACCACAGAGTCTCCCCCACTCTGCCCACTACCAGTGCCTTAAGAAGGGTCCTGGAAGGGAAAAAGCTCAAAATGTGCAGGTGCCAACCCTCCAGGAGAAACCCAAAGTTAGGGGTTTTCATCTCTAAACCCCAGGAGTCAGCCAGAGGGGTCTCACTACCCCTCAAGAAAGGCATAGGGAAGTCAGTGAGTGGTGGCAGCTACTGAAGAGTGACAGAATCCCACCAAGGAGGTGGGAAGACGAAGTGGGGCTCATGAGCCACAAACTGGCTACTCAGTACTCCAGGGCTGAGGGTGGGTGCCCATTTCGCCACAGTAGAAAACTGAATACTGTAACCCTTCAGCAGCAACCATCTATACCTTGTGCCAATAGCCCCTGATGGACCTCTAATCCATGTGTTTATCCAGTTGAAGATTAATTTTACTTTTTATTTTTAGATTCTAATCTAAGCATAAGTAACAGTTTTGAAAGTGGTGCTAGCAAATGCAAAAGACAGAGACTTGAAAATGATATGGTAATGAAGTTAAGACCAATCACTGCTTTTGTGCATCAACCACTCATTGAAGCAACAAGAGCCAGCAGTGAAGCTATCCAGCCTGAGCCAACTACTAGCATGCAACCAGACAAAAACCTCCCTGAAAGAGAAACAGCGAAGCAGGATGTGGAACAGCAAACAGGAAGCAGCCTTGATGCTGACTCAAACTGAAAATATAGAACTAACTCAAGAATCACTTACTGGACAGGGAGAGGCTAAAGCACCACAAGAAAAATAATGTAAATAGTCAGATTTTGCAGTTCACACCTGGTAAGACAGGCCAAATCCAAGATGTTCCAGATGCAGATAAAGATAATGCCAAACATAGATCTACTGTAACAGATGTTGGTTTGTGGTAAGAATTATCACATGAGGAAGTATCCTATTGGGTAGAAGTATCCTATCCCTCTCAAGCTGCATCATTGTGGACCATTTTCAAATTCCAAGCGAGTGTACAAAAAGCAGTCCAGGTTTTGCACAAAAGCTCTTTTTTATTCAACAAAAGCAAATTGGGAAACATATAGCTGAGAGTGGCTTGCTTGTATATTCTCCCTCAAAAGGCCGGATTTATTGCTTTGTTTGTAAACTCTTTCCAAACCTTGCATCTTCTTCCACAGCTTTAGCTACTGAAGGGTTTGATGAATGGCAAAACCCCCATCTTATCCAAACTCATGAAAACTCAGAGAAGCATAGGAATGCCATGTTGGCCTGTCTAACAAGGAAGCAAGGGCAAACATTAACTTTCAAGCTAGAGGAACAAATAAAAGCAGAATAGCAATACTGGCGGCATGTCATGGAGAGAATTATTGCTGTAATATGCACTCTTGTAGAACAAGGCTTACCATTCAGAGGAGACAATGAACACTTTGGCTCTCCAAATAATGGCAATTATCTTGGTCTTTTAGAACTAGTGGCAAAATTTGATCCATTTTCACTTCCTCATATCAATCGGTATGGACTTTCTGGATCAGGCAATCCCTCTTATTTGTCAAAAACTATATGTGAGGAAATGATTCAACTCATGGCAAAAAAAGTTAAGGATGCAATTCTAGCTGATGTGAGAAAGGCTGGATATTTTAGCTTTTCAGTAGATTCCACTCCTGACATTTCACATACTGATCAGTTGACTTTAATTATCAGATACGTATCACCTGAAGACGGTTTGCCAACGGAGAGATTTTTAACTTTCCTTGAGCTAAAAGACCACTCAGGAGAAAGCATGGCTGATTTAGTGTTCACCTATTTCACTACTGAGCTTGAAACTGACTTCAGAAAATGCCTTGGGCAGTCTTATGACAACACTGCCAACATGGCTGGTAAGTACAACGGTATGCAGCAAAAAATCATTGGGGAAAAACAATTTGCAAGATTTATTCCATGCACAGGCCACTCTTTAAATCTGGTGGGCTGTTCAGCTGTGGATTGCTGCCTTGATGCAGTGAACTGTTTTGGCATTATCAATGAAATTTATACCTTCTTTTCATCCTCCACAAAGAGATGGGCAGTTCTAAAATCATTTTTGCCACCTCAGTCTAAAGTGCCTAAATATTTATCAGACACATGCAAAAGCCACAGAAGCTGTTTTGGAAGGTTACAGTGCTATCATTGATGCCCTCAGTCATTCGTACTCTGAAGTTAATGGGAAGGGGGAGACCAGGCTTCAAGCTAACAATCTTTTACAGAAAATGGAAGAACTGGTATTTAACAATAACATCTTATGTCCTTTAGAGGAGAAATTGTGAGTTGCAGAATTTTAAATACCCATCATCATCCTTGGCTTCACTCAGTTTTGTTTATAACACTCTTCCATTTTCTTCTAGTCGTGAGGGTGGGGGATTGGGAGGGGCCTTCATCTAAATCCTTCCCTGGCCAGACACCATGAACGAGCACTGCCTGATGCCTGAGGGTATTGGCATGGGGATGGGCATCCAGAGCACTGTGGTTCATGCTGTCGCTCCTGACCACTGAGGCCTGTGTCAACAGTTCCAGGGCTATACAGCCCTGTTTAGCAAATCATTTTTAACAGAGAGACATAACCTGACTTAGCCAGATCAAGCAAGGGTGGCTCTGAGGGCAAAATTTCAAAGTCAGTCTGAAAACACTGACAAATGGTAATGGAATCCAATCTGGGGTCTTCTTTTCTTTCTTTCTTTCTTTCTTTCTTCTCTTTCTTTCTTTCTTTCTTTCTTTCTTTCTTTCTTTCTTTCTTTCTTCTTCTTTCTTTCTTTCTTTCTTCTTCTTTCATGAGAGCTGCTTCTGAGTAATGAGCTACTAAAACACATAAATGCAACTGAAGATTCCCTGTTAATATATGAAATTTGCTTCCTACAGAACCCTCCCAACACATTGTCAAATTTTGTTCTGTCCTACAAACAGACCATGGACTAGGAAGAGCACCAGAAATGAAACTATTGTCTAAGTGGCACAGAGAAAAATCCTACGCAATAAAAGCTTTATATCTATATCTTAAAAAGCACTCATTAACATGTTAAAGCACTTCACTAAGAGAAAGGAAAAAGTCAACACCCCACATCGTGCATAGCAAAGCCAAAGCTGAAGTTCAAACAGAGACCTTGGCAAAGACAGTTTTAAAGCAGAGATAGCAGTGATCTTGTGAAAAAGTAGATATTGTTTCTAAAAGATCACCATTAAAAAAGGAAGCCAACCCCCCCTACTGGCTTCCAGCAGGATGTTTTCCATATATTCAGGCAACGAAGTCCTGCAGATGCCAGCTGACCTCCTGCCTCCCCACCCACCCCACGTGAGGAAACGCTCCCCATTCATATTCTTTCATCACTCTCACCACAGAGAAGGTATAGAGGCAACACTGGTCCCAGCTCCCTTGATACGGAAAGACTGATCAAACCACAGTGGAGTATCAACTGGATGACAAACTGCCTGCCATACCCCTTATAATAAAAGCACTGAAAACAATCCATGAACCGCAGAGGACGGCGTTCACTTTACTGGATTTCTTCCTTTTCCTCCCTCGCATGTCCCTTTCCTCAGGTTCTCTCCCCTTATCCTGACTCCCTTTCTCCTTGTGATGGCCTCTCTTTTGCCAACATCTCCGTGTTGACACCCTCCACCCCTGCTATTCAATAACCTTACAATGAAGCACTTTCTTGTAAAGGATAATAGAGACATCTTGGGCAACCCATTATTGAGGCAGCAGTATACTTTGCAGGAAAAAAGCTCTATCTTTGATGAAGAAAATTCCAGCAATACTGCTGATCAGTTAATTTAACCAGCCATGCAATGACAACAAATATCTCCTCCTCCATCTCAGCTTACTAGCTGCCTTTCCTTTGGTAATTACAAAATGTCAACATTTCTGGAGGATCAGACTTAATCCTTGGCCATTTTTATGGTGAAACAATTACATTTGTCCCTCCTGCCCTTCTCCCCTTCATTCCTTTGGAATCATGAAAATAAAGTAAGTGAAGTGCACAGGATAAGAGAGAAGAGGATCAAGACCTTGAATGGGAGATATTGATCATGGGATACACAACGGACCTCCAGGGTAGACACAAAATGGAAAATGATGCGACATACTAATCAGAGCAACCACAAATGTAAACGTGAGCCAATTCCAGCTTTTCTTTGGGGAGCCACAGAAAATGGGCAAAATCCAAAATGTTCATGATTCACTTAACATCCAATTCCCTCAATTTTGCCTAAAAAACAGTGAGTACAGAGATACAATCGGGGCAGGGGAGTGTTTTGATGCTTCAGACTAGCTCAAAGTGTCAAGTGTGAAAAGGGAAGAACAGAACGGAACATTGGACTTACCGTGAAGATTCCCTCTTTGCAAAGATCCCCTCTTTGCTCTCTTCCCACAACCACTGGAGGAAGGAAATTGGTTGCACTTTCTGTTATGTAGTCAGTTATTATGTGAAGCTAAGAACTGAGGTTGCAGCTTCATAAAAGCCATGGTATCCTAAATGGTGAGATCGGATTGGCCAATGCTGTAAATAGGCCAATCCGAAGAGACATTGACTTTCAGCGGGAACCAATTTCATTGGTTCCAAGCGAGGTGTTTTTATTGGTTATTATCTGTTCAAGAGGTGCACCTTTGCCAGTTCAAAATCTATAAAAGTTAGAAGGTTCTGTTGATGGGCCTCCCTAGAAGCGAGCACATCCAGCCTGTGCTAAGGTCACTGCACTGGCTGCCAATAGCATACCGAGTCCACTTCAAAGTGCTGGTTCTTACCTTTAAAGCCCTATATGGCCGGGGTCCAACATATCTACGGGACCGCCTTTCCCCGTATATACCCCAGAGAGCACTACAGTCTGGGTCGCAAAATCGCTTGACCCTCCCTGGCCCACGGGAGGCCAGGCTAGCTGCCACTAGAGCTGGGGCATTTTCGGTGGCGGCCCCTACCTGGTGGAATGAGCTCCCGGAGGAGATCAGGGCCCTGCGGGACCTCTCTCAGTTCCGCAGGGCCTGTAAGACGGAGCTCTTCTTCCAGGCATTCAATTAGGGGCCGCCGCCGTTGGAGTGCCCAGCCCGCAATGCTACAACTGAGCAGCTGCCTGATCAGGAACATCTAGCACCTATTACCAAGCAGGGGCCATTGGAGTTGACAAGTAAGGAACATCAGCTCTTCAGATATTGTGAAACATCAGTCCAATGGTTTTAACCACCGCCTGCATTTTTGTACTTTATATTATATTATATTTTGTATTTGTAATGGTTTTATAGTTGTAATTATAATCTGTTGTTAATTGGCGTATTTTTAAATATGTCTTATGTATGTATTTATATTGACTGGAAGCCGCCCTGAGCCTGCTTCGCGGGGAGGACGGGGTATAAATCTCATAATAAATAAATAAAAATAAATGTTGTCCTGTGCTAAGTTATGAGCTGAATAAAGGAAATAACTTGTTTAAGAGCTGTTTCGATCTGGCGACAAAGATGGGATGCAGTGGGTAGGCAGTCCCACAGAACCATAGCTGAAGCACTACATGGGCAAGGATGTGTCACCTTGGCCCTAGAGCTAATCATGGCAGATGACCAAGGAACTGTTGCCTTGGTCCCGAGCAGCGCCGGCAAGCAAGCGCCACCGCCCACAAGCGAGACTACAATGGCCACCGCGGACTAATTCGAGCCATACAATGCGGGTACCAAAGACTCGAGATTCATGTCCAGATTCAACTTTTACATCACAGGGAACAAGATCACCGAGCCAGAGGTGAAAAAAGCAACGTTCCTGAGCGTCTGTGGAAAAAACATCTTCGATGTGGCCCAGACGCTAGTGGCGCCTGCCGAACTCAAGGCAATGGTGCTCACTGACATCACTGACAAGCTGCGTGACTATTTCACCCCCAAGCCATCTGAAATAACATGTCAACATGCTTTCCATAAACACAACCAAGCCAAGGGTGAATCTGTAGCCGAATACATGATGGCACTCCACAAGACAGCCAGACAGTGCAACTTCGCTGACCTAAGCAACCGGCTTCGTGACCGGCTAGTATGCAGCCTACTAAACGAGAAGTTACAATGCCAATTATTTGCAAAAAAAAGAGCTTACCTTTCAAAGAGCATATGAAGAGGCCACTGCTGCCGAAACTGCTGAGCAATCTACCATGGATGTGCAACAGTTGAGAATGCCTCCGGAGTCCTGGAAAGCACAACCAGTGCACCAATAGAGTGTGGAAGACACTGATAGCAATGATGACAGCATTCACGAGACATGGTCGAAACTCGCAAACACAACCGTAAGCAGACTCCCCCTCAATCGAACTGTGCCAGTTGTGGGGGCGATCATTAGAGACGGAAGTGTCATTTCCGCGAGGTTCAGTGTAGTGAGTGCGGAAAAACGGGACACAATGCCAGCGTCCGCCATTCGTCCAAGTCTAAGAAATCACCCCGCAGGTCCCCGAGCAGGTTCCAGCCACAGTGCAAGTACCAGCCACCAAAGAACACTGATTGCCATGTGACATATGAAAGCCTTTACCACTCGTCAGTGGCGCAGACTCAACTGCAGACAAAGTGCAAAATAATGCTAACTATCGTGTTGGACAACGTTCCCTGCAAGATGGAAGTTGGCTCCGGGTCGGCACCAATGTTCCCACTAAGCTGTGGAGTCTTGTGAGCAAAAATTCTACTTTGTGAGCTACTGGCATTAAAGTTGTGAGCAGGTGGATAGGGCCAGACAACAAAAAAGATGCCGCCCCCTCACAATCCTGACTATCCATCTGTGCTGATCAAGTTTTCCTCACAGTTTTCTGAGGTCTGAATCGAGGTTTTAATCCTTAAAGATTCAGCATGC
This sequence comes from Gekko gecko, assembly GCA_029375565.1. Lineage (NCBI taxonomy): Eukaryota > Metazoa > Chordata > Lepidosauria > Squamata > Gekkonidae > Gekko > Gekko gecko. The sequence goes on along the minus strand of JAPDNY010000014.1, from coordinate 68,234,263 downwards.
TTATCTGGTTGGAAGACATTGAATGTCAGTCTGAAATTTCAAAAACATCTAATTTTATTGTTGCTCCTCATAAACATTTCCTTCTCATTCCGGCCTCCTATCTTTATAACCGTGAAAATGTTAATCAAAGAAGAGCTTTCGCCCTTGCCAGATTTTCAGCCTTGCCATCTTCAGTTATTGAGGGCAGATATAACAAAATTGGCCAGACTGAGAGATTTTGCCCTTGTAACAGTAGTGAGATAGAGTCAATGGCGCATGTCCTTCTTCGTTGTTCTTTCTGCAATGAAATTCATACTGCCCTTATCGCCCCATTCCTTGAGCTCTGTCTTGACACCTCCGACTCTGGGATCATTAACATAGTTCTCTCTGATGTGAGTACAGAGATCACCCAGAAAGTTGCTAAATTCTGCTCCCAAGCGATTAAATTGTGTTCTATATATATTTCCCAAATTAATGTGGACAATAGTAGCTGATTGCATTTTATATCTATATTTTTATATAGTTAGGTTAGAAATTGCTGTATTAGTATTAGTTTTAATTACTTTTATACGGTTTTATATTTGTATACCTTCATTTTTATATTTTTACCAGGCTATGGTCATTCTTTTTCTTACTTATTTGTATTCTGGTCATGGACTGTAAATAAAGTAAAGTAAAATACAGAGGTTGTATAGTCCCTCTGTATGAGCATTTCTCTGGCCTTTGTCTCAAACTCATCTTCCACACGTAAGTATTTTTATTTTTTATTTTGTAAGATGCATTCCATCATGTGTAGGCCCAGCTATGAACAGAGGGTCAAAGTCTAAAGATCAAGAATGGATCTCCTGAACCCTTTCATTGGTGAACACACCTGTGTGTGCCGGGCAGGGTACACCGAAGCCATGAGTAGGGGGTGGGGAATAGTTTAACGTGTGTGTCCCCCACATGCTCTTCCAGCCCTTGAAATGACCTCCTGAAGGTGTTCTTTGCTCCATGGCTCATCTAGTTTGGACTTGAAGTGGTAGATTCTAGACGGGTTTACTCTCTCTATGAGAACAACATTGTTCAAATTAACCAAGTGAATTTACCCCAGTCTAATTCCCATGGAGGTATCTCAGCTGTACCCCTTCAAACTGCAGGGGTGGCTTCAGAAGACAGACATTTATATTCCATATAAAATATCCCCTTTGCATAGAAAACCTGATGCTATTGGGAGAGGCTAGGCTAGATACTTCTCCCTGAAATATAGTTACTTACATGTGGGATTTTTAAAAAATATATATTTATATAATGCATGAAAGAGCATTGTAAGAATTGCCCCACCTCCTGTTCCACACGATGGCCAACCATTTGCCTTGGAGGGCTAACGAACAGGGAACGGAGGACAAGGCCTTCTCCGGGTGTCCTCCTCGTGCTGCAGGCATCCCACCATGACAGACACCATCTGAAGTTGTACATCCCAGTCAGAAGTTTACTACCTTAGTGAGAGTTAGGTCTGATTTTCCAGCAGCCACATTACAGTCGTCTTACTGCTGTCTTTGCATCTCCACCCCCTCGATGCCTCCTGCACCTCCTGGCAATTACCCGCCAGTCTCGAGTGTCTGTGGGAGCATTTCTACCTAATTGCCCAGAACAGTGCAGCCGGAAGAGACAGAGCCTGAAACTGCTCCTTGGCAGGAGACAAACAGAGCTGATCCCTCTGTCATACAAATCTTGGCAGCAAAGTGTTCCAAAAGTCTGCTCTGAATGCTTAATATGCTCACTCACTTGCTGTTCAGAAGAAGAGGAGAGAGCAGGCAGCCATGAGGCTGAAACAGGAGCTCACATCGCGCTGCCTTACACTGAATCAGTCCCAATGTTCATTAGGGCTGCCAAGCCTCAGTCAAGGTGACGGATAAATTAAAAATTAAAATTATTTTAAAACAACTCACCAGCGTCACAAACACAATGAAACCATACAATCTCTGATGATTCCTTGAGTTACCCATTATCACTTCCAGAAGTGATGTCTCCAGAAGTGATGTCCTCGTGCTCATGACACCCCACACACACACACACTAGATGCCAGGCTCAGCTATCAAGGTCTGTGGAGAAATGCATTTTTCTTTGGAGGTTTAGACAAAGCAAAACCTTCACCTTTCATTATAAAAAGGTTTTTTTTCTTTCTCTCATAGCCTGGCCATCTAGCACTTTGAAAGGCCACCCCGCCATGTGAATTACATAGCTCAAGAGCCTCAGCCTGCAGCTCCAGTCGGCCAGCCCAGCTCAAGGATGGGTGAGATTATTTGTTTTAATTGTGGGGAGAAGGGACATTACAAATCTGATTGCCCCCAAAAGAAAAAAGGGTGTTGGCCCCTATCTTCCAGGGTGCGTCTAGTGGGAAAGATCACCCCAGAGATTACAAGTCCTCTTTCAGGGCCCGCAACCAAGACCAGGCAGGAGGGAGGAATGAAACATTGAACCTTACCTGAAGGTTCTTTCTCTTCAGCGGGAGTGAAGTCATCCAGAACTGGTTAGGTCATGCCTCTGGTCGCTCAGGTAGGGCTATGCAAATTTTTCAGTGTCTCCTGTTGGAGAGATGCCAGGCTGACCCTCCAGTCATGTCCAAGCCCTGCTGCTTATACCATTATGTGACATCTTGAGGTCTTTGTGTTGTATTCCTTCTGTGTACTTTACTTTTTTGGGGGGTGGGAAGTGGATGGCTTTGCCCCAATGAAGAGAAGAAACCTTCAGGCAAGTGCCAATGTTTCATTCTCCTTCAGTGGGGGGAAGTCATCCAGAACTGGTTAGCTTTACCCAAGTTGAATTTTCAGGTGGGTCATTTTTCCACCTTCATGTGTCCATCACTTGTTACAGGACCCTCCTGCTGAAGGATGCTTCCACTGATGACATTTGATCTATAATGTCTCACAAAGGTTGAGAATGATGCCCATGTCATGGCTCTGCAAATCTCCTTCAATGTGGCCCTAGTGGAGAAAGCTGCTTATGTTGCTGCTGCTGTGGTTGAATATGGAGTGATCACTTTTGGTGGTGTCAGCCCTTGTATACCTTCATAATGCAGTGCTTGACCGAGGAGGTGATGGTAGATTTTTACACCCTTTTTCCTTGGTTGTGCAAGATATGTGAGACAAATTGGAAGATTTTTCTCCACTTACCGTGAAGCTTCATTCTCGGTGGTCCAGAGTGGGGTGGTCCTTCGGACTCCTTACTCCTGGGAAGTTCCTCCCTCCTCCGAGATCAGGGCCAGCAGATTCTTCGGACACGGAAGGGGAGGGACTTATCCACTTGGACCCCAGTCGTTCTCCAAGCCACCTGCTACCATACTGTAACAAATAACTTACAACAAGCCACGTTCCTGTCTCTTTTGGGAAAAGAAAAACTCTGTCCTGCAATGTGTCTATGTATACCCCTAGATGGAGTAAGGACTGTGTTGGGGTGAGAGAACTCTTCTCTAAGTTGATCATGAAGCCATGTTCCCTGAGCAACGTCATTGTGGTTTCCAGGGCCTTGGATGCCATATCGTACGAAGCCACTTTGACTAGAATGTCATATAAGTAGGGGTACAAAGAGACCCCCTTGGTCCTCACTAAGGCCACCAGAGTGATTAGAACCTTTGTAAAGACCCTTGGAGAGGATTTTAGACCAAAAGGCAGCACCTGGTATTGGAAATGTCTGTTGTGGTAGGCAAACCACAGGTATTGACGGTGGTCCTGCAAGATGGGGATATGTAGGTATGCCTCCGACAGATCTATTGAGGTCATGAAGTCCCTTTTTTGTATGGATGACAGAATCGTCTTTACCGTCTCCATCCTGAATTCTTTGTTGATCACTCTCTTGTTGAGCTACTTTAGGCCTACCATTGCCCTCACATCTCCGTTCTTCTTCGGAACAGTGAAGAACACTGAGTAGATCCCTTGACCTCTCTCGAGATGTGGAACTGGTTCTATTGCTCCAATCTCTATCAAGTGTGCCATGGCATCCTCTAATTGTTTATGCTTCATGTTGGATCTGTTCCGTGGAAGTTCCAGAAAACACTGAGGAGGAATTCCAGAGAATAGCCTCAAGTGATGGTATCCTTCACCCATCTGTCCGAAATTGACTTTTGCAAAGTTCTGGAGATGGCCCCCGATTCCAGTTTTCATCCCCATCCCGGCATAGTCATGCCTGGGGACCTTTCTTAATGGATTTACCATTGTTGGGTTGTTTGGCAGTGAAGCTGGATGATTTTCCATCTTTGTATTTGGGTTGCCATTTCCCTTTGTAAGATCTATTGGTTCCAGTCTTTGTATCTTTCCTGGAGTCACAAAAGGACTGCTGGTAACGCCTAGTCTTTCTGTCCCTCTTCTTTGAAGGCAGTACCTTCTTTTTATCTTTATCTTCAATAGGATAATGATCCAAGTTGTCTCCAAAGAGTTTGGAACCTTTAAAAGGTACTGCTGCCACTTTTGCTAGTGCAGAAGGGTCCACATCCCAGCTTCTTAGCCAAGCTGTAATACTACATGCCATGCTTTGCCAATTGTTGCACTGCATCCAGCGTCGCATCTGCAGCAAAGGCCGTGGCTAGTGCGATCTTCTTGAGTTCATCCTTCAGTTCTTCAGGAACTCCACTGTCTGCCTTGGCTAGATCCGAGGACCACGTATAGGCCGCCCTAGCAAATAAAGATCCTGTAACTGAAGCTCTCAGTGAATTGGCTGAGGCCTCAAAATCTCTACATAGCACTTGCTCTATGCGTTTATCACTTATCTCCTTAGGGAGGCCATCAGGCCCCATGAGGAGAACTGAGGTGGACGCCAGACTATTAATAGGGTCATCCACTATTGTTTCAGCTTTTTTGATGCTTCAGGAATAAGCGAATAAAGCTTTCCAAAAACCTGGTTAGTCACTTTAAGGCTTGGCTGGGTTCTCCCACTCTGCTTTCATTATCTTGTAAAAAGAAGCAGGAAGTGGAACGCCTACAGCTTTGGTACTAGGTTTGGGTATGGCTTTATCTGAGCCAACAGGGAAAACCAAATCTTCTTCTTCTGTTTCTTTGGGAGTATAATTCAACTCCAGAGTCCTTATGACTTTAGGGAGTAACCCATAGGTAGTTCCTGAGGGTATAGTCTGGTCTGAAATGTGGGTATCACCTCTGCCTCTTCCTCTGAAAGCTCTCCCTCTTTTTTGGGTGACGTGGAAGAAGAACTTGATGAATCAGATTCTTGTCCTTCTAATAAAGGACTATGTTCCCTTGTTGATGGAGTTGTTTTACTTCTTTTCCTATCAGAGACTTCATGTTCCCTATCTCTAGATATATGTCTTTTACATCTCTGTTGAGTGGTAGAAAACTCCCTAGATTCCTGGCACATGGTTCTAAATTCCTTTCTCATTTCTGTGTGAAGCCAGGATAGAAAAGCACCAGGATTTTCTACGCCTACTGGAGTACTTTGTGTGTGGGCAAGAGGAGATTTAGGGGACTCAGACAGGGTAAAGGTACAGGGTTCCATTTCCTGACTAGACACTTTGTCATCCATTTTGAATTTGCCTAAAAATGAAAGGAAAGGGACACTCAAAATGGCCTCTCCCACCTGACCGCCTCCTAACTGGTTAGCTTTACTCAGTTCTCTAGGCCACAGTCTCCGTGCAAGCTATGATCCACCCTTCCCCCCCACATTCCCTCATTCTATATTGGAATGGGAGGTGGAGAAAGATAGGGAAAAAATGGGGAGGAAAGAGCCAGTTCTCAGCAGCTCTCCCCTTTACCATTTAATCCTTCGCTGAAGAAAGGAAGGGGGGGGGATCTGGCACCAGGGAGAAAAGAATACCTGCCATCGGGAGTTCTCCCACCTATTGCACTGTTGCTGGGCGCTCCTTCCAGCCTTCTACGCTGCTATGAGACAGGGAAACGGCTGTGCAGGAAAAAACGGCTTGCGGTAGTCACAGACGCACACCATCTCACCGTTGAAGACCCCACCGTCATCCGCTTCGCTCCCTGTGCAGAGAGAGCAGAGGTGTGTTGTGCATGTCCCTCTCCTCGAAGCACAGAGCAGGGGTCTCAGAAGCGCCATAGTTCCCGGGGGTTGCCCAGGTCTGTTGGCAACTTCCTGGAGCCGCCTTCCTGCAGTGGCTCGTCGTTGTGGAGAGGGGACAGAGGGGTTGGGAAGTCAGGGACCGATAGTCTACTTGCTCCTCTCCCTTCTGTAGACTTCTGTGTCTTATGTCTTCTGACTAAATTCTGCTCTCACAGAGCGCAATCCGCCATGTCCTGCTCTACAGCAGGGCTGGAGAGACTGGGGTCCAAGTGGATAAGCCCCTCCCCTTCCATGTCTGAAGAATCTGCCGGCCCTGATCTTGGAGGAGGGAGGGGCTTCCCAGGAGTAAGGAGTCCAAAGGACCACCCCACTCCTGGACCACCAGAGAAAGTGAATCTGACAGCCTGGACACAGCTGTCCTTTTCAAGTAAATGCACAGAGCCCCATGCACAGCCGGTTTCTGCCATACCTTTTCTTTCAGATGTTTCGGATGCTGACAAAAAGATGACAGGGTAACTGGCTAGTTCAAGCGGAAAGCTGAATTTACCTTGGTTATGAAGGAGGGATCTGGCCTTAGAGACATGGATTCCTTCTTGAAAATGCATAACTCCCCTTCCTTGTGGATAATGCTGCCAATTCCAATACTCTCTCACAGCTCTCAGGAAAGCCACCTTCAATGAGTTTTGTTGATTTTAGTGGCTTGAATGGCAGTTTGGTGACAGCCCTTAAGACCGCAGGTAAACACCATGCAGGAAATTTTCACCAGACAGATGAGGCTAGTTGTCATGTCCCCATGATGGACCTTTTTACATATTTGTTCTTGGATATGTCCCTGAGCCTCCTTTGGCCAGAGCTGGAGTTTAGGGCTGCTACCTAACATTTAAACATGTTTGGTGTAAGACCTTGTTTCCGTCCCTTGAATAAGAATGGTACGATGTCCCTGTACGTTGGTTGCATTGGTCCAGCTCCCTTTTGGTGGCCCAACCCTTGAATGTCAGCCATGTGTGGTTACATATCCATCTAGTCGCTGGTCTTCTTTATTGTAGCATGACATTCACTATTTCTCTAGGAAAACCCAGTGCCTCTAAGTCTGTCTTTTCAATTTCCAGGCTGTCAACTGCAGCCACGCTAGAACTGGGAGGTGGATAGTTCCCTGGTGCAGGAGGTCTGGTCTGGTTGGCAGAATTCATGGTGCCGTGGTTGACATCTGAACCAGGTCTGAGAACCACGGTCTCCTGGGCCAGAAGGGGGCCACAAATCTATCACTGGAGGTCCGAGCCTCTGGGTGAGTTGGCTGAATACTTCCTTGTTTGGACTCCACTCCCCTGTGTCCAGGTCCTCCCTGTCCAGCCAGTCTGCCTGCTGGTTGGCCTGACCCTTGAGATGTTCCGCTTTCAGGCTTGCTAGGTGCCTTTCCGCCCATTTTAGCAGCCAACATGCTTCCAGGTACAATGACTTTGATCTGGTGCCTCCTTGTCAGTTTATGTGTACCTTTGTTGTCATGTTGTCTGTGCATATGAGTAAGTGTTGATTGTGCAACTATTGCTGGAAGGTTGCTAGCGCCAACCTGGCCACTCAGAATTCCAGCCAGTGGATGCTTTAAGAGAGCCAGTTTGATGTAGTGGCTAAGTGCACGGACTCTAATCTGGGAAAACTGGGTTTGATTCCCCACTCCTCAACTCACAGCTGATAGATGACCTTGGGCAAGTCTGTCAGAGCTTTCCATGCATTCTCCCAAGAGCAGTTTCTGTCAGAGCTCTCTCAGCCTCACCTACCTCACAAGGTATCTGTTGTGGGGAGGGGAAGGGAAAGGAATTTGTAAGCCGCTCTGAGACTCCCTTGGGTAGTGAAGGGCAGGGTATAAATTCAATCTCTTCTTCTTCTTAAGTGGTTTCCTTCTTTGCATTACCATGTGCATGCAGTGTCCTCTTCATCCCCTTTTGCTTGCGTCCATTGTGACTATAATTTTACATGGTTGGGTAAAGCTGGTACCTTTTCCAGGTTCCTATGTACCATCCACCACCTCAATTCCTTCCTCAAACCATTATCAGGATCTGCTTGTGTTTGCACCTTGAGATGTCCCTCTGGTGGGGTAAAAGGTTGCACTGCATGGGTCTGGCATGGAACCACACCCAGAGAATCAGGTCTATGGTGAAGATCTCTGGCTCCTGATGTTGGACACCAGCTCTATTATTTTCTGTTGTTTCTCCTCTGGAAGAAGGACCTTGGCCTGATGCATGCACGGTCTGGCCCCCATGGGCACTAGCTCCCTCAATGGACTCAGTTGACTCTGCCATATTGATGAGGAACCCGTGTGCCTGTAGAAAATTTACTGTCTTCTCCATGAAGAACACAACTATTTTGCAGTGCTTTGCTCTTATGAGAAAGTTGTCTAGAGAAGGGTACATGTGAATCCCTTTCTGGTGTAGCATTGCCACTAGTGCCACCATTACTTTGGTAAACACTTTGGTGGCTAAGGAGAGTCCAAATGGTAAGGCCCCGTATTGGAAGTGCTGTCCCTGATAGTTGGAAATGGAGGAAACCTCTGGAGTCTGAATGCATTGGAATGTATAGGTAAACCTCCATTTGGAACTTCCGTCTCCTCACCCATTTGTTGAGTCCTCTTAAATTTAACACTGCTCTCCAGTCCCCTGACTTCTTGAGAATGACTAACAGAATGGAGTGTACCCCTTTCAGCTGTTGATTTGTGGATACTTCCTCTATTGCACCTATAATTTGGAGGTGCTGAATTGCTTGGTCTAGAGAGAGCCGTCTTCTGCAACTTTGGTACTGGGAAGGGTGTGGGATCTTGAGGAGGCAGTGAGGTGAGTTCTGTTCTGTACCCGTGTGTCTTATGACTGATAGGACCTATTTGTCCATCATTAAAGAGCTCCAAGCCTCTGTGAAGAACTGGAGCCGACTTCCCGTTTGACAGTCAGCGGTGATGGAATATGAGCCCCCTTGTCCCTCAGCTCAGGGGCTTTCCCAGGGGCTTTAAAGGTGAGGTAGTGGCTCCAGACTTTCCTGGATGACTCCTCTATCCTGGATCCATTCCAGCCCAGCTTCTACCTGGCAGAAAACAGGAGGGCCTGGTGTGATGTGGTCCATGGGGTCGCAAAGAGTCGGACTCGACTGTGCGACTGAACAACAACAACAAAAAGTGTTCCCTCAGAGCATCGAGCATTCATGTTAGCACATTTAAATGCCTTCCCTTCTATGAGTTTTTATGGCATGTTTTTTGGTATCCCCTTTTCAAATAGATTTTGTCAATATGGTTCTGGTATTAGCGGCGCCATCTCACACATAATGGTAGACTGCCCTTTGCTAAAAAAAAAAAAAAGAGAGAGAGAGAGCAAGCAGTGGATCGGGAGGTGGATTTTGGTGCACAATAACATCTCACCTGATTCAGTTTCCCAAACCCTACTTTCAGATGTAAACTGTGATTGTACAGCAGCATCCTAAGTTCACTCTAGCAACTGCAAATCTGTCTCAGTCCTTGCATTAAAAAAAATAAGAAGCAAGGGTCTTCTGCTGCTCAGGATCTGTGACTCAATGAGCTTCTGAGGGGATAAAAGGAAAAGACCATACAGCAGCCGCAGGAACTCTTTTTAAGATTTTTGCAGCTGCTTCTTCCAGGCATCAGGGCTTAAAGTTAAATTAAAATTCTTTAGAAAAAGTATGTCATTATTACATGTTTTGGGGTTATTCAAGACCTTGTGTCCATGAAAAAAAAGGGTAAAGAAAGAAAGACACCCAGCAGGGAAGAGACAGTTTTGAGGTTTGAAGGCTTAGAAACATCTCTTCCCTGGGATTCCAGCAATGGCTTTTTTTACATGTGTGATGGACTGCACTTTTTAAAAGCTTAGAAGTGTTGTACAGCAGCTGAAGGAATGTGAAGGCTTAATCCTTCACAGAAACAGAGAGACTTGAGTGATAGGCTGCCCCAAGCAATCTGATTGGTTAGCATCAGTTCAGCAGAGACAGACTTCAGAGCTTCATGCTGAGGAGAGACTCTGTCAGATTTCTGCCTTGTCTGACAGCTGGAGAACTGGGGGAAAGCTGGCAAGGAAGTTTGGGAAGTTGGCAAAGAATTTGGGCCAAAGAAAGGGGATAAATCTTCCAGAGAGAGAAGAATTTCCCTACCCTGTCAAACAGGGAGTTAGCACCGAAGAGTGCAGAGATCCCCGTTCTGGTATGGTTGTTGTTGTTGTTGTTCAGTTGCACAATCAAGTCCAATACTTCGCAATCCCATGGACCACATCATGTCAGGCCCTCCTGTCTTCCACCATCCTCCAGAATCTGCTCAATTTCATGTTCGTTGCACCAATAACACTGTCTAACCATCTCATCTTTTGCCGTCCCCTTCATCTTTGACCTTCAATCCAGCACCAGGGTCTTCTCCAGGGAGTGCTCCCTTCTCATTTGGTGGCCAAAGTATTTGAGCTTCAGCTTCAGTATCTGGCCTTCCAGGGAACAGTCAGGGTTGATTTCTTTTAGAATTGACCAATTTAATCTCCTTGCAGTCCAAGGGACTCTCAAGAGTCTTCTCCAGCTACACAATTTGAAAGCAATTGGTATGGTTAGAAACTGCCTTTGGAGACCTTACAAGTCAGTTAAAAACTCAAGTTGAGTACTGGTGTTTCAAAAGAAGGGGTTTGGGTTCTGGAAAGAATGTACCAGCCTTCTGGAAACCAAAAGAGGCAGAGAATACTCAAAGAAAGTGTACCGTGTTTGGAGAAAACACTGGAACAAAAGCCTCTCAACATAAAGATTTAAGTCACTGGGAAAAGCTTAAGAAACTTTCATTAGCTTGAAACATAAGAACTAAAGTCTCTGCATATACTGATTTTACCTCAGAATCACCTATATTGAGTTAGCTCAGAAATTTCAACCCTTGATTTCACCTGACCTTTCCCCTCTATGCTGAATAAAATGTTTAGTTAATTTTGAATTCCCTCAGTTTCTTGGACTGAGCCAGCAGTAATATAACATACTGACACAGGGTGGAACAGCCAGAGTTCTTCAGGGAAGAAGAAAACAGTCCACTAGGGCTGCTCAGTCAGAAAGGGAAAGAAAAACGGAGGTAAAATCTTGCATCTGAGGGAGGGGAAGGGAAGGGGGTCATCATAACACGACTCTCATAGAAGGGGTGGGCAAAGCAGATAATAAAAACTCCTTGGAACAAGCAAGAGGGTCTCTTTGTATTGATTCTACCCAAGCAGACAGAGCTCTCACCTGGGGCCTGCTGAAGACAGCCATCACCATGTGAGAGATGGCAGGCCTGAACAGAGGCTCCAAGGTAATGGGAACCCTTTAGAACCAATGTAACTTTTAAACCAAGGAGATTGCCTTAGCTTAATATAACATCAGGCACATGTTGCTGTGCTGAGAGCATGCATGTTGGCACTTTCTTTGTAATAAACATTTTACAACAATGGCAGCATTCTGTACCACATAGCCTTCCATAGTTTTGGACATGCTATTTTAAAATGAGTGCAGGAGAAGAGAAGGAGCCATCAATGGGCCAGTTGCTACTCCCCCAGTAGTGTGCAAGTACAGTAAGCTGTCTCTGTGGTAACCAGACACTGGGTAGCAGGAGACACAAGCATGAGGCAGCGCCTTTGAACAACAGTGCAGCGAAGGGAAGCCTGGAGCTCTGATCTTCTCAGTGGGTAGCTCCTACAAAGGCAGTGGCTGAACCAAAACAGGGAGAGAAAGGCCCCTCCAAGGATTGGGAAAGGCAGGTGGGAGGCACATGCTGTGACAGGCAGAGACCTTGGAGGCCCACTGGTGCCCACACGCCTTAGAGGGCAAGATGACACAGGGCCTGAAGGTCAGTATTGTCTACTCAGATTGGCAGGGGCTCTTCAGGCTGGCAGGCAGAGGACTTTCACATCACCTACTATTTCATCATTTTAACTGGGGATGCTGAGGACTGAAGCAGGGACATTCTGCACAGCAAGGAGTTGCTTTACTACTGAGCCATGGCCCCTCCCCAAGCTCATTTTACAATATGAAGGGCCGTTCCACATGTTAAACAGCTACAAAGCTGCATCTGTCCCCAAGTCACTCTCCACAGGATCAATAAGGGTGCCAACAGGCGAGACTCTGGGAGTACTGTTTGCCCTCCAAAAACCAGGCAAGTTGGATCCCAATTCAGACTGCAACCACATCACAAGGTGGGAGGAGACTGCTTATCCCACCTGCCCCATCAGGGTAACATACAAGTTCGAATCTGTATGTGGGCAAACAGCAGCAGCTAGGTTAGTTTCAACTCAAGAACATGGATTAGAGGGCTTAAACCTTCCCTCTTACTGTGGTCCCCATTGGAACTGGACCCACACACAAAACTTATTTACAGAACTCTTTGGCCTAATGATGTGTTACCTTATTACTGTGTCCTCTCTGGGTCTGCCACAAAAACTTTTGGCTAGATGTGCCTTGCAAGTACCTGCTCAGAACTCAGTTCCCAAGTGAGCCCCACACAAACTTGTGGTTGCGTCTCATTGAAAGTCCATGTGGAAGACCCAGGGAGGATACGAGGACCAGGTAACATATGGCCAGTCCCCCGGTGTCCCAAGGAGCGGCGCGTCTGTGACTTCTGGGGCTGCAAGATTCCTGACAATTTGGAGGTGGAGCCTGGGGAGGGGAGGGGAGGGACTTCAGCGGGCTACACTGCCACACAGTCCACCCTCCGAAGCAGCCATTTTCTCCAGGGAACCTGATCTCTATATTCTGGAGATCAGTGGTAATTCCAGGAGATCTACAGGTCCCACCTTGAAGTTGGCAAGCCTGACAATTTGTGCCTTTCCAAAGCCTTTGGTCACATTATCTTTTGAGGTATATGCCCTTAAAATGAACTACGGAGAAGCTCCCTGAAGCTAATAAACACTAAGCTCTGTATCCTTTTGTCCCAGTGGAGGTAGCTTTCTTTCCAACTAAACTCGTTCATACATACATACATACAGATATAGATCACTCAGTCAATCTAATTTATTGCAGGAAAAGCCAGTAAAACAGTACAATTCTGATATAAGAAGGATTAAAACAGTAATAACATGGGAATAGTATAAAAACATTAACATGAGAAAGTTAATAAAATTAGTAAAATAAAATAATTTTAATAAGAGAATCATACAATTTTTTCAGCTAAAATTACATTTCCTAATAGCTAAGCAACAACATTTTGCCACAGCGGAAGTCAGTGAGCTCTGAACATCTTCTAGAAGGAATTTACGAAGAACTTCTGGCCTCACGTCAAGATAAGACTGCAGAGGGCTAAATCTAGACAGAAGGGGTAGCATAAGATGGTCTCGTTCCTCCTGATAGAATCTGCAGAACAGGAGGACATGAGGAACTGATTCCACCATGTTAGCCATGCACAGGCATCTACATCCATGCACTGGAACACGAGTGAATTTACCTTGCAGTACAGTGGAAGAGAGTGCCTCAAAACGGGCTCTGGAAAAGGCCCATCTATAGGGCTCATAGGTAATGTTAACTAAATAAGAGGTAGCAGTAAAATTAGGCCAAGATTTTATATTTCTGAAGTTCTTGGGTAGCGAAGCTTCTTCATTTTGTGATTCAATATCACGGAGCCTCTGTGCGACAGCTCTTCTTGCCTTGCATAGGCTTCCATATAAGAGATCTTCTGAGAATAGGCCAATCTGATTTAACTTATTAAGAATCTGTGTGGACCAGGCAAGATAAGGGTCCCAGGCTAAAAGGTAAGGTATTAAACCCTTCGGGTTGTAATGAATTTTTAGCCAGAGTGTTATAGCCCGCTCCCAGACCTTTGCTTCAACTCTGAGTAGCCCAGCCTCTTACCTAAGTGTTACATTAGAAGTGCTTCTAGGAACGCCAAAGCCTGCACCTTTCCTTCTAAATAATCTAAGAATGGCATTTGCACTTCCCTCTGCCAGGTTACCTGATGAGGACAGTTGTGCTGAGAATTTGGAATTATAAGAAAAGGTATTGCCTAAATATTGAAAGTTCTTAACTTGATCTATGGCATTTCCTTTAATATTCCAGTTGAACTTCCTGAATGAGTTACCAAAACGGACAATTTTAGTTTTAGCGAAATTAATAGATAGTAATTCGGTGTCACATTGCTCTTTAAATTTTATCAGGGCTCAATTCAGGCCAATCCTTGTCTGGGATAAAAGAACAGCATCGTCAGCATACATTAAGATTGGAACCTTTCTGCTACCTGAGAATGAGGGAGCACGAGTGTCAGTTGAATGAAGGCGTGTCATGAAAGAGTTAACATAGATGTTAAAGAGGAAGGGAGCCAGAAGGCAACCTTGTCTGACTCCTTTTTGCACTGGGATTCTTTTCGATAGTAGTTTCCCATCTTGCGTGAGTCTTATTTGGATGTCATCATTTTCATGCAGTTTAATTAATAGAAGCAATAGCCTCCTATCAATACCTATGTCAGCCAATTTGGCCCAAAGCCTTCCCCTAGAAACAGAGTCAAATGCCACCTTGAGGTCCACAAAGGCCGCGTACAAGGTATTCTTCCAATGTTTCACGTATTTAAAAATAAAATAATCTAGGACTACGCAATGATCAATAGTAATGCACCCAGGTGTGAAATACAGAAATAGATAAAGATCTATATATATATATATATATATATCTGAGAGACTGAGGGCCAGTGGTGCTTCACGGTGACAGGCATGCCTGCTGTATTGACACGCGGGTTGTCTGCAGGGAATGAGGACTGCATGAAAGAAAAATGTGCTTCTCTGGCCTTTCAGGGACATGCAGTTGCTGCACACTGCATGCTGGGAGACGTTAGTTATGCCTCCCCACTTCCCACTCGTGTTTCCTGCAGTGAACACACAAAGACAACCCAAGTTCTGGTCACGGGTGAATCAATTCAGACACAAACACATACACACACACACAAAGGGAACAAGCAGTAGTTCTAAATCAGAGCCCAGTGTGTGCACAGAGCTCTCTCTGCCTGATGGCAGATGGAGCTCAATGGCAGACGGAGCTCTTGACGGTGCACTGCCCTCCCCCCCCCCAAATCATTACTCATACAGAAGTGACAGACTCACTTGGCTGGGATGTGGCCAACAGACAGCCACCCACCCACCTGCCTGGTTCTGCATCAGCCAGGCCCCTCTTTGCTTCGTGGCTACAGAATGGGAGGTTCGATAAGCAGAAAGGTTAACGTCTTCCCTGGGTTTGTTAGAGCCCAAAGCAAAGTGACTGAGGATTTCTCCTTAACTCTGATGAGAAGATTCAAATTGCGCTGCTGACTTTATTTCCCACTCCGAGTGCCAAAACGCAGCGTGTCCTCGTCACTGCATTTCTCCTGCACAAACAGGCAGAGACCCTGCAAAATCCAGGGCACTCGAGGTTCAGAATAAGAGTCTGATCACTTCAAAATGAGAGACGGTGGCTTCAAATTAAACGGTGCCTGGAGAGCCCAGGCCTCCCCTGTGGGGAAACGGGTTAGGAAAGAAATGAGAGGCTGAGAAATCTCCAAACACCAAACTGAGCAAAGCTTTAGGTTATAATAATGCAAATAGCTTGTGTCTGTGTGCACGTGTGGTTTCCTCCGCTTAAGCTCTAATAAAAAGAACCAAGAGGCTGCAGTTTCAAATAAACATGACTCCCTGAAAGTGCAGTTCAGAAATCCATTATAAAATGCAGCTGCTGTGTTCACCAGGCATGTTTAATATTACAAATTTAGCATTTGCCATTCCTGGGAGCAATTAGATATGGTACTGCAGGTAAAAGGAAATGCACAGAAGTGAAAATAAATAATAACTTTTATCTGCTAATGTTGCGGGAGCAGCACCCTGGAGCTCCCCAGGCCCACCAGAACTGACCAGACAACATGTCAGAAGGTAGATAAGTTTTAATGACGTCAGGTCCAGCTTGCGTGAAGCGCGTGAAAGAGCCGGACCCAGAGGATTCTTCTGTTCACTCTTTTATACAGTAGAGCTGTTAGGCAATCATTTACATTACTTGGTTATTTCCTTGGTTACAATCAGTACAGTATTGTATTGGCTGACTTATGCTGAGGTCACAACTCCTTTCCGCTCCTCCTACCTCAGGCCTCCTTGGCATGTTCCCCCTCCCAGTACATAGGTCACATGTATATGTTAATCAGGGTTTAGAGAAGCCGGGGTGTGTCAGTTACTATTCAACAGTTAATTGCGCCTGCGTATTTCTAATACTTCTTCTACAGTTCTTTGACCTTTTCATTTCTGCTTTGAGCCTGGCTGATGCGGGGGCTTTAACTTCCCCTTTCCACTGGTTTGATCACAAGACAATAGTCTTCCTTTGCTATGGTGTTTGTTAATTAGCTGACGCTCCCATCTGCAATGTGCCTTTTATGAGGGTCAGTTATCAAGTTTCAAGCACAGCGCCTAAATCAATAAGCAGGTTAATCACAGTGGAAAGCACCCAGGTTACCGAGGGGAGCTTTATGGCACCTGGGCCTTTCTACAGTTCATAGTCCTCCAAGTCCTGCTTCACTAATGTGCCCGTAAGACACCAGGAAGTGCATAAGGGTCCGTCTCAGCTACAAAAGTAGAAATACATTAAAAATATGAGCAGCACAATAAAGTGAAAGAATTCTGGAGCTACTGTTTTGATCAGATCCTGCTACACTGGCCCATGGTTCAGTGGTGGCAAGTATTGATTACTGTAACGCTCTCTATACTGGGCTGCCCTTGAAGACAATCTGGAAGTTCCCACTGGTATAAAATGCCATGCCACATTTGTTAACAGGTTCTGGTTGCTCTGATCACATTCCGCTGATTCCACATAGGTGTCAGTTTGCTTCTGAGTTCAATTTAAGGTGCCAGTACTTATTTGAAATCTGTCATGGGTCTCGGACTGCACAACCTCTCACCGTATAAGCTCCAATTAAAAGCAAGCTAGGAGGACTTACTGGTACTGCAGTGAGGACCAGAAACAGGGCTTTCTCTGTGGTAGCTCCGTTCTCTGTAGTCTTCCAAAGGAAATGAGGAAGGCTACTTCTACCCTGTAGTTTTGCAAGGGATGCAAGACATTCTTAACAAGTCTTTTCTTTCAAGAACAGCTCAATAACAGCTGCCTGAAGATTGTTAAATGGGCTTATTTTTACATGATAGCTGCAGAGTATTTTTCTATCATTAATTCTATGCAATAAGACTTCAATTGCTACAGTAAGTTGCCTTGAAAGGTAGACGAGAATTTTTTCAAAGTAAGTGCATGAAATTCACACTAGACGGGATCAGCTGAACTCACAGAAATCTGGCATAAGCGTAACGCCTATCATGTCTTACCTGGATGAAGCACAGATAGAGGCTTCCCTGTACCTGATGAAATGGACTGTATCCTGCAGAACCTTTTTGGGTTTCTGCTGCAGCAGACCAGCCCAGTCACTCCTCTGGATTTTGGTTGAAGAGGTTCCTGTACCTTAGTCCACCATTCCTGACACAAGAGTTCACGATGTCCTTAGTACTAGCTCTCAAAAAACTGAAACTTCTTGAAGGAACGGTGTTGAGTGTTCTGACTGGGAAGCCTGACAGAGTGTCAGGAATCTCTCGTTGCCTCTACCCGCATCTCTCCCGAAGAGGAGCGGAGAAGAGGAGCCCATGGTACAAGTAACTACAGACGTCCTGGTACCCATCACCACTACACGGGTGACTATGCCTGTCACCACCACTCCTTCGGCCTCGGTTCCCATGACACCTGCAACAGTGTCAGATGCCATGGGAGGGACGGTTCCTAAGCTGTTCGGAGATTCGTCCTGGTCCAGACAATGAGGCCGGTTTGGAGCCGAGGCCCAGGAATCGTGGATGTTGACTCCAGCTCCCCCGGGGGGGGGGAGAGCCGGTATGATCGCCGAGATCCAGGAAACCATCCTCTGCAACATGCACCTTGTCTCCCTGAACACCTGGATGTGTGAGGCAGCTGACGCAGAGAGCTGACTGCAAATGATCTGGATCGACAACGCAGCTGCCTATCTGAGAGGGGGCCCCCCAGGGCCAAAACCCAAGGCCCCCAAACCTAAAGAGGGAGTTCGGGAGCAGCACATGAAGCAAGGGCTCTGTCTCCAGTGTGGAGAGGGGGGCCACTATGCCGCCACTCACCCCAAGGCCACTGGCACCACTCCAGGGGAGAAAGCGCCTGAAAAGAAATGGCAAGACACCCCGCTGTGGAAGAGCACAGCCAAGCAAGGATGCTCGGAGCCCAGCAGTGAAGATGAGGATGAGCTGGCGGGGAAAGGCAGGACCGGCTGTAAGTGACACAGAGCAGCAGGTTCCACCTCAAGCAGAGCCGAAGATGGTAACTACCCCCCACACACACTTTTTTGTGACTGTGACTGTAATGAATCCCGACATAGACTCAGGGTGTGCCAGGGACTTAATAAACCTCTCTCTGGTCACAGGCTTGGGGGCTCAAGTCATTTGACTCCCCGGCCCCATCATTTCCACCCAGATGGACAGCTCAGCCATGAAGGAGCCGTGTAAGTTTGAAACAGTCCCACTGCGGATGGGGACGGGGGAACACTGGGAGCATAGACCCTTCGTCATCACCCCCGCCTCCCGGTTCCCACTTGTTCTAGGAAGCCTGTGGCTGCATGACCACAACCCGTATATCACTTGGGACAAGGGGTGGGTGCTTCATTGCCCCAAGATGCCAGGACCACTCCTGGGAGGAGAACTGGGGGCCAAGACCTCCCGAGGACCCCCTGCGGGCTTGTCTGGCACAGGAGGAACTCTCTGCCATCCCTTAGGAGTATAGAGATTTAGCAAAAGTGTTTGAGGAAGAGGAGGTGGACGAGTCACCACCCCACTGCAATTCAGACTGTACCACTGAGCTACTCCCTGGGCAGAAGCTACCCAAGGGCAAGCTCTACGCCATGAGCCCAGGGGAGGAGGACCTAAGTAAGTTCACCAACAAAAACCTGGCCTGTGGTTTTATCCGCCCTGCCTCCTCCCCAGTCGCAGCCCTGGTCCTCTTCTGGAAGAAGAAAGATGGGGGCCTTAGACTGTGTGCAGACTATAGGGGTTTGAATGCGGTGTCAGCCACGAATGCTTACCCGCTGCCCTTAATTAAAGACCTCTTAGCAGAGGCAGTGACAGGGAAGATTTTTACTAAGCTGGATTTGCGGGATGCATACTTCCAAGTACACATCAAGGAGGAGGATGAATACAAAACAGCGTTCAACACTCCACTGGGCCAGTTTGGATACCGGGTGATGCCGTTTGGGCTCCAAGGAGCTCCGGGGGTCTTCATGAATTTAATTAATGAAGTGTTGCACAAGCTCCTGTTCGAGGGGGGGGCTTGTTTATCTAGATGACATATTACTGTACTTCCCCGACAAGAAATCCCACGTGAAATTGGTGTGGGAAGTGCTACAGACATTATATGATCACAAGCTCTTTGCTAAACTGTCCAAGTGCAAGTTCAATCAGCCCAAAGTAGACTTCCTGGACTACCACATCTCTCCCCAAGGGTTGGAGATGGACCCTGCTAAAGTCAAAGATGTGCTGGGGTAGGAGGCCCCTTGCACCCGCCACCAGCTCCAATCCTTCTTAGGATTTGTGAACTTTTATAGAGCTTTCCTCTCCAACTTTGCCCAGGTCAGCCTGCCCCTCACAGGTCTCTTAAAGACAAAGGGGAGGGGCCCGGAGACAGGTACACTGGACTTCTGAGGAGGCTGTCGATCACTTAAAAGCTCTATTCACCTCCGAGCCAGTCTTAGTCCACCCAGATGAAAATAAGAAATTCATCATGCAGGTTGACGCATCGGATGGGGCCGTGGGAGGGGCTATTTTACAGGAGGGGTCCAATGGAAAGCTGCACCTCCTCGGGTATGTCTCCCGCAAGTTCAATGCCACCGAACAGAATTGGTCGGTGTGGGACAAGGAGGCGGGGGCCTATACAGCTGTCACTGACTACTTGGAGGCATTGGCTGGAGGGCGCCAGGGTTCCTTTCGAAGTATGAACAGATGATAAGTATCTGGAAGTGTTGCGCACCCCGCGAAACCTGAACGCCAAGCAGCTGCATTGGGCAGACTTCTTTTCTAAAATCAGTTTCACCCTGCACCACTTCCTGGGCAAATCGAACTCCCTAGCTGACGCCCTGTCCCGCCTTCCCCAGCATGACAGCCAGAGGGAGGGTATCATTGACTCAATGTTTACTCCTGCCCAGTTGGGTGGGGTGGTCACCACATGTAACCAAGCATACCCTTTCATAAAGTTCCTTAGATAAAGTGGTTTGCTAGAGGTTTTTCTTCCCTTTGCACACATGACAAAAACCACAGCTGAAAGTGATGAAGGACGAATGGCCCAAGAAATATGTTTTTCCCTGTGATAAATGTGGAGCCTATGCATGTGAAGACCAATGGAATACTACCACCAGCTCTGGATGATTGTAAATGTGGCTTTGTGTGGGCTTCCATTATCCTTTCAACACCCTTTGGCTTCTCCTTGGCTGCGATCCCATGCGCCTTTAGATCCGACATAGGTGCGAATGCCTGACGGAGCTAAAGGGAGCAATCAGGCAGCAACATCTGGGAAGCGTCCCGCAGTTGTAGGCAACCTGTGCTGCTCCACCATGGAAGTGGAGTTAAAAGACACCAGAGAAAGTCTAGTAGTAAACGGGTTCTGATGGGCCACGGACAGACTTTCCCCATCTGATTGCTCAAGCACACTCTCAAGCTGTCAGGATGGTCTGATCAGGCCACCCTGGCTTGGTGCCATCCCCCCCCCTCGCAGTATGCGCATCATCACATACTCCATAGGGGGCCCTCAGTGAGGAAGTGTGATTTCTCATTTATGCGCATGGGAAACAAATGGCAAAAAACCCACTCCAACTCATGTGCAGTTGCATCTGATCACACAGTGAAAGGCTATGCCCACAGCTACAAAGGGAGGTGTGATCTCGCAACTGCATGTCAAATTTCTCCGGAGGCAATAGCCTTGCTTCCCCTCCGCTTCAACTGGCGAGTGTGACCGCAGCCCTTGTGACCTCCCCCCCACCCCCCGCAATCTGGGCAATTCTTGTTCTTTAGCCTTCCTGCCAAGAGGCCCAGCCTCCTCTATGGGCATCAGGGGGCCATCCAGCAAGACTCTCGCCCTCCCACTGGGCCACCTTTAATGCCACACAAAACCCACATTCTGAGCATCTGAGCAGTTTCATGTTGCCTTGCAGCAGGGCTTGTCATTAGGTATCAGGACAGGGCAGTGAAGGAGATGGGTGACTAGCTCATAGACACAGGATCTTGGATCCTGCTTTGCAAATGGATCCTATCCTTCACATCTTCCTTGCTTGAAGGATGAAATTAAGTACGTATGCTTCACAGTGCTGGTTTGTTCTGCAAATAATGGGCTGCTGAATGAAATGTGCTGCTCAAAAAAGGTCCCATTCCCAAGAAAGGCTGGAGATCAACATGCCTGAACCCTGCCTGAAGCAATGGAATAGCCCTGAACTGGTAGTCAAATGGCCAACTCTCAGCCATTTACTGGCAACAGCATCCTGGCATTCCAGGAAATACATTGCCTATCTGCACCCAAACAAGCATCTGTGCCCTGTATGGGATATTATACCAGTTTAACTGCAATGGCAGCCTCCAAATAATTCTGGGAATGATATGTAGGCAAAACATGTACTAATTTTTTAACACACACAGAAACACAAGAATTACAATTCCCCAAATTCCCAGGGAAGAGGAAATGCAATGTAACAGTTTAAACAGACATGTCAATCAATCCTTTCCCCAGAACAAAGTTTGAGTTCTGTGGCACCAACGAAGTCTTATTCAAGGTATAAGCTTCATGTGCATGCACACTTCTTCATATACAGTGAAACAAGATTTCCTCAATCATTACATATAGGTGTGTGGGGGGGTTAGTTGCCAGGAAGGGCTAGTTAGAGTCAAGATGCATAAGTAACTGGGTGATCATAGCTGAGATTGGATTAAGGTGGTTGGTAAGATCTGTGCATTGCCACTAAATTAGCATACACCTACAAGAGTTAACAGACAGATGTGAGAACTGAATTTGAGTCCAAGTGGCACTTTCGAGACCAACGAAGTTCAGTTCTGGGTATATGCAAGAACTGAGTGGCTGAGCACGTGGAGATGCACACTTCTTGGACATGGAAACAGATTTCCTCAAATGTTACATATAGGTGGGGGCTTAGCTGCCAGGAAGGGCTAATTAGAGTCAGGATAACTGAGCAATAAATACAGCTAAGATTAGAATAACGCATTTGGTGAGACCTGTGCAGTTAACAACAGATGTGAGAACTAAGGTTAAGTCCAGCAGCACCTTTAAGACCAATTAAGTTCAATTCTGGGTATAAGCAAGAACTGAGTGACTGAGCATGTGTAGTGAGGTAAGAAGCATATATCCCAAGGCTTAATAGAGATAGACGTGCGCATCTACACATGCTAAGTCTCCTTAATCCAGTCTCAGCTAGAACTGCCCAGTTACTGATGCATCTTGACTCTAACCTGCCCTTCCAAGCCCCCACCCCGCCCTCTCTCTTCCTATATGTGATGGTTGAGGATGTCTTGTTTCATTGTATCTGAAGAAGTGTGCGTGCACACAAAAGGTGATACCCAGAACTGAACTTTGTTGGTCTTAAAGGTGCCCCCACCGGAGTCAGACTTTGATCTGCTGCTTCAGCTCAACACTGTCCCAGTTAGGGCTGCCTATGCAGGCATGAATGGTCCACCATGTATGTGGCGTTTGTTGATCTGGCCAAAGCTTTTGACTCCATTGATAGAGATCATCTGCGGGAGAAATTGTCAAAGACTGATATTGATAAAAGATTATTGCCCCTTATATGAGAGTTATGCTCAGATACGAATGCAAAAATCGAAGTGGGCATCTCGGGCTCCCTAAATAGTAAAATTCCTGTAAGCAAGAAAGTAAAGCAGGGGTGTGTTTTAGCCCTCCTACTTTTAAATTTATACATAAACATCATTGTACCAAGAGTGACTGGTCCAGAATTTGTTGCACCTACGATATCAATTTTATTATATGTGGACAATATGGTTTTGATCTCCCTAACAAGAATTGGGCTATATATATTCTGTATATAATCTGGGTGAATACTGCAAGGAAGAGAAACTCATAATCGGTTATACGAAAACCAAAGTAATGGTTTTTCAGAAGAGGCCAAAAAAGTTTCACTGGAGTATAAAAGGTATCCCAATAGAGCAATGTAAATTCTACAAATATTTGGGTTTAACATTTAGTGAAATTCTGAAATGGAACGTCCATTTAGAAGCCATAAAAACCTCAGCTTTTAAGACAATTGGAGTAATAATGAGATTTTATTCAGCCGGGGGAGGTTTCCTTATAGAGCCAGCTAGGACTGCCACACATTCATGGTTTTTCCAATTTGGGGTTATAAAAAGAGGGGAACCCGGCTGTGGATGACATGACAGCGTCTGCCCAAACAAACTATGTGGCCAAAGAGATTTCATTCAGACCTGTTTGCCATTTCAAAAACAGATGAGCTGTTAAGCACTCAATCCTACTGATTTCACAGGAAGTCCCTGCTTAGGTAAGTCCTATTCCTGGAGCAAAAAGACTATCAACAAAGGAAACATCACCCATAAATGGATGGGACTTCAAATGCTTATCCATTAGAAGGATCATGCCATGCATGTTTGAGAACTAAAAGCAACAGGATAAAATTTTTGCTGCACCAGGCTAAACAGGGCCCTGCCTGCCACATGCACAAAGTCTGCCAAGCACTCAACAACTTTCAGCAGATAGCAAGAACAGAAAAAAATTACCAAGCCCTAACAACAAATAGTGCCTATTTAAAAACACAAAGATTGAATAAAACTGCATAGTTTAACTGAAAAATAATGCAGAGAGTTACTTTATCATGACCACTCAAAGTGGAAGTTGCTGCCACTTGCTTCACCATTAAAACCACAAATGGTGCGGCCAGAGAGGCCTGCTGAAATAAGCCTCTTTGAAATAAGGCTCTGCGCATTTTGCCCCAATGATGCAGTGAATGCCTTACCTGTGGATAACTGGGCCAGGCTAAAAGGTAGCAACAGTAGACACATTGGGCCTAGATCCACTTCCCTTGCCCTTTAGTGCTCGAAGAGGCACTGCTCTTACGTAGTCTGCTGGAAACAGAATGATAACTATGGATCTGCATCGCGCAATATGGTGCTAGACTCCCTTACACACGTCTCCCCCACAATGCACATCTGGGTGGTCAAAGCCAAAGCAGTCTGGGAACGCTAGGGATCCCGATGCCCTGCACTCCAGCCCTTCACTTCCATCGGGGGGCTGGAGAGTGAAAATTATATCCACTACTCGTTGAAACATTTGTGGGCTCCTTATGGACGATTCTGGGACAATTTTGGATGGACTTAGAGTGGTTCCTGTGAAGGAACAAAGAATGGAAGACTTGGACTACCTACAGCTTCCCAGAGCATGTGCCGGAAGGAGACACCATGCCAGCAATGCAGTTAAGCTACAGCCGGCTTGCATTCCTCAGAGGACGCACGCAAGAGCATCAGACCTGAACACCACGGCCTCAAGAACCTGCTTTCCATGAACACGCGAAGGTGCCTCAGGCCAAATCAAACTGCAGAGCCATCCAGGTCAGTCTTGGCTACCCAGACTGGCAGCAGCTGTCCAGGGTCTCAGGCTGAGAGGGCATCTGCATCACCTCCTGCCTGTCCCTTTTCCCGGGAGGCGGTGATGCTGGAGACTGAGCTTGGGGACGTGCTGCACGCCAAGCAGAGGCCCGGCCAGGGAACCACACACACCCCTCCCCCTCACTGTCCCCCACCCACCTGACTCGTTAAGATTCTGTGAACAGCCAGCGTGATGAAGAGCTCGGGAAAGCCTCCGACAACATAGTTCTGGGGAGCTCAAAAACTCGCACAAGAATTTGTGCCTGTTTGATTGGTCCTGATAGAAAGTTATTTCTCAGATTCCCTTCTGGTTTTTAGATTTTGTGTGGACCAGTACGGCTGCACAACTTCTCATCTCCAGGAAGAGGCAGTTAGGGAGGATGCTGAGGCAGGTCTCTGCTTTCAGACCTGGGGGGCTGGCAATCCACTGTGCAACTTGCAAGTGTGGAGGGCAGAAGAGGCCCTTCCTAAGCGGAAAGGCGGCAGGCAGGCAAGGCAAGAGGAGGAGGCTGAACTCTCCTCCTGCGACCCTCCAGCAGCCCGTTTTGCTTTGCTAGCCAGGCTTCTGGTCTCAAAGAAAGCTTGGCCAGGGACAAAAGAGCCAGGGGACGGGGAGGGGAGGGGAGGGGCGCTGTCGCTCTTCTGCTGCACCCCTGATCAATGG
The DNA here is from genome assembly GCA_029375565.1 of Gekko gecko. Classification (NCBI taxonomy): domain Eukaryota; kingdom Metazoa; phylum Chordata; class Lepidosauria; order Squamata; family Gekkonidae; genus Gekko; species Gekko gecko. Next base: position 68,208,976 of record JAPDNY010000014.1, on the reverse strand, counting down.
CAACCTTCTTCTTAAAAGATGGGTCTACCGGTGCTGTTCTCTCTAGTGATGCAGAAGGACTGCATCCAGCAGAAGCACTCTGAATGTAGGGCTCCATGCACCCACGGATCCTGGCTTTGGAGGGGGGAAAGGCAGCATTCCCCACACGCCCCATCCCATTAGCAAAGCAGGCTGTGGCTGACTCACCGGAGTAACAAGGTCCCCTCCCGACGACAGTTATCTCTTTCTGATGCTTGCAAGCCGCTCTCCTGAGGAAGCATTCGTTTTGGTAAGTGTCTCCGTTTGAGCCACAAACAGGAATATAATTTGTGTGACACTAGAGGGGAGGGGGAGGGACAAAGAGGAGAAGGGGGAGAAAGACATCAGTTAGGCCGTATCCTTCGGAAAAGCTACTGAGCTACCGCCACTACGGGGAAACAAGAGAGTTGGCTTTTGTAGCCGGCAGCTTCCTCCCAGAGCCCCACTCCGTTCTCCGGCACAGGTAGCCCGCACCAAGCGCCAGGGAGGCACTACCACACTCTTGGCGGTGTGAGATTCTACAGGTAAGGAAAGACTGGTCTGGGACAACCACATGCCTGCTGCAGGCCATGGCTTGGCTGCCCGACCAGGTGGAGAACGTGACAAAACATCTCCCCCAACATATTTGAGTCGCAGGCTACAATGGAGTCACCCTTTCATCTCCCTTGAGAGGACAGAGTCACAAATGTTGCACTCGCATGAGCAGCACTCTCCGGGTGTGCTGACCCCTGCGGTTTCCCCAAACCCGACTGCATAAAACAGGACAGCCAGAGTGGAAGCAAGCCGCCTAAGAGGTGAGCGGCAGAGATGAGGGGCAAGCGAAGTGGCCGGGTTAACACCTGCTTATGGGAACACCGAGGGCAGGGAACGGAGGAAGGCGGTTCAGATGTTGTACTCTGTCTCTGTGATGTGGCACAGCGTTCCTGAGCAGCCCCCAAGAGGCAATTCTATTCTGTACCTGACAGGAGTTTATGCGCTGAGAATTTGCACCTCCAGAGACAGCCATGTGGTGGGACGCTTCCCCTGAAGCGACTGAGACAGAGGCAGGATCTGGACTAAGGTCCACCAGCCCTCGTGCCAGTTCTTTATCAAATGAACCACGCTCGAGAACAGAGCAACATAAAAAGCAAAGCAGGAAAAGGTAACCTCTTCGGCCCAAATGTCAAGGAACCTGCACCCTTCCCCTGTGAAGACACTGGTGCACCAGCAAGCAAAAGGGACGTGGCCGGGGGGGGGGGGATGCGGGGGTACTTGGCCAGACGTATGTTGAGTGTCTCAGGGACTGGCCTTGCTCGCTCGAGCAGAGAGAAATGGTCTGGCGTGCAACATTCGGCGTGAGGGCCGGGGGTTGCCTACCCTGATATAAAGGGATAGTAACCGTTCGATCTACTGTTCAAAGATGCTGCTCATTAACCCCATTCTCACGTACAGTTTGTTTGGGGGAAGGGCTGAAAACAGTAATAATCACACAGATTCTCAAAAACCTGGGGAAGCGGAGGCCATGCCCCCCTCACTGGTGTCACTGCAAAGAATACAGATGGCTGGCGAGTTCATTAGCCAATTAGAACGTAGCTTATTCAGTTTAGGCTCAGCATGGCCCAGTATCAGCAGAAACGGATAACACTGAAAGTGAGGTGAAATGGTTCCAAAGACCCTTGACTATCTTGAAAACACATGTAACATTCTCATGCTCTTGAGCATACGGTGAAAATGAATGGTTTTAACAAGTGTGGGAAAAGTCAGGTCTGATCAGCACCTATTGGCTAGTGCCCGTGTTACAAAATACCACTTGGCCAGTCCATGAGTACTGGTGAATGTATTCCTTTACTGGTAAGATGAAGGATGGATTTACAAATGGCATGTAGTGAAGGGGGTAGACAGTAGAAAGCCCAATGGAAATGGAAGAGGAGGTCCAATGCTGAGAGCTGAAGCAGAGTTTGACTGGTAGTTTGACTTATGCATGGAAAGCAATTTGCAAAGCCTGCTGATACCACAAATGCTGGCCCTACTGCCACCAGTATGTGGAGTCTTGCATCTGTTTTCACTCTACTCTGAAAAACATCCTCCACCTGATTATATTTACATGAGTCAAATGCTCGGATTGACAGATTTACTGGAATAGCTCAATATTTCTGATTATGTGAAAAATCCTTACCTGAAACTGGCATGCACATTTCAAACTCTCTCCTTCTTCCTTACAAACACCCCCATATTTACATGATGATTCATCACACACTCTTGCATCCGATTCTTTTACATTTAATTCTGGGGGAAGAGAAAAAGAAGAAGGGTGGGAAAAGATTATGTATGAAGCATTTTAACAGGATCAAGCAAAGACGGAAACAAAGACTGCTCTGTGCTGACACAGGGCAAATGCCACAGCACATCCCAGCGTGCATAATAAAGCCACAACAGCATTTGACGTCTGTGAACAAAACAAGGGGGTGGGCTTGACTCTTTTTGCCTGCTGACCATTTTTCCTCCTGAAACTGCCCTCCCTGAAGCTGCAGGGTCTCTCCTGCAGGCTCCCAATACACAACCACCCCTGGAGACATGTCGCTGTGGCTCCAGGAGAGGGAAGCACTTTGGAAAGAGGAGAGGGGAGACTGCAGGTGACAGACCGAGCACCTCCCTCCCCCTCCCTCCTCTTCTCCCTCCGCCTGCCAGAGCGGTTGAGGCTTTGTTGCATTCCTCACGAGGCAGTGCGGTGCAGAGTGGCAAAGAGCATCAGAGGACGATCTGGGAGACCCGGGTTCAAATCCCCACTCTTGCCATGGAAGGTCGCTGGGTGACCTTGGGCCAGTCACGCTCTCGCAGCCTAATGTACTTCACAGGGTTGCTGTGAGGGTAAAATGGAGGAGAGGAGAACAATCGATGCCGCTCCAGGGTGAAAGGCGGGGGGGGGGGAGCAAATGAATCACATTAAATGAAAATAAAATAACTGGAGCGACTGCATCTGTCCTCCCATGCCGCCTCCCGGGAAAGAACCTGGGCGGCTTTGTCCTCCAGTCTGGAGGCGCTCGGAAGCAGGGGGGAGAGGCCAGCCAGGAGGCGACTCGTGCGGCGGCGGCAGCAGCAGCAGCAGCAGCAGCAGATACCTTTCCTGGCTGCTGAAGAGACACAGAAGGAAGCAGCTGGCCAGACAGACATGCAGCAGCTACTCAGCCCTGCGCCTTTACAGGTATGGAAATAACAGGCCCCCCTATTTTAAAGGAATGCTGGGAGGATAAAATTGACACACTGCCGGACCCTGTTGTTAATGAGAGCCAGAGATGACCCCCGCATGGGCAGGCAGCGCCTGGCAAGAGCTGTGATATTTATACACACACACACACACACGCGCGCGCGCGGGCTCTAGCCTGTCTGCTGCTGTTGAGCTTCCACCAGAACAGTGATTTACTTTCTCAAGTGATATACTAGGAAATCCTGCAGTTTTTGTCAGAGGATCCTCAACCAGAAGGAATAATTACAAGTAAGTTTCCTTGAAAGATGCCTTGCCCATGACCAGTGTTCCCTCCAAGCTGAGTTAGTGTGAGTCAGCTCACAGTTTTTAGCCTCCAGCTCACTGATTTTTGCCTTAGCTCAGGAAGGATGGCTCCAAGGCAAACTAATTTATGGAGTAGCCAAATTGCTCGTTCACAACTTTAATGCCCAGCAGGCTCACAAAGGAGAGTTTTTGCTCACAAGACTCCGCAGCTGAGAGGGGGCCTTGCCCATGACCACCTTCCTTTGAAACACGCAGTGCCCGTCAAGAATCTGGCCACCTAGCACCAAGATTAGGGTGCAGCTGCACGCAGATATTCACAGTCCTATCATATATGAAAATTAAACACCGCAATGTGAATGCCGCATGAAGCTGTCTTGCTTTGGTAGAAACTGGAACAGTACTAAAGTGGCCAGTGAAATCCCCATGCGGGCCTAAACCAGAACCAAAATGCAAGTCCTTCGGTCACAACTGAACCGTGGCAGAGGCGGAAGGAAGCAGGCCGCTTTACCTCCACAGGGTGTGAGTAGGAGGCCTGCCATTTGTCCACCCACAGCAGGTAAAGCCTGCCCCTGGTTCCAATCCCCCACCCTTGAGAAGATTAGGAGCAAGAGAAGAAAATGGCACTCTAAGGATTTCTCCACATTTTCCTCGTCCAGAGGGGAAATCCCCAGACGAGCACCGTGCAGGAGCGACCTCTGACCCTCCCCAGCTCCACCCTCCCCGAGGCCCTCAAAATCTCCCACCCTTTGCTGAGGCCCTGCGGGCAACTCGACTGTGCAGTTTCCGCTTTGCTCCTCATCTTAATCTCTCAGGGTAAGCTCTGTTATGCAACAAGGCGAGGAAGCGCGTTCGGGAGGAGCCGGGTTTTCGGATGCAGCAGCCCGCAGGAGAGTTGCAACAGGGAGATAGAGGGGGCGGGTCACAAGCATGATAACGTCACATCTAGGCAGGGCTGGCCCAAGGTATCTGGGCACCCTAGGCGAGGCCAGCTTGTGGCACCCACGCCCCCCTCGGCGATGTCAACCTCCCAGTGGGGCCTGGAGACATGGGGAGGGCACCACAAGCTGGTCTCTTCTGCTGAGCACTGGCTTGCCTGTGTGCCCCACACCTGCGGAGCACGCCAGCAAGCCAGGGAAGGGGCAGGGGTTTAACCCCGTCTCTTCTGCTGAGCGCCAGCTTGCCAGTGCGCCCCACAGCTATGGAGCATGCCGGCAAGCCAGGGAAGAGGTGGGGGTTTAACCCCGTCTCTTCTGCTGAGCGCTGGCTTGCCTGTGTGCCCCACAGCTGCAGAGCACGTCGCAAGCCAGGGAAGGGGCAGGGGTTTAACCCCCGGTCACATCTGCTGAGCACTGGCTTGCCTGTGCGCCCGGCAGCTATGGGGCATGCCAGCAAGCCAGGGAAGGGGTGGGGGCTTAACCCCCTGTCTCTTCTGCTGAGCGCCGGCTTGCTAGCGTGCCCCACAGCTGTAGAATGCGCCTGCAAGCCAGGGAAGGGGCAGGGTTTTTTGGCAGGGGTGGGGGGCTTTTGGCGCCCCTAAGGGCCGGCATGCTCTAGGCGAACGCCTAGTTCGCGAGCCAGCCCTGCATCTAGGGGAGAATGGTACTAGCCATCAGCTAGTATCACCACCGAGACCAACACTTCGACTAGATTCCTGCCAAACATACCCGCAGGGCCCACATGATCCACCCGGGCCTCCTCCAGATACGGTCCACAAAATGAATCCTGCAGACATGAAAACAAAGACAGGGAAAGGGAGGCGGATCATCCCCGCTTTAGAATATTATTCCCTGTTTTTACTGTTATTAGCTGTAATGAGCAAAGCAGTCAACTGGTCCGGCCCAGGAGCTTGTATTGTGACCGTTATTAATAGCAATGGTGCAATCAGTGTATTTCTGATCAGTGTGCTTCTCCCAGGAAAACAGAAAAAAGAAAGAACAAGAATACCTTCAACAGTGTATTCTCTGGCCCTGACCTGGACAGCCCAGGCAACCCCGATCGCATCAGAATGCGGAAGCTAAGCTGGGCCGACCCCGGCAAGGACTTGGATGGGAGACCTCCTTGGAATACCAGCAGTCAGGAGGCGAAGGCAGGCTTGACTCAGCCACCACTCTGAATAGCCCCCAGGCCCCCACTAGGGGTCAGTCACCAGAGGTCACCATGACTTCCAGGTGCACACCCACACACACACATGTACATATAAAAATACAAAACAGCCCAACCCCAATGTATTATTTGCACATAGATTTAACACCAGAATCCCATATGATGGTGACAGACCTGAGTTCCAAAGCCAATGTCTACCAAATAACGTAAATGGGGGGGGGGGTTGTTAAAGGGGAGAAGCAGGATTGGAAGAGAGGATTGGCATGCTGATGTCACTGTGAAACCCGGAAGTGACACTTGGTAAAACCCTATGATAAAATCACAAGAGTTTTTGCAAATCCTAGAGAGTGTCAGGTTCAAAAGCAAGTAGATCCAAGCATTCTTAGGAGTAAAAAGGGCTTTATTGGAATACAGTGCTAAAACCCACAGTGTAGAGGTTATTGTCAGGAATGGCGATGCAAGCGGCTCAAGCATGGTTATAGTGTGATGCAAAATTGCGACTAGCAAATGACTTGCAAGCGCGTGCGCGGGAAACTCGCGTACGCGGCAGGAGAATTACTTAATGGGCGGGAGACGACTCCCTCCTCCCCTCATCTTCACAGGAATGGAAAATTCTCATACAAAGAAGAATAGCCCAAAGCCTGCGCTCAAGGCCACCGTGATAAGACCGAGCGGCAGAGAAGAAGCTCCCACATTACTGCTAGCATACCTACGCAAGCGCAAAAGCAGGGACGAGATAGGGAACACAGCACAATGGATACAGTGTGAAACAATACAGAACCATTACTGACACTCTGCCTTCCCCAAAATAACCCCCACCCACTTAAGAAGGGGAAAACGGAGGACTGCCTGGTTTTCCCGGGAACCGGGTGTGAAAGTCTCGGATTTGGTCTGGTGCTCGCATATCAGTGACTTTCACCCATTCATGATGTTGGGGCCCAAAGTGGACCCATTCGACCAAATAGTACAGTTGGCCTCGGAGTATTTTAGAGTCCAGAATGTCAGCCAGTTCATAGTGTTCCTCGCCATCGACCATCAGTGGGCTCCGGGCGCCACTTATTTCGAGGATGCGCCGGTTTGAGAAGGCTGAAATGGAAGATGGGATGAATGTTTTTAAGCGTCTTAGGCAAGTCAAGATGCACAGTGACGTTATTTCTAAAATGTAGGATCTTGAAAGGACCAATGTACTTCCATGTCAGCTTTTTAGAAGTTTGGGGGAGGCGCAAATTTTTTGTGGATAGGTACACATAGTTACCAGGCTGAAGGTCCCAACCCACCGCCCTCTTCCTATCAGCCTGTTTCTTGTACTGGGCTTTGGCAGCATCTAAAGCTGTAGAAATCATCGGCCAAGAATTGCAAAAAGATTTACACCAGTCCGTGGCTTTTCCCTCTGTAGTCTCATTCGTCAGGAACGGTAGAGGGGGCTATCATAGCCTATGGCTGCTTTGAATGGGGACATTCCTGTTGAAGCGTGCCAAGAGTTATTGTATGCAAACTCGGCCAAGGGAAGCAATTCCACCCAATTGTCTTGTTGATAGTTAGTGAAACAACGCAAGTATTGTTCCAGGGTCTGATTAACCCTCTCTGTTTGACCGTCAGTCTCTGGGTGGTATGCACTGCTTAAGGCTCGTTCTATGCCCATAAGAGCCATTAATTCAGTCCATAATTTGGAAACGAACTGAGCCCCGCGGTCGGAAATTATTTTGATTGGCAAAGCATGGAGTCTAACGATATGGTGTAGGAAGGCTTTTGCCAATCCCTTGGCGATTGGTAAGCCAGGGAAAGGGATGAAGTGGGCTTCCTTCGAAAACAGGTCAACAACTACCCACACAACCGTCATATTTTTGCTGGGGGTAGGTCTGTGATAAAGTCCATAGAAATGACTTCCCAAGGGCGACCAGGGGTTGGTAGTGGCTGTAAGAGACCCGGGGGCTTCCCCACCCTGGTTTTACACCTGTTACAAACCAGGCAGGATCGTATGTACATTGACAAGTCTTTCTTCAAGTGGGGCCACCAAAAGCTGCGCTGTAAGAGGTGCAACGATTTCACATAGCCGAAATGCCCGGCTGGCTTCAGGTCGTGTACTGATTATAATATTTCCAACCAGATACTTTTGGGCACAAAAAGTTTGTTTCCTTTATACCAACAATCATTAGATTTAAGCAACAGGTCCCCCTGAGCTTGTAACAGTTCCTTTTCTTGATCAGTGATGGCTTGGGCAAATCGTTTCTCCCAGGGCTCAGGGGAGGGCTGGGGAAGTGAAGCCTTTTGATTTTGTTTGCGAGTTACCACAACCCCAGTTAGTTGGGTTGGAGTGAACAACGATTCCCGTACCTCTAGTTTCTCGCTAGCATGTTGGGGTAGGCGAGAAAGGGCATCGGCTAAGTGGTTGGATTTACCCGGGAAATGGTGCAGAGTAAACTGGAATTTAGAAAAGAACTCAGCCCATCTGAACTGCTTGGCATTGAGGACCCGGGGTTTCCGTAGTACTTCGAGATTCTTATGGTCAGTCCAAATCTCAAAAGGAACTCGGGCTCCTTCAAGCCAATGACGCCAAGTGGCTAGGGCTAATCGGATGGAGGCTGCCTCCTTGTCCCAAATGGGCCAGAACCTCTCAGTCTCGTTAAATTTCCGAGATACATAGGCCAGTGGGTGGAGGTGCCCTTGAGCATTCTCTTGGAGGATCGCTCCCCCCATTGCAGTGTCCGATGCGTCAACCTGGACAATAAAAATTTTTTGTCTCATCGGGGTGTGCAAGCACCGGTTCAGTTGTGAATAATTGCTTAAGTTGGTCAAAGGCTTGTTGACAAAGAGGGGTCCAATCTAGGCGAGCCCCTGGTTGGGAAGCCTTAGCCCCTCTCCCCTTAGTCTTTAGGAGGTCCGTGAGTGGAAGTGCGACCTGGGCAAAGTGGGGTAGGAATTGGCGGTAGAAATTGGCGAAGCCTAGGAAACTTTGGAGCTGCCGTCTGGTTTTGGGGGGTTCCCACTTTAATACATCATGGACCTTCCTGGGGTCCATCTCTAGACCGTCCGGGGAGATGCAGTAGCCCAGGAAATCAATGCGTGTTTGGTGAAACTCACACTTTGAGAGTTTTACAAACAGTTTGTGCTTTAACAACCGAGTAAGGACCTCTCGGAGCAATGCAGTGTGAGTGTCCAGGTCTGGGGAGTACACCAAGATATCATCCAAGTAAACAACCACCCCCTTGAACAACAAGGGGTGCAGCACCTCATTTATCAAGTTCATAAATACCCCCGGGGCCCCCTGTAGTCTGAAGGGCATAACCCGGTATTCGAATTGTCCCAGTGGGGTATTGAAGGCAGTCTTATGCTCATCACCCTGCTTAATGAGCACTCTGAAATAGGCATCCCGCAGATCCAACTTGGAAAAGATCTTTCCTTTGGCTACCTCTGCAAGCAAATCTTTGATGAGTGGCATAGGGTATGCATTGGTCGCAGAGACCGCATTAAGGCCTCGATAATCTGTGCATAGTCTTAATCCCCCATCCTTCTTTTTGCAAAACAGCACTGGGGCTGCAAAGGGGGACGAGGCTGGTCGGATAAAACCTCGGGCCAGGTTTTCATCAATGAATCTACGTAATTCCTCCTTCTCCATGGGGCTCATAGCATATATTTTTCCTCTTGGCAGTTTCTTCCCGGGAAGGATTTCTATAGTACAGTCCGAGTTGCGATGGGGGGGCAGCTCATCCGCCTCCTCCTCCTCGAAAACCCGAGCCAAGTCCCTGTACTCTGAAGGGATACGATTAATCTCTTCCGCCGCCAAGCAGGTCCGTGGGGGTTCATTATCGGGAGGGGTTCCCCAGTCCGGATCCCATTTGTGTTTGGCACACTTTGGGGAGATGAAGCGCACGATTCTGTCCTCACATAAAATGTATGGATCATGTCCATGCGACCACGGGCTTCCCAGGACCAACGGGAACTTGGCTTACGGGGCTATAACAAACGAGCGGAGCTCCCAGTGCTCTCCCGCCCCCACGCGTAAGGGTACAGTCTCAAACCGACAGGGCTCCTTCATCGGTGACCCATCCATTTGGGTAAACGTGATGGGCTCTTTCAATCTGGTAACCGCAGCTTCTAGCCCCGTAACTAAAGAGGGGTTTATCAAGTCCCTCCCGCACCCAGAGTCAATAAGGCCTCGGACCCTGATGTGGGTCATCATGGCCGGATTCATTATGATCACAGTCACAAAGAAGAGAGAGGGATAATTGCTCACCATTTTTGGCGCTTCGGGGCTTGGGTCCTGTTGAGCTGCGCCACTTACAACAGGACCGGCTCGTTTCCCTGCATCTCGGTCTCTTCCTCTTCCGGAAATGTTGAATCCGTGGGCTCTTGGTTGGCGAAGAGAGCCCGGGGATTACGCGGCTTGGCAGTGCCCCTTCTCATTGGGGGCACCGGGCGCCATCTCTCTTCCTCTCATGGTGGGGCCCGGCCGGGGTCCTCCTTAGGGCAGGAGGCGGCAAAATGCCCTTTCTCCCCACATCTGAGGCACAACCCTTGTCTCATGCGTTGATCTCGGATCCCGCTCTGGGTGGTGGTTGGCTTACCCTTTATCTGGGTCGTGGAGGTGGCCAGGCGGTTATTCCCTAGGGACATATCCAGTTTCATGATGCGAAGTCGGCTTTTGGCCCGCTCTGCTTCTTCCATCCAACCTTGAAGGGTACGCGGCTCCTTTGAGCTGAGGACATTATTGTGAACGTCCACTGCCAAGCCCATCCGATACTGCTGGGCCAAGACAGGGTCTGTCCAATCTCTGATCTTTGCAGCATATTTTTGAAACTCTCTGGAGTACTCCCTCATAGCAAGCCTCCCTTGCTTGAAGGTGCGAAGAAAGGCTTCCGCCTTCGGGGCAGCTGCCGGGTCTTCAAAGCGGTTTCTCAAGGCCCACATGAAGTCATCCACATTCCCTAGCTCCACCGCCTCCAGGTCGTGCAAGGCTACATACCAGCTAGTCGCAATACCCCGGAACCGAGATGCGATAAACTCCACCTGTTGTTCCTCATCGGGGAAGACGTGGCCCCACCGCTGCACAAATTTTCCGACTTGCAGGATGAAGGAGACGCTCTCGGGATCCCCGTCAAATGTGATCTCCAGCATATCTCTGGGGCGAATCATTGGCGGGATGGGCACCATCCCCGGTCCCGGAGCTGGTGCAGGAGCGGGCAGTGGCTGGGGTGCTGGCGCCGGGACTGGAGGCGGGGGAACCAGCGGAGGCTGACCCGGAACCGGCTGCCCAGGGATTGGTCCCCCTGGAAAAGGTCCGCCTGGGACCGGCTGCCCAGGGATTGGTCCCCCTGGAAAAGGCTGCCCGGGAATGGGTTGACCTGGGGGTGGTTGCCCTGGAATGGGTCCTCCTGGTACTGGTTGCCTGGAAATTGGCTGACCAGGAGGAGGGTGTCCTGCCGGCGGCGGTGGGCCAGGACCCGGGGCAGGTCCGGGCTGGGTCAGTAAATGTGTACGAATTGCCTGGTCCATCATCCCCGGAAGGGATTGCATCAGCTTGCCCATGTCCCGCATCAACCTTCGGGTATCATCCTCAATAGTATCCATCTGTGTATCCACATCCTTACTAGGGCTGGGCCTCGCCGGCCCACGTGGAGTACGTCCCTGGGGTAGACCAAAGCTTCCGCGGGGATCCATCAGGCTGTCCTGGCTCTGGCTCCCCAGTAGGGACCAGGTTGTCTGGGTAGTGTCCAACAAATTCCTAGTCCAGTCTCGTTGTTTCTGTTGAGTGACCCACTTATCCCACGGGATTGGGCCAGTCTGGTAATAGGTTCGGGGTATCGCCCCTCCATGGCTTGGGATCAATCCGCTGGACTGTAGATTGGGAGGGTGTACGAAGCTCCCAAGGTACTGGTCACTGGTGGGGTGACTGGTCCCGCCGAACAGTACGGGACCAATGCTGTAGTCACCGGAACCGTCGTTACTGGTAAAATCGTCACTGGCACGGTGGTCACAGGAACCGTAGTCACTGGAACAGTAGTCACTGGCGTGGTGGTCACCGGGACCGTCACTGGCGTTCCTCCGGGGCCGCTCATCCTGGCTAGGAGATGCATAGGCCGGATGGAACACAATAATAGATTCCTGACAATTTCTGTCAGGTTCAAAAGCAAGTAGATCCAAGCATTCTTAGGAGTAAGAAGGGCTTTATTGGAATACAGTGCTAAAACCCACAGTGTAGAGGTTATTGTCAGGAATGGCGATGCAAGCGGCTCAAGCATGGTTATAGTGTGATGCAAAATTGCGACTAGCAAATGACCTGCAAGCGCGCGCGCGGGAAACTCCCGGTGGGAGAATTACTTAATGGGCGGGAGACGACTCCCTCCTCCCCTCATCTTCACAGGAATGGAAAATTCTCATACAAAGAAGAATAGCCCAAAGCCTGCGCTCAAGGCCACCGTGATAAGACCGAGCGGCAGAGAAGAAGCTCCCACGTTACTGCTAGCATGCCTACGCAAGCGCAAAAGCAGGGACGAGATAGGGAACACAGCACAATGGATACAGTGTGAAACAATACAGAACCATTACTGACAGAGAGCCTGGTGGTGTCACGTCTGGTTTTCACAGGCCGTGACTGTGCATGCCCCCCATTTCTTCCCACCATTGCTTCAGGAACCAGCAGGTAAGATGCTGGGTTGCCAGGAAGTCTCCCGTTATCACAGGAGATCTGGCAACATTAAAGAATAAGAACATAAGAACATAAGAGAAGCCAATGTTGAAACAGGCCAATGGCCCATCTAGTCCAACACTCTGTCATACAGCGGCCAAAATATACCAGGTGCCATCAGGAGGTCCAGCAGTGGGGACAGGACATTAGAAGCCCTCCCACTGCTGCCCCCTCCAGCACCAAGAATAGAGTGCATCATCTGCCCCAGACTGAGAGTTCCCATCTATACCCTGTGGCTAATAGCCACTGATGGACTTCTGCTCCGTATGTTTATCTAATTCCCTCTTGAAACTGTCCATGCTTGTAGCTGCCACCACCTCCTGTGGCAGTGAATTCCATATGTTAATCACTCTTTGGGTGAAGAAGTATTTCCTTTTATCTGTTCTAACCCGACTGCTCAGCAATTTCATGGATGCCCACAAGTTCTTGTATTGTGAGAAAGGGAGAAAAGGACTTCTTTCTCAACCTGCTCAATCCCATTCATAATCTTATAAACCTCAATCATGTCACCCCTCAGCTGTCGCTTCTCCAAGCTAAAGAGCCCCAAGCATTTTAACCTTTCTTCATAGGGAAGGTGTTCCAACCCTTTTATCATTCTAGTTGCCCTTCTCTGCACTTTTTCCAATGCTATAATATCCTATTTGAGATGTGGTGACCAGAACTGTACACAGTATTCCAAATGAGGTCGCACCAATGATTTATACAGGGGCATGATGATACTGGCTGATTTGTTTTCAATTCCCTTCCTAATAACCCCCAGCATAGTGTTGGCCTTCTTTATTGCAGCTACACACTGTGTAGACATTTTCATTGAGTTATCTACTACGACTCCAAGATCTCTCTCTTGGTCTGTCTCTGCCAGTTCAGACCCCATCAACGTGTATTTATATTTAGGATTTTTGGCTCCAATGTGCATCACTTTGCACTTGGCCACATTGAACCCCATTTGCCACGTTGATGCCCACTCACCCATCCTCGACAGATCCCTTTGGAGTGCCTCACACTCCTCCCTGGTTTTCACCACCCGGAACAACTTCGTGTCATCTGCAAATTTAGCCACTTCACTGCTTACTCCCAATTCCAAATCATTAATAAACAAGTTAAAAAGCATCGGACCGAGTACTGATCCCTGTGGTACCCCACTGCTTACCACCCTCCACTGGGAAAGTTTCCCATTTATACTCACTCTCTGTTTTCTATTTATAAGCCAGTTTTCGATCCACAAGAGGACTTGTCCTTTTATCCCATGACTATTGAGCTTACTTAGGAGCCTTTGATGAGGAACTGTATCAAAAGCTTTCCGGAAGTCGAGGTAAATAATATCTATTGGGTCCCCCTTGTCCACATGTTTGTTCACTCCTTCAAAAAACACTAACAGGTTAGTGAGACAAGATCTTCCCTTACAGAACCCATGCTGAGTCTGCCTCAATAGTTTTTGTACATCAATGTGCCTACTAATTCTCTCCTTAATAACAGTTTCCACTAACTTAGCCGGTATTGATGTCAGACTGACTGGCCTGTAATTTCCCGGATCTCCCCTGGATCCCTTTTTAAAGATGGGAGTGACATTAGCTACCTTCCAGTCCTCAGGAACGGAGGCAGATTTTAATGAAAGATTACATATTTTTGTCAGGAGATCCACAAGTTCACATTTGAGTTCTTTCAGAACTCTCGGAGGAATGCCATCCGGGCCTGGTGATTTATTAGTTTTTAAATTGTCCATCAGTCGGAGGACTTCCTCTCTTGTCGCGGCAATCTGATTCAGGTCTTTCAAACCCCCTCCCGAAATCAGTGCTTCTGGAGTGGGAAAGCACTTCTCCTCTTCCACAGTGAAGACAGAGGCAAAAAATGCATTCAGCTTCTCAGCCATTTCCCTATCATCCTTCACTACTCCTTTTACCCCTTGGTCATCCAAGGGCCCCACTGCCTCCCTGGCTGGCTTCCTACTTCTAATAAGACTGGTTCCTCTGTACTAGCAAGTAAGTTACATATTTGATACCTGAATATTGTTTTTTTCAGTGTGAATAGAGAGGAATTTGAAATTTACTGTCTTTAAGCTAAAAATGTGCTTGCAGCTACCACCAATCAGAAAGAACTGGGAAGGCAGAGAGCATCAGTCTTCCCCTCCCGGAAGAGGGAGACTAGAAGACCCCAGCGAGACCTCAAACAGTCACTGCAAATGGTCTGGCCTCGTAGTTAGAGGCAGGAATTAAGCAGCCAAGACCTGCCCTTTCTCAGGAACAGCATCCAGTTAAGGGAAGAAGAAAACAGCAAATTAACACACAAATCCCCCTAGAGCCCACCTCCTGGCACCTTTGAAACGTAGGTCAAGCAGACCTGGCAAAATCTTCCTGTGAGACTAACCGAGGGCAGGTCATGCGAGGGTACAGCTACAATTCCTGAGTGCAACAGGTTCATGTCTAATTTGTTCCTGTGCACAAGAGTAGTCCTAGTAGCCATCAGACAGCAAAAAAAAATAGGCACTTTATGGGGGGAGGGATCAGATGTGAACACTCTGAAACCTATTTAGCCATTACAAATCCTTAAAAGAACACTGGCAGTTCTTTTTTCTTTTCTTTTGCAACACTACCAAAAAACCACAGGCCACTTCACAGGAGTAGAGTCCCTCAAGGTTCTTCTGATGAGTTCGATGGACGTTTCTTATAAGCCCAAGGTAATGCCAATCGCCACTTGGGTGAGGAAGGAATTTTCTCCCAGATGAGATTGGCCAGGGATCCTGGAGGGTTTTTGCCTTCCTCTAGTCTAGACACTGGGGGAAGAGGGGGTTGTTGTGAATTTCCGGTGTTGTGCAAGGAGTTGGACTAGATTGGGGTGGCTAAATCGTGGCTCTTTCACACATATTGTGTTCCCCTCCCTGGGTAGACTTGAGGTGGGGGGGAGCAGAGAAAGAAAGCAACTTTAAATGTATTCTCAAAGACATCCCACCCCCACGCGCAACAGCCAGCTTGGAGAAGGTCTTTTAAAATCCCTTCTGCAAGCCAAGCCAGTTAGCGTAGGGGGCTTGGAGGATGCATTTAAAATTAAAGTTGCTTTTTTTCCACCTCTCCCTCCCCCCCTCCATCTATCTGCTTTCTTTCCACTTACTTTCCACCTTCCTTTATTTATTTATTTGTTTGTTTGTTTGTTTGTTTGTTTCGATTTGTATCCCGCCCTCCCCGAAGGCTCAGGGCGGCTAACAATATAAACAATTTAAACAATATAAACAATATAAAACAATATCAACCAGGTAAAATTATAAAAACAAACAATACAACATAAGCACAACATTTAAAACCAAGATGACGGGAAGACAATGGCATGGTTTTCGAGGTGGAATATCGAAGGTGGAATAGCGGCAGTGGCGGCTCCTACTCAAAAGAGCTCCGTCTTGCAGGCCCTGCGGAACTGGACAAGGTCCCGCAGGGCCCGGATCTCCTCTGGGAGCTCCTTCCACCAGGTAGGAGCCGCCACCGAAAAAGCCCTGGCTCTTGTGGCAGCCAGCCTCGCATCTCTGGGGCCAGGAATTTCCAGGAGATGTCGGCCCCCAGACCGAAGTGCCCTGGGGGGAACATGTAGGGAAAGGCGGTCCCTCAGGTAAGCCGGACCCTGGCCATACAGGGCTTTAAAGGTGATCACCAGCACTTTGAAGCGAATCTGGTACGCTATTGGCAGCCAGTGCAGCGCTTTCAACACAGGCTGAATATGGTCCCTCCTAGAGAGACCCAGCAGCAGCCTGGCTGCAGCATTCTGCACTAGCTGCAGCTTCCGGATTTGTGACAAAGGCAGCCCTAAGTAGAGAGCGTTATAGTAGTCTAACCTTGAGGTGACCGTCGCATGGATCACCGTGGCCAGGTCATCGCGGCCAAGGAAGGGGGCCAACTGCCGTGCCTGCCTCAGATGGAAGAAGGCCGACCTGGCAGTGGCTGCTACCTGGGCCTCCATCGTTAGAGAGGAGTCCAGGAGCACTCCCAAACTCCTAACCTCCGACGCCGGCACCAAAGGTACCCCGTCAAAGGCCGGGAGAGGGAGCCCCAGCCCCGAACCGATCCGACTCAGGCCCAGGACCTCCGTCTTTGCCGGGTTTAGTTTCAGCCGGCTCAGTCTGAGCCACCCAGCCATGGCCTGTAACGCCCGATGCAGATCATCCGGAGTGGAGCCCGACTGGCCCCCCAACATCAGATAGAGCTGGGTGTCATCTGCATATTGATGACACCCGAGCCCACAACTCCGGGCAATCTGGGCAAGGGGGCGCATGTAGATGTTGAACAACATCGGGGACAGCACTGCCCCCTGAGGCACCCCACACTCAAGGGGGTGTCTCCGGGACCGCTGTCCCCCTATCACCACCCTCTGTCCCCGACCTTGGAGAAAAGAGGCAAACCATTGAAGGGCAAGCCCCTGAATCCCCACGTCGGCAAGGCGGTGGGCCAGCAAGTGGTGGTCGACCGTGTCGAACGCTGCCGACAGATCCAACAACTCCAGAGCTGCCACACCGCCCCGATCCAGATGCCTACGGAGATCGTCAGTCAGGGCGACCAGTACCGTCTCCGTCCCATGACCCGGGCGAAAGCCGGACTGGTAAGGATCTAGGATGGAAGCATCATCCAGAAAGCTCTGCAGCTGCAGCGCCACCACCCTCTCGATAAGTTTGCCCAAATAGGGCAAATTGGACACCGGCCGATAGTTGGCCAATTCGGCTGGGTCCAGAGATGGCTTTTTCAAGAGGGGGCGGACCATCACGTCCTTGAGCGCCCTGGGGAACCGCCCCTCCAAGAGGGACGTGTTGATAATCTCCCGCAGGGCACCTCGAAACCCCTCATGGCCTGCTTTAATGAGCCATGATGGGCACGGATCAAGGTCGCAAGTGGTTGGACGCACAGATACAAGCAATCTGTCAACTTCCTCCAGGCTGAGCAGGCTAAAACACTCTAAACCCGACCCCAAAGACGAGCAAGGGGCCTCAAGTTCTCTAACTGTTTCAATTGTGGCGGGGAGGTCGCGGCGGAGTGCCAAGACTTTATCTGCAAAATAGCTCGCAAAAGCCTCACAGCCAATATCCAATTCCTGGCATTTTGCCTGCCCTGTGGCAGAGCCGTCAAGGACCGAATTGTACTAAACAATTGGGCTGGGCGTGAGCTAGCAGACGCAATCGTGACCGCAAAGAAATCTCTCTTTGCGGTCTTGACTGCCATCTCATAGGCTCTCATAAGCGTCCTATAGGATGTTCTTGATGCCTCGTCGCGGGCTCGACGCCACCGTCTCTCTAGCCATCTCAGTTCTCGCTTCAGCTTGCGCAGCTCCTGGGTGTACCAAGGCGCTCGCCTAGCACGAGTGCGGAGAGGGCGCCTGGGAGCGATCTCGTCGATGGCTGCAGAGAGCCAGACATGCCAGTCCTCCACGAGCTCATCCAATGAGCCGCCAGGGGGTCTTGGATCCCGCAGGGCCATCTGGAACCGTATAGGGTCCATCTGGTGCCACGGGCGAGCAAAAATCTGCTCGCTGCCTGAACAGGGTTGGGATGGGATATTCAGTCAGGCCCTCAGGGCCAGGTGGTCCGACCATGGCACTGCCTCTATGGCAATCCGGTCCACCATCACCCCCGCTGCAAAGATCAGATCGAGCGTGTGACCAGCCCGATGCGTGGGAGCCGAGATGAATTGGGAGAGTCCCAGTGCCGCCATGGACGACACGAGGTCCGTAGCCCGGCCCGAGGCCGCATCCTCGGCATGGACGT
The DNA here is from genome assembly GCA_029375565.1 of Gekko gecko. Classification (NCBI taxonomy): domain Eukaryota; kingdom Metazoa; phylum Chordata; class Lepidosauria; order Squamata; family Gekkonidae; genus Gekko; species Gekko gecko. Next base: position 68,190,949 of record JAPDNY010000014.1, on the reverse strand, counting down.
TGAAGTCACCCAAGACAATCAGCCTAGGGTGCTTCAGCGCCCAGCCTGATACGGCCTCAAGCAGGGACAGCAGGCCACTGGCCGGTGCGTTAGGCGGCCAGTACACCAACCAGATCGCCAAACTCTCCTCAGCCTCCAGCATCAAGCCGACACACTCTATGCCCGTGATCTCCACAGATGGAAGCGCCCTGAAGGAGTAAGCCTCCTGAATGAAAATGGCCACTCCTCCCCCCTGCCCCCTGGTCCGTGACTGGTGGAGGACCGAAAACCCAGGCGGGGCAAGTTGAGCGAGGGCTACCATTTCGCCCTCCCGCACCCAGGTCTCGGTCACGCATGCCAGGTCCACTCGTTGATCTTGTACAAAATCCCTAAGGATTGAGGTTTTATTGTTAATAGACCTGGCATTGCACAACACCAGTGACGGAGGGGAGTTCTCCAATCTGACCCCACTGCCAGCCACCGTTGGGATGGGCCATAGGCTGGAAGGGAAAGAGTCTGCAACTTCCAGCTTTCCTTTCTGACTCCTGCGGGACCGTCCTTCTGACCTAACTGGGCCCCCGTGGGGGGGGGGACAGGGGAGGCAGCCGCATCCGAGGCAGGAGCATGCAGTGCCAAAGCAAAGAGCCTTGTTCCCATGACTTTTGGAGAGGTCTCCGGTGGGCATGATCTGTCTGGGCTGTGGATTTCTGGAAAAGAGACTTCAGTCTGGTCCTTCTTAATAGCCGAAGGGCACGAGGAAGAGAATATCTCCCCCCCCGCACCCCCCAGATTGTCAGATGGGCAAAGAGAAAGAAGTGTGTGTGTGTGCCATTTCTAAACAACTCCCTCCCCCGCCTCCCCATCCTGCCCGCAAGCCAGTCACGGTTGCCTTGCAATGTTACCACACATGTGCAAGACATACATGTTTCAGTATGGGTGTATTACCTTTCATCCCATTTCACCCCATTTTCCTGGGGATTTAAATTCAAAAATCTAAGTGATCAATCACTGCCCTGTAGTGCTGTAACGTAACCATGCATGCGCAAATTTGGTGCACGTCAACACCTTTTTGTGGGTGGATACGTCACAACGCACCCACCCACGTATGCATAGATCGTGCCTGTGGGCGAAGCGTTATGACGAAACTCCATCTATGCTTTTTTTAAAAGGAGGGGTAACAGAGGGGGAGGGACCATTAGATCCAGAACACGGTGACATGCAAAAAAGGCCGGGACAAATCCACGTGTAACTCCGTAATGCAGAAATGAATGGAAATAATCAGGCCAATTAGATCCAGGGGGAAAGGGGAGTAAATCGTTAGTGCGGAATCAGCCTCTCTCTCTCTCTTTCTTCCTTCTTCCCCCTCCCTCTCCCAACTATTTGCTTTCTTTGTTTCTCTCTCTCGCTTTCTTTCTTTCCACCTCTCTCATTCGTTCCACCTTTCTCTTTCTCTCTTCCTTATGTCCTTCCTCCCCCACTTCTCATCTATTTGCTCTCTTTGTTTCTCACTCTCTCTCAGACAAATAAATATCATTGGACAAATAAATATCATTATCAATATCTGGTTTTACCGCTTTTGTTTTTATTTTTGGCAGTATCATTTATTGTTAATAAAAAGCAAATGTGCATATTTTTCAATTAAAACGTGTGTGTAATATTTGTTCATGTCTTGCAGCTCTCAAACATCTGGTGTTTATTCTGTGTGGCTCTTACGTTAAGCAAGTTTGGCCACCCCTGGACTAGATGATCCTTGAGGTCCCTTCCAGCTCTGTGCTTCTATGTTTGTGTGTTCCCCCTCCTACATTGGAGGATGGGCCAGGCTAGCCCCATCTCATCAGATCTCAGAAGCTCAGCAGGGTCAGCCCTGGTGGGCACTTTGGATGGGAGACCACCAAGGAAGTCCAGGGTCACTGCACAGAGGCAAAACACCTCCGTTTGTCTCTTGCACTGAAAACCCTACGGAGTCACCATAAGTCAGCGGTGACTTCACAGCACTCTCTACCACCACCACGTTCCCTCCTGCCTTTCACTCCCCCCCCCCAAAGGTACAGAGTAATTCAGACTGACATAGGCTTAATTCTAAGGAATTGGAGATTTGTATCTATAAGGAATAATCCTCACCTTTGCTTCGTTTCAGCAGTATACATAAACCTCAGATAGCAGTTATGAGCAGATCACCTGCAGGTCAGCATCCTACATGTATTAATTCTAATCACTTATATATTAATTATAATGAATTAATTATTATATATAGAAGCTATTCACATACAAGGCTTGACGCTCTTCACAGGTACACATTTTCATATAACTTCATAAACATAATGGGTTAGTTGAACATCCTCCTATAGAGTGGTTTATAACTGTGCATGCTGCATGAACCTTATTTACACACTGCATGGATCTGACCTTGGAGTTTTACTGTTTTCCAATTATTACTGTGTACTCCAAGACCGTGTTTATCAACATAGGATTATAAATGCTCTCTGGAGCAAGTCCCGACATCCCATCTTAACAATGGTCAGTTAATTATGGTTCCATGCTTAGGGACTAACCCTCGGCAGGCTTACTCAGAAGCAAGCCCCATGTTATTCAAGGGGCTTATTCACATGGAAGAGTTCTTAAGTTTGCAGATATAACCAAGGTTTCTTAATCAGCAGTAAGGCCTGATTATGAAATCTGGTTAGATGGGGAACCTTATTACTCCTGACCACTACCAGTGCTAGTGCCAATCTACCCAGCAGCAGTTTCAGTTTATACTAAACCATGGGTCACAACAATATATAACATAATTTTCCACATACTAAAACTACAAAGTCAGCAAAATTAACAAAATTAATTAACAAAATTACAACTATAATACAGGACAAAACAATATAAAATCAGCCCAGTTTTAAAAGTTCAAAAGAATTTTAACTCTTATTATAGCTATTACTCCATACAGTTTGATCAATCCTTCTTGCCACTAACGAAAACAAAGCAACTCTATTAAAAACATAAGAGTCCTCATTTGCAAGCAAAAGTATTACCTTTTCCAAGTCTGAAGTTCCTTCCCACATGGATAGAATATTAGTAACACATTTGTTTCGGGGGTCATGGCAAAGGGGACATCTCAAAATATAATGAATCAGATCATGTTTCTCCCATACCACTCACACAGAATCGTAACGGGGCAGGAACACTTAAGAAACGGCCCAATCGAACCGCCGAGGGCATAGCTTGAAATCTTAAACTAGTAAAGGCCATCCTTAATGTCATTGTTATTAAAGCCCCCATATAAGAACCACTAATATGAGCTCTTTTTAGAAATCTGAAAAGAGGGGTCACTATGGATCAAGTGATTACCTATCTCTTTCAGTCAGGCAGTCAGGCAGTCTATTATTACAGCCATCGACCAGCACGTCTCAATTTGAGACACTATCTATTTCCCCATCCATTTTAAAGATCCATTCCTTCAACTCCTTCAGCTCCTGTCCTGGTCTTTTACTACTTAACAGCTCCTTTGGAATTGCACATTTCGACTGGATAAAATCCAGATATTCCTTATAGCTGTTAATGTGTTTCAAAAGGGAGCAAAAACTTTGACAACTCAGTGAATCCTGGAAACATTCTGGATTTTTCTTCCAATAAGACAGGACTCTCAGGTCAGCCCTCGCTTTCACAGAAGGGATACCAAACTCAGCTCTCACTAATGCCACCGGAGAACCCTTTGGCAGCCCAAAAATCCATCTCATAAAATAATTTTGTATTATTTCCAATGAATCCAATAGGACCCTCAGCTGTTTTTAAATGTGAACACTCACTCTCAAGTGGTGCAGATTCAATGTTCTTGTTCCTGGAGAAATACATTTTTTTGCCAATGGACCCGTTAACGAGGGAGAGGAGGGGCTTGAGGGAGGGCGTTCATAGTCTCCACACGGTGCTGAGAGGACCATCTTAATGTACCACAGCACAATCCTCGAGAGTACAGGGGGAAAGTACATTGATTTTTCTGTGAGTTTTTACTTGGAAGCCCTGTGCAGTCTACAAATGTCTGCTGAGCTCATGTACTGAAACCAGTAGCAGGCTACAGTTTTCCTCATCCTACGCAGTCCTGCACAGTGCTATACTAGCAGGGGTGGAAACTAGTCAGAGGGTCAAAAATACTGATTATACTGACCAAAATTAAAAAAAAACTGACCAAATACTGACAAATTACTGACCAATTTAATGTCAGCCTACTGATAAGCTAGCATTTTAAATGTAAAACTAGAACTTAATTAAAAATCATTATTATATGGCCTCCTCCATCCCCATAGCCATCCCCATAGTTAGATGTGACCCAGATAAAAGGATTGCACACCTTTTTATTGATTTTTTTAATGAATAGAGGACAATACTTTCATTATTGTACAAAATTTAAGGCAAAAAAGATTCCCTTTTAAAAATAATCACATACTGCAGATAATAAAACAGCAAAAGCATATTAAAAACCGAACATAAAGTAATAATTATGACAACAAAACAAAATTACTGTAAGGTAAGACTTGTATTTGCTTTTACTTTATCTTTGGTTTTTTGATGAAAAAAAAACCGGCCGGCAGCCTGCCATCCCTGGCGGAGGCCGTGTCGGGCTGGGCACTGGAACACCCTAGGCTGATTGTCCTGCGTGATTTCAATGTCCATGCGGACGATGTGGCCTCCACGCAGGCGACGGATGACACTAGGACTCTCTCCCAATATGTAACCACTTCCACTCACCGGGCTGGACACATGCTCGATCTGATCTTCGCAGCAGGGGTCACAGTGGACCGGGTCACAGCCTCAGCAGTGCCATGGTCAGACCATCATGCCTTGAAGGCCCATCTGAATGTTTCACCCCAACCCTGTTTGGGCGGTGAGCAGATTGCAGCTCGCCTGTGGAGCCAAATGGACCCTATGTGGCTTCAAATGGCCCTGCGGGATCCGATGCCCCCTGGTCACTTGTTAGATGAGCTTGTGGAGGATTGGCACAGCTGACTCTCAGCAGCCATCGATGAGATCACTCCCCGACACCCTCTGCGCCCTCACTCTAGGCTGGCTCCTTGGTTTATCCAGGAGTTGCGGCTGATGATGCGAAGGCTAAGATGGCTAGAGAGACAGTAGCGGTGCGCCTGCAACAAAGCCACAAGAACATCTCCTAGGACGTTTATGAGATCCTATGAGATGGCAGTCAAAGCTGCTGAGAATATTACGCGGCCACGATTGCATCTGCAAGCTCATGCCCAGCCCAATTATTTAGAATAATTCGGTCTATGACTGTTCTGCCACAAGGCAGACCAAATGTTAGGGAATTGGACACTGGCTGTCAGCCTTTGCGAGCTACTTTGCAGAAAAAGTCCTGTTGCTCCGCCATGACCTCCCCACCACAGTTGAGACAGTAAATGAACTCGAGGCTCTGTGCACGTCTTCTAGTCAGGTTATGGATTATTTCAGTCCGCTCGGCCTGGAGGAAGTTGACAAACTGCTCTAAACTGTATGCCCTACCACGTGCTGCCTTGACCCATGCCCATCATGGCTAATTAAAGCTGGCCATTAAAGATGGGTTTCAAGATGCTCTAAGGGAGATTATCAACAAGTCCCTTTCAGAGGGACAGTTCCCTAGGGCATTCAAGGAAGCTGTGGTTCGTCCCCTCCTGAAAAAGCCATCTGGATCTGGCTGACTTGGCTAATTACTAGCCAGTCTCCAATCTGCCTTATTTGGGCAAAATAACTGAGAAGGCCATGGCAATTCAACTACAGAGCTTTTTGGATGACAATTCCATCTAGATCCTTTCCAGTCCAGTTTCTGCCCAGGCCATGGGATGGAGATAGCACTGGTTGCCCTCACGGATGACCTCCGGAGGCATCTGGATCGGGGCAGATTGGCAGTGATGTTGCTATTGAACCTAGCAGTGGCATGTGACATGGTCAACCATCAGTTACTGATCCACCGCCTCGCTGACACTGGAGCCCAGGGGCCTGCCTTGCAATGGCTGGCTTCCTTTCTTCAGGGTCGGGGACAAAGGGTGGCGCTAGGGGAGCAGCTATCCCAAAGGCACCCACTGATTTGTGGTGTGCCCCAAGGCGCAGTGCTGTCCCCAGTGTTATTTAACATCTACATGCGCACCCTTGCCCAGATTGCCGGAGGCATGGGCTAGGATGTCACCCTTATGCAGATGACACCCAGCTCTATCTGTTCAGCTCTATCTGTTGCTGGGCAGCCAGTCTGACTCTACACCAGAAGATCTGGACTGGGCATTGCAAGCCATGGCAGGCTGGCTCAGACTGAGCCAACTGAAATTGAATCAGACGAACACAGAGGTCCCATGCCTGAGACAGGGCGGCCCGAGGGTAGGGATCTTACTTCCAACCTTCGATGGGGAGCCATTGGTGCCAGTGCCAAAGGTTAGGAGCCCGGGAATGCTCCTGGATGCCTCACTAACAATGGAGGCCTTTTACCACCTCCAGCTGATCAGGCAGTTGGTTCCCTTCCTCGAATGCAATGACTTGGCAACAGTGATCCATGCGATGTTCACCTCAAGATTGGACTATGGTAATGCTCTCTACATGGGGCTGCCCTTGACCCAAAGCTACAGCCAGGCTTCTGATAGGCCTCCGTATGTGGGAGACCATTCAGCCTGTGCTGAAAGCACTGCACTGGCTGCCTACACCATACCGAATCGCTCCAAGGTGCTGGTACTTACCTTTAAAGAACTTTATGGTCAGGGGCCCACATACCGGAGCGAACGCCTTTCCCCACACATTCCCCAGAGAGCACTGCACTCAGGGTCACAAAATCTGTTGGCCTCCCAGATCCTAAAGATGCCAGGCTGGCCACAACCAGGGCCAGGGCCTTCTCAGTGGTGGCTCCGTACTGGTGGAATGAGCTCCCAGAAGAGATCAGGGCCCTCGGGACCTTTTACAGGTCCACAGGGCCTGCAAGATGGAGCTCTTCCTCCAGGCTTTCGACTAAGGAACCGCACCAAATAACTGAGAAGTGACAGTGCCCTGGTCCTTGGCCTGTGCTGTTGCCTAAATAGAGAGACCAAGACCAGCCAACCACCAATACAGATCATCTGATCACAACACTAGTATTGGTTCTGCCTTCTGTAAGCATTGGTATAAGTACCTGACCACTTACTAGCACTTTATGATAATGTAGAATTTTACTGGCCCCGTTCACATGGAGCATTTGCCCAGCTGAAGGCACGGTAGCCCTGCGGACTTTCCGTGCACGATCATACCAGCACATCTGGGAGGCGTAGCACTCCCGTGGCCAACCCGCAGCTTCCCGTGGAAAACGCGGACTAAAAAACTACTAGGGTCAAAGTACTAGTTTCCGGAAACCCCGGGGCAAAGGACAGCATCTGATCACGGGAGCACCAGTATTCTGGGGCTTCCGACGCCGGCCCATGTCCCGGGGTTTCTGGATGTTGTAAGTTTCCATGGGATGCGCACCAATACTGAATGAGGCATGCGCATACGCAAGACACTGACAGCGGGGGCCCCCCCAACGGCACATGCGTCCTTTGCTACAGCGCGGCTCGCACTATAGCAGTGCTGTGTGATCGGCACTCAGCACCAGAACGTGGCAACCCGGTGGCCCATGTGATCGGGCTACCGCGCCTTATTTTGCTCCAGAGCAAACTGCCACGTCTCCCCCCCGCGTTTTCTGGCCCGTATGACTGGGGCCATTATTTGTTTTAAGATTGTGTATAATTTGTTACCTATATGTTTAATCTCTTTGTAACACACCCTGAGCCCACTCCAGCGAGGAGGACAGGGAATAAATTGAATAAATAAATAAATAAATAGAGTTATTCACGAACTCTTTCGTTTCTCAACAGTTTTCTGCACTGCATCCACAAGCATTTTGCCCCCTTGTCCTCCTCTTCCATTGCTTTCTCAACGCCTTCTAGCATGAGCGGTGCCACGTAGAATCCCACAATATCCATCACCTCAACTTTCATTGTCTCATGTTTTAAGAGCTTAATTATGTTTCTATACTTTGTGGAAGATCTCACCAGATCACTTTTACTCTTAGGAACAAAGTCCTTAAAGTTCTTCATAACTAAACTGAAAACAATCTGTCTTCTCACTGGGAAGTCATCATGTTTCCCCAAAAATTCAGTAATTAAAATGGAAAAACACCAACTGCATTCACAAAAATCAAAGAAACACTGACTTTACAGACCAATTTTTTAAAAAGCTGACAAATTACTGACCAAGATGAAAACACTGACTTTTACTGATTTTACTGACCATTTTCCACCCCTGTAATTGGAATGTTACTTTTGGCAGCATACAGGAACAGTGGGAAATCACCTGGGAAATCACCACCAACATGCCCCAAGGGAAAATACATATTTAATTGATAAACTAGATTTTGTAAAGTAAGATTTTTGTGATTTTAATACAATTATGATTTTATGCAATCACAAATGCCATATTCACCAACGCCTTTGTCACGCTCAAAATGCTGACACTTGCTTGGAGTCAGACTAGCCGCTCCGGCAGGTACAAAGAGTCTGGGCTGCAATTTCTTCCCCTTCCTCTTCTCCCAGCAGCCCGAAATGAGGGGAGGGAGAAAACTGTGCAGGGGGGAGGGGGAGGACCCTTGTGCCTGTGGAAACACTAGTTTGGCTTCAAGCCAACATTCTTCAGTGAAGTACTAAATATATTTCCTCCCAAATCCCCTAGGTCCAGTTCATATCACCTCCGTGTGCACTGGCAGAGAGACACGGGAGCATGTCTTTGGCCTGCTTGTGCACTCACACATATAAAAACACACCATGTGTAGTACGGGAATGGATCTCCCAAGACCACTGCCAAGCATGCATGCATCTGTCACTAAAAAGCAGCTGATCACACCTCACCAATCACATTCCACCTGCTGACAGAGGGTTCCTAATGGCACTTAAGCAGTAAGCATGGGTTTGGCTTTTGCTTTTCAGGGAACAGGAGTCACAATCCCACTTGAGCACCATCCTGGCAGTACGGACATAAGCAGATTTTAAACACAAATTGGCTGCAAGTACATCACAGGAACCACTTTTCACAAATAGCCACCGAGAAGGCCCTGCTAGACCAGTGTGCCACAGCTGAAATTTGGCTTCAGAACATTTACTGTGGGGCACCCATCTTTTACATGAAGTTCACAGGAACACTTGAACCTGCCTTGTAGTCAATCGGCTCCCGGGTCCATTAAGGTCAGTATGGCCTACTCAGACTGGCAGTGGCTCCCCAGGGCCTCAGCCTGTGGTCTTTCACATCACCTGCTGCCTGGTCCTTTCAACTGGTGATGCTGCTGGGGACTGAACTTGGAGCCTTCCGCATGCCAAGCAGATGGTCAGCTTCTGGGCCACTGCCCCTCTCCTTATTTATTTATTTATTTATTTATTTATGTGGGATTGTGACTCCTGTTCCCTGAAAAGTTATTTAATACGAGACTAGGAAAGCTAAAAATTGAGAACATTCTGACTCTGCAAAAACACAGACCCTAAGAGAATTTAGAGTTGGATCCTACAAGCACATTCCACTGGCAATAGCATTTTGTTTCTCCCTGTGCAGAGTGTTTCATTGATGCAAAAGCCTGGCTTTATATGCAGGTGTCAGCAGATTGGCCTGGCAGGATCCAACCCTTAATCTGGATATCCATCACCCTGAAATGCCATTCAAAATGGAGTTTTATTGGAATATGCACACCACCACTTCTTGGGATTTTTGTAACACATTCCAAACATTCAAAGCTTTCCACATGCATTATTTCAGCAACATAACCCTGTAAAGCAAGCCCCAGCCATTCTCACATACTTCAGATGGAGGGGCTGCGGCCTAAGGCTGTTGGTTGCTTGTCTAAGGACCAAACTATCCATAATCTCAAACACACAACTGTGGCAAACATGTGTCTCCTGGTAAGGAAACATGGGCTGGGGGTAGACATACATCTGAGGAGTCATTTGGCCCCAATGACACCTGGTGATTTTGTAGCTGAGAATAATTTTTAACAGGGGATGGCCTGATTCAAGGTAGCTAAATCTCATAATTACTAAATTGGGGTTCCCTGTATTTGCTTATTGTTAAGTCTGTGGTTGCTGAACTTGAAAAGAAGGACTTTGCTTTTCCCATGTGGTCCCCCTAGCTGATGAAATATTGCTGTTTCTAGCATTCTGCCACATAGAGGCTAGAGGTATGCACTCAGTATATACCAAGCCAAATAAATACCCGGAAAATACCAATAAGTTATTTTTCAGGTATTTATTCAGCCAACTACAGATCAGAGAATTGTATTCAGCTACCAAAGTACCTACCCCCAAATAAAAGCTGACATTATTAGGCTTTTATTCGGGCTCGGCTACTTGTGGCCCCTGCTGCACAACTCCCCAGCAAAGGGAGGGTATTTTAACTTTAAATACCCTCCCTTTCCTTGTGGGCTCATGCTGCCTCTGTGGCACAACTCCCCAGTGAAGGGAAGGCACTAAAACTTTAAATACCTTCCCTTCACTGGAGCATCATGACAAAGAAGCAGCATGAGCCCAAGAAGGAAGGAAAGATAATTTAAAGTTTAAATACCTTCCCTTCACTCATTGAGTAGCAACGTGGTCCTGCGAGTGAAATTCTCCATAATACTCTACAGGGATGGTTCCCATAGGGTATAATGGAGTCAAATATATTCCGGTTTACAAATACTGACCTGAATACCAGTGAAATTCTGATACTACTATTCAGGTATATTCGGGAGTGTGGCTATTTTTGGGGGTCCAACAGACCCAGAACCGAAATAACCTGATTTTTTTTTTTTTGCAGACCCCTAAGCGAGGCACTGGAAGCTGCTCTGATGACGAAGACAGCTTCAGCAGAGACAATGACTCAAGCCACAGAAAAATGTATTTATTTATTTATTTATTGTTTCAATTTATACCCCACCCTCCCCGCAAACAGGCTCAGGGTGGCTTACATTAATTGGTACTAATACCATAAAACTGTATACAAGATTAAAGCATTTGAACATTAACATTAAAACATAAAAACATGAAAACAATCCAATACTTAAAATGCTAGTGATGGTAGTTAAGATGGCATACTATATAGTATAGTAAGAGCTGTTTCCAGCTCAGTGGTCTTCAGCGTAGTGCGATGGTACGGCACAATCCCCAGGCCAGAGCCAGCCCATAACCTCAGATGTTGGTGGTAGTGGCGTGGCAGCTCCTAATGGAAAGCCTGGTGGAAGAGCTCCATCTTGCAGGGCCTGCGGAACTCTAAAAGGTCCCGCAGGGCCCTGATCTCCTCCAGGAGCTCATTCCACCAGTATGGAGCCACCACTGAAAATATGTCTTCACAGGTATTCCCTTTATGATCACTTCTTCTTTAGAAACTGCATTTGTTATTTCTGACATGCTGTTAAAATTAAGCCTTTTTATTTTTGTTCACATCTAAATGTTTCATTTGCCAACTTAATCGGCATAAGGCAATTTAAATCCTTTCACTAAAGCAGAGAGGGAATTGTTGGTTTTGATTCTGGTCTGATGTTTTTCTGAAAATACAAGGCATAAATGTCCGGGCCAACCCTTCTCCAGCTCATATTTTCAAAGGCAGCTCCATGGGAGCCACAAAGACTTTGGTAAGGAAAGAGCCAGTCAGAGCCTCCTTACTAAAGTAACTCTTGGAACATAGTTCTATATCAATTTTCCCTCTTTATCAGGAAAAACAGCATTTGTATTTTTTATTAATCATAATAATCTTCTCCATAGAAATGAATCAGCCACCTTGGCATGGACCTGGTAGAATAAAAGCTTAAGGCACAATTAGGAAAATGTTATGCTTCCTTAAGTATCATTGAAATCAAGTCTCAGGCCTCTAGAAAGTCCAGATTCCATACACAAATTACAGCATCTCATATTTCTGTCCTGCAGAAGAGCCAAGCCAATATCCTTTCTGGCCTTATGTCCAGCACAGGTTTATCAGGTCAGCTGGCAACTGGGCTGGGAAAGTCTGGGAGACTGGGGGTGGGGTGAGTCTGGGGAGGGGAAGCATCGAGGACACTGTGACATCACGTCTGGGTCATCGCCCATGAAGCTCTAGGCATTCCCCAATTCTCTATAGTAAAGACCACCAATAAAGCATCACAGCTGGTGACATCACTTCCGGCTGGAAGTGATGTCACAGCATTCACAACATTGTTTCATTCCCATTTATTTCTCCCACTGCTCAACTGATCCAGGGCAAGCAACTGAGAGATAAGGCCGGAGCGCTGGCCTAAGAGAGTGGGAGGGCTGCAGGGGAGCTCTGCTGTCCTTCCTCCCATCGAAGCCTTCTTCTCTTACTGGCAACGAACACAGAAGAATCTACACATACATCCAGACCTCTAGACATGGAAATGATAGCCAATACACGGAGAGATCCAGGGACAGGGTGGATACGGGCCCTCCCTGTTTCCCAGTCAATGAGTAACAGGGTTGCCGGCATGGCCTAGCAACCAGCAGGAGACAGGAGGTTGGGGACCTGGGGGAATGCTGTGACATCACTTCTGGGGGAAGAACTGAAAGTGATGACATTCCTGCCTAGGAATCCTAAAAAAATCTATGGTAAAAACCATACAGTTTGCAGCAATTCCCTGAGAGGACTAACATCACTTCTGGGTTTCCTCTGGAAATGACACCTCACCTATCGGGGCCCAGCCATTTTTATTTTTCTGTTTTTGGTTCATTTTTCCAACGCTGCTGCTCAGAACACTGGTGGGAAACAGGGCTGGGGAATTAGCACACACACACTCCACCAGGGCTGGCCCCAGGATTCTGGGCGTCCGACACTTGGCAGCCCCGAATGAGCACAGAGGGACTACTCCAGACGCTGTATTAAATATGTCCTCACCACGCCTTGGGCCCCCCACATGCACCTGCATTCCAGGTGACTTTCACAATGTTTGGCGAAAACCTTCTCAATCAGTCTGCTAAGACCTTTGGATCACAATTCCCTCAGAATTAATTTTTGATCCAGGCTGCATTCTCTCACATCCAATGAAAATTTATTTTTAAACAACTACAAATACACAAAGAAAAAGGGGAGAGTGGAGACCGGGGGGGGGGGGGTGTTACGACTCCTGTGGGATTCAGTTGAGAGACAGGGTTGTCTAATGGTTCATGCGGCAGACTAGGGTTTGGGAGAGTCAGGTCTGAATCCTTCCCCCGGCCAGGGAAGCCTGCAGAGTGACCTCGGGCCAATCACACACTTTCACCTAACCTACCTCACAGGACTGTTGTGAGGATAAAATGGAGGTGAGGAGAATACTGTCAGCTGCTTTGGGTCCCCACTGGGGAGAAAGGCGGGATGTAAATGAAATAAATAAAACATAGACGGCTCCTCCCTTCCACATGAGAGGTTGGGAAGAAGGCCTCCACTTTGGGTTTCTCTCGACAGAAGTCAGGGAGAGCCCTGCTGTCAGGCCAGGGGGCCATCCCATCTCAGACAACAGATTTAGAATCCCAAAAGAAAAGCAGATTGCCAATTGTGTCATTTACCAACTAAAAGCGGGGGGGGGTGTCACAGTTACGACGGAGAGCCTCTGTTTTTTACTTCATCCCCAGCCATTTCCAAAGTACATCAAGTCCCACGGCTTCTCTCCTACCACTCCGCTGGCCCAAGCTTAACGCCATCCTTCAGCCAGAGTCCAATGGAAAAGGCTAGAAAAGGCCCCCTCTGTCAGAGAAGGGCTCTGTGCACTGAAGGAAGGCTTCTCTTCCAGTGTCGTGGGTCCAGGTCCAGCTGAGGCTGACTCCTCCTCAGAGAAGGAGGAGGAGGCAGGGAATGACTCAGCCTCCTCTAGAGACAGCCCAGAAGAAGAACCCTTAGCAGTACCTGAGGAGGAAGAGTCCCCAGCAGCTGCACAGGAGGTGCAGCCAGAAGAAGAGACCATGCCTGGGCCAGCAACCCCAGCTGCAAACACCCCGAGGCCAGACTCCCCGCCTAGTTCCCCTGAGTGCCCCAGATGTAGGGCATGTCAGAGGCTGACTTTGCAGGAATGAAGACAAAGTGCCAGGCTGCAGCTACAGCAATGTCAATGAGAGGCGTTGTAAGTCTCTGCAGACTCAACTCCAAAGGGAGGAAGGATCTGTTTAAAACCCCTTGGTGCACCTGCTCCAGTGTGGCAACAACTCTGCAAAATCAGATCTGCTTTTGGGTGTGCAGCAGTTCTCCTTGCCTTTGGAAACCTGCATCCTTGAAATGACTTTATAGCTATCGGACCTTTGGCTTTCTTACTGACCTCGATTCTGGCTTGTGTTTTCAGCTTCTAGCTTATCGCCTTGGTGGCTCCCAGCCAAAGTCAGCACATCTGCCTTCCATTGCCTGATGGGCTCAAGGAGGACACCACTGGGCCCTTCACACCCAGCTGGTGGGGGTGGGGAGGGCAGGTGGTGGCTTCTCATTGCGGTGTTGGGGGAGGGGTGCAATTTTCCTGCCTCCCCACCACCCAGCAGGGGAGCAAGGGGACAGCCTTTGGATTTGTCCCTCAGGCACCAAGATAATGCTGGCCATCTCAGACAAAGTATGCATGCTCTTATCTGCTTGATAAGAATGGCTCCCCCCCCATGCACACAAACACACAACCTTTCTGCAAGATCAGCCCCTTCATATCACTGTTAAAAATAGGGGTTCCTGATAGTTGTACATTCTCTTCTTTCTCTGGCTTTCACCAGACCAAGAATCTGAGGGCCAACTTCAAGTCTCAGTTGCAGAACACAATGAGTTTGTAAAAACAATCTCAGCATTAACACAGTAGAAGGGCTCCCCATGTTCAAGCACATAGTGAACTATGGTGAGAATATCAACAACAACAATGACGGTGACCTCCTGTTATCATGCCAGTTATACTTGCATTAGCAAATCCATCCGCTGTCTTAATTCAGCTCACGGGTTTATTGCTCACAGCGATGCAATTTCCACTGCAATATACACACAAACACACACACTGCTGAAGTCTTCCCTCATGCGGGTGGCCAATTCCTTCCCTTTCTGAATGCAAGTAGAGGACATCATTTACAAAGGCATTTTCTATTAAAATTATTGCTTTTTTAAAAAAGGAATGGGATAATCAACACTTGAAACCAAACACTGAGGTGCTTAAAGCGCAGTCAAGCAGATTCCTGCCTCCTCAAGCTGGTCAATATACACAAGCACATGCTTAGCTATGCCCAGAGAAAGGGAGGGAGGCCAGCTGCCCACCGAAGGCTTCAACCAATGTCCAGACTCTGCTTCCCAATCAGCGGGCTAAACGACATCTGAAAAGACTGATGCCCAGGTGGCTGCCATTTCCAGGCATTAACCACTTGAGTGCCATTCGAGGATTCGATGCATTTCACCGATTTCCCACTCTGTGCCCTTAACTGCTCGTTTGTGCACTGAAAGCAGGCTGCCAATTCCAATCCCTCCTTTCCCAGTGAGCCAGCAGGAGTTAAGAACAGCTGCAGAACAGGTGATGAAACTCCAAGTTCTCGCTCTTCAGGGGACGCCTCTTGCTCAAAGGCTGGTAGGGAGCGTGCGCGCCAGCTGCAGGGACCCCTGTCACATCCCGCGTTCCTCCCCCCCCCGGCCCTGACCAGCAGTGTTTTCATGGCTGAATTACTCTCCTGCTTTGGGCCCGGGACCCATTGGGGGCTGGCCACAGTGGGCGCATCACCTGCTCTGCTGCCTGAACTAAGCTTCCAAGCAAAGCCATCTATGGCTTTTAATCCCTATTTTTGAAAACATGCTTAAGTATTCCACGATGAACAGAAAATGTCACATTAGTTTAAAGTATAAGAAAATCACATGGTCTTGGGTGCCAGTTCTGTGCTTCTGCTCCGGATGTGCCCCATCCCAGTTGCCTATTTGCAGCATTGATCTGAGAGCATTTAGTAATTGACGTTTCCTACCATCTTTGAAGTTCTGAAGAATACGTGATGGGCAAGAAGTCTCTGGAGGAGTTCAAAGAGAAGCCCAGCGTCAAGGGAAAAAGAAACACAAGGAGTCTTAACAGACGAGTTTCAGAGCAGGAGGTGACACAAACGAAAAGCTTGATTTCTAGGGTTGCCAACCTCCAGGCTGGAGAACTCCCACTATTACAACTGATCTCCAAGTGACACAGATCAGTTCACCAGGAGAAAATGGCCACTTTGGAAAGTGAACTCCTTATTCACACCCTATTGAAGTCACTCCTCTCCCCCAGCCCCGCCCTCCTCAGGCTCCACCCCCACCCCGTCTCCAGGCATTTCCCAACCCAGAGCCGACAACCCTGTTGTTTCCCATCCACCAGTCTTGTCCCACTCCGCACAGTCAGTGGCTCAGTTCAGATGCAGCAACACATCCAGCGTGACGGTTTGAATGCGAGCCACTCCACAAACTACGGTAGGATCTGAAGTTGGTTTATAACTACAGATTAGTCTCAACAGGGTTTGTGTGGTGTCTGAATGTAGACTTAGCATAAGAACATAAGAGAACATAAGAGAAGCCAGTGTTGGATCAGGCCAATGGCTCATCCAGTCCAACACTCTGTCACACAGTGGCCAAAAATACCAGGGGCCATCAGGAGGTCCACCAGTAGGGCCAGGACACTAGAAGCTCAGGACACTAGAATAACAGGTTAGGGTTAAGCCAGACTTAACCCTAACCTAACCTGAGGGCTGCTGCTGACTAAAGTTTCCCTAGGCTACAGAGAGAGGGCAGGTAAACCAGAATTTTTTGAGATAAACCAGGATCTAAGGGATGATCTGTCAACGGGCTCCTTGATACACATGTTAACCATGGTTAAAGTAAGCCAGGGTTCCACGTGGCATCTGCACTGAGCCTATGTGAAAAACAGAGGGGGAAAAATATTCAAAAACGTATTAATTAGCTAGTAATATACATTCTCACAGTACCTGTTAAATTTAAAGAGGGACACTTTGTTATATACATAAAATATGTATTCTGCCCTCAAACTCTAAGGTAGAAAGCATGCTTACAATTTACATAAAAATAATAATAGAGGTTTCCCCTAATGGTAACATAAAAATCCACGAATCTGGTGTTTCTTGCAGACAATAACTGTCAGCTCTTCAGTCTATGGGGCATAAGAACAACTTTGATGGATCAACACAAACATCCCTCTAAGTATTGCCATATGTTTCCAACACAGGCAATCTAGACATCTCTGAAACCTCAAGAGAAGGACACAAAGGCAGCCCTGCCTCTGAATTACTCCAGCCGACAGCCACCAATACATCGACCACTGCAGGGGCCGTGGCTCCATGGTCAAGTGGCCGCTTTGCATGCAGAAGGTCCCAGGTTCAATCCACAGTGTAAAGTAGGAGGAGTGATGAAAGGCCACTGCTGGAGAGCCACGGCCAGTCAGAGGGGACAATACTGACCTCGATGGACCAGTAGTCTGATTTAGTATAAAGACATTCATGTGTATCTTATTTTTTAAAAAATACAGGTGTCCAGGGACACCTCTACCAAAACTTATTGCAGCATAAACTTCCATGTACTAGAGTCCTGCTGCGGTCAGACATGCAGTTTGTGGTGCTACGGCAGCATTAACCTGTGCGAAATAAATGGGCCCCTCCAGACGAGAACATCTGCCTCCCATGGTGCAGTCGTCAGCAGCCCCTGCTGTTCCGCAATGGAAGCGGAATAAACAGAAACTGGGGAAAGTCTGGTATTAACGGGTTGTTCGAGGCTCCCTCCAGGTTTTCCAACGTCTGAACTTTCCTGCCACGAAAGGAACCCGGATGGGACATCTGAGCCTGCAGATCCGTTTCCATCACTGAGGTGGTTTTCCCCCAAGTTTTTGCCTATATGTACATGAGTGCACATGTGCATGAGCATATATGCACACATAAGTCCATGTGTGTGCATTTAAAAAAATGACCAGCCAGCACACTCTGTAATGTGGATGCCTGACCACGGGATGGCCACGAAGGTGTGCTGTCTGGATGATATGCCCCGCATCACTTTCAACCGGTCCAATGAGAGGCGCCACCATACCGCACCAAGCCGCCAGTGTGACCGCAGCCTCCATTTCTTCAGATGGAACACAGTTATATGTAGTTAGGTGAATTTATTGCTAACTTGGAATTTCTTGCTGGTAAACCTTATAGCAATAGCTAGAACTCCCGCGCATCATATAGGTGTCAACTACTTTAGCAAAAGTAGTCAACCATCTCTGTACTTTTCTTGATCAGATTTATTTATTTATTTAAATTTTACATATGGCTTGAATCTCAGCCATGGGGGATGAAGTGGGGAAACAGATCTATTTCTTGGGGTCCTCCATCTCTCAGGAGCAGCATTCCGGCCATGGGAGAGGGGGATAAACAAAAATCACACACACACAAACGCACACCTGTGGCACTTGTTGGGATTCTAGATGGAATCCAAGCTTTTTACATTTCACTTAAAGCCACCACATGGAATCTGAAGCAGTGGGCTCTAGTCCAGCAAAGTTTATGCTGGAATAAAAATTCTGTTGGTGTTTAGTACGCCACAAGACTTCTGCTTATTTTTACTGCAGACCAACCTGGCTGTCCCTTTCGCGGAGGTTTTGGAAACCCACCTAGGGAGTTAACTGCATGCCACGCACAACCACAAACAGTCCCCAAACTGATTTCCTTTTGAAAGAAAAGCAGGTCCAGGAGGACAGAACATGGAGGCAGAGAAACAACTGGGGGGGGCAGGTGGGATCCGAGGGCAAACACGTGTTTTGAACCATGCAAAAGGATAAAACAGCCAGGGGCAGAAACTCTGGGGTGCAAGCCGCAGGGGGGAGAAGGGTTAATACCCATCCCTCTCTCCTCTCCTGCCTCCCAAAGAAAGGTAACTTGGGCCATAAACTAATAGCTGTGGCCACATCTTGTGCCAGCAGACTGCATGCATACTGCATGAAGAGGCACGCCATTTGAGACTCCTGCCAATCAGCTGGGAGTCGGCACCAGAAGGCAAGTGCCAGCAGCCTTAGCTAGATTTATTTTTTGGAGTGCATAATTTTCCAAGAGGCCTCTTTTACTATGTTCAGCTCCTTCCTTCACTCCACGTAGCAGTGGCCTGCCTCCCTCCTTTATCACAGTCTCACCTGATCCTCGTCAGCCTTGCGCTCTCTTCCAGGCCGCTGCTCTGCCGCTATGGCTTGTTCCACGGTCCCCCACATGCAGTGCTCCAAGAGCATTAGTTGAGTGGCAAATTCTCATCGACTCGTACAGTCAGTTACCTCCTGAAGGAAGGTGTGGGGGGGTTGATCAAGGGTAGAATTGATTGGGTGGGGAGAGACCTAAAAAAAAGGAGGAAGAGCAAACCTGGCAGTGGGCAGGCTGGCACTTAGAAAGCTAGTCTTACAGCACATTTTCCTGCATCCGGGGATCTTCACGGGACGCTGACTCTCATTTCACAGAAGGGGCAATGCGGTTTAATGCCAAAGAGGCCAAGAGATGCATAAATCAGGAAATCCCAGGTTTGAATCTCCCTTCTGTTCTGAATTGACTAGTTAACCTCTCAGCCTTACCACTCCCACAAACACATCTGTAATAAAGAAATTATAACAACGGCCTACCTTGCTGGGTTGTTGCAATGATTATGAGATAAGTACTCTAAAACACTGTAGAAGTGCTACATATGATTATATAATCAGGGACAAAAAATAAACCCACCGCAAACTGATATCAACACAGTCAAGTTGTAAAGAACATGCTGCCTGACCATCTTCATGGACAGGACGGGGCGGGGGGGGGGAGATTATGTATTTATTTATTTATTTATTTTCAAATTTATATTCCATCCTCCATGTGAGTGGACTCAGGGTGGATCACAACAGATAATTAGGCCATTCGACATCACAAAAAATACAACAGGAAATAGTTAATTAAAACATTAAAACAAAGAATTTTAAAACAAATTGCACCAGTTATTGCAGTCTCTGATACTGGAGCCGCTGGACTCTTAAGTTTGTTTAATCTGTGGAATGGGTGCCTTCAGCGGGGAGGCCAACTTTCTTACTGCATGCCCACCGCCTCAACCAAAGCCCTGGTGGAACAGCTCTGTTTTACAGGCCCTGCGGAACTATAGAAGGTCCCACAGGGCCCTGATCTCAGGTGGGAGCGTACCCCACCAGGCTGGGGCCAGGGCAGAGAAAGCCCTGGTCCTGGTCCAGGCTAAGCAGACGTCCCGCAGGTTGGGGGCAGCCAGCAGATCTTGACTGGCAGAGCACAAGGCTCTCCAGGGCACCTATGGGGGGAGAGGTAGGTCGGTCCCAGGCCACACAAGGCTTTGAAGGTCAATACCAGTGCCTTGAAGCAGATCCGACACTCAATCAGTGGCCAGTGCAATCGGGCGAGTGCCAGCTGAATGTGTGCCCGCACAGGCAACGCAGTCAGCAGGTGCGCCACCACGTTTTGCACCAGCTGGAGTAAAGCAAGTTGCAGTGTTCAAGCCTGGAAGTGACCACTGCACGCCCGTTCCCTTCAGCAGAGGCTTCCTGCATGGAAAGGGGCGGCTGAAGCTTCTCGTGGAAGGGAAGCAAGAATCATCCCATTAAGCCTCTGCCAAAGGGACAGGACTTTTTTTTCCTCTGAGCTACCAGCAAGGCGGCAACCTGATATAAATATGAATAAGTAATATTTCCATTATTTTGGGAGGGGATATTCAGAATTTGCCTCCTAAAACCAAGATGAATTTTCCCAGAAGGAGGTAAGAGAAGCACAAACATAATTAGCTCCCTGAGTATTCAGCTTCAGAGAAAATACCCTCATGATATTGTTTTAATGACACCATTATTGTACTTCTAACCAGTAAACCAACAGAACACCGATGAGAGCTTTACATGAAAATTGAACAGCTGAAGCCATTTCTTAATTCATAAGAAATTCCGCAGATGCAGACAAATGACCCTTTCTCTCAATGACTGTGGGGAATTTCGGACAGCCGATATATTCCGGTTCAGGAACTGTTCCCTGAGGGTTTCTGGTCTGACATTTCAGACAGAACTGTTTCAGTAACGGTTCCCTACCGGAATATATTTTCACTTTCAGATAGAAACACTTCTGTCCTATTAAGGAAGCATTTCTGAACCATTTTACCTGCAAACTGCTTCCAAACAGTCTTCACTTTTCTATACCATTTCTGAAGTGCTACTGGGAGCTGTGTAAAATGCCCCATAGCACTTCTTCCTGCGTCGCTTTGTTTTCCCGCCCTTTTTCACCCGTCTTTTTTTTTTTTACATTTGCTTTAGAGCACTAGAGCGCTATGGCGCTCTAACACAACACCAAAACAGTGCAACAGCAACCCCATTGGAATGCCTGGACTCCATTAGGATACATGAGATGGCTACACCTGCCACATGGAAACAAGTACCCCATTGGATACAGGCTTCAAGTGGGAGATCAGGGCATCAGTGATCGGTGAGAAAGATGTTGCTAACCCAGCCTGATGTGCACCCATCCATGCCAAGAGGCAATTGGCTGGGAAGTGACTGGCACAGAGCTGGATCAGGTATAAAGGGCAGGGAGGCAAACCCCTTATCTTTGTGGCCTGAAGTTGGTAAGTGGTAGGCTTGTCTGCTTAGAGCAGTTTTGTGTGATTGCGCAGATAATGATCAGCAGCACAGCAGCTTTGAGTAATGTGCTTACGTACTTCCTTCACCCCCCCCCAGACAGATGAAGGAAGTGCATAAGGATCAGGTCCAGGATCAGTTGCAACAAGGTATTGCACTGTTTTGGTGTTGTGTAACAGCGCCATAGCGCTACAGCACTCTAAAGTGATTGTTAAAAAAAAGGATGGAGATCGCCCATGCAAGCGAAAAAGGGCAGGAAAACAAAGCGGCGCAGTCTGAAATGACAAACCATTTCCGAGACGGTTCCTTACAGTAGGGGAAAAGCTCTGTGAAATGGCAGCCCTGTACCAGTTTACTCCAAGACAGTACAGTAATGGTTTTAAAATGGCTTAAAAAGGGTAATGTGAAATTCCCCTGTGCTATAGAACAGATGGTCACAGAACCTACCAGGGGAGAGGCGATCCTGGATTTGGTCCTAAGTAACACCGAAGACCTGGCGAGAGATGTAAAAGTGATTGCACCACTTGGGAACAGTGACCATAACGTTATTGAGTTCAACATTTATATAAATAGGGAGTTGCCCCAAAAGACTGACACAACCACTTTTAACTTTAAAAGGGTAACTTCTCTAATATGAGGGGACATGTGAGGAGGAAACTGAAAGGAAAAGTAGAAAGGGTCAAAACCATTGGAGAAGCTTAGAGACTATTTAAAACTACAATCCCAGAAGCTCAGAAAAAATATATGCCGCAGGTTAGCAAAGGCACAAATAGGTATAGAAAAAAGCCTGCATGGTTAACAAATAAAGTAATGGAAGCTGTTAAAGGTAAGAAGGATTCCTTTAAGCAGTGGAAAGCTAGTCTTAGTGAGGTTGATAAAAGGGAACACAGACTGTGGCAAATAAAATGCAAGTCTGTGATCAGGCAGGCAAAAAGAGAATCTGAGGAACATGTAGCAAAAAACATAAAGACCAACAATAAAACTTTCTTCAAATACATTAGAAGTAGGAAGCCAGCCAGGGAGGCAGTGGGGTCCTTGGATGACCAAGGGGTAAAAGGAGTAGTGAAGGATGACAGGGAAATGGCTGTGAAGCTGAATGCATTTTTTGCCTCTGTCTTCACTGTGGAAGAGGAGAAGTGCTTTCCCACTCTAGAACCACTGATTTCGGGAGGGGGTTTGAAGGACCTGAATCAGATTGCGGTGACAAGAGAGGAATTCCTACAACTGATGGACAACTTAAAAACTAATAAATCACCAGGCCTGGATGGCATTCATCCGAGAGTTCTGAAAGAACTCAAATGTGAACTTGTGGATCTCCTGACAAAAATATGTAATCTTTCTTTAAAATCTGCCTCCATTCCCAATGACTGGAAGGTAGCTAATGTCACTCCCATCTTTAAAAAGGGATCCAGGGGAGATCCGGGAAATT
This sequence comes from Gekko gecko, assembly GCA_029375565.1. Lineage (NCBI taxonomy): Eukaryota > Metazoa > Chordata > Lepidosauria > Squamata > Gekkonidae > Gekko > Gekko gecko. The sequence continues at coordinate 68,167,991 of JAPDNY010000014.1, read as the reverse complement.
ACAGGCCAGTCAGTCTGACATCAATACCGGGTAAGTTGGTGGAAATTGTCATTAAGGAAAGAATTAGTAGGCACACTGATGAACAAAACCTATTGAGGCTGACTCAGCATGGGTTCTGTAAGGGAAGATCTTGTCTCACTAACCTGTTAGTGTTTTTTGAGGGAGTGAACAAACATGTGGACAAGGGGGACCCAATAGATCTTGTTTACCTTGACTTCCAGAAAGCGTTTGATAAAGTCCCTCATCAAAGGCTCCTAAGTAAGTTCAATAGTCACGGGATAAAAGGACAAGTCCTTTTGTGGATCAAAAACTGACTAATTAATAGGAAACAGAGAGTGAGTATAAATGGGAAATTTTCTCAGTGGAGGGTGGTAAGCAGTGAGGTACCACAGGGATCAGTACTCGGTCCGATGCTTTTTAACTTGTTCATTAATGATTTGGAGTTGGGAGTAAGCAGTGAAGTGGCTAAATTTGCAGATGACACGAAGTTGTTCAGGGTGGTGAAAACCAGGGAGGATTGTGAGGCACTCCAAAGGGATCTGTCGAGGATGGGTGAGTGGGCATCAATGTGGCAAATGGGGTTTAATGTGACCAAGTGCAAAGTTATGCACATTGGAGCCAAAAATCCTAAATATAAATACACATTGATGGGGTCCAAACTGGCAGAGACTGACCAAGAGAGACAGCTTGGAGTCATAGTAGATAACTCAATGAAAATGCCTAGACAGTGTGCAACTACAATAAGAAAGGCCAACGCTATGCTGGGGATTATTAGGAAGGGAACTGAAAACAAATCAGCCAGTATCATAATGCCCCTGTATAAATCATTGGTGTGACCTCATTTGGAATACTGTGTACAGTTCTGGTCGCCACACCTCAAAAAGGATATTATAGCATTGGAAAAAGTGCAGAAAAGAGCAACTAGAATGATAAAAGGGTTGGAACACTTTCCCTATGAAGAAAGATTAAAACGCTTGGGGCTCTTTAGCTTGGAGAAACGACAGCTGAGGGGTGACATGATTGAGGTTTATAAGATTATGCATGGGATAGAGCAGGTAGAGAAAGATGTACTTTTCTCCCTTTCTCACAATACAAGAACTTGTGGGCACTCAATGAAATTGCTGAGCAGTCGGGTTAGAACGGATAAAAGGAAGCACTTCTTCACCCAAAGAGTAATTAACACATGGAATTCACTGCCACAGGTGTTGGTGGCGGCTACAAGCATGGATGGCTTCAAGAGGGAATTAGATAAACATGGAGCAGAGGTCCATCAGTGGCTATTAGCCACAAGGTATAGATAGGAACCCTTGGTCTGGGGCAAGTGATGCTCTGTATTCTTGGTGCTTGGGGCGGCAACAGTGGGAGGGCTTCTAGTGTCCTGGCCCCATTGGTGGACCTCCTGATGGCACCTGGTATTTTTAGCCACTGTGTGACCCAGAGTGTTGGACTAGATGGGCCACTGGCCTGATCCAACGTTGGCTTCTCTGATGTTCTCCCCTCCCCTCCCCCCTCCAGGCAGACACAAGCTGTTTCCCATTCCAGACAGCACTCATTTTTATGGACTTGCTCCACATGGTGAGGATCTTGTCAGGCCTTCTGGTCCAAGGGCTGGCAAACGCTTGGGAAAGTGCAGTCACAGAGGGCAGATGGACTGGAGGTGGGAAGCAGGCAGGGCCTCAGGAAAACCTGCAGCAGAGGCAAGCAGGCCGGGTGATGGCCTGAAGATCTCCCATGGCAACTAGTGGCTCAGACTGAGAGAGAGCAGTCAGTCCAAGAGCCTGCCGTACGTGGCCACACAGGACCGGCTCTCTGGATGGCCAGGAGGACACTGAGCTACACTGAGCAATACCAGTCAATGCTGCTTCCTGACCAGCAGCTCTATGCTGCCCACCTGCCCACCCATCAGTGGTGAGAAGAGCAAAGGACAGGAGGCAGGGCGGGCAAGCACCACTTCTCTTTCCGGTGCCTCACCAGTAACAACACCCACAGAAGAAGACATGAAGCTTATACCGACCACACAGTATTACGTTGTCAGGGGAAACTGGGCTGGGTCAAGAGAGCTGCCCGGGAGTTCTGCACACTCAGGCACAATTCTCTCAACCTGACCTGTAGAAACCATGGCCGTGGCCACACTGGTGGCTTGGTGCGCTATAGTGCCACCTCTTATTGAACCGGTTGAAAGTGTTGCGGGGCATATCAGCCTCACAGCACACCCTGCTGCGGATTACCCACAGAGACATCCTGTGGTAAAATATCCACATTATTGCAGCACCTCAGCCACAGAACGCGCTGCCAAAAAAATCTCAAAATTCATGCACATGAATAAGTGTGCATGTGCTAACATGAGCACATGCACTCATGCGCACACATGTTCATATAGGCAATTTTTAAAAAATAAAACCCTAGCAGCAGAATGGATCTGCAGGTTCAGACTGCCAAATCCATTCTGTGTGCGCTCCCGCATGATCAGACTTCCAGCCATGCGCAATGACTGTGCAGGGAACCAAAAACACCATTTGTGATGTGGTGCCTTTTTAACCCAGCTCCAAGTCATCCTATGACGGGATAAGTATGGCTGGGGAACGCCTGGCAGGTGTCGCTGTCTGACTGCGCCCATTTGATCCGGAGGGGAGGGGGGGTTGTGTCGGGCCAAACAGTCCATGTGGTCGCAGCCCATGTGTGGTTAGGCCCCTTTAGCCTACCAAGGCCAGAACTCTCTACTCAGACCGGCAGCAGCTCTCCAAGGTCTCGGGTGGGGATTTCTCTCATTACCTCTGACCTGATCCTTCCTTAATTGGAGATTCTGGGGACTGAACCTGGAACCTTCTGCACGCCAAGCAGATGCCCTGCCACACTGAGCCAAGGCCCCAGCCCAAAGCAGCCTTCAGGTCAGTAAGCGAGAAGACATGGGTTTCGGTTTCGGTTTCGGCGTCGCGAATGGCGGCCGCTTCTCGGGACGCTCCCGGAGGCGGTTAGCCCACGCGCAGTTAGGGGGGGTCTTCGCATGTGCGAAAGACCCTAGTGAGCCTTAGGCAAAGGCTCCGAACCGGGGGCGCTTGGGAAGTAGCCTCTTTGCTGGCAGACAGCCGGGAAATTGAGGCTTTCTCCCCGCCCCAATTGGCCCCGCTGCGGCGTGCCCGTAATGGGACTTAGCGGCGCCACTGATTTCCAGGAGTGAAGACAGCGCTATGGCTTAAAATTAAAAGAAGAAGTAGCATCGAATCGTGAGTTGAAGATCTATTTTGAAGCGTAAATCGGAGCCCCCTGCATGCGTATAAGCGTTGGGAGGAGGGAGGAGTTCCCACCCCCTTTGAGAAGCAAGATCTACAAAGGGAGCGCGAAGGGGGGCCGAGAGAAAAAAAAAGTGTTGGTGAAAGTACCGTTGGGGTTGCATGGAAGACTGCGATCATCTTAGCTTCCTGGGGGATGCGGCACGAACTTTTTAAAAGTAAACAAAAAAACAAAATGTCGATAATGGAAAAAGTCCTGCAGACACCGGAAGAGAAGAGAGGAGGGACTTCCGGTCCAGACAGCCCCCCCAAGAGCTTGCTGTCAATCAACAGGAAAAGGAGATGCTGTGCCCCCTGCTGGAACAATTGCAGAAAATCAACGAAACTCTGTTTAAAATGGATAGTGTTCTCATCAGTCGACAGAAACAGATATCGGAAACAACTAGAAAGATGATGGAGATCGAACAGAAATCGAATCTGATTCTAGGTTTCCAGGGCGTTAAAGAAGAAGAGAAAGAAGATCTCGGATTTACCTTGACAAATGTCTTGGCACCCCTAACTGGCAGTGAAGCGATAAAATTAAAAGAAGAGGTGGATGAGGCTCCCAAAGCCTATTCCGCTTTTATAAAAGAGAATATTCTGCCAGTAGAAGGGGATGTTGAGCTTAGCAAGCGACAAACTGGAGATCTAATTTCATCTGAAGAGTTTATGGAGCCCTGGAAGCTTGAAGGCCAGAAGTTTAAGGAAAAAAAGAAAAGAAAGAAGACGGATTTCATCTTCAAAATACAGAAACTTCTGAAGAGACACGCCAGCAGGGAGGAAGATGCAGTATTCAAAACTGGGACAAGTGAAGAAGACAGCAGCCCAGGGGAAAGTGGTGATGGAACGGGAGACTTCAAAGTTAAAATGGACTCAATCCATAATTGGAAGAGATTTAAAAAGAAGATACTTTGAGGACTGTTCGTGTAACATCTGGAAGGAGCTGTTTAATTACTAAACCCCAATGGACTTTACTAACTGCATTAACAGAGTGACTTTGGACTTTGCAATAGTTAAAAAGAAGATCTTCTAACCATGATAGATGCCAAAATTGGTATTGGTTATTAACCTAAACTAACCCTCACTAACAGGAAAAATTTCACTCCATCTTTTTCTTTCTCCATCTGTCTACCCTTCCTGTTTCTTATAAAAAGAATAAAATTCTCTCTTTTTTAAGAGAGTTTTACAAAAAAAAAAAAAAAGTAAGCGAGAAGACATGAATTAGAATCACAAAGAAAATAAGGAATGAAGAAGAGGGAAGAGTCTTTCTGGCCACGCGTCTTCGGGCCACAGCAGACATGACTCAGAGGGCTCCATGAACGGCTCTTCCACAAGTTCTTGCAGGCTTAAAAGCAGCCCCCCAGAGCCTGACTCATATCTAAGCCATGGGAGGGGAGAAAGGAAGTGTAACCTTTTCCCTGTGCCACTTTCCAAATGCAAATCTCTCTCCCCCACTCAAGCATCATTTTGCCCTGCAGGGCAGGACACACATTTATTCATAAGGGGCCCATATGCCCCCCCCCCCACGCAAGGAACAGCTCTGAGGGAGGGCAACTAATACTGGAGAAATGGCGTAAGGAACTCGGTTAGCCACCCTTTCTGCGGCTGCTGCTACAGCTGTGGTCTGGAATGTGACGCTCTGCCATGCTTCCTTTCAATAAATAATATAGCCATTTATTTAGAATATTTATATATCTTGCCTTTCCTGACAGAGCTGAGACTTATGACCAATAGATATAATGCACAAATGATCCCTTATTAAACTGATTAGAATGCTTTTAAAAAACCATGTGAGATCACGAAGGATGGATATCCTGCAGTCATGCCCACGTGGCCCTCTCTAGTGCTATACACTGAAGGCAGCAACTCCTTAATCTTTCCTACAAACTTTCTTTATGCAAAATGGAAGCAAAATGTAAAAGAAATCTCAGTGTCAGAAATGTTCTTAGTGAGGAAGGAAACAAACCTTCTATCTTATGTAATCAAACCTTTTTTCTCTTCCCGACCCCCTGCCCTTAAGACAAGCCGAATAAAGAATAAAAGAGAACAAAACCCTTTGAATAATAGTGTTCAGTCTTTTAAAGAGAATATTAAAATGATAATTTTTAAAAAAGTGCTTCTTTTACATTGTATTATCATTATACAAAAGTACTAAATTATAACTTTTGGGTACAAGGGAGGCATATGCAGTTAAAAAGTTATTCTCCTGACAGGTTCATTCATTTGTAATATCCAAATCTCTCCTTATATATAATTGTGTTTTCGGGTGCCTCTTTCCTGAATGTTCCACACACTCCCACAGCATTTGGCTTCCTGACCTGTCACTCTGACGGTGTGCCAATCCAGTGGCTGCATTGCTGGTGTCCCGCCCACAGAAGCAGCGGCCAGCATCTCAGCCTCAATGTCGTGCAAGGCGACAAGCAGGACAGACACTCCGGTGGGTGAAGGCCGAGAAGGCTGAGGCTTGCGTTGCCGTTGGTCACAATGGCTCTTCTTGCACAGGCAGCGGCACTTGCCGTGAGTGGCAATTCAGGGGAGTGGGGCGTCAGCGGCCCTGCACAAGGCCCAATGGAGCAGCTGTCAGTGTCTCAGGTGTCCCCTCCGCCACAATGGATGAGCCCCCGGCCAAAGCGGGGCCCTTCCTTGCCGCTCTGAATCGGGGAAATGAGGCCAAGCACTGGCCCACCCTGCCGGAGGAGAGTGCCAGGAAGGTGCCGCTTGACCTTTTGGACACTTGCAGGCCAAGCAGGCAGTGGCAGCACAGCCAGCAGCCAAAGCTCCTGCCCTGCCTCCAATTGCTGTGCCACCGCTGCCTGCCTGCACTTCACCACTACCTCCTGTCTCTGTCCGCCACCTCTTCCCCTGGCAAAGATGCACTGCTGCCACAGGTGCTTCCTCAGCTGGCCCCCTCCTCACCTGTCACCACTCCCCCCTGTGAGCCCGGTGAGTCTCCGCTGGGCAGAGGAGGGCGACCATTTGGCGGGGAGGCTGAGGCCGAGATCTTTCTGGAGCTCCTTGTATTGATTTTACAACTGGCTTTGCTACTAGTACTCACATAAAGGCCACCTTGCCAGTGCTTTACATTATCTGAATGCAGAAAGAGTCATTTTTGTTTTTTAAAAAGACTAATTGATCTGGACAAATCTTTCAATATTTTTTTTTAATTCCACACAGCTGTATGGAGCAACAAGGGAAAAAGAAGACCCTACCCTTCACTACCTGAAGAAGTCTCAGAGCGGCTTACAAACTCCTATCTCTTCCCCTCCCCACAAGAGACACCCTGTGGGGCAGGTGGGGCTGAGAGAGCTCTTTTGAGGACTACTCTTTCCAGAACAGCTGACAACTGCGACTGACCCAAGGTCATGAACCTCTGGAACACAACAATTGGAAAGGATACAGTCCGCAAGACCGGTCCTGGGAACTTGCCAGTAATCTTCATGCCCCTCACTTAATATGCCAATTCCATCATTTGTACCTGCAGAAACCTGGCCCATTGAATGGAGGGGGGCGGGGTGTGTGTCACGGATCAGATAGGCACAGCCAACCCGGAAGAGGCAGAGGACACTGCGGAGAAGGAATGGGCGGATGAAGGACTTCCCAACTCGTGGTCACTTGCAAATGATCCGCTGCAGAAAACTACTGCGACCCTGCCAACTAGCAAGTCACAGTCTGACAGTAGTTTCCCAACTGTTGAGGCCCACGGCTCAGCACAATCCTCAACAGATCCCTTTGGAGTGCCTCACAATCCTCACCGGTTTTCACCACCCTGAACAATTTAGTGTCATCCACAAATTTAGCCACTTCACTGCTTACTCCCAACTGCAAATCTGGTTGTGCAACAGTGGAATCGGTTGCCTGGGGAAGTGGGGAGCTCCCCCTCGCTGGCAGCCTTTAAGCAGCGGCTGGACAAACCCTTGTTGCCAGGGATGCTCTAGAGGCTGATCCTGCATTGGGCAGGGGGGGTTGGGCTAGACGGCCCCTAGATGGCCCCTTCCAACTCCGTGTGATTCTATGATTCTGTTAAATGATTCTAATTCGGTACCAAGTTTCCCAACTCCCCGTTGCAGCTGTGTTATCTACACTTCACAAGGTCACAGTGATCTCTCTCATCAAGGCAGTTTTGAAGTCTGCTTAACTCACAAGCAGGCCTCATCTGAAGCCTGAACCAAACTTTGAATCAGAGCAGGATTTTAAGGGAGCGTAGTTCTTTACAGTTCCCATGACATCCAGGTCCATCTCTTGAGGGTTTCATGGGCTGGCTTTCATGTCACAGTGAGCCACCACATCCTACAGGAAGAAGCTTCACATCACAGAAAGCCTTTCAATGGAGCAGGTATGCACAGTGTGCTGTAATGGTAAAGTGTCCAATTAGGATCTGGAAGACCCAGGTTCAAATCCACATTTGGTCACGGAAGTTTGCTGGGTGACCTTGGGGGAGCCACACAACTTCAGAGGAGGAGGACAAACTGCTTTGGGATCTCTCCCACCAGGGGAGAAATGAGCAAAGTCTGAAACCTTCCTCTAACTTAGGTGGCTCTTCAGCCAAAGGAACCCTCCTCCAACCTGAGTTGCTCCTCTGTCGGAGGAGGTTCCTTAAGCTGGAGGCGTCTCCTTGAAGAGAAGGATGGATACATGCCGCTGCTTCCATGGTTTGTTCGCGTGTTCAAAGCACTTTTCATGCCTTATATTGCCAAAATCGCTGAAACAACCCTTTAGGCGGCCTTATCCCAATACCACAGACAGAAAGGACAAGCTGAAGCTGAGGTCAGGGCTTCCCAAAGGACAATTAGTGAGCTCCTACTAGCAGCATGATTTGGGGGCAAACTTGATGAGAAAATCGGAACGCCTAAGTTTTTTTCCTAAATACATAGTAGTTGTGTGGGAGCCCTGATTTGGACAAGTCTTTTTCCTTTCTCCGGGAACTGGTGGCAGGAATCTTGATCAGTGTGACACGTTACAACGCCATCAACTTTTAATTCGCCATTTCTGTTTGCCCACAGAACACTTTTTATTTGCACCGTTCCTATGAAGCCGACTTCTTTTCATCTGCTTTTGAAAACCACCTCAGGAACAGCATTCTCCTAGTTCTGGTCCTGTTCCAGCTTTCTCACCAGAACCGGAATAAATGGCTTTACATCTCTGAAGCACATCCACCTACAGACGTGCACACGCCTTTCATCTCAAACAACTTATTCCAGCAGTAAAGAACTCCATGTCAGTACTTCCTTGGGTATCACAGATGGTACAGATGGGAAGTACACCAGCTTGGTGTAGTGGTTAAGAGTGGCAGACTCTAATCTGGAAGAACCGGGCTTGATTCCCCACCCGTCCTCCCCATGCCTTGGGTCAGTTACAAGCTCTTTCAAGGCTGTTATCTCACAAGCAGTTGTAGAGAGAGCTCTCTCAGCTCCACCTACCCCACAGGGAGTCTTTTGTGGGGAGAGGAAGGGAAGGTGATGGTAAGCCGCTCTGAGACTCCTTCAGGCAGTGAAGAGCCAGCAACTCTTCCTTCTTCTAAAACAGCAAAATGCTCTACTGCCTCACACAGCCCCGAACTGCGGTCCTCCATCCATGCATGGGGGCTCTCATGCAGCTCACAAGCTCCTACACCACTGCTTTTTTTTGTTGTTGTTGTTGCCATAGTGTGCATGAGCAGAGACCAAAGGCGCCATTCCTTGGGCTTTTCTCTGCAAGTACACTGAAAGAATCGGCAGTATAGCAAGAATGGCAGTATAAGCTACTCAGAGATGGAGGGGATTCTTCCTTGGCTCGGACTCTTGGCTTTTTCTTCACCACAGTGCTTGTGGTTTGGTGCCAGACTGGTGTAGTGGTTAAGTGCGTGGACTCTCATCTGGGAGAACCGGGTTTGATCCCCCACTCCTCCACTTGCAGCTGTTGGATGACCTTGGGCGAGCCACAGTTCTGTCAGAGCTGTTCTCTCAAGGACAGCTCTGGAAAGAGCTCTCTCAGCCCCACCTACCTCACAGGGTGTCTGTTGCGGGGAGGGGAGGGGAAGGGAAAGGAGTTCGTAAGCTGCTCTGAGACATGAAGTGAAGGGCGTGGTAGAAAACCAATCTCCTCCTGCTCCTGCTCCTCTTCTTCTTCTTCCTCTTCCTCTTCTTGTCAGCAGCTCTCAACCTGCTGCCCACAGACCACGCCTTGACACCAGTGATGTCATCACTTTGGCTCCCCCCTCCTCTGGGGGGCATGATTCCAATGTCACATGACTTTTATTTTTATTTTGCAGCTCATTGGGTCTTTGGCCTGGAAAGACCACTGACACAACAGCTGTATTGTGGGAGAAGCTTTCACAGACTAGAGTCCCCTTCATCAGGCATATGAAGCATTATCTTCATTGGAAAGGGATACTGTGTACATATACAAAGACTCACACCTGACTGCAGGGAAAAAACCTGCAAAAGGCCATAAAGGCGCAAAGTGAGTTTCTCACATGCTAAATTTAATGAAAGCAAGAAAGAGATTGTTATCAGTTACTTCAGTCACTCTGATCTTGTTCTGTACATGTTGAAACATGACAGATGTATGAAGAAGAGGAGTCTCAGAGTGGCCTTTCCCTTCCCCTCCCCACAACAGACAACCAGTGAGGTAGGTGGGGCTGAGAGAGCTCTCTCAAGAACTGCCCTTGAGGGAACAGCTCTGATTTATGCAATCTGAAGAGAAACCAAGGTCACGCCAGCAGCTGCAAGTGGAGGAGTGGGGAATCAAACCCAGTTCTCCCAGATTAGAGTCCACACACTTCACCACCACACCAGACTGAGACCCTGGGGAGCTGCTGCCAATCTGAGTAGACACTACTGACTTTGATGGACCATGGTAGAAGCTTTCCTGTGCATGCATAAAGTGAGAGAGAAAGAGAGAGAGAGAGAATTCTTCTGACAATCCTGCTCTGCCGTTTACTGTGAGACCTGATCACATACACACACACTAATGTTGGGAAAGGAAGAGGGGCAGAAAAGAGATGCATCTGGAAAAATGGAAATTAAGAGGAAATTAGTTGCTGTAGATTTTCCGGGTTGTGTGCCCATGGTCTTGGCTGTGTGACTGTGACTGGCATCCTCAGAGGTATAACACAGAAAGATGGAGTACTCTCTATGTCAAGGTGAGCAGAAAAATGATAGGCAAGTAATTTATTTCTACCCTGGAAGGTGGGGTAGGCCTGAGTCATTGTCTTGTAGTAGTTCTCCAGGCTATGAACATGCTAATGGAGGAGCTTTCCTGAGGAGGTTCTTTTGTCTATGGATTGTTTCCTGAAGAGGTTTCCTGTTTCCTGAGGAGGTTCTTTTGTATGTGGATTGGCTGTTGAAACACTAATCTTATCTGTAGTGCTATTGTCAGCTGTAGAGCATTTTGTATTTTTCAGGACAGGAAACCATGCCCTGTTTATTTTTAAACTCTCTTCTTTCCTGTTGAAATTGGGTTTATATTTATGAATTTCAATGGCTTCCCTGTGTAATGGTAATTGGGAGTGTTGTCCAGCCTTTCAGTGTCTTGGAACCAAATGCTGTGTCCTGTTTGGGTTAGGCTATGTTCAGCCACGGCTGATTTTTCAGGCTGGCCAACTCTACAATGTCTTTCAACCTGAAAAATCAGCAGTGGCTGAACACAGCCTAACCCAAACAGGTTTTGTTTTTGTTTTAAGATTAGGTTTCTCTTTGCCTATCTGGGATTTTCTTTAAAAAAGACCCTGGTTAGGAATTACTTGGATTGGATTCCATGGAGGTAGATGGCTAAGTATTTAAAAACACAGATGCCAAATCTATCCCCAGTATCATCTCAGGCAACAATCACTACTCAGCCATCTCATAGTGAGAGCTGTCCCATCAGCAGCTCCTCCCCCTGCTCACCACCCAATGCGATATACGCCATCACTTGACAACAACGGCCTCAGGCATTCTCCGTGTTTCCGTTCATAAGACAAACAGGTCAGTCTGAATGCAAAAGAATAAATGAATAAACCAAAGCCCAAAGGTTTAAAAAGGCAACATTTGTAAACCGGCAAGGAAGCATTTCAGTCCCCTAAGGAGGCTCTGAGGATGACCTCAAAGTTACCACTCTCCATCTAAAAAAACCTCAGAGGGACACTCTAGCGTGAAAATGCTGTGCTAGGATTTCTCATCTAATTTGATTCTATTAATTTAGGTCTTAACCTGGACCAGGAATTTCTCTCCCTCTATGTGTGTTACATTAGCATCACACAGCTAGGAAGACGGCATTATGATCTTGTACTGATGTTTTGAAAGAGTCTCTCTGTTCTTATCTTGTGTATGCATCGAATTAAAAAATGTCACCAATGTTTCAGGCTGCCTTTTAGCACCACTATTTACATTTCCCGCCTCTGTACCCATGTATATGTCTTTTCTTACATGCGACAGAGTGGGCGCTAACCCTCAGAAGCACTTTTATTGCTTCAGCTACAACAGACAACACGCAGCTACCCAACAGGAACCAGTTTTCTGCAGAAGTAAGTGCCAGAATAAACAACTGCTGGTTGAGATGCTGCCCAATGTGCCTTCATTTCCTGTAGCATTGCCTCGTTTTACATGTCATTTCCTTCTCGTTTAAACATGTAACCTATCAGAGAAAGCCGCTTTCTTGAAATTAAAGCTCAGTACTTCAGAACAAAACATTCCAACAGCCAACTTTGTAACAGTCATATTTACACAAACAAACTGAAGTAAGGAAGGAGGAGACAGACATCTCCCATGAATGACGGGAGGAAATCTATCGCTGGATAAATGGAAAGCACCTTCCTGACACATCTGGCAGGAAAGAATGTCTTGTATGAATTTGCTTAATGCCCAGTTTGGACAAGCTTATGCAAAATGGAGCAATATTAAGTCTTCTTTAGCTGGACAAAAGCTTAAATCCTGAAGCACAGGAAAGGAGTCCCACTGAAACTATTCAGGATTCAGTTGTTAATGAGTAACATCAAGAATCATGTTTAGACAACCATTATCTAATGTTCAAACGGTTCTGCAAGGAAGTTAATGCAATACCATTACTTATGTATTGAAATATTCATAGCTCAACCTTCTCCTGCACAAGAGAGTGAGCCAATTTGGTAGCCAACATATATTTAAAAACAATAATATGGTATGAGACCAAAAAAAGGACTTTGAAACCAGCAATACACTAAACACCATGCCCACAAAAGCACACTTTCCTTGGCCAATGGACACAGAAGCCAATCCCTAAGGATCATCACAGCATCAGACTAAAGGACGTACAGAGGAAAAGATGAGAAAATGCAGAGGAGACCCAGCCCACTTCTTAATGTCTCCTGTCACAGTCCACAGGGCTGCAAAGTGCCACTGTGGGCCTCGTATAGGACCCTGATCCATGTGTCTAATTTTGTAATTTTATATTTTATACAATTTTATACATATGTATAACCAATGTAGGACACGCTTCTTACATCTGGTGAAGTGGGCTATAGATCACAAAAAATACTCATCACAATAAATCTTATGTAAGTCAGCCAGCAAGGCATCTATTTAAGTTTACCACTGTACCTTTACCTAGCACAAAAGTAGGGGCAAATTGATTATGTAGTCATGTTGCATTAAAAGTACTGGGATCACTGGGACTGATTTTGCTGACATATTTTCTAAAAAGATTATGTCATTTGTCATATGACATGACGTTTAATGTCTACAGTAGCAAAGTAATATCACAAAAGGATATTAGACGTCCCAGAGTTTAAAATATAATTAAATCTAAATGGGAGGGGATTCTGTTCCACACATTTAACTTGTGACCATTAACCTTCTTTTGCTTTAACTTTTTGTACCCTGTCCTGAGCCTTGCAGTGCAGGAAAGGGTGGGCTAGGAGTCTAATAAAGGGGAGGGGGAAGCATCCTTTGACTACTTTGATAAATCATTGCAAAATATTAACCACTATCACCCTACTTCTGCTCATAATACAATCAAGGTTTTGCTGCTATATGACCATAAAGTATATTCAAGGTTGACAACGAAGGATGAGTAGTTGAAACCAAGACTGAGAAATGAGGGGTGGGGAGACTAGAAGGGGGAAAGAGAAAGGAAGGTATATCATGAAAGGAAGAGAGCAAAATGAAGGAGCTGAAAAGTGTGGAAAAGAGGAAGAGAAAATAAGAAAAGAGGAAAGGTTGTTTCATTTTCCTCAACAGACTAATAATGAAGATCTGGATAAGCAGACAAAACTTATTGAACAGGGTGGGAGGAAAGGGAAACGACAGCCTTGTCCGGAGGATGCGGCCTGGCAGCCATGAGCTGGGCTAGCTGGTCTCGCCTTCCTCCAGCGCTGGCTCGGTCGATGGGTTCAGCAGGATATGCAAGCGATGGCCTCCTCCTCCTAGGAAACTGTGCAGAAAGGCATGGGGAGCAGAAAGCAGACCTACTGTGATTTCCTGTGCTCTGCCTTCCCTGCACCCCTCCAGCTGACCTGCACCCCAAGAATTTTGTCCCCCCCAGATTAGGGTTGCCAAGCTCCAGGTGGAGCCTGAAGATCTACTGTTCCTATTGATCTCCAGACTACTTAGATCAGTTCCCCTGAAGAAAATGGCAACTTTGGAGGGTGGACTCTATGGAATTGTGCCCAGTGAGGTCCCTCCTCTCTCCAAATGCAACCCAAAAATCTCCAGGTATTTCCCAAACAGAGCTGGCAACCTTAACCCAGAACCCCTTCTCAGCAGCCCCCAAGGGGGGCAATCTGGAGCAGCTGAGAGGGGCTAATCCTGACATATATATATGGACATCTTCTGCAATCATTAGCAGCATGAGAAGTGACTGGCGTTCCCTTCTGACCCAGGTCGGAGCATTGCCAGAGGGGCTCAGCTTGAGTTTGGCTAGCAGTGATGTGGATCTACGAGAGTTAGGACACACTTTGCTTGGGGTGATAAAACACATCTCCACGCACAGACCACTGCTCATCATAATGACAAGCAATTTGCTAGTTATTCAATAAAACCAGAGCGTGAGATTAAAAGGCTGAAGCTTTGTTACTAACCATTAAACCTGTTATAAACACATGTCAAAAATACAATATAAAATGAATGCAATATAAAATGCCTGTTACTTTTGCTGATTTCTATGCATTTCCATCACTGCTGGTGGAAGGTCTCTCCAATATATTTTGTGCATACACGGTAATAATGTCTTAAATATGTGTCAGTTCTAGAACAATACAGAGGGGAAATATTAATGCTTCTATTTTGCTCTTTTCAATACATAACAGAGCACACTTTCGATTTGCTGATCTCCTGATCAGCAATGACAATCAATGAAGAATTGTCGCTGTGTGCCCACACTCTGGTTTCTCGCTTTGGTGTGAGACTGGCTTTCTCAAAGCACCCAAACAGAGGACTGGAACCAAGGCCTTTCAGGTTGCCGCACTCTACGAGCAGTGCACATGCAGCCCAGCAGGGACATTCACCAATGTAAATAAAGGGCACTCCTGTGCATGAGCGGATGGGGCCATAAGCAGAGACTGACAGCCTGACAGGGCAGTCTGAGACCTCAGATAGCTACTGCGAGTCAGAGTAAACTATACTAAGCTAGAGGTACCAGTGGTTAGACCAACGGTTCTTTACCTTTTTGAGAATGTGATGAAAGCAATGGGCCTACAACGACGCCAGAAAAATTATCATGGCAAGGCGATGATTGTGGCTGTACATTTCCTAAACAGGTACAGCAGCATCTCATACCCTCCTACATTTGTCTGAATTAAAACATTACTGTAATAACATAATTAAGAATGCTTTTCACAAAGACAATTCTCAAAAGCAACAGAAAGGAAATCAGTGGGGGAAAATAAAAAAATTGTGCCTAGTTCACCGAAACCCTTAAGAATCCAGGGGCCCCAGGTGAAGAACCCCAGGGTTAGACGCCGTTCAAACCACACACAGAACCAGGGGCTGATTAAACCAGCTACGGCTGGTCTTCATGAAATCTGGGAACATTCCACTGACATGGCTTGGGGGGGGGGCGTGTGTGATGGACACTGCGATCAAGTCACAGCCGACTCACGGCGACTCCACGTGGTTTTCACGACTGTTGTTGTTGTTCAGTCGCACAGTCGAGTCCGACTCTTCGCGATCCCATGGACCAGATTACGCCAGGCCCTCCTGTCTTCCGCTGCACGACTGACCCTGCTTCAATTCCAAGCTCTGATCCAATCACTCCAGGGCAGGGCTGGTTACACTCCGAACCAAGGGCTGAAGTCCAGGCGTGAGGTTACTCTATTAACCAAAGCTGGTTACTTGGCTATGGTTTCACGTGATATACGAGCACAGACACCCCGGCTTAATTCTGGTTTGTCCTGCAGCAACGCCCACCCACACTACAAAGAGAAGGTAGTGAAACCAGCATTCCTTGAGGCCAGCCAGGATTTAAGTGACTATCACAAGAAAAATCCTGATTCCATAAACTAAACTAAATTAATTTAAAATAAACAATGGTCTCACATATTGTGTCCAAAAACGCTTACGCTTCAAGCTTCTAATAGTTTCCAAAGCATCCTGAATTGCTTTCTGAAGCATCTGTCCATTATTGAAGAAGTACAAAGCATTTCTGATATGAGATGTATGCCCCATAAAACTTGAGGAGCTGTAACATCAGAAAGGCAATAAAACATATTTTAAAAAACCCTCAGAATGAAACAAAACTACTGGAAGAACTGACCAAATTACACATAAAAATATTCTTCCTCATTTTGGGCAGTGCCTAGCAATATTACACATTGAGAGACAGATGTGGTTTCAAAAAAGCTCTCTGTTTCAAAGGAATTTCCATACCTTTCCTCCTGTTTTGACTGGTTTTATATTATTTTTTCTGAGCTCCCCCAAAGGACCCCAGGGAACCATGCCTGCCACTCAAGAGCTGCAAAGTCAGGGGGCTGGAATTTGCAGGAGAGAAGCAAGGGGAAGGGGCCTGCCTATCCCTTCCCCTACCAACCATTTTTCCCCAGCACCTTTTGGCTACAATTTCCCCTGCCCAGTTGGGGTTTTGGGGGGGGGGGGGTTTACTGCAAAAAAAACTGGAGGGGAGGAGTTTGCGGGGGTGGGGTGGGGACAGTGTTCCCTGCAGTGGCTACTTCTCCCCTGCAAATGGCACTCTTCTCTCATGGTCTGAAAGTATCTATGCTTCCTAGACCTCTGTCTACTGCCTGGACATCTCTTAGAGAGCTCTTAAAATTTCTTTGGAGCTAGTTTGCAATTCCTTCTGAACTTCCATAAATGCATACCGATGTGCTCAAGTCAGTGGGAAAACGAAAAAAACCCAAAATAAGCAAAGACCAAGAGAAGGGCATTTTGCCGTGCCGAGCTGTGGCTACTTGTCTATTGAAATGATCAGTGCTGCCTTTTGCATTACAGGCATCCTCTGTCAGCAAAGTACTTGATTCCGCTGCTTCCCACCTACTCTAGCACTTCATTATTATGAAACCTATTTCATAACTTTTATTTCCCATATGTCATTACGAATATACTTTTGCAATATGTCTTTTTCTTTTTGCTCTTGTTACAGTGGACTTGGGGGGGGGTTAAAGTGTTATTATAACAGATTTCCCCCCATCCTGAAACATTTCTCAAGCCTAAGATGTTCTACAAAACAACGTGTCTTCACCTTCTTACACCGTGTGAACATTC
Organism: Gekko gecko; assembly: GCA_029375565.1. Lineage (NCBI taxonomy): Eukaryota > Metazoa > Chordata > Lepidosauria > Squamata > Gekkonidae > Gekko > Gekko gecko. The sequence goes on along the minus strand of JAPDNY010000014.1, from coordinate 68,151,073 downwards.
TCCAAGACCTGCTCATCAAACAGGGCAGGAAACCTCTTCCCGCTCAGAACCCTTCACCAGGAGCCAGAGAGTCCAGGCCAGGCAATGGGCTCTGGGAGCACCTGAAGCAGCCGCCTTCCTGAAACTAAGCAGGTGTGGACCCGACTGATCCTTCTGACGGAAGACAGCTGGGAGCACCATGGAAGGGGAGATTAATTTTTTAAACGGAGGAGGCTTTCAAGAAAATCAGGGGGAGGGGGCACAGCTGGTGGTACATCAAAAGGTTTGCCCACAGAAGGTCCCGGCTTCATTCCCGGCTTTTGGGGGAAGTCATGCCCAAGACCCTGGAGAGATGCTGTCAGTCATAGGAGTCCATTTCTCCTGGGCTCGGAGCACCATTGATCTGAATCATTCAGTGATGCAGTTAGGTAACTTTAGGCCGATGGGTTTTATGGGAGGAGGGCTTTAGGCCAAGTTTGCCAACTCTGGGTTGGGAAATACCTGGAGATTTTGGGGGTGGAGTCTGAGGAAGGCGAGGTTTGAGGAAGGGAGCGACCTTAGCAAGGCTTAATACCATAAAACCCACCTTCCAAAGGAGCAATTTTCTCCAGGGGAACTGATCTCTGTAGTCTGGAGAGCCACTGCAATTCCAAAAACTCTCCACCTGGAGGTTGGCACCCCTGCTTTAGGCGGTTGCACACTGAGGTTCAGCCTGCTTTGAAGACATCCCCGGCTGAGCCCATAAACAACTCTTATTGGCCCTCCTCTGGTTGTTTGTATTTGTAGGTTTATGTGTTCTTAATCAAATTGTAGAAATACTTTAAATGCCATTTTTAATGTTTTTAATGTTTGGCAGCTCCCCGTTCTGGGGACCCTCTTTGGGCGGAAAGGTAGCATAGAATAAATAAAACACTTGCCGAAAAAAGCTGAAGGGGTGGTTGGGGGAAACTGAGCCAGGAGCAAATGATGGGGAAGAGAACAGGAAAGGCCAAGCAGGGGGTCCCAGTCACAGACACACCCCCCCCGAATATCACGTGCACTTTTGCCCTCACACAGCTCCCCATCCGCGATTTGCCTCCCCAGGAGAGCCACGGTGCTACTGACGGCATCCAGTCCCTCCTCTCTCTCGGAGGAAACTGGCCACTCCTCTCCTCTTCACTGGAGACCCCACATCCTCAAGACACACACAGGAAGAAGCTGAGGCAGGCCAGTGTTGAACTTTAGGGCTGCCAGTTTTAAAAAAAGAAACTAGCCCAGCTTGGGTGCAGCTGACATCACCTTGGTCTGCAGGAATTTTGCTTTACTCCTGTAGAAAAGATCAATGGGAAAACCTCTGCCTGTCTGAGAAACTGAGACTCAGCCTGCTGTTGAAAGACATAAAAGCAAGGCCATTAAAGGCAAAGATGTCAACCCTCCAAGCCTGGGGGGGGGGGGCACTTGCTACAATTCAGAATTGAACTGTGGCACTGAATTCATTAGCTGGCCCCATCTACCAGAGAAATCCTGAAGCAGGAACAAAGTTACCCAGATTTCCTGGACTATGTATGGCCTCATGTTCTGACAGAAACTCAATTCTAACATCACGGAAACCATGGTTAAATTAAACAAGCAATGGTTCATGAGAGCCAGACTAGACATTACAGCACCCATGGGTCTGTCCCCACAGGCAGTGCTCCCTCTAAGCTGAGTTAGTGTGAGCTATCTCACAGTTTTTTAGCCTCTAGCTCATTGTCAGGTCCTGCAGTAACCACTCAGTACACAATAGTCCTTTAGCAGGTTTATTGGCAAAGTATGGCTTCTGGACAAATGAACCCCTTTGCCAGAACTGGCAATCAATAGCATGGAACAAGGGGAAAGGGATTAGGGTCCCACCCTCAGGCGTACATCATACACAGGCACATAGGCTACTACAGGTCATGAGAGAATATACGAACTGGCTGGCTACCTTAAGGCTCTTCTCTCCCATGGCCATGGACCCAGCTGGGCTCATAGGCTACATGGGGCTGCTTAGGAAAAGTTACCAGCAAAGCCGCTACAACACACCTCTCATTCATTCACATGCTCCCCTCCCCTTTGGAATGTCAGGGAAGACTGATAAGGTGCTGGGCAGATGGGCAAAGCAAGCAGGATTCCAAAAAGGAAAGTAACAGCATTAAGAGCATAAGGCACTGGGTTTACAGATATTGGAGATTGATCATGGCACAGATACAAGCATCACCTCACAGAAGAAAGGTCCGAACCTGACACCCATGCATTTTTGTCTTCGTTCAGGAAGGATGGCTCCAATGCAAACTGATTTATGCAGCAGCCAAATCGCTCACTCACAACTTTAATGCCAGCAGCCCACCAAGCAGAATTTCTTCTCACAAGGAGAACTCCACGGCTTAGAGAGGAGCACTGGTGCCCCCAGGACGGTTTTGCCACACAAACAGGCATGGCAGGCATTTTTAAGTGGCCAAATCCATCTCCTAAAATGGCATCAGCATCTGCAGGGATACTGACCCATGGGATACTGCAACCTCTAGTTTGGCCCTGAGATTCTCCAAATGTTGGCCACTTCACTGTTGTTTAAGGTTCATCAGACCCCAATAGGAATTTGGTTTCTCACCCCATCTTCACACTGACTGTTTCCCAGGGGCACCTGCCAGGCTACAAAGAGAAGGCAGCAAGACCAGCACCTGTCAAGGATCTGAGCAACCTTCTGTGGAGCAAAGTCTTTATTTCAGAAAATAACGGTAGTCCAAATAAACCAGGGTTTCAAGTGATGTCTGAACTGAGCTGTTAGGGGAGTTTTCAGAATCCTAATATAACACACACACCCTTCCTCAGATCTATTCGGGAGAGAAAAAAATCACTCAGGGCTTTAGGCCAGCAGAACACACAGTTTTAATAAGATTACCATCCTGATGCAAGCAAGAAACATCAAGCTTGCATAGAGAACAAAGTAAAAAGGTCTTTTTATAGGATAAGACAGATGAAAGGTCAGGGTCTAAAATTCCAAAAGAGAATTCATAATTCACTTTACCCTTTCTGAGTACATTTTGCATTCCTTCTAGGGAGAAAAGGATAATAAACTAGAATCATACAGTTGTAAGGGACCACAAGGGTCATCTAGTCCAACCCCCTACACAATGTGGGAAATTCACTAATACCTCCCCCTCACACCCCTAGTGACCACTGTTCCATGCCAAGAAGATGACAAAAAACCTCCAGGATCTCCAGCCAAACTGGTCTGGATAAAAACTGCTTCCTGACCCCAAAGTGGCAATCAACATTGTCCTGGGTGTGTAAGAAAGGGCCACAAGAACTAAGCACTGAGGCAACCTTTCTTGCCCTCCTTTCTCGTGAGCTGCCTAAGTCCACACAATCGGCACTGCTGTCAGGTGGCCATCTAGCCTCTGCTTGAAAACCTCCAAAGAAGGAGAGCCCGCCACCTCTCAAGAAAGCCTCTTCCACTGAGGAACCTCTCTTTCAGGAAGTTCTTCTTAGTGTTTAGCCGAAGACTCCTTTGATTTAATTTCAGCCTGTTGGTTCTGGTCCGACCTTCTGGGACAACAGAAAACAATTCTGTACACTCCTCTATATGACAGCCCTTCAAGTACTTGAAGATAGTCATCCTATCACCTCTCCAGGCTAAACGCACCCAGCTCCTTCAGCCTTTCCTCATAGGACTTGGCCTCCAGACCCCCCCCATCTTTGCCGCCCTCCTCTGGACCCTTTACAGGCTTTCATGGGAGATAACTTGGAACAGACCCTTGACTGAGATATGGGAACTTAGTGATCAGTAGGTCAAAGAACAGGTTTTTAAGGGGAGGGGGTTAGGGAGAACTATAACATCTTTAAAATATATCAGCCCAAACAATCTCAATCTTCCTTGACAGTGTAACTTTCATGATACGTGTAAAATATCTTAACATGAAAGCAGAGCAGAGCATGGGACTGAGCAATGACCCCCATACACTACTCACCCAGAAGGTGCCAAAGAAAAGGCATGAAACCACAACACCTAACCTTTACAATGCTTCTCTTAATTGGAATGTTGTTTAATTGCACCCCCAGGGTGCGACTGCTACATGATTGCTACAATAAATATGTCAATGAATGAAAGGAAGATGCTGGGATTACCAGGATCCTACCATAACTTCTCATGGTAGCAAATTCTCTGCTCTTCTTCCCTCGCCCCGGCATGGGAAGAAAAGTAGAAAATGTAGCATGGGTCATGTGACCCCAATGATGTCATGTGCTTCGATCACGCAAACATTACCAGTTCAGTACAGGATCAGGTCACGGGGAACGGAAAACGATGCTTTTACGTGAATGGATCGCTCTCATGAAAGGGCTGCCTTCAGTCGCTGTGAGACAGCAGCTGTGCATCATGTAATTCAGACCAAAATCACACAAACTTTGTAAAGCACAGGAAGACCGATATCCAACTTTGAACCAACTTTCCAGTTCAGAAAGACAGCAGAAGCACATTTAAAACCACATTTTGGTTTTCCACATCAGCACCCTGGTTAGCAGGGAGAAGGCTGAAAAGCACGCCCTGTAGCTCCTGCAGACCTGTATACACAACCTGAGTGGAGACAGAGGGGAAAGGGGGCTCTTTAAAACCACAGCAGTCTGGGGGAAGCGGTGCTCAAGGGGCAAACTAGGTGCGAGATTGACAGATCTTCTCAGCCATTTACAGATCTCCCCGACATGTTTGGCTAGAAACCTGATTCAGACTGGGGATACAGATAGGGAGGGCGGAATCCCTCCCTATCGCCTGGTTTCCACCAGTTTGGGTGTCAAAGAGAGGGGGCCTGCAAGACACCCTTCCGGGTCTATCAGCAGCCCAGGGAGACAAAGGGAGGGGGAAAGGGAGAAATCCCCCCTAACCCTGCACCAGACCACCAGTCTGAATGGGGGCCGTCCACCACTGCCAGTTCCCGTCACACGGACAGGAAGATGCCGTCTCAGATCTCTCAGCATCACGCTGACTTTGTCCCTTATGTAGTAATCCCAGCCCTTGCACGGGAACCTCTGCACACTTTGGTCCTTTGCCTCATCCACGTGAAGGGCTGGACAGCAGCCAAAATAAAGACACTGTCTAGGATAAGAATCTTCGGCAAAGAGGTTCTAATCACAACACTCTCCAGTCTCAGCTTTGTTTGGATAGGCCTGTACACATCCCCCCCACTCAGCCATACTCCTTGACATCACCCCAGGGTTTCAGCTGGTTTTCAGTACGACACTCCTCTGTCCTGAGTTACTAAGCAGACTTCTGCTGCATGGCAGACACTTTGAGTTAGAAGCTGTGTTAAAGTTATCTCACTTTCCAAAGCAAATCTCAGCACAGGCTGTGTCGGCACTGCCTGCCTGTGAGGCACAACACATCAGCCCCCACTAACCTCCCTTTGCAGGAAAGAGTATCAGTCATCAGGCTGATGGGTGGGAATAGAACAAGCGTGCCAGAACTAACAGAACGGCACTTTGCTCAGGTAATACCACCTGTATCTCTGGCACTGGAGCATAATAAAACCCACAAGGAGGCACAGAGCAAACCAAGAGAGGAAGAAGCTATACTGCAAACTGCTTGCTTCTTGGATCATGTGCTAACCAATATTGGTTGCACTGTCCATATTGAGTAACAAAGGTATTGTAGATTTAAATTGCAGTTAAAAACAAACAAAACATGTGCAGAAATGCCATTTTTATGCTGCTCCTGTGCATGTTTACTGAGAATTCAGGTCCACTGTGTTTACTAGGACTTATTCTCACACAGTTGCTCAGAGGATTGCAACTTTAGGGTCCAAGTAGGCTAGGCAGGATGGCAGAGGAGGCCCGTGTTTGTAACACAGCCAAAAAACAGAGAAGCAGCAGTCAGGAGACGGGTGCTGACGAACCCTCGCCCGGCCTCCTGTCTCACTTCTGCACCTGCCGCCACCACCCCACCACCCCCGGGGCGGTTTCTTCTACCCAGATCCTGGAATAAGAATTAAGTGGAAAGGGAGCTGAAGACAGCAGTGTGGGAGTAAAAGTGAAGGTGAAACATTCTTCTCCCCCCCCTGTGATTCCAGTGCCTGCCCCACGGCACAGCATCACCCACCGTCTAGGGCTGCTGTTAGGTGGGATTTATGAACTACTTCACTGCCTGGACATTTGCCTCGCTCCGTGCTCAGCACAGACGACTGGGAAGCAGGTCCAGTTCCCAGAGAGCCGCCTGGGACTGCAGCCCTGAACTCGGTGGCACAGGTACCCACCAGGCCTGTTCAGTTTATCAAAGCTTCCCCAGCATGAATAACCCCTTCGAGATGGGGACAGGTGTCCTTTTTTTGCCAGTCCCCCTTTAAAGGGCTATTTAAGCAACTGAGAGGGGGGGCACCAGGGTCAATCTGCAGGGGCAAGAGAGTTAACACCCCCCGGAAGTTCTTCTTCCTCCTGCCCCCCTCCCATTTCATCTTCACAATGATACTGTGAGGTGGGCTGAAAGAGATTTACTGGCCCAATGTCAGAGTGGGGATCTGAATCCGGGTCTCCCACACTCTAATCCAGTGTCCTAGCTGCCGTGGCACACAGGCTCTCCTCCTCTGCCCGCTGCTCATTGATGGCAAGGAAAAGGCACTCAGAAAGTGGCAGCAGCCCTCACCTCTCAGGGAGACCCACAGGGCCAGAGGGCACCAAGTGCCTCCCAGGATGTCCTGGTCCTGCTGTGCACTGCATGGGTCGGGCCGCACCTGGAGTCTCGTGTGCAGGTCTGGTGGCCTCCCTTCAAGAAGGATGTGGAGGGAATGGAGCGGGGGGGGGCAGAGGAGAGCGAGGAGGAGGATCTGGGGCCTGGAGACCAGGAAGCCCTGCGAGGAAAGGCCGAGGGACTTCTTGGGAAGGTTCAGTCTGGAGGAGAGGAGGTTGGGGGGGTTGGGACATGATGGCTCTCTCGAAGTAACTGAAGGGCTCTCACGTGGGGCTGTTCCCGTTGGCAGCAGAGGATAGGACTTGCAATAATCAAGGGTGGAAAGGAACCGGCTGGATCTTAGGAAAAACTTTCTGACAGTCAGAGTTGGGCGACAGCAGGGCCAGCTGCCTGGGGAGGTGGGGAGCTCCCCCTGGCCGGCAGCCTTCAAGCAGCGGCTGGACAAAGGCTTGCCAGGGATGCTCCAGGCCGGTCCTGCAGGGAGCAGGGGCCGGACTGGGAGGCCCACCTGTGTGGCTCCTTCCAGCGCTGGGATGCCTGCCAGGAATCCCTCACCAGCCTGGCAGGAGCCGGGGGCGCGCAGTTCCCACCAGCAGGCGCCTCAGAGCCCTCCCAAGGAACCAGGAGGGGAGAGAAACAAGGGCCTGAGCCTGAAGGAGGGATGCAGCAGCGCCCAAGCCACCGGGCTCCGCGTTTCCCGCCGGGTGCCGGCAACGGCCATCATCCCCCCCCCCCCGAGGAGGGGTTTGCACGCAAGAAGGGCGGGGGGGGGGTCGTCTCGCCTCGGCAAAGACCAAAGGGAGCCGGGCGGGCCGCTGCGACCCTGACATCCCTTTCCAGGGGGAAACCGATCCCAGATCGCGGCGCAAGGCATGGCGACGGGCACTTTCCCCCGCCACCAGGGGCGCCGCTGGGAGGCTCGGCCCTCCCCCCCCAGATCCCCCAAGCGGGCGGGCGGGCGGGCGGGCGGCGGCGGCGGAGGGGCTGCTGCGCCCGGCCCGGCAGGGCGGAAACAAAGGACGCGGCGGGGCTTGGCCGGACGGGCCGCCGCCGGGCTCCTCGGGGCTGAACGCGCGGGACAGCAGAGCGGCGCCCTCTTCGTCCCCGGCCGCGGCCAAGCGGCGCCCCCCCCCCACGCACACGCACCCACGGCCCCAGGCCGAGAGCTCCGGGGGGGGGCGGGCGGCGAGGGGCGCGGCTGCCGGCACGTGTGTGCGCCACGCCCCGGCCCGCCCCGGCAACCCCGGCCCGCCACCCCCTCCTGCTGCTGGGGCAAGTCCCGCTCCCCGCACCGCCCTCCCCGAGGAGGAGGAGGAGGAGGGGGCCCTCCCGCCCTGCCTCCCGCCCTGCCTCCCGCCCTGCCTCCCGCCGCGCGCGCGGGGCCCGGGAGGCCGGCCCGGGGAAGGGGCCCGGGGGGGGGGGTGTCCCGGCGGGGCGGCCTTACCGGAGCAGTTGGCGCCCGCCTTGCCCCTGGCGGCGGCGGCGCAGTCCGGGGCGGGCGCGGCGGCGGGGTTGGCGGCGGCGGCGGCGGGGTTGGAGGCGCGGGCGGGCGGCGGGGCGCCGAGGGCGAGGGCGCAGAGCGCCAGGAGGAGGGCGGGCGAGGCGGGGGCCGCCATGGCGGGGCGGCGGGCCCTGCGCCTCCCCCTCAACGGGCGCCGCCCGCAGCAGCAGCAGCAGCAGCAGCCGCCCGCAGCCACCGGCCTGCCTGCCGGCCGCTCCGCCGCATCCCTGGCGCCGCCGAGCCGAGGGGCGGCCGGGGAGAAAGGGAGGGAGGGAGGGAGGGAGCCTTTGTGCGCGCCTGACGCCGCCGACGCCGCTCCGGCTACAACAAAGGCAGGCGGGCGGGCGGGCGGGCGGGCGGGCGGGGGCTCCTCCACGTGATGCTCCCGCCCCCGCCCCCTCCTCCCCCCTCCTCTCTCGGGAGGGCGCCGGGCCGGGTGGAGGGTCGGGCCCCGCGCCGCCACGCCTCCCCCCCCGGCCGGAGTGCTCGGCCCCCGCCCTCCGCCAGGTGCACCTGCTGCCGCCCACGAGGGGCTCCCGCCCCCCCCGAGCCAGGAGCCCGCCCGGCGCCCCCCCCCTCCCGACGCCCCCCCCCTCCCGGCCCTTCCTCGCCCGCCGGGACTCGGCGCGCAACCCGCCCCCCCCCCGGCCTCTTTCCCCAGCTGGCCGGCCGCAGGGCCCTCCTCCTCCTCCCCCCCCCGGTCGCTGGGCGGCCCGGGCACCTTGGCGCCGGAGAGTGCCCCCAGCGCAGGAGGCGGGCGGGTCGGATGCCAGCGGCCGTCCCCTCTCCCTCTCCTCTCCTCTCCTCCTCAGGGGCGCGAGGTCTGGAAGAGGCCCCGAAGGAAGGAGGAGAGGGCCTCACTAGTGCCGGGAACCCCCCTGGCAGCCCAAACAGGGGGCCCCGGAGGCCACTGAGGTGCCGGAACCGACAGAAGATTTGTATACAGAGTGCGTATGAAATGATACATTGAACTGTGAATAAGTACAAAGTATTTTACAACGTTTACAATTAAAGGTCCAGAGTTGAGTGACTGAAAGGAGGGCCTTATAACCAAGGACGACTAAATAGCCCCTCCTGCGTGCAGAGAGGGAGAGCTGGGAAAGCTAAAGCTGGGCATGAGCTGAGGCTCCGAAGAGATGCCAAAAACAGCAGAAAAGGCTTCTTCCCTTATGTTCAAAGCAAGAAAAAGGACAGGGCAGGCCCATTGCGGGGACAGGAAGGTGGAACTGGAACAGGTGATGATGCTCAGTTCCTGCTTTCCCTCCACATGGCAGAATCAGAACACATGAGGAGGGAAGGGAGTGGCCGCCTAGGACTGGCATGGGGGGGAGGTAGTCCTTGGCTGGATGAATTGGGTCCAGGGGTACTAAAAGAACTCACAGATCTAACTTCTGAGCCTCTGCCCATTATCTTTGAGAACTCTTAGAGAACAGGTGAGGTGCCAGAAGACTGGAGGTGGGTAAATGTCATCCCCATCTTCAAGAAGGGGAAAAAGGAGGATCCAGGTAACTACCGACCCATTGGCTTGATGTCTATACCTGGAAAAGTTTTAGACTAAATCATCAATCAGGCAGTCCTTGAGCATTTAGAAAGGATGGCTGTGATCACTAAGAGCCAGCATGGGTTTCTCAAGAACAAGTCATGTCAGACAAACCATATCTCTTTTTTTGAGGAAGTCACTACCTTGCTGGATCAGGGGAATGCTGTAGACATAGTTTATCTTGATTTCTATAAGGCTTTTGATATGGTCCCACATAATATTCTTGTTGGCATGATGGCAAAATGTGGTTTGGATCCTATTACTGTTAGGTGGATTTGTAACTAGTTGACAGATCGCACCCAAGGAGTGCTTGCGAATGGTTCCTCATCCTCTTGGAGAGGAGAGACAAGTGTCCTGGGACCTGTTTTGTCCAGCATCTTTATCAATGATTTGGATGAAGGGACAGAGGGAATGCTTATTAAATTTGGAGATGATACTAAATTGGAAGGGTTAGCAAATATAACAGAAGACAGAGTCAGGATACAGGGTGATCTTCACAGGCTGGAAAACTGGGCTAAAACAAATGCAATGAATTTCAATGGGGATGAATGTAGAGTTCTGCTCTTAGGTAAGAAAAATCAAATGTATAATTATAGGTTGGGGGAGACTTGTCTTGGCAGTAGTATGTGCAAGAAGGATCTCGGGGTCTTAGTAGACCATACACTCAACATGAGTCAGCAGTGTGATGCAGTGGCTAAAAAGGCAAATGGCATTTTGGGTTGTATCAACAGAATGAAGTATAGTGTCCAGATCACATGAAGTGATGGTATCGCTTTACTCTGCTCCGGTTAGACCTCACCTAGAGTATTGTGTTCAGTTTTGGGCTCCACAATTTAAGAAGGATATTGACAAACTGGATCATGTCCAGAGGAGGGCAACAAAGATGTTGAGGGGTCTGGAGACCAAGCTTTAGGAGGAAAGGTTGAAGGAGCTGGGTATGTTTAGCCTGGAGAGGAGATGATTGAGAGGTGATATGATCACCATCTTCAAGTACTTGAAGGGCTGTCATATAGAGAATGGTACAGAGTTGTTTTCTGTTGCCCCAGAAGACTTTTTGGCTAAACATTAGGAAGAGCTTCCTGACAGAGCAGTTCCTCAGTGGAACAGGCTTCCTCTGGAGGTGGTGGGGCTCTCCTTCTTTGGAGGTTTTCAGACAGAGGCTAGATGGCCATCTGACAGCAATGCTGATTCTGTGAACTTAGGCAGATCATGAGAAGGGAGGGCAGGAGGGGTTGCCTCAAGGCTTAGTTCTTGTGGCCCTTTCTTTCTCTCCCATGGAAATGCTGATTGCCACTTTGGAGTCAGGAAGCAATTTTTCTCCAGGCCAGTTCGGCTGGAGACTCTGGAGGTGTGTGTGTGGGGGGGGAGGTATTTGTGAATTTTCTGCATTGTGCAGGGGGTTGGACCTGGAGGTCCCTTCCATCTCTATGATTCTATGAAGTAAGTTCTCAGGTGTGTTAGTCTTTTCCTGGGGTCCAAAGAATTTGAGGAGGCCATATCTTCAGGAGTCAGTGACTTCTGTTTGGGAAAAGTTATCATCTAGTGTCCTGAACTAGGAGTTATAAGCTGAATCCTGGCTCAAGAGATACGGGAGACCATCTTTTGGAGCAGCCGACAGAATTTTTGCTCAAAAATTTAAAGCATGGAGCCATGCTAGTGCTTTGACTGATCTGATGCCTGGCTCTAGCCTAATTGTCGGGGGGGGTACATGAGGGGAAGCCCCCTATCCATTGTAGGAAAAAGGGATAAAGATTATAAAGATCCAAACTGGGACACTATAGAGAAACTGTGCACACTGAACTTTGCACACTTAGTTCTTGTGCTGGTTTATAGCATATATAATTGATTCCCTCATGAAATATGATGCATGCTGAAAGGATTTCAGTGCCAAAGAATGTGGAAAGATTTGTTTTAGATAGCAACAGAATTTTCACCAAGTGTGACTGTGGTGGCTGGGGTGGAGCCCTGAGGCAACTGCTTTCTGGCCTGACGGATGTCCAAACCCCCTCCCCTTTAGCCTCTCCTATGGATTCTTTGTACCACAACTGCCCACAATCAAATAGAAAGGGGGACACAAGCTTCAAGTTAAACACTGGTAGTCTATAAGCTCTGTGCTCCTTTATTTGCAAACCCGCTGGGCCAAGGCGGAACTTATTTGTGAGGTCAAAATTGTGGGCTTGGCAGACAAGACACAGGTGGAGATGAACAACGAAGGTTTATGTAACAATAATAAAATATTTAATAAGGTCAATAAGGTGTGCGTTTAGCTTAGATATCTAAAGTCCAGTGAATAACCCTGGAGAAGAGATATCCCTTTTTCTGGCCAGGGTACCTCAGCAGGCTCAGGGCTGCTCTGTTCTCTCTCACAGAGCCCCTTTCCACAGGACCTGCACATGCCCGTCAGGAGTGATGGGCCATGAACAGGGTGATTATTTGTCACACCAAAATAAGCTTTCCTCTCCCAGCCAACCCCTAACTAGAAAGCCCAAGAACAGCCTGGCTATGCTGACGCTCCTCTCCAGAGCCACCCAATCCCTGCCCAAAAGCTGAAAAGTTTTTCTTCGCCCCTCTTAAACTGAGGCGGGCTCAGCCCCTCCCGTCCAGGGGAGTTCTGTGGGCCCTGATCCGCTCACAGCCTCTTGGATTTGCATGGAGCCCAAATCACAAGGACTGGCTCAGGGCCCTGGAGGAGCAGCAAGGCTTTTAAGGGTGGCTGCCAGAGTCAGCTTAGGTGCAGCTCCGTGTCTAGGGCACCATCTCTTTCTGTGTGCCCCTGGGCGTCTGTGGCAGTCCTCAGATTGTGCCGTCTGCTAGTTGCCCCTTGTTGTAACTCAAGATCAGGCAGCTCTTTCTTTAATCAGTGATTTCAGTTTATTCAAACAGAACACATAGTAACACAAAACAACCCCAGCTTATATACAGTTTGGAACTGGCTAAACCACACCCCTAGAACAATAAGGTCCAATCATAAGTGAGTGCTTAGTAGCAGCTCCCTGCCGTGTATTGTGGAGGGTGATGGAGGAGGCGGGGGGGGGCAGAGAAGGGGAATGAATCCCTTGGGATGTTACTTTCGCTTTCCCGCTGTCTGTGCCCAGGCTCTTATCTGTAGTTTATGAGCCTGACCTTGGGAGCATCTTCTCTGGTTACACTGAAACCATCATGATTCTGGCGGGGTCCCGCTAGCTACCTTCCCTGGCTCTCTCCCACCCCCTGGCCTGCTTGGAATCCAGTGTATCACCCCCACCCCACGCTTTTCCCCTCAGTTTCAGCACAGAACCTGAAGTACAGATGCCCTACTGATCAATAAACTTCCTTTTCCCAAAGAAGTGAGTTGTTGGTTCTGATTGCTGTGGGAGCTTGACACTTAGGGCCAAATGGATTTGTTCCCGTCGAAAGTCATAGTCTTCCCTGATCGGTCCATTGCACAATGGCAGCTGTTATGTCCTAAGATCAGGAGTCTGAGCTGGCGAAATGCAGCCGAGCTCCGCTCTCTGAGAACAATAGGGACTAGGCTCCTGAGCTCGCCAGGAAAGAACCAATGGCAGTATTGGCGGGCGATTCAAACCTGCCAATAGGTGTGGGGGCGTCCCCCCCCCGTTACTGTATATAGTTGGCCTCCGGCCGTTACTGTTTGTCTTTGTCTTGTGTGAAGTACGAATAAACGCGTCTTCTTTTATGTCGTCATACGAGTCATGAGGCACGAAACCCAGTACTTTACAGTGGCGACGAGGATGGGATATCAACACCTTCCCTGACTCCATGAGTGACGAGGAGGACAACAAGGCCACTCCCGAGCACCGCATTGCTGACTCTGAGAGCAGCACTGCACCGCTCGCACCGACGCCCGCCTCCCCAGACATAGCTATGGCCACCATGCACGGAATACTCGAGCGCTTCGATCCGTCCCGGCCAGAAACCTGGGACGCATGGGTCGACCAGTTCATGTGCTACATGGACCTCAATGAGATTCGCGACCCCGAGAAAAAACGGTCGCTCCTGCTGAGCTCGTGCGGCACCAACACAGTCCGCCTCGCAAAGAGTCTCTTGGTGCCATGCACGGCCCTGGAGAGCTCATTTGCGGAGATCCTGAACGTCCTCAATGCATACTTCAGCCCCCGGCCTACCTTCCTGGCCAAGAGGATGGAGTTCCAGAAGCGCGTCCAGGCCCAGGGGGAATCCGCTGCCGTCTTCCTGGCCGCGCTGAGAGCACTCGCGGTGGACTGCGGGTTCCCAAAGGTGGAAGACAACTTGCTAACGCAGCTCATGTGGGGCCTGGCGGACTCCAAGCTGCGGCACAAGTTGATTGGAAACCGGCGGCTCACCCTGGACAGCTGCGAGAGTTGGGAGGAGAGCACCTAAAGGTTTTTTTCCATGTGGCCACTGTGTTGTATGTCCTTGTGCAGTGACTAGGAAAACATTTCAAATTTCATCCAGCACTAAACTTTCTTCATCAATCCATTTCATAATTGTAACTTTAAGGGAGTAATTTATGTTGTTCAGTGCCCCTGTAATTTGACATATGGGGGAATGACTACCAGACCTGCCAAGATGAGAATTTGCGAGCATAAGAGCTGTCTTAGATCAAAGAAACTGAACCACTCTGCTTGTCAACCATTATCTTTCTTCCAGCCACACTGAAAAGCAGTTGTAATTTTGGGTTGTGGAAATTGTCCAGAATACATCTTCAAACCTGTAAAAAAGAGAAGTGTTCTAGATATATCATCTACAAACATTAACACCTATGGGACTGAATGAAGAAGTTGAAAGGACCTGTTGTTTTCGAGTAATATATGCCTGCTGTTTTTTTGATTGACAGAACTGATCCTAAGGTTCTTTCCTACATTTCTCTGTCCTCACTCCCCCCCCCCACTTACTTTTCCTTCCCTCTTCTGGGAGTTGTATTATCCTTTAGCTTCAGCATCTAACTGATTGCACTATGACAAATGTGCCACTTTATTGCAATCTAGGAAAGTTTATACCAGGTGGGTTTGCAAATTTAATTATTTTTAGATTTCAATGTTTATTTACATACTTACATACTCACTAGGAATAAGGCCAGTTGTGGAAATAAATACAACGAGCTCTAGAAAGAGGCTCTGGGTGGGTGCCCCGGCCTCAGGCACTCAGTGTCAATTTGCTGTGGCAACCTCAGCAGGGTATAATGACACAGAGTCCACCGTTTTCTCCAGAGGAACTGATCTCTGCCACCCAAAGTGCACTTGTAATTCTGAGTGATCTCCAGCCCTCACCTGGAGATTGGTAACAATGGTTCCCAGGAGGAAATGGCTGGTTTGGGGATGGAGTCTATGGCAGGGTACCTGTCTGAGGTCCCAACCATCCTCAAACCCCACTCTCTCCAGGCTCCACCCCTCAAATCTCCAGGAATTTCCCAACCTGTAGTTGGCAACCCTATCTCCTTCCCAGCCAACCATCAACCTACTTTTATCTGCCCCTCTGATTTCAGGTTTCCACCTCCTCCCTACTCCCCGCAGCCTCTACCTAGGAAAGGTACAGTTCTCTGCAGTGGGGACCATAGCAGCTTACATCATTTTCCTCTCCCCCTTCTGATCTGCACAACAACCCTGTGAGGTAGGTTAGGCTGAAAGTCTGTGAGTGGTCTGAAATCACCCACTCAGCTTCCACAGCAAGAACCTGGGTCTAGCAGACCCTGCTCTGAAGTGTCTACTACGCCACACTGGCTGTTCTGGAGAGCTGCTGCTGGTGAACAGGAACAAGCAGCCGTGCCTAGTTAAGTCATGCCAGCCAAGTGTTATCAAGTCACTCAGAGGGTGCTGCCAGGCCTAGAGTAGCCAACTTCCAGGTGGAGCCTGAACATCACCTGGAATCACAACTGAACTCCGGATAACAGATCTCTCTCCCCCTGGAGAAAAGAACTGCTTTGGAGGGTGGACCCTATGCCATTCTATTCAGCTGAGGCCTCTCCCTTCCCCAAACTCTGGCTTCCATAGACTCCACCACAAAATATCCAGGAATTCTCCAACCTGGAGCTGGCAACCCTAGTCAGGACTGGCTCATATGAGTTCCCCACAAAGGCCAAAGGAAAGGGCCTCCTGCCCATGCCTTTTTACTGACAGAACCAAGCTTGGTTGCCTAGCAACAGCCACTGAGGGGAAAGTGAGACCCACAGCAGGAGGAGAAAAGAATGGTTTGACGGCCAGTGGCTCACCTCAGTAGCCAGCCAGCCACGGAGGAACCAAGAAGGAGAAGCATCTTTGTCAGGAGGGACAGCCATTTAGGCAGTTTATTCTGACATGGAAGAGTGGCCTAGCCAGCATTGGGCGGGGTAGAGGAGTGGACCCAGAACCTAGCTAATGGTACACGAGGATAAATTGTAGCTGATATATAATTTTTGTTTGTAGATTGTTATATCATTGAAGATTTTGTTGTGCATGCACAGTCACCATGAGAAGTTCTCCATGGCCTACTTCATAAATTTTTAGCAAATGCAAAATCTATGAGATGGACTTTTTTAATTCTTGGAGAATCTCTCAAAAACAATTTTTCAATAGTTATTTATTACTTATACCTATAGTAATAATTTGGCCTTCTTTTCTTCTTTTTTTGCACATTTTCAGAAAGCAACAGCTGGCTTCAATTTTTATATATATTTACTTCTGGATGTGTGTTTGTTTATAATTGTACTAGGGAGCAAAACTCGTTGTGGTGGAAGACAACAGGCCCTAGAAAGGGAGGGAGGGAGGTGGAAGGGAGAGAGGGTTGGAGGAAGGAAGGAAGGAATAGGGGGAAGAGTGAAAGGAGAGAGGAAGAAAGGAAAAGGGGGAAAGGAAGGGAAGAGGGGCAGAAAAGAGCTTCTCTGGGCCCAGAGAAGGCCTTTTCTGTCCCCCACACACCATCCCCTGGGCCTTCTATGGGGGCAGTAGGCAGTGTGTGGGGGGAAAGGGCCTCTCTGGGCCTACTGCCCCCATAGAAGGCCCAGAGGATGATGTGTGGGGGGCAGAAAATGGCTTCTCTGGGCCTAGTGCCCCCATAGAAGGCCCAGGGGATGGTGTGTGGGACAGAAAATGGCTTCTCTGGGCCTACTGCCCCCATAGAAGGCCCAGGGGATGGCGTGTGGGGGACGGAAAAGGCCTTCTCTGGGCCTAGTGCCCCATAGAAGGCCCAGGGGATGGCATGTGGGGGATGGAAAAGGACTTCTCTGGGCCTACTGTCCCCATAGAGGCCCAGGGGATGGCATGTGGGGAACGGAAAAGGCCTTCTCTAGGCCTAGTGCCCCATAGAAGGCCCAGAGGATGGCGTGTGGGGGACGGAAAAGGACTTCTCTAGGCCTACTGCCCCCATAGAAGGCCCAGGGGATGGTGTGTGGGGGACAGAAAATGGCTTCTCTGGGCCTACTGCCCCCATAGAAGGCCCAGGGGATGGCGTGTGGGGGACGGAAAAGGCCTTCTCTGGGCCTAGTGCCCCATAGAAGGCCCAGGGGATGGTGTGTGGGGGACGGAAAAGGCCTTCTCTGGGCCTACTGCCCCCATAGAAGGCCCAGGGGATGGCGTGTGGGGGCGGAAAAGGCCTTCTCTGGACCTAGTGCCCCATAGAAGGCCCAGGGGATGGCGTGTGGGGGACGGAAAAGGGCTTCTCTGGGCCTACTGCCCCCATAGAAGGCCCAGGGGATGGCGTGTGGGGGACGGAAAAGGCCTTCTCTGGGCCTAGTGCCCCATAGAAGGCCCAGGGGATGGCATGTGGGGGATGGAAAAGGACTTCTCTGGGCCTACTGCCCCCATAAGGCCCAGGGGATGGCATGTGGGGAACGGAAAAGGCCTTCTCTAGGCCTAGTGCCCCATAGAAGGCCCAGGGGATGGCGTGTGGGGGGCGGAAAAGGACTTCTCTAGGCCTACTGCCCCCATAGAAGGCCCAGGGGATGGTGTGTGGGGGACAGAAAATGGCTTCTCTGGGCCTACTGCCCCCATAGAAGGCCCAGGGGATGGCGTGTGGGGGACGGAAAAGGGCTTCTCTGGGCCTAATGCCCCATAGAAGGCCCAGGGGATGGCGTGTGGGGGACGGAAAAGGGCATCTCTGGGCCTAGTCCCCTCATAGAAGGCCCAGGGGATGGCGTGTGAGGGAAGGAAAAGGCCTTCTCTGGGCCTAGTCCCCTCATAGAAGGCCCAGGGGATGGTGTGGGGGGCGGAAAAGGCCTTCTCTGGGCCTACTGCCCCCATAGAAGGCCCAGGGATGGCATGTGAGAGACGGAAGAGGCTTTCTCTGGGCCTAGTGCCCCATAGAAGGCCCAGGGGATGGTGTGTGGGGGATGGAAAAGGCCTTCTCTGGGCCTAGTGCCCCATAGAAGGCCCAGGGGATGGTGTGTGGGGGACAGAAAAGACCTTCTCTGGGCCTACTGCCCCCGTAGAAGGCCCAGGGGATGGCGTGTGGGGGACGGAAAAGGCCTTCTCTGGATCTAGTGCCCCATAGAAGGCCCAGGGGATGGTGTGTGGGGGACGGAAAAGGGCTTCTCTGGGCCTAATGCCCCATAGAAGGCCCAGGGGATGGCGTGTGGGGGACGGAAAAGGGCATCTCTGGGCCTAATCCCCTCATAGAAGGCCCAGGGGATGGCATGTGGGGGACGGAAAAAGCCTTCTCTGGGCCTAGTCCCCTCATAGAAGGCCCAGGGGATGGTGTGGGGGCGGAAAAGGCCTTCTCTGGGCCTACTGCCCCCATAGAAGGCCCAGGGAATGGCATGTGAGAGACGGAAGAGGCTTTCTCTGGGCCTAGTGCCCCATAGAAGGCCCAGGGGATGGTGTGTGGGGGATGGAAAAGGACTTCTCTGGGCCTACTGCCCCCATAGAAGGCACAGGGGATGGTGTGTGGGGGACGGAAAAGGGCATCTCTGGGCTTAGTCCCCTCATGGAAGGCCCAGGGGATGGCGTGTGGGGGACGGAAGAGGGCTTCTCTGGGCCTAGTGCCCCGTAGAAGGCCCAGGGGATGGCGTGTGAGGGACGGAAAAGGCCTTCTCTGGGCGTAGTGCCCCATAGAAGGCCCAGGGGATGGCGTGTGGGGGACGGAAAAGGCCTTCTCTGGGCCTAGTGCCACATAGAAGGCCCAGGGGATGGCGTGTTGGGGACGGAAAAGGACTTCTCTGGGCCTACTGCCCCCATAGAAGACCCAGGGGATGGCGTGGGGGGGCGGAAAAGGCCTTCTCTGGGCCTAGTGCCCCATAGAAGGCCCAGAGGATGGCGTGGGGGGACAGAAAATGGCTTCTCTGGGCCTACTGCCCCCATAGAAGGTGCAGGGGATGGTGTGTGGGGGACAGAAAATGGCTTCTCTGGGCCTAGTGCCCCCATAGAAGGCCCAGGAGATGGTGTGTGGGGGACGGAAAAGGGCTTCTCTAGGCCTAGTGCCCCATAGAAGGCCCAGGGGATGGCGTGTGGGGGACGGAAAAGGGCATCTCTGGGCCTAGTCCCCTCATCGAAGGCCCAGGGGATGGCGTGTGGGGGACGGAAAAGGGCTTCTCTGGGCCTAGTCCCCCCATAGAAGTCCCAGGGGATGGCATGTGTGGGGCGGAAAAGGCCTTCTCTGGGCCTAGTGCCCCATAGAAGGCCGTGGGGATGGTGTGTGGGGGATGGAAAAGGCCTTCTCTGGGCCTAGTCCCCTCATAGAAGGCCCAGGGGATGGCGTGTGGGGGGCGGAAAAGGGCTTCTCTCACTTGCCTCAGCCTTGAGGGCCTGTACCTGCGCTCACACTCCAGACAGTCCTCTCCTGTCGGAAGACTGGGGCAGACCGAGCTGAAAACACTGACCGGGGCTGATGTGGGCGGGACTTTGCGAAGCAGCCAGTCAGCCCTGGCCAGTGTCTTCTGACTGCCAGTTCTTGAGTCGAATCAATTATGGCAAGCACAGAATGTGGTGGAACCAAAATTCAGATATATATACGGACAGGATTACTGACCACTGAGGAAGGCCCTTGAGGCTGAAACACATATGGTCCTATTGGTCATTTAATATTTTTATATACTGTGTACAAGAGGCGGGAGGAGGGAGCACTCCAGACGCCAAGCTTCCCCCTCCCTCCCCCCCCTGCAGCGTCGGCGGCAGCGGCGAGGCCCGCCGGCCCGCCGAGATTCCCCCACCCCAGCAGCAGCGGAGGGCGGCGAGGCTAGCCGGCCCGCCAAGCCTCCCCCTCCCTCCCAAGCAGCAAGGCGGTGGCGGGGGGCGGGCGACCGGGCGGGCGGCCGCCATGCCTCCCCCTCCCTCGCTCGCAACAGGGCGGCGGTGGCGGCAGCAGTGGCGGGGGGGGAGGCCGGCCGGCTGGCCCGCCAAGCCTCCCCCTCCCTCCCTCCCTTTCAAGCAGCGTGGCGGCGGCGGCGGCGGGGGGGGGAGACTGGCCGGCTGGCCTGCCAAGCTTCACCCTCCCTCCCCAGCGGCAAGGCCGGCTGCCCGCAAAGCCTCCCCCTTCCTCCCTCCCCAGCAGGAGAGGCGAGGCCGCCTGGCCCGCCAAGCCTTCTCCCGCCCTCCCATCACGGCGGCAACGGCCAGTTTGTAGAGCGTTCCTTGCGCATGCGCAGGGAGGGCTCTTTTACTTTTTTGGGGATTTAAAGATCCCCGTATAATTTTGTAAACTTTTTAGATTTTTCTGCACACGTGGGGAATACCCCATGTGCGCAGGAAAATCTCTCTGCCCCCCAGGTGCCCCCGATGTGCGGATTTAGATATCCGCACATAGGGGGCCACTTGGGAATTAGATATATAGATTTAAAATCATTAACTCTGTATGTAAAATAATTATAGCTTATGTAAAGTTTTGCTGATGTTCTATGTAGTCTGATCTTCTGACTATTTTTTAAATCTTTGCCATTGTATACACTATATATATATGTGTGTGTATATATGTATATGTGTGTGTGTGTGTGTGTATGTATGTATGTATAATTGTGCAACTATTGCACAATTGCACTCATTTCACACGCTAGCAAAGTCATGCTCAAGATCCTACAAGCTAGGCTCCAACAGTACGTGGATAGAGAACTGCCAGAAGTACAAGCTGGGTTTCAAAGAGGTAGAGGAACTAGAGATCAAATTGCCAACATTCGCTGGATTATGGAGAAAGCAAGAGAGTACCAGAAAAACATCTACTTCTGCTTCATTGACTATGCTAAAGTCTTTGATTGTGTGGATCACAATAAATTATGGCAGGTTCTTAAAGAGATGGGAGTACTGGACCACCTCACGTGTCTCCTGAGAAACCTGTATAAGGGTCAAGAAGCAACAGTTAGAACCGGATATGGAACAACTGATTGGTTTAGCATAGGAAAAGGAGTACGACAAGGATGTATATTGTCACCTTGCTTATTTAACTTATATGCAGAGTACATCATGCGAAATGCTGGCCTGGATGAATCACAAGCCGGAGTTAAGATTGCTGGGGAAAAGATCAATAACCTCAGATATGCAGACGACATCGCTCTGATGGCAGAAAGTGAAGAGGATCTAAAGAGCCTCTTGCTCAGGGTGAAAGAGGAGAGCACAAAAGTGGGCTTGAAGCTCAACATCAAAAAAACTAAGATCATGGCATCTGGCCCCATCACTCCTTGGCAAATGCAAGGGGAAGTCGTAGAAGTAGTGACAGACTTCACGTTCCTAGGATCCCAGATCACTGCAGATGGTGACTGCAACCATGAAATTAAAAGACGCCTGCTCCTTGGGAGGAAAGCGATGGCAAACCTAAACAGCATGATAAAAAGCAGAGACATCACCTTGCCAACAAAAGTTCGCATGGTCAAAGCAATGGTATTCCCCGTAATAATGTATGGCTGCGAGAGTTGGACTATAAGGAAGGCCGAGCGCTGAAGAATAGATTCTTTTGAACTATGGTGCTGGAGAAGACTCTTGAGAGTCCCTTGGACTGCCAGGAGATCAAATCAGTCAATCCTAAAAGAAATCAACCCTGATTGCTCCCTGGAAGGCCAGATCCTGAAGCTGAAGCTCAAATACTTTGGCCACCAAATGAGAAGGGAGCATTCACTGGAGAAGACCCTGATGCTGGGAAAGACTGAAGGTCAAAGAAGAAGGGGACGGCAAAGGATGAGATGGTTAGACAGTGTCATCGATGCAACGAACATGAAATTGAGCAAACTTCAGCGGACAGCGGAAGACAGGAGGGCCTGGCGTAAACTGGTCCATGGGGTCGCGAAGAGTCGGACTCAACTGTGCGACTGAACAACAACATATATATATGTATATGTATTTATATATCTCCTTATATATAATTATCACTTGGGTTCGTAAGATTTCATACGCTCCCATTGGCTGTAAAATGCCCTCCTTCAGCCATTGGCCCATCAGCCGCCACTCAAGAGTACTCGCGTGCCATTGGCCGGGTGCTGGGTCTGCTCCTCATCCCCACCCACTCCCCCTTCAGACAGATTTGCATGTCAGATTTACTGGCAGACCAGCTCTCTCTCCTGAGGAAGACAATTCTCTTGACTTCTGTGAGGGACTGTCCCTTCAGTGGCTGTTGGTAGGTAGCCAAGCTTGGTTCTGTGAGTAAAAAAAACAAGGACTTTCAGCATAACCCCCTCCCCCTCCCATAACCTCCTCCCCAATGGCCACTTTCCTGTCAGAATAAATGGAAAAAGGCTCTCTCTCCTGCTTAGCTTCAGCATGGCTGGCTGGCTAACGAGGTGGGCCAGCGACCATCAAACCATTTTCTTCAACTCCCCGCTGTGCAGCTGACTTTCCCCTAGGGCTGCCACTGTTACAATTGACCTCCAGATGACAGAGATCAGTTCCCCGGGAGAAAATGGTTGCTTTGGAGAGTAGACTCTATGGCATTATACCCTGCTGAGTCCTTCCACATACACCCCAAATGCTGCCCTCCACAGGATCCACCCCCCCAAATCTCCAGGTATTTCCCTAATCAGAATTGGCACCTGTACTTTCTCCTCTGTCAATAAAAGGCCCTTTCCACACCTATGTTGGCCCTTGGGAGAAAACTCATTGGGCCCAGTCCTGATCGGGTTGCCAACTCCAGGTGGGCAGTTCCTGGAGATTTGAGGGATGGAGCCTGGAGAGGATGAGGTTTGAGGAGGGGTGGCACCTCAGACAGGTACGATGCCATAGACTCCACCCTCCAATCCAGCCATTCCCTTATGGGGAACCGTTGTTGCCAATCTCCAGGTGGGGGGTGGAGATCACTAAAACTTACAACTGCTCTCTAGGAGGGAGGGGGGAGGAGATGGAAAACTAAAGGTAGGTTGATGGTTGGCTGGGAGGGAGATAGGGTTGTCAACTCCAGGTTGGGAAATTCCTGGAGATTTGAGGGGGTCAAACCTGGAGAGGGTGAGTGTCGAGGAGGGGTGGGACCTCAGACAGGTACAATGCCATAGACTCCACCCTCCAAACCAGCCACTCCTGGAGAACCACTGTTACCAATCTCCAGGTGAGGGCTGGAGATCACTCAAAATTACTACTGCTTTTCAGGTAGCAAAGATCAGTTCCTCTGGAGAAAATGGTGGACTCTGTCATTATACCTTGCTGAAATTGCCACAGCAAATTGTCACTGAGTGCCCAAAGCCAGGGCATTCTCCCAGACCAAGAATCACCAATACTCCGCGCCTTTAGGGGGGTGCTCTGGGTTGCCAAGACCCCACTCCCGTAGAGAGAGGCAATTGCAGGGGACTTGTCCTCGTCACTCCACGAGCAGTAGCAGGCGGCTGGACAACCAAGACTGTCCCGAAGCACGGCGCAGTGTAGTGCAGTCATGAAGCCATGACTGCGATAAGCTGTGTTCACCCGGCTAAGAGAGCCCAAAGCTCACCACAACATCGGTGAAGGCAAGATTTGCTGTGAGTACTTGTAACTGCAACTGCAACTACAATGACCAAAATGTAAAGAGATTTTGAACTCACCCCTTTAGATTTCTCTTTTTTTAAAAAAAGTGAGGGAATGAGACATGGAGTTGCTCCCCCTCCTTCTCTTTTGAGATGGCTTCGAAGAGACTGAGTTAAAACTGTTGAAACTATTTGGTGGGGCAAAAAGATTCAACTTCTACTATCTCAATACTGCAATGGCTTTAATTTTTATTACTACCTGGACTCCATATTTTTGACTTTATAATGCAACAATGTATCTGTCTGCCAGAAGGGATTTAAAAATAAAATATAAGCCGCTTTATTTAACACCCTTAACAGAACATCATGTTAAATGGACTTTGGCTGCTATTTGCTGGAGTGACTACCTTTAAGATCGTGTTTTAATTTGGGACATTCACCTAAAAGTAACTGCTTGCGAGAAATAATAAAGAGACTCCATACTGTTTAGGATATATGGAAAGACTTCCAGATTTCAATATTATTATTGAGTCTGGTGTGGGCAGCTGAACGAGTCTGCTGAGAAAGTAAACAAGAGAGAGTTGACCTTTAGCAAAAGATTGAATCTGTGACTCAGTCTCAAAATGGATTTACAAAATATTTGCAAAGAAGAGGATGTGCCAGAAGACTTGGACGATGTGCAACATATGCAATTCAGCTTACAGCCATTTTTAGAAATACTGGAGACTACAATTCAACATGAGATCCAGAATAATTTTCAAAGACTATTTACCAAGATGCAGATCTCACAACTAGAAGCTGCAAACGAGACAGAAAATCAACTGACTGCAATCTGGGCAGCTAAAGAGCAGGAGTCAAACCAAGTTGAACTATTCAATGAAACCATATCTTCAGCTAAGGAACCCAAAAGAAGCAAGACAGGACAATGCAATAAAATCATAGAAAGACCAATAACTCGTTCAACCTTTGAAATGCCAGAAGAGAGAATACAAGATGAACTCCCAGATGGACTACCTATTGCAAGCAAAGAGAGTATGAAAAACAACTCAAAAC
Source organism: Gekko gecko (assembly GCA_029375565.1). NCBI lineage: Eukaryota > Metazoa > Chordata > Lepidosauria > Squamata > Gekkonidae > Gekko > Gekko gecko. The sequence goes on along the minus strand of JAPDNY010000014.1, from coordinate 68,126,532 downwards.
AGGAAACTGCATCCAAGAGAAAGGAGGAATATAGAAGGAATGCAACTAAATACATTTCTGACATATACAAAGGGAAAAGGCACAGATCAGTGGCCATCATGAAAAATAAAACACAAAAAAGAGGGGTAAATATAAATATTATTATTAGGTTGTTGTAAGGAATGTCATATTGGGTCAACTGAGGTTATAGCTGAAAATAACATAACAGAAAAGTATAGCAGAAAAGCATTTAAATATAAATGAAATACTTATAGGTAAGTTATAGCTGTAACCCCTCCCTCATGGATCACTGCCTTGTCGTGGCGAGAGGGCTTGTGTGGTTCGATGAGGCTGTAGGCTATGCCATGGAGGGCCACCCAGGACGGACAGGCCACAGCAGAGAACTCAGACCAAGCGTGATCCCCTGGAGAAGGAAATGGCAACCCACTCCAGTATCTTTGCCAAGAAAACCCCATGGACAGTAACAAAAGGCTAAAAGATATGACCCCGGAAGATGAGCCCCTCAGGTCGGAAGATGTCCAATATGCTACTGGGGAAGAGCAGAGGGCAAGTACGAGTAACCCCAGAAAAAGTGAAGTGGCTGGGCCAAAGCCGAAAGGACACTCAGCTGTGGATGTGTCTGACGGTGAAAGGAAAGTCCGATGCTGCAAAGAACAATACTGCATAGGAACCTGGAATGTAAGATCGATGAATCAAGGTAAGCTTGACATGGTCAAAAATGAGATGGCAAGAATGAACATCTACATCTTGGGAGTCAGTGAACTAAAGTGGACAGGAATGGGCGAATTTAACTCAGAAGACCATTATATCTACTACTGTGGCCAGGAATCCCGTAGAAAAAATGGTGTGGCCTTGATAGTCAACAAGAGAGTGAGAAAGGCAGTATTGGGATACAATCTCAAAAATGACAGGATGATCTCAGTCCAAATCCAAGGCAAACCATTCAACATCACAGTAATCCAAGTCTATTCCCCAACCACTGCTGCAGAAGAGGCTGAAGTGGACCAGTTCTATGAAGACCTACAACAGCTCATAGAACTAACACCAAAAAATGATGTCCTCATCATCATAGGGGACTGGAATGCTAAAGTAGGAAATCAAAAGGTAACCGGAATAACAGACAAGTTTGGCTTTGGAGAACAAAATGAAGCAGGGCAAAGGCTAACAGAGTTTTGTCAAGAGAACATGCTGGTCATAGCGAACACCCTTTTCCAACAACCTAAGAGGCGTCTCTACACATGGAGATCACCAGATGGGCAACACCAAAATCAGATTGACTACATAATTTGCAGTCAAAGAGAAGCTCTATCCAGTCAGTAAAAACAAGACCTGGAGCTGACTGTGGCAAAATTCAGACTTAAATTGGAGAAAGTTGGGAAAACCACTAGGCCATTCAGATTTGACCTAGATCGCATCCTCGATGAATATACAGTAGAGGTGAAGAATAGGTTTAAGGGACTAGATTTGATAGACAGAGTGCCTGAAGAACTGTGGACAGAGGTCCGTGACATTGTACAGGAGGCAGCAATAACCGCCATCCCAAAGAAAAAGAAATGCAAGAGTTAAAGTGTTACCTAAGGGTTAGACTATATGTATCAATACGTTTTAAAGCAAGAATTGAATATGGGATAAGTTTTTATTGTTGCTGAATTTTGAATGAAACAATAAGCAGTGCGGAGCATCGCTGGAAGCCGGGGGGGAGGGGATAAATGAAAAGGATGTATTCAAAAGTACTTTGAGATATGGAGCGTGTTAATATATCCTGTTAATAAAAGTTTTATTAAAAAAGAAAAGAAAGAGAAATGCAAGAAAGCAAAGTGGCTGTCTGGTGAGGCTTTACACATAGCAGAGGAAAGAAGGAAAGCTAAAGGCAACAGTGAAAAGGAAAGATTTGCCCAACTGAATGCAGATTTCCAGAGAACAGCAAGGAGAGATAAGGAGGCTTTCCTGAATGAACAATGCAAAGTAATAGAGGAAAACAATAGATTGGGAAGGACTAGAGATCTCTTCAAGAAAATTGGAGAAATCAAGGGAACGTTCCATGCAAAGCTGGCCATGATAAAGGACAAAACTGGTAGGGACCTAACAGAAGCAGAAGAGATTAGGAAAAGATGGCAAGAATACACAGAAGAAGTATACAAGAAGGACCTCGATGTCCTTGACAATCACGATGGTATAATCACTGACCTCGAGCCAGACATCCTGGAAAGCGAAGTTAAATGGGCCTTAGAAAGCATTACTAACAACAAAGCTAGTGGAGGTGATGGTATCCCAGCTGAGTTATTCAAAGTCTTAAAAGAAGATGCTGTTAAAGTGCTGCACTCAATTTGCCAACAAATTTGGAAAACACAACAGAGGCCACAGGTTTGGAAAAGGTCAGTGTACATTCCAATCCCAAAGAAGGGCAATGTCAAGGAATGTTCAAACTATCGCACAATTGCACTCATTTCACACGCTAGCAAGGTCATGCTCAAAATCCTACAAGCTACGCTCCAACAGTACATGGATAGAGAACTGCCAGAAGTACAAGCTGGGTTTCGAAGAGGTAGAGGAACTAGAGATCAAATTGCCAACATTCGCTGGATTATGGAGAAAGCAAGAGAGTACCAGAAAAACATCTACTTCTGCTTAATTGACTATGCTAAAGCCTTTGATTGTGTGGATCACAATAAACTATGGCATGTTCTTAAAGAGATGAGAGTACCAGACCACCTCACATGTCTCCTGAGAAACCTATATAAGGGTCAAGAAGCAACAGTTAGAACCGGATATGGAACAACTGATTGGTTTAGCATAGGAAAAGGAGTACAACAAGGATGTATATTGTCACCTTGCTTATTTAATTTATATGCAGAGTACATCATGCGAAATGCCAGCCTGGATGAATCACAAACTGGAGTTAAGATTGCTGGGGAAAAGATCAATAACCTCAGATATGCAGACGATACCACTTTGATGGCAGAAAGTGAAGAGGACCTAAAGAGCCTCTTGCTCAGCGTGAAAGTGGAGAGCGCAAAAGTGGGCTTGAAGCTCAACATCAAAAAAACTAAGATCATGACATCTGGCCCCATCACTCCTTGGCAAATACAAGGGGAAGTCGTAGAAGTTGTGACAGACTTCACGTTCCTAGGATCCCAGATCACTGCAGATGGTGACTGCAGCCATGAAATTAAAAGACGCCTGCTCCTTGGGAGGAAAGCGATGGCAAACCTAAACAGCATGATAAAAGGCAGAGACATCACCTTGCCAACAAAAGTCCACATGGTCAAAGCAATGGTATTCCCCGTAGTAATGTATGGCTGCAAGAGTTGGACTATAAGGAAGGCCGAGCGCCAAAGAATAGATTCTTTTGAACTATGGTGCTGGAGAAGACTCTTGAGAGTCCCTTGGACTGCCAGGAGATCAAATCAGTCAATCCTAAAAGAAATCAACGCTGACTGTTCCCTGGAAGGCCAGATCCTGAAGTTGAAGTTCAAATACTTTGGCCACCAAATGAGAAGGGAGCACTCACTGGAGAAGACCTTGATGCTGGGAAAGATTGAAGGTCAAAGAAGAAGGGGATGGCAAAGGATGAGATGGTTAGACAGTGTCATCGATGCAACGAACATGAAATTGAGCAAACTTCAGCAGGACAGCGGAAGACAGGATGGCCTGGCGTAAACTGGTCCATGGGATCGCGAAGAGTCGGACTCGACTGTGCGACTGAACAACAACAACAACAAAAAGCTGTAACCCATGAAGAAAATCTTTTTGGATCTGGACTTAGGTACTGGTGTTGGGGATTTCTCTATGAGGTGTAAACAGAAACTGTTAACCCTTTCTTTCTTGCTACAGCACTATGTACACGTTTCTTCTATAAATAGTTTAGTTGAAACTGAAATTGATGTTACATTAATCACAAGAGCCCACTAAGAACCCAGCAAATGAGATATTTTAATCTTTTGTTTCTTTTTCTTTTTTTTATGATGATTTATACAACTGTCTTACTTCCACCCTTTTTTAAAAAAATATGGTATTTAGAATTATTGTTGCTACTTGTTAGCTATAACCCACCAAGAAAATTATTTTGGATCTGGACTTAAGTACTGGTGGTGGAGATCTCTCTATGAGGTGCAAATAGAAACTAATATCCTTTTCTTTCTTGTTATAGCACTATGTACATGTTCTTTTTGTTGTTGCTGTCTGTTTGTTTTATAAAGAGCTCAGTTGAAACTGAAATTGATACTATATTAAGTCACAAAAGCCTACTAAGAAGCCAGCAATGAAATGTCTTGATTTTTTAATGAAGATTTATATAACTGCCTTACTTCCTCCCCTTTTTGTTAAATATTTAGAATGATTGTTGTTACTTGTTAGAAGAAATACTAGTAGAAGCTTGCTTATGTTATTAGAAGGTTTTAATAGACTATATAAGATATAGTAGTTATAATAACTAAACTTTATGAAGAATTTATTCAGCAGCTAAATATATAAATATACAATGTAGTACAATAAATTAGTAAATAATTAAAAAATAGAAAGTGTTGCCAAGAAGTTACTCGCTAAATATGGCTAAACTTTAGGTAAACTCTCTTTGTATGTTATGCATGAGGAAACTAAGTGGATACTGATACAATGTAATACTCTCATTTTTTATTTGCTTTCTTTTTTTTGGAAACTAATAAAATGTTTGACTAAAAGAAAAAGAAAATTGGCGAAATCAAGGGAACGTTCCATGCAAAGCTGGCCACAATAAAGGACAAAAACAGTAGGAACCTAACAGAATCAGAAGAGATTAGGAAAAGATGGCAAGAATACACAGAAGAACTATACAAGTAGGACCTCAATGTCCTTTTTTAAATAATATTTCCTGCAATAACAATAATATACTGAAAAATATAATGATATACTGAAGATTATATATAACAAAAAGAGTCCAAGCACCTGCAAAAGAGAATTTAATTATGCTAAGGTCAAATATTTTGTAATCCAGAGTAAATTGTTTATTTCTTCTGCTTCTTTTTCTTCACTTTTGATAATTTGGGTGCTGCTGCTCCTTTCTCAGACTCTGAAGTAGAACTGCTGGAGTCACTTTATTTATTTATTTATTATCAAACTTATACCCCACCCTCCCTGCAATGCAGGCTCAGGGCGGCTTGCAGGCTCAGGCCCTTGAAATGTTATCCCGACTCTTCCTCGCTGGATTCCTCTCCTTCCTCCAAATTTGGGTCTTTGTCTTTATCTGCGCCCAGTTGTCGCTTCAAGAAATTTTTGGCCTTTTGGACAGAGTCAATTTTAATTTTCTTATCCTTATATTTGAAGACAAGTCCTTCTGGAAAGCTCCATCTGTAGACTATTTGTTGATTTCTCAGGAAAATAATTAAGTTTTTATATTGATGTCTTCGTTTCCGGATCTCAAATGGAATGTCTTTTAAGACTTTAATTTCTTCCTCGTTGACTTTTAATGTTTTTCCAGATGTAGCTTTTAAAACATTGTCTCTCATTGTTCTCCTAGAAAATTTAACATAAATTTCACCAGGTAGTTTGTTTTTTCTTATAAAATCAGGGTATGTACAATATGCCAAGTCCATGTCACTCTAGAGATCCTCTTGTTTTAGGTCCGAAATTGAAACTATCGCTCCACATAACGTTGTTTTTAAATCTTCTTCCTTCTGTTCAGACATTCCTTGGAAGCGTAGAACGTGCATAGATCTTTCCAGTTGAAGTTGTAAAAGTTGATTTTTATCCGTATTTCTTTCCTTTTTGACTTCTTCCAGTTCTTGCTTAATATCTGTAGTCTTTGTTTCAACTTTCTCAATCCTTTTGTCTGTCTTTTTGGCCTTTTTTCCCATGTGGGCGAGTTGACTTTGCATAGAATCCAGCTTGTTGTTGATGGTTGACATCTGCTCCAGCAGAGGTCGCAATGCTGCAGCCAGCACATTGGAAAAGTCTGTGGCTGCTTCTTGTGTCTGGGGGGGGAGTCGTTGGCACAGAGCTTCCTGGAGTTGGTTTCTTTTCTGGCACTGTTCTCCTCCCTCTCCCAGACATCTTGTTTACAAAGAAGAGAAGTTTTATTTTTAAAGTAAAGTTTATCTGAATTCAACGTTTCTTGGCTTAAAATGTAGCTTTCAAGCTCAGAAGGAGTCTCGTACAATCAGTTCCATTTTTTCTCTCTTTTCTAAAACACTAAAGAACCGCTCCATTTCAAGGGGGGGTGGATCGCCAACCCTTCCCCGCCCGTGGCTCCTTCTCAGATCAATCTAGCAGACCAAGACTTCTTTGCTTTTACAGGGGTTTGATTGTTGCTGGGGTTACTTTCGCTTAATTTCCTGTCCGCTCATCTGGAGGCTGGCTCTGGTTGCCATGTTGGCTCAGAGACACCAGGACCTCTCGGGGACAGGCAAGCCTCGATCCCTCAGCCATCGCCTCAGGAGAGGCTTATCCCAGCTCCCCAGGCTGAGAGTCTCTCACAGAGACTCTGCAGGGGTCTGGAACCAGCCAAGAACCCTCCTGATTGCCTCAGCTTGGCACATCTCCATCAGAGCGTTGATGGGACATGCCAAGGTGCAAGCCGCCAAATCAGCTTCAGGCCAGGACCTCAGTGTCCTTGACAACCATGATGGTGTGACCACTGACCTTGAGCCAGAAATCCTGGAATGCGAAGTCAAACGGGCCTTAAAAAGCATTACTAACAACAAAGCTAGCAGAGGTGATGGTATCCCAGCTGAGCTATTCAAAATTTTAAAAGAAGATGCTGTTAAAGTGCTGCACTCAATTTGCCAGGAAATTTGGAAAACGTAACAGTGGCCACAGGATTGGAAAAGGTCAGTTTACATTCCAATCCTAAAGAAGAGCAATGCCAAGGAATGTTCAGACTATTGCACAGTTGCACTCATTTCACATACTAACAAGGTCATTGTCAGGTAGCCCTGCCATGATGGATGGAGAAGGGAGGGAGGATGGGCTTTGTTTCGTGAAGGGAGGGTGGATGGGATCGTGGGGTGTTGATTTATGCACCTGGAGTGTTCGAATGGAATGCGGGGAGCTGCCTCGACTGCCTGGCCGTGCAGGCCGTATCTTCTTCAGACCTAACACACTGACCTTGGAGGAGACAAGCTGTTAGCTTCCTATCACTTTCAAAAGCAACAGCTAGGCTGGGAAAATGGGGGCGGTGGGAACTACATTAATTATCACTGTCTCCAGTTCCCGCGTGCGCGCTATGCTTCTATTGGTGGAGGGGGGGTCCCCATTCTCCCCCTTTCTGGTATAACTGCTTGCTTCATGTAACCAAGGTATTCTTAACAATGCTTCTGTTCCAGTAACCTACTATTGCAGCTTTAAAATAAATACTATTCTTGCTTCACTGAACAAGGCCTGGTATTTTGCTGACTAAGTCAAGGACTCTGACAGTCATGCTCAAGATCCTACAAGCTAGGCTTCAGCAGTACGTGGATAGAGAACTGCCAGAAGTACAAGCTGGGTTTCAAAGAGGTAGAGGAACTAGAGATCAAATTGCCAGCATTCACTGGATTACGGCGAAAGCAAGAGAGTACCAGAAAAACATCTACTTCTGCTTAATTGACTATGCTAAAGCCTTTGATTGTGTGGATCACAACAAACTATGGCAAGTCCTTAAAGAGATGGGAGTACCAGACCACGTCACATGTCTCTTGAGAAACCTGTATAAGAGTCAAGAAGCAACAGTTAGAACAGGATATGGAACAACTGATTGGTTTAGCATAGAAAAAGGAGTATGACAAGGATGTAAATTGTCACCTTGCTTATTTAATTTATATGCAGAGTACATCATGTGAAATGCCAGCCTGGATTAATCACAAACCAGAATTAAGATTGCCGGGAAAAAATCAACAACCTCAGATATACAGACGATACTACTCTAATGGCAGAACGTGAAGAGGACCTAAAGAATCTTTTGCTGATAGTGAAAGAGAAGAGCACAAAAGCTGGCTTGAAACTCAACATCAAAAAAACTAAGATCATGGCATCCAGACCCATCACTTCTTGGCAAATAGAAGGAGAAGTCGTGGAAGCAGTGACAGACTCCACATTCCTGGGATCCCAGATCACTGCAGATGGTGACTGCAGCCATGAAATTAAAAGACGCCTGCTCCTTGGGAGGAAAGTGATGGCAAACCTAAACAGCATGATAAAAAGCAGAGACATCACCCTGCCAACAAAAGTCCGCATGGTCAAAGCAATAGTATTCCCCGTAGTAATGTATGGCTGTGAGAGTTGGACTATAAGGAAGGCTGAGCGCCGAAGAATAGATTCTTTTGAACTATGGTGCTGGAGAAGACTCTTGAGAGTCCCTTGGACTGCCAGGAGATCAAATCAGTCAATCCTAAAAGAAATCAACCCTGACTGTTCCCTGGAAGGCCAGAGACTGAAGCTGAAGCTCAAATACTTTGGCCACCCAATGAGAAGGGAGCATTCACTGGAGAAGACCCTGATGCTGGGAAAGATTGAAGGTCAAAGAAGAAGGGGACGGCAAAGGATGAGATGGTTAGACAGTGTCATCGATGCAACGAACATGAAATTGAGCAAACTTCAGCGGACAGCGGAAGACAGGAGGGCCTGGCGTAAACTGGTCCATGGGGTCGCGAAGAGTCGGACTCGACTGTGTGACTGAACAACAACAGAAAGAGAGAGGTTAGCTTAACCCTTTTAACATTTTGGGGGGAAATCCACCTTGGTATAGTGGTTAAGAGTGGTCAACTCAAATCTGGAGAACTGGGTTTGATTCCCCAGTCCTCCACATGCAGCCAGCTGGGTGACCTTGGGTCAGTCCCAGTTCTCTCAGAAATCTCTCAGCCCCAACTACTTCACAGGGTGTCTGTTGTGGGTAGAGGAAGGGAAGGTTATTGTAAGCTGCTCCAAGACTCCTTCAGGTAGTGAACAGCAAGGTATAAAACCAACTCTTCTTGTTTTGTTTTGTTTGTTTTCCTCACCAGGCCAAGTGAAAGATAACAAGGGGAGAAAAAAATGAATGAGGATATATTTACCTCATGGATTGGAGGGGAGTAAAAGATAAAGGACTACCTCCTCTGAAAGGCTCCCTCATGGATCACTGCCTTGTCGTGGCGAGGGGGCTTGCGTGGTTCGATGAGGCTGTGGGCTATGCCGTGGAGGGCCACCCAGGACGGACAGGCCACAGCAGAGAACTCAGACCAAGCGTGATCCCCCTGGAGAAGGAAATGGCAACCCACTCCAGTATCTTTGCCAAGAAAACCCCATGGACAGTAACAAAAGGCTAAAAGATATGACCCTGGAAGATGAGCCCCTCAGGTCGGAAGGTGTCCAATATGCTACTGGGGAAGAGCAGAGGGCAAGTACGAGTAACCCCAGAAAGAGTGAAGCGGCTGGGCCAAAGCCGAAAGGACGCTCAGTTGTGGATGTGTCTGACGGTGAAAGGAAAGTTCGATGCTGCAAAGAACAATACTGCATAGGAACCTGGAATGTAAGATCTATGAATCAAGGTAAGCTTGACGTGGTCAAAAATGAGATGGCAAGAATGAACATCGACATCTTGGGAATCAGTGAACTAAAGTGGACAGGAATGGGCGAATTTAACTCAGAAGACCATTATATCTACTACTGTGGCCAGGAATCCCGTAGAAAAAATGGTGTGGCCTTTATAGTCAACAAGAGAGTGAGAAAGGCAGTATTGGGATACAATCTCAAAAATGACAGAATGATCTCGGTCCGAATCCAAGGCAAACCATTCAATATCACAATAATCCAAGTCTATGCCCCAACCACTGCTGCAGAAGAGGCTGAAGTGGACCAGTTCTACGAAGACCTACAACAGCTCGTAGAACTAACACCAAAAAATGATGTCCTCATCATCATAGGGGACTGGAATGCTAAAGTAGGAAATCGAAAGGTAACCGGAATAACAGACAAGTTTGGCCTTGGAGAACAAAATGAAGCAGGGCAAAGGCTAACAGAGTTTTGTCAAGAGAACACGCTGGTCATAGCAAACACCCTTTTCCAACAACCTAAGAGGCGTCTCTACACATGGACATCACCAGATGGGCAACACCGAAATCAGATTGACTATATAATTTGCAGTCAAAGATGGAGAAGCTCTATCCAGTCAGTAAAAACAAGACCTGGAGCTGACTGTGGCTCAGATCATGAGCTACTCATTGCAAAATTCAGACTTAAATTGAAGAAAGTTGGGAAAACCACAAGGCCATTCAGATTTGACCTAGATCGCATCCCCGATGAATATACAGTAGAGGTGAAGAATAGGTTTAAGGGACTAGATTTGATAGACAGAGTGCCTGAAGAACTATGGACAGAGGTCCGTGACATTGTAAAGGAGGCAGCACTCACCGCCATCCCAAAGAAAAAGAAATGCAAAAAAGCAAAGTGGCTGTCTGATGAGGCTTTAAACATAGCAGAGGAAAGAAGGAAAGCTAAAGGCAATGGGGAAAAGGAAAGATTTGCCCAACTGAATGCAGATTTCCAGAGAACAGCAAGGAGAGATAAGGAGGCTTTCCTGAATGAACAATGCAAAGTAATAGAGGAAAACAATAGATTGGGAAGGACTAGAGATCTCTTCAAGAAAATTGGAGAAATCAAGGGAACGTTCCATGCAAAGCTGGCCATGATAAAGGACAAAAACGGTAGGGACCTAACAGAAGCAGAAGAGATTAGGAAAAGATGGCAAGAATACACAGAAGAACTATACAAGAAGGACCTCGATGTCCTTGACAACCACGATGGCATAATCACTGACCTTGAGCCAGACATCCTGGAAAGCGAAGTTAAATGGGCCTTAGAAAGCATTACTAACAACAAAGCTAGTGGAGGTGATGGTATCCCAGCTGAGTTATTCAAAGTCTTAAAAGAAGATGCTGTTAAAGTGCTGCACTCAATTTGCCAACAAATTTGGAAAACACAACAGTGGCCACAGGATTGGAAAAGGTCAGTTTACATTCCAATCCCAAAGAAGGGCAACGTCAAGGAATGTTCAAACTATCGCACAATTGCACTCATTTCACACGCTAGCAAGGTCATGCTCAAAATCCTACAAGCTAGGCTCCAACAGTACGTGGATAGAGAACTGCCAGAAGTACAAGCTGGGTTTCAAAGAGGTAGAGGAACTAGAGATCAAATTGCCAACATTCGCTGGATTATGGAGAAAGCAAGAGAGTACCAGAAAAACATCTACTTCTGCTTCATTGACTATGCTAAAGCCTTTGATTGTGTGGATCACAATAAATTATGGCAGGTTCTTAAAGAGATGGGAGTACCAGACCACCTCATATGTCTCCTGAGAAACCTGCATAAGGGTAAAGAAGCAACAGTTAGAACCGGATATGGAACAACTGATTGGTTTAGCATAGGAAAAGGAGTACGACAAGGATGTATATTGTCACCTTGCTTATTTAATTTATATGCAGAGTACATCATGCGACATGCTGGCCTGGATGAAACACAAGCTGGAGTTAAGATTGCTGGGGAAAAGATCAATAACCTCAGATATGCAGACGATACCACTCTGGTGGCAGAAAGTGAAGAGGACCTAAAGAGCCTTTTGCTCAGGGTAAAAGAGGAGAGTGCAAAAGTGGGCTTGAAGCTCAACATCAAAAAAACTAAGATCATGGCATCTGGCCCCATCACTCCTTGGCAAATAGAAGGGGAAGTCGTAGAAGTAGTGACAGACTTCACGTTCCTAGGATCCCAGATCACTGCAGATGGTGACTGCAGCCATGATATTAAAGACGCCTGCTCCTTGGGAGGAAAGCGATGGCAAACCTAAACAGCATGATAAAAAGCAGAGACATCACCTTGCCAACAAAAGTCCGCATGGTCAAAGCAATGGTATTCCCCGTAGTAATGTATGGCTGTGAGAGTTGGACTATAAGGAAGGCCGAGCGCCGAAGAATAGATTCTTTTGAACTATGGTGCTGGAGAAGACTCTTGAGAGTCCCTTGGACTGCAAGGAGATCAAATCAGTCAATCCTAAAAGAAATCAACGCTGACTGTTCCCTGGAAGGCCAGATCCTGAAGCTGAAGCTCAAATACTTTGGCCACCAAATGAGAAGGGAGCACTCCCTGGAGAAGAACCTGATGCTGGGAAAGATTGAAGGTCAAAGAAGAAGGGGACGGCAAAGAATGAGATGGTTAGACAGTGTTATCGATGCAACGAACATGAGCAAACTTCAGCGGACAGCGGAAGACAGGAGGGCCTGGCGTAATCTGGTCCATGGGGTCGCGAAGAGTCGGACTCGACTGTGCGACTGAACAACAACAACAACCTCTGAAAGGAAAGTCTGAGTTCTAGGAAAAGAGGGATTTTATTTGGAGTTTAGGCCAAACCCATTTTTACTCAGCTGTAGTTTGCACATCAGCCAAAGTTCAAAACTGTAGATTGTGTAAAGCGGCCGGTATCCGTTAGTGAATCCAGCCCATGGTTTCCATTTGGTGATGTTATTTGGATACGGGCTTCTGGATATAATATCAACCTTTTTACAGAAAAGCAGGAGTATATTTATAATCTTGCCTGCCCTTGTGTTTCTGATTAACGTTTTATCAAACAATTCAGTAGGTGTTATTTATTCTGTGTAAATATAATGCATATTCTGGCTGTAGTCCACCAGTTACATAAAATCTATTAAGTGGGCCCTGGAATGGAGTGAATTAAAAAAAAAAAGACATGAGCAATTACTGTTCTATATGTGTAGAGATTCATCAGATTTTAATGGGATACCCCACTTTTGGCAATTACAGTGTCTGTGGGTGTAATGCATTTTATGCGGGGTAGGGGAGAGATTTCTGTTACAGGGACTTTCCTCTTCAAACTATTTTCTTTTCCCTTCTCAATAATTCCTCAGACACAGCTATCACTGATTTAAACCAATCCCCTAAGTACCATAAAAGGTACATTAAAGCTTATCTGTTCTCACTGTAATTATCTTGAGTGCACATTGGCAAGTTACAGATGCTAACAGTTCAATTCCCATAGCTGATCTCCGGTCTTTTTGGAGTTTACCCAGCATCTCAAGAGCATACCAACATAGACATTGCCTTGTGGAATCAAACAGACGGTCCAGCATTCTCTCTCTCCTGGTGACTGGTCAGGTGTGTTGGGCAGACCATGTGATAAAATAATCATGCTCTAGTGTCCCTACCACCTAGCAATCAATGGTTTATGGCCTCTAGTCATTTAGTTTGTCATGGCATATCTTTCATTAATTTGTCCAACTTCTTAAAAATCTGAGGTAATGAACAACAGCAATTAACTGAACAAAGTTAGAGTTCAATGGCACTTTTAAAACCAACAAAGTTTTATTCAAGATGTGAGCTTTCGTGTGCATGCAAACTTTGTCAGACAATGAAATGGAATTACATATCACAGTTGTATATACAGGTGGCTTGTTAAATTAGCATGCAAAATAGTGAAAATATTTTTTAAAAACCAGATCAAAAGAATGACAAGCTCAGTTTCCGGTTGCCATCTGTTCTGGTTCAACTGGGAGGGGGGGGGAGACAACAACATAGGTAATAAATATGTCAGAACTGGAGACTGATGTGTCCTAATTTGTGAGAATCCCCTCCGTAGACGCCCCCATCCATCTCCTTTCTAGCAGGGAGGCGAACCTGGCTATATTTTCCTTGTCCCCAAAACAGAGAACTACATTTAAATCTACCATTCCAATTTACATTACATATTCAATTACATTCTTAATTGTTAAGAGCAGTAATAACATTTTGTTTCATTAAAACATGAAGCTAACTGACAGAATCCTTTTCCTGGGGTGCAGTGTTCCACGTCAGCAGCCTACACGGACCTGAGACGATGGGGTCCCATTCTAGCTAATCAAAGTTGTGTCTCCCAAGGACATCTCCCCACGAGAAAGCATCTCTTGAGGGCTTCTTAGAAAGTCACATCTGCAAGCTGGGTATTCCTGCACACATTCACACTCCCCCTCCCAGAAGAATGTATTGTCAGGCGAGGGGAGATAAACTCACTCATACTAAGGTAGGGAAAACCGGTTACAAAGAAAGGAAAGGAAGATGGAGTCAATACTGTTAAGGTACATAGCAGGGGTTATACAGAATCGACCCAAGTCTGACAGAGAGAGATATAAGGAAAGGCAGTCCTATAGATGTGATGGTTCCAGACTGTTTAGAGCTTTAAAGGGAAGTACCAGAACCTTAATGCTTCCCCCAAGCTGTGGGGCCTTGTGAGCAAAAATTCTACTTTGTGACCTACTGCCATTAAAGTTGTGAGCGAGCGATTTGGCTACTGCATAAATTAGTTTACTCTGGAGCCATCCTTCCTGAGCTAAGACAAAAATGTGTGAGCCGGAGGCTAAGAAATTGTGAGCTAGTGACTCAGCTTAGAGGGAACACTGCCTTGAACCTGATTTGGTACTCAGTCTGGAGCCAGTGCAGTTGGTAGACTACAGGTTGTATAGGTGCTCTCAAAGGTGTCCCAGTAAGGACACATGCTGCCGCATTCTGGGCCAGTTGAAGTTTCTGGACCAAGTTCAAGGGCAGCCCTGCATAGAGCGAGTTAAAGTGTCAGCTTGCTGCCATGAAGGCTGGTGTGAAGGGGGGAAGGGTTTATTTGGAATGTACTTTCACTTTCCTGCTGTCTGGGTGATGCTTCTTATCTGTACAGCCTATGTGCCTGACCTTGGTTCCTCATGTAACATCATTCTCTGGGAACAAGGGGCCGTTTCTCTTTTGGCGGGCCCCGCTTATTACCTTGATTGGCTCCCTGCTGCCCAGTGACCCTTTTCCAACCCTGTATAACCATTCACCCCACGCTTTTCCCTTTAGTCTTAACACAGATCCTGAAGTAGACACATTCTGCCAATACTAATAAATAAACTTCTCTTCTAAAGAAGCAAGTCATTGATTCTGATTATTGCAGGAGTCTGGCATAAAGTAGTCTAATCTAGAGGTGACTGTTGCATGGATCACTGTGGCCAGGTTAGCACAGGACAGGTAAGGGATCAGTTGCCAGACTTGGCAAAGATGGAAGAATGCCATCCTGGCCATATTTGTGACCTGAGCCTCCAGCAAGGAGGCATCTAGGATCACACCCAAACTCTTGATGGAGGGAGCTGGTCTCTGTCGAGCTGTACTCTGTCAAGAGTGGGAAGCTGCATTCCCTGACCCAGCCTCCCCTCGCCTAGCCACGGGACCTCCATCTTCTGTGGGTTCAGCTTTAGACAGTTCTGCTTCAACCATCTGACTAAATTCTCCAAGCAGCTGGCCAGGTCTTCTGGGAGGGTATCCAGCTGGCTGTCCAATAACAGATACAGCTAGGTGTCATGTGCATATTGAGGACACCCTAGCCCGAAACTCCTGACTAGCTGGGTGAGAGGGTGCATTGAGATGTTAAACATCATTGGGGAGGGGATCGCACCCTGAGGGACTCCACACACCCTCTGTCCCCGCCCTTGGAGAAATGAGTGCAGCCATTTGTCCCACAGATGGTGGCTTGTGTTTCCCCAGGCCTGAAAAGAACACCACAAGTGAAGTCCAAGTGAGGAAGAAAAACTAAAATATTTATTGCAATAAACAGAAACCATGCTAAGCAATAAATTGCCTGCAAAATCAAACTACTTTCTGACTCTAATAAGGAAGGGCAGAAGATTATATACCCAAAATGACATAGGTAGAGGTAACAGCATATAAAAACATTAATTGATTACAGGTAAAAGGGGCATCATCTGAGTTGGCATACATTTATTGGCTGACCCCAATGAGGGGTAATGTTACATGGTATTTTAATTGTTTACTTGATAAAGAACAAAGAGGTCTTCTTTGACCATAACTAAGCACTCTCTATAACCAAACAAAAGATGAACATTTTATTCCAGAATAAACTTTGGTGGACTAGAGTCCTCTTCTTCAGAAGCAACACCCCTGGCCTTTACTGCTCTGGGCTAGACCAAGACCAGCTGTGCCTCATTTTGAAATAGACCCCCATACTCCACACAATACTGGTCTCATATACCCATCAACAAAGGGGGACAAACATTGGCATTTCATCAAAGAGTCCATAGGGTTACTAAATTGTGGAACCATGATTAAATACATAAATATTAATGCTATTGTGGGGGAAATGGAATAATACTTTGTTTTAAAGAAGAAGGAGTGACAAATGGAATCTCCTGGTAGTCCATGTGAAGAAAGCACTGTGGAAAAAGGGTCTGTCTTAACCATCACTACTCCATGTGGCCTGCCTACCAAAAATGAGCAGAATTACTCAAAGACAGGCTTCATGAATGTCCATCAAGGCCTTCACTTTGGTCACCGGCATCTCACGATGAACAATGCTGAAGGCAGCAAGGTCTCGGAAGGGCCAACAAGGTGCAGTTTACCCTATCAGCAACAACCAACAAGCAGGAACACACACAACAACATTAATGTTGAAAAACAATAAAAGCTAAGGCAATAAAGAATTGCCAAGACCACAGCCATACAGCCTGGAATATCTACAACAACTAATAAAGAATTTTATGGAAAAACTGAGTTCAAGAAGAGTTCCCTTGAGAGAAAATGAATAAAGGGATATGGAATCCAGAAGAAAATAGCTTAATCTTAGTGTTAATTGACAGTCCTTCCAAAGGAGGAAGAAAAAATGGAAAGTCTTTACATTTCCTTGGGAAACCTGTTAAAAAAGTAGTTTCAGACTTGCCAAACTCTCCAGTAAAGAAAATGACAGCTATAGAAAACCTTGTCACTATGACAGAAATATGAGACAAGAAACCATTTGAGGGAAAAAAATGTGTTCTCTCTAATTCTCAACTCTCAAAATGGTATGAAGGTTTTTTCTTAAGGAAAGTGACTCCATTGTTGTCCTGAGCTGAAAGAAGTAATTACTTTTAGAAGCAGGGGAGGAAATAGATGAAGATGTGAAAGTGACTTTGACGTCTCTTTTTCTAACAGGAACTTTATTTCTTTCAAGGATCTCATCTTGGTAATTTAATTGGAGTTCCAACATTTCATATACTAAAACCTGCTAGTGCTTTATTAATCTCTTAGTAAACATTGTGCATATAAGTTCATACAGAAACTGCTTTTGCAAATCAAATGAACAGTTCTGGAGATTCCACATGGCTAAACATAATTTTGTAAGCCTCCTTTCTATGAAAATCTAAGCATATTACAATATGTTGCAGAGGAATATAGGAAGACTCTGGTTATAATAGCTAAAATATTCAACTTGTGGATTAGCTTTTCAAAATGTAAGATGTTTTTCTCTCTCTCTCTTAAAGAACTGGTATGAAAAATACATTTAGTAATAATCCAAGATGGAATATTCATTCCTGACAAAAATAATCCCAGTTGTACCATTTTATTGATGGAAGCTGTGACTTGTCAACATTTTCCACCATTTGATAGTGGCATACTCCATATCTTCATGTGGCTAACCCCTAGCAAACCGAAGGCAAAAGTGCAGGAAAAAGATTGCAGACTTCTGGTGCTACTTGGATGAACCCGTTGCAACATCTCCCAGCCAGGAAACAGGATGCCACAGGAGGACGGATCCTCAACCAGGGTTCTTGTAACACTACCTATCAGTGGCAATTCATGGCATCCCCACGGCCATGTCAGGTTTGAGCTACGCTGTCCCTTGACCCCAACCTACCCGTTTTTTCCAGGACTGAAGGGCCAGGTGGGAGAGAGGTGGCATTTCATCTCATAGTGCTGCACAGTATAGCAGAGTTGTGGACAGGCTTTGCAATGAATCACAGCTGAGAATATTATTAATAGCAGAGGCAATGTCACCAAATAAGAGTGTTATGCATTTATGTGCAGATTCTAAGAGCAAGGAAAAATGCACTCATGATTAACATGGTTCATTCATTACCACCTTTGGGTATAAATAAAATTGGTTAAGCCTAATTAACACATTATGACAAATAGTCCATCAACAGAAGTAAAGAATTTGTTCACACCATCATATTTAATGGAACTGAGTAGGAAATATGAGAAGCACTTAAAATATTAATGATCACTCATGAGAAACAAACTTTGTTCCACTTATGAAAAAGGCATTGTGGGCAAGGGGGTAGCAGAGCAAAGTCTCTTTTTAAAGGCCGTTATGATTAATAGAAGAGAAATTGCCCTGCAGTACAGAACACAGCTAGTGTGCAGATGTTCTGGTGAAATACATACCCAGCGCAAAGGTTATCCTAATTATGACTGGTGACTACTTGGGAATAATCATAGTGACATTCTAGAGAACGGGTGATTCATTCTGCATGTTTGTGTTTGTGAGAATTCAAGATAACATCTCTAACAACTCACTAACACCACAAGGTGACAGAAGATACCAGCACTGTACAAGGGAGACTTCAGGTTTGTGATGGACAGTGGTGGGGGAGGGAGTATCTGAGAGAAACTACCTGTTTGAAGGAAGTTGCCAAGAGGAACAGTTTGGAATAATCTGGGTATCGAGACCATTGGAGATGCCTGACAGTCATAAACAAATGTTAAAAAACTAGGAACTCCTGGGGTGAAAGTGTTATTGCATCACAGTTTGTGTCTTGTTAAGATATTAAGAGATTCAGCCCAGTCCAGAGAGGAACCAGACAGTACTCTGCAAATAGCAGTGTCCATATAGCATAAATCTCTCCCTTGCTGGTCAGTATGTCAGTGAAGCCTTTCAGAGTCCTAATCACCTCTTAGAGAAGGTGATCCTCAAAGTGGTGGTCCCACTATGTTTATTTATTTTATTTCCCTTATTTATAGTCCACCTTTCTCACAGGGTCTCAAGGTGGATTACACATGGTGAGATAGTGTCAGGTCTTGAAGGAACTCACTCCCAACAACACTTTCTTGGCAGTGATCTGTTTATTGAGAGGCAAAGAGGTTTCCAGCATAGATGAGTCTGTCAGAACTGGCTCCCTTCGCACCAGTTCTTATATTATACATCATTCAAACAGCTCCCCCCCACAGTGACCGGTCCAGTCGCACCCCTCCATCCAGCCCACCAAAATCTACAGTGCTTCACTCCCCCTCCCACAGCACCTGCAAGCTGACGGTTCCATTTTCTACCAGTGTCTGGTACTCAAGGACAAGTAGGCGTACTTCCCACTATGGGGAGGCCCCACATGGACGCAGCTACAAGCCAGTGCAGTCCTCAGCAAAGCAGCTCCACACACACACACACTCCCCCCCCCCCATTCCCAGCTAAAATGAAAGCAGACAGTGAGCTACAGAAACAAAAGGCAGACAATTAACAAATACATGGCAAACGAGGCCTGAGTTTGACAGGTAGTACAGTCAACAAAGTGGGACATTAGCATTTTAGAATTCTAGAACCATCAGAAAGAACTGAAAAATAGCATAGGAATTCACATGACGCATGGAGTGGTACAGAAATTACATAAATAGAATCCTACTTACATTAAGCTGTACACAGCAGTATAGATCACAGTCCCTAATAATTTATCTAAGGAAGTTAGTGGGCAAGGAAGTTAGTGGAGAGGACGATGGCAACACAGCTCCAGGCGTTCTTGGAGGATGCCAATATCCTGGATCCTTTCCGGTCCTGTTTTTGTCCTGCCCATGGAATGGAGACTGTGTTGGTCACATTGGTAGATGATCTCTGGAGACATCTGGATCGTGGTGGATCGGCGCTGCTGATTCTCCTTGATCTGTCAGCAGCATTCAGTAAGGTCAACCATGACCGTAGGTCAACCTTCTCATAGGAGGGAAGCCAATGGGCTGGGCTGGATTCCAGAGCCTGCCCCCTGCTCCTCCTCCCCCCTGCTCCCTTGGTGTCAGGCAGGGCGGGTAGCCCATCTGCCCCTACCACCCTTCCCTGCCCCAGTGCTTTGGGACAGGCAAGGAGGACACAGGGCCCACTGCTCTCTCCCCTTTCTCACCCCTCAACCCTCTGGTTGCCCTCTGCTCCTGGACTGGCCCCTTAGCTGTCAGCAACGGCCTCCAACTGTTTCTCTCCCTGGCGGTTGCACGTCTCGTCCCAGCCCTTGATGTCTTTAACTTCTTCCAAACCCGTGCCTCGGGAGGCAAGCAGGGGTGTCCCCTCGGACTCTGCAGCTTCCGTTAGCCCCAAGACAAGGCCAGGGGTACCGGGTCCGGACATTTTGCTTCTTTAAAAGTTTTTTTCCCCTTTTTTCTTTTATTGTTTAGGGATAGGAATAGTTTTTTCGCATAGGTGGTGGTTAGCTTATATATATATATATATTTTCTCCCTCTTTTTGTGCATCTCAGTAGCTTTTACGTCATATATTTTTATAGTAACTGCTTTATAGATAATAAGATTTTCTATAGGATACTTTTAAACTTTTCTATGGCCAAGGAATTGGGCATAGTGGATCAGAGAGATTATTTTCAAGTGTTATATTCAATGTGATATCAGGGAATGCTAAGGGCCGGAGGGATTTTAATAATCATGAAAAGGTTATTTTCGAGTTGAAAGATCTTAAAGCTGATGTGGCTTTTTTCACACAAAGCTCATGTAATGGCAAAAGGATAAGATTTACTTGTATAAGGACCAGGTGAGATATATATTACCGATATATGATCTAATCAATCTATTGACATGTCTCTTTTCAGGTTCAGCAAGTGATTACAGACCCAATGGTTGCTATATTATTTTGGTAGTGAAAAGCTCTGATTCTATTATTGTTATGATTAATGTATATGGTCCAAATTTTGATTCTCCAGACACATTTCATCAGTGTTTCAGCCACTTGGTAAATTTTACATAGGACTATTTGTTGGTGGGGGGAGACTTTAATTACATACTTGCAGGGCCAGCTCGCTCACTAGGCAAGCTAGACTCTCGCCTAGAGCACGGGCCATCATGGGGATGTCAGACTAAGCCACCCTCCCCCTGCCAAAAGCTTGCGCCACGCGCCTTGGCTACCGCCACCTCTTATTATTTATTTATTTATTTATTTGATTTATATCCCGCCCTTCCAGTGAGGGCTCAGGGTGGTGAACAAGAGGCAAAATGCCAGGCATCAACATTAAAACATAGAGGCAAAGCCAAGAATAAATACTAAAACCATAAATAGTCCATTACCACTAAAACAATTAAAACAGCAGTCACAAAACAAAATTCACAGTATAAGATCCATACCACTCTGCTCTCTGATACACACATTTGTCACTGCTCCAATAGTATCCTGACAGGACTGGAGTCCCATGCCAGGGCCAGTACGCCTCAAGATGTCTATGCGATGGTGGTACAGTAGCAGTGGCAGCCCCTACTTGAAAGCCTGGCAGAAGAGCTCCGTCTTGCAGGCCCTGCAGAACTGCGTAAGGTCCCGCAGGGCCCTGATCTCTTCCGGGAGCTCATTCCACCAGATAGGGGCTGCCACAAAAAAGGCCCTGGCCCTGGTCGCAGCATATTTAACTGTCTTGGGGACTGGAATGACCAATAGATGTTGCCCCCCTGACTGTAGTGCCCTCAGGGGAACATATGGGGAAAGGTGGTCCCGCAGGTAGGCTGGACCCTGGCCATATAGGGCTTTAGTGCAGCAGTTCTGCACCAGCTGCAGCCTCCGGAGCTGCAACAAAGGCAGCCCCATGTAGAGAGTGTTGCAGTAGTCTAACCTTGAGGTGACCGTCACGTGGATCACTGTGGCCAGATCATCGTGATTGATGTAGGTGACCAACTGTCGTGCCAGCTGAAGATGGCAAAATGCTGACTTGACAGTGGCTGCCACCTGGGCCTCCATTGTTAAGGAGGGATCCAGGAGCACCCTCAAACTCCCAACCTCCAGCGACAGCATCAGAGGTGCCCCGTCGAAGGTCGGGAGAGGGAGCCCCAACCCCAGACCAGCCGGCTCAGGCCCAGGACCTCTGTCTTCACCGGGTTTAGCTTCAGCCGGCTCCGCCTGAGCCAACCAGCCAGGGCCTGCAATGCCCTATGCAGGTCATCAGGGCTAGAGTCCGATTGGCCGCCCAGCATCAGATAGAGCTGGGTGTCCTCTGCATATTGATGACACCCAAGCCCACAACGCCAGGCAATCTGGGCGAGGGGGCGCAGATAGATGCTGGACAACATCGGGGACAGCGCCGCCCCCTGAGGCCCCTCACACTCAAGGGGGTGCCTCCGGGACCGCTGACCCCCCATCAGGCCCCCTGTCCCCGACCTTGGAGGAAAGAAGCAAACCATTGGCGGGCACCCCCCCCCCATGACGCCCGCACCCCCCCCCCCGACTTTCTGGGTGCATGGTGCTCCCCAGCAGCGGAAAGGCGCTCTTTAAAGTGTGACGTCCGCGGCGCCTCCTGCACCGCCGGGAAAGGGCTGCGAAAAGTCCCCCCGCCCCTCCCCTGCCCTGCCCTGCCCTGCCCTGCCCGCGGCCTCCCCTGCCCCTGCTCTCCCCCGTGGAACCCCGAACCTCCCCTGCGGAGGCGGAGGGCAAGAAGAGGGCGGCCTGGGGAGGGGGGCTGCGGGCGGGGGAGGGCTCCGGAGACGGGCGGGCACAAAACCTGCCCGCCCCGCCCGCGGCTGCACCTCCCGGAGGGACGCCTGGCCTGGCCTGGCCCGGCCCTGCTTCTTGTCGGACTCCTGCTCCGTTCCCTCCGCAGCCAAGGCGGCTCTTGGCGCGGCGCCTCCCCTGCTGTTGCCCGCCTCCTCCCTTTTCTCCCTGCCGGCTCTGCCTCTCGCTTGCCGGCAGGATCTGCTCCGGGGCGGAAGGGACTCCCGGTTGTTACTCCGTTCTTGGGGGGGGGGGGGGGGCGGGGGTTTTCGCCCTAAATCATCTGCGGCTGGACGGGGCAGAGCCGGAATGATCCACCGGGCATGAAAAGCAGAGATCGGCGGGGGACAAACGAACCCTAACCCTAGTATGCACAAAAACCTGGAGCCGGCCCTGCATACTTGATACAGCCTTGAATTGAAGCACCCCCCCCCCCCAGGCAAAGAAGCTTCTTTGGTGAGATCTACACTCAGGCCTGCATGGCTGAACTAGGTTTGATGGATCCCTGGCATGCATGGCACCCGGTGGGCAGAGATTGTATTTTTATTTCTTCTGTGCACCATAATAGTTTCCAGTGAGGCTACTTTCTTGTCTCCACTTCTCTGATGCCCCGGATTATGGCCTGCAATTATAGATGTTACTGTTATTTCTGATCATGCCCCCATGTCCTTTGGTTTCCAGAATGGGTTAGACCACCTGGTTTATGGTGTTTTAATGTCTTTCTTCTTAACCATGAGACTTTTAAAAATCAGATGATGGCTGAGTTATCAGAATATTTTAATATGAATCAAGGTACAGCTAGTACTAGTGCTATTGAATGTTATGCTTGTAAAGCTTTTATTAGAGGGTTAATTTTGCATATGCTTCTTATAAGAAGCTTAGAGAAATGAAATAAATAATTTTGAAAGACAGACTGAAAGACCTTTTAAGCCAGTTTGCTGTATTTCCCACACCAGATATTTATCAACTGCAAAAGGTTAAATATGAACTGAATAACATACTATCAATGAAAGCAGGATATGATTTAATTTGTTTGGGAAAGTGGTGAAATACCAAGTAAAAATTTAGCATATCGTTTAAGACAACAAAAGAATAAGAACTACATTCCTTTGATCAAAGATGAGAAGAAGAGGAGGAGGAGGAAGAGGAGGAGGAGATTGGATTTATACCCCACCCTTCACTACCCAAGGGAGTCTCAGAGCGGCTCACAAACTCCTTTCCCTCCCCCTCCCCACAACAGACACCCTGTGAGGTAGGTGGGCCTGAGAGAGCTCTGACAGAAACTGCTCTTTTTCAAGAACAGCTGTGCCAGAACTATGGCTTGCCAAGGTCATCCAGCAGGTGCAAGTGGAGGAGTGGGGAATCAAACCCGGCTCTCCCAGATTAGAGTCCGCGCACTTAAACACTACACCAAACTGGCTCCAAACCACTACATACTGCCTCTAGTGAAATAAATGTATAGTTCTATTAAGCATTATTCTGAAATGTATAGTAAAGGCAAGGTATTTACTGAAAAATATTTGGAAATGTTTTTCTCTCACCTTGAGCTTCCCTGTTTAGATACTATTCAGCAACAGATTCTTGCTCAACCTTTATGCATGAATGAAATAAAGGCAGCAAAAATAAATATGAATAATGGTAAATCTCCAGGATCAGATGGGTTACCTATTGAATGATATAAAACCTTGCAGATTTCTTAATGCCAAAACTCCACCAATTGAATAACAAGATTTTTGAGTCTGGTTCATTGCCATTGTTGTTATGCAATGCTTATATCAGTGTAATTCCTAAACCTATCAAAGACCATACTCAGTGTGCACATTTTCAGACTATTTCCTTGGTGAATGTAGATGCTAAGTTATTAACTGCTATTCTTGCCAACAGGCTCCAAAAATTATTACAACTTTGGTACACGTAGACCAGGTAGGATTTATACAAGGTAGGCAAGGCTCGGATAATCTTAGGCTGGTTACCATCTGATTGCTTTAAATAAATAATAGCAAACCTGATTAAGTTCCCATTCTTTCATTTGCTGCTGAAAATGTTTTGAACAAAATATACTGGAGATTTATCTTTGCTACATTGACTAAATTCCGTTTTCTTTATTCATCTCCCAGGTTCAGGGTGCTGACTAATAGCATATTTTCATACCATTCCCTCTTGAGAGGGCTACTAGACAGGGTTGCCCTATTTCTTCTCTTATTTTTTATTCAAGTTTGGAACCTCTGGCTTGTGCCATTAGACAAAATAATAATATTAATGGCTTTACACATAACACTTTTGAATTTAAAATTATTCTTTATGCAGATGATCTTTTATTATTTAGTTTGGAACCTCAGTCTTCCATTCCTGCTGCATTAATGAATATGATTAATACCTTTGGAGACTTGTTTGGATATTTGATTAATTGTGCAAAATCTCAGCTGATGCCACTAGGAGGCAATATATCACGAAATGTATCTGTCTATGGACATATCTGGTGGTGCCTAGATGTCATTATTGATCTTGGAATACTGATTCTTAGAGAGATTACACATATGACCACGCTAAATTTGGTCCATAACAAACTGTCAGCAATAAAATTAGAAACACAAATCATGAGAAAACAATTTTTAAAAACTTAAAAACTTCTTAGCTAATTGCTAATATATCTTTGGATTTGGACAAATGGGCAATTTTAAATTTGTCTCTATGGAGCAAAGTAAATACATTCAGAATGAATATTATACCTAGGATTATTCTTTCTATATACCTTGCAGATGTATTCATAACATTAATACTTTGTTTTGGAAATTTATGTGGCGTTCCTCACCACCTTGGATTTCTTTAAAGAGGATGCAGCTTAGATTCAAGAAAGGAGGATATGGTTTCCCTGATCTTAGTTTATATCACCAGGCGTACTTGTTAATTTGTACCATAGAGCCAGTTTGGTGTAGTGGTTAAGTGCGCGGACTCTAATCTGGGAGAACCGGGTTTGATTCCCCACTCCTCCACTTGCCCCTAGCTGGATGACCTTGGGCAAGCCGTAGCTCTGATAAGAGGTGTTCTTGAAAAAGAGCAGTTTCTGTCAAGAGCTCTCTCAGCCCCGCCTCCCTCCCAGGGTGTCTGTTGTGGGGAGGGGAAGGGAAGGGAGTCTGTAAGCCACTTTGAGACACCTTTGGGTAGTGAAGGGTGGGGTATAAATCCAATCTCCTACTACTAATAATAATTATTGGGATTGCTCCTAGCAGTTGGACTGTCCATCTTGGGCTCCTTTGGAGAGCCCCTTGTCTGGTGCCCCTCTCTAAGTGATTAGGGCCTGCTTATGCTAGAGTGGGTCCCCATTCCTCCTGCAGTTTCCAGTACTAGAAAACAATGGTGTATAATGGCACAATAATATCAGCGTGATCCATTTTCACATTCTAAATCAACACTATGGGCCAATCCAGATCTAAAAATTGGGAGGAATCTTTTTTCTGTAAGGCTTGGATTGATAAGGGAATTTTTACAATTGGATCAGTTGATAGAGTATGAATTTTTGTCATTTTCTCATCTGACGTCTAGATATTATTTGTCACTTTCTGTAGAAAAGCAGGACTTACCGTTGCAACATTTGTTGGTATCTAAATATGGGCCTGTGTCAGACTCGGGCATTTGTCCAACTGTTCCTGTCTTTTGCTCCCTGCACCATTGGCTACTCCTGCGTCCTTATCGCTTGCCCTCGCCTGCCACTGCATTCCTGGGGTGGGGGGGGAGGCGAGCTTCGGTAACTCTTCTATGGCGCCTCGAAGACATCTTTCACATGGGAAGTGTCCTTGAGTCTGTGTTTGGCTAGTGATAGACCATATATCTTTCATATCTATATAGTATTGCTGACGTGTATGAATGGAATTTGGGGGTTGTGATTGTACACAGGTTTCCCGCCTTTGCACCTCAGTCCTGACAAAGAGTCTGAACCCATGAACATCTCAAATCTCTAAATAAACCTTTCACTAAAGAAAGCATGTGTGTGGAGAGTGATTTAGCTGGGAGCCTGACCCCCTGCAGCATTAAGTGTCTCAGAGTCCCCTTTGTTCCTTGAAACTCTAATCCAATCAAGGCAGTATTCCTTTACAAATATTTGATGTCCGTTAACAAATATGATGTGCAAAGTCTTATAAATGAGTGGAACAAGGGGTTAGATCACCCTATTTTGCCAGAACAATGGGATATGGCTTTACAGTTTATACTTACTCTCTCTATGGATCTTAAGTTGAGACTTATTCAGTAAAAATATGTTTAGGATCTAATTGCTGGTGTTGTAACTTACAGAAGAAGAGTTGGTTAAAATGCTTGGGGCTTTTTGGAGAAAACGACGGCTGAGGGGTGACATGATCGAGGTTTATAATATTATGCATGGGATAGAGCAGGTAGAGAAAGAAGTACTTTTCTCCCTTTCTCACAATACAAGAACTCGTGAGCACTCCATGACATTGCTGAGCAGTCGGGTTAGAATGGATAAAAGGAAATACTTCTTCACCCAAAGAGTGATTAACACATGGAATTCACTGCCACAGGAGCTGGTGGCAGCTACAAGCACGGACAGCTTCAAGAGGGAATTAGATAAACATATGGAGCAGAAGCGTATCAGTGACTATTAGCCACAAGGTATAGATAGGAACTCTCCGGCTGGGGCAAGTGGGAGGGCTTCTAGTATCCTGGCCCCACTGCTGGACCTCCTGATGGCACTTGGTATTTTTGGCCACTGTGTGGCAGAGTGTTGGACTGGATGGGCCATTGGCCTGATCCAACATTGTTTTCTGTTATATTCTTATGTTTATACCCTGCTTTTCTCTACTGAAGGAGTCTCAAAGTGGCTTACAATTACCTTCTTCTCCCCACAACAGACACCTTATGAGGAAAGAGGGGCTGAGAGAGCTTTGAGAGAACTGTGACTGACCCAAGGTCACCCAGCTGGTTTCATGTGAAGGAGTGGGGAATCAAACCTGGTTCTCCAGATCAGAGTCCACCCCTGTTAACCACTACACCATGCTGTCTCTCAGGATGTTAAGTAGTGAGTTCAAGAGGCTGTTTGTGATTTCAGCATAGCTCTTTTATTCAGAAACACAACAGCAACACACGTGGTGAGCTGCAACTATATACAGAAACCCTACCCCAAAACATACCCACAAAATACGAATAATCCAATAGGAACACAGTTGCTTGGATCTTTTATTTGCATGGCCTCATTTATGCTTCTGTTACCTGATTGGCTGGCTCTGCAAGGGTGGCCAATCTGAACGTAGCTGCAAGGAGCCTCTCTAACAATGAGTGTTTGTCCAAAGCTCTCACTATACAACACAGGATGCGTCCCTTAGAAAGAAGAAGAGAGGGAAGAAGAGATTGAATTTA
Organism: Gekko gecko; assembly: GCA_029375565.1. Lineage (NCBI taxonomy): Eukaryota > Metazoa > Chordata > Lepidosauria > Squamata > Gekkonidae > Gekko > Gekko gecko. The sequence goes on along the minus strand of JAPDNY010000014.1, from coordinate 68,098,723 downwards.
TACCCTACCCTTCACTATCTGAAGGAGTCTCAGAGTCGCTTACAATCCCTTTCCCTTCCCCTCCCCACAACAGACACCCTGTGATGTGGGTGGGGCTGAGAGAGCTCTCTCAAGAACAGCTCTGAAAGAACTGAATGAATGAATGAATGATGTTTATTTGTGGTAAAGGACCATTTATCAAAATAATACATACTCGTTAAATACAAGCAATCTAGCTTTCAGCTCCAAAAGTATTTTGAACTATTTAAACATATAACCTTAAAATAATTAAAAGAGTTTAACAATACATTATATCAAAATAAAACTAATTATGAGTCATGCAAAAGGTAAGTGAGTGTTGTACTTGATCTACTTCTTATTGTGGAATTTTACCAGCTGCAAGCAAATAGCTATAAAAAAATGGCAAAATAATTTTGTTTTGCTATTTGTCTGGAAATTTGCTGATTTTCCTCTACCAAAAGTCTCTCTAGATCAGCACTTTCTGGGTCCAGTGCTGATCTATTTAAGAGGGGTGCAATAAGCCTATCCCTATAGACTTGATGAAAAGGACAGCGAAAAAACATATGGAGCATCGATTCCACTTCTCCCATGGAACATGGGCAGCACCTGTCTTCACATGGTATCTTTCTATATTTTCCCTCTAGAGCCTTTAGATGGAATAGCTGCACAACGAGCCAGGGTAAGAGCTCTTCTATAGGGTGGCACATCCAGATAGGTCAAATATTTAGCCGTATTCATTACATATCTGGAGTCATTATGGGCCAGAAAAGAAGGAGCTTGATTTAAATCACCTTGGCGCTCTAGATCACAAATTCTTTGTTTTATTATACTTCTTGCCTGTGTGCTGTTTTGCGCCAATAAATCCTCAGGTGAGAGTCCCATTTTTTCTAAATTAGTCTTGGTCATTTGAATCCATCTTGGCTGATAGGAATCTTTGTTTATTAGGGGAAGTAAGTCCTTTTTGATTTGAATTAATCTTAAACCATTGTTATGCAGAGGATAACAGTACTCTGGCTTCTATCCTCATTAGACCAGTTTCTAGGTGTAGAAGTGCATTTGGCATCCCCAGGGAGAACTTGTAAAACCTTGTGAATGAATTCTGAAAGAACTTATGACTGACCCAAGGTCACACCAGCAGCTGTACGTGGAGGAGTGAGGAATCAAGCCCAGTTCTTCCAGATTAGAGTCCACGCTCCTAACCACTACACCAAACTGGCTCTCTTAAACATATGCTTTGGGCATGTCCAGTCATTCGTTTTTCTGGGAAGAAGTTATTGCTCATATCAATTTTTTATTAGAATGTTTATTGATTTTTGAGGATTCTTATGTACTTTCAAACTATCTGCCCATCTCTTGGAGACTCACCAGTGGTCAATGGGAATAGACCTTCATGCCTTTGCTACAGCTAAAAGACTGTAGTCTTTGGACATTGGAAAGATAAAAGCCCACTGGTCAATCAATTAATTGAGGACCTTAGAACTCTATCAATATTTGAACACATGGCATATCCATATGGACTGATTTTTTATATTTGGAAATTGTTTATAGAAAATTATGTGTAGATCCACCACCACCGCTATTATAATTTTGTCTTGTCTTTGTGTTGTTTTTGTTTTCTTTTTTACTTTTTTATTTTAAAAAATTTTAGTTGCCAGATTTTAGTCCCCCCCTCTTGTTCTTTTGCTTCTGGTTGTTGTTGCTTTGTTGAAAGAAAGGGAAAAAACAGATGGGTAGTTGCTATAGCACTAATGCAGATACACATTGGGGGGGGGTGCAAGGGAAATGATAATTGAAAGTGCACAGAAAACTCCCTTATGTGGATGCTCCATTGGTAGTGTGAATCTTTGCATTTGAATCTTCTGCATGTAAATCCTCTGAATTTGCAGCAGCAATTAATGCGGAATGGAGAACCCTCCCTGGATGAATGAAACCCCTATGATTTGCGGGGTGTGTGTGTGCGTGCAGTTGAAGACTGAGCCACTGCTCAAACCAGTTTCTTAACTGACCTACATAATATTACATACCTCCCTAAAGCAGACTTATAACTTGCTTAACACGAAGACTGCGGTAGTAGAATATAAAGATCTTCCATTAAGATAAAGACGGGTAGTTTTGCCAGCTGCCTTTGACATCGTCTCTCAGGGCTGCACCCTCACCCTGTTTAATGCAGATAAGGGAGCTATGAAAGAAACCCAGAGCTCACCACACTACAGGCAACACCTGGCCTCAGAAGAGACATGGGCAGTCAGCATCAAGCTGTGATTCGTCAGTAGTTGACTACAGCTGAAGTACACTAGATTGCAGCTACATTAAGCGGCCACCTTTGAGATGTGCTGAGCCTTTGGAAGCACGCCACAGTGTCCCTCAAGGCCCAGCAAAAGCAGCCGCTTACAGCACCCTGGTGTCGGGTCTGCCAAGTCCATTGGGCAGGCGGGATATTTGTTCCAGGCAGATGCGAAATCCTGGCTCATCTGCTTGGCATCCCTGCCACTTTGACACCTTCCATGACGTCACGGCTGCATTTTGGTCTCTGGCCCTTTTTGCCAAACCTGGGAATAAAGCAGCAGTCAGTCCAACAACTCTGGGAGGCCTTGCCCGAGAGCCAGTTTGGTGTAGTGGTGAAGTGCGCGGACTCTAATCTGGGAGAACCGGGTTTGATTCCCCACTCCTCCACTTGCACCTGGCTGGATGACCCTGGGCAAGGCGTAGTTCCGATAAGAGCTGTCCTTGAAAAAAGAGCAGTTTCTGTCAGAGCTCTCTCAGCCTCACCTCCCTCACAGGGTGTCTGTTGTGGGGAGGGGAAGGAAAGGGAGTTTGTAAGCCGCTCTGAGACTCCCTTGGGTACATCCAGTCTCTCCTCTTCTTCTTGTTGCCCTGCGCACTCAACTACTGAATAAGGTTACTCGAGACAGGGCTTTTTCAGGTGTGGCACCTTAATTATGAAATGCCATTTTCAGAGCTACATACCCAGCCCCATGTGAAACCAAAGGTGGCAGGTCGAGAGGTTTATGCTTATCCAGATTTTGGGGCAGGTTCCGTTTTCTTTCCCTGTGAATATGATTATTATTGTTCCTGATTTTTGGAAGGCTGACAAGCAGAGGATAAATATTTTAAACAAAGAAATGGGAGGAAATTACAAATAATAACAGTGCAGTTCTGCAAGTGAAATTTGTTTGTTTATTTGATTTACATCCCATCTTCCCCGCAAGAGGGCTCAGGGAGGGTAACCACAAGAGATTTTACAGAAGCATTAAAACAGATTATCACAACAAATTACTTAAAACCATTTAAAAGATGGGGAAATCATACATTAATTTATAGGGTTCCAGCAATACTAATAGATGGCAAAGCAAAGCGTCATAACAGAAGAGAAAGTAATATCTCTTTACATGGGCAAGTGTAATAGGGCCAGTTTCAGCAAGGGAGGCCAGATGATTGGGTCCGCTGCCTCAACCTAACGCCTAACGGCTCCATTTTACAGGCCCCGCGGCACTGCAGTAAATCTTGCAGGTCCCTGACTCCAAGCGGGAGCATGTTCCACCAGGCAGGGGCCAGGGCGGAAAAGGCCCTGGCCCTGGTCGAGGCTAAGCGGACGTCCTTTCAGCCGGGGACAGCCAGCAAATGTTTGTCAGCAGAACGCAAGGCTCTCCGAGGGACACATGGGGAGAGACGATCCCTTGGATATGTCAGTGTCAGGCCACAGAGGGCTTTAAAGGTTAATACCACCACCTTGAAAGGGATCCGATAGTCAATTGGCAGCCAGTGCAATTGGCGTAGCACCACCTGGATGTGTGCCTGCACCGATCTCACGGTCGGCAGGTGCGCTGGTGCAAGTTGCAGTAGCTGGAGTTTCCGGACCAGATCCAAGGGTACGCCCGTGTAAAGCGAGTTACAGTAATCTAATCTGGAAGTGACCATTGCGTAGCCAAGTCCTGGGAGGAGAGGTAAGGAACCAGTTGCCCAACCTGCCAAAGATGGTAAGAGGTAGACCCGGCAACAGTGCTGGCCTGGGCCTCCACAGACACACTGAGGGATCCAGGGTCACCTCGGGACTCCTCACCCTTGACGCCGGTGGTGTCCCGTCCAGGCCCACGTTGGAGCAGAAATTCCCCGCTGCATGGCATGCTGGTTTCACGCCCTTTGATTATTGGGATTTATGACAGCGTCCACACTCCAGGCCACTTTCGAGTTCTTTGATCATTGGATTTAATTGTACTTTCTGCATAGACTGATGGCCATTTTATGTCCATTCAGGGGTGATTTTGCGGTCACTACAGTGTTGTCCTGAGGTATTTGGATGTGGTTTTGAGCTGCACTTTTCTCTCCCGGTTTAGAAAATGTGGAGCAAATGCTAGATGCAGAATTGCCCTAAGTTTCAGCTGGCTCTGCTGTAACCACCCAGCCACGGCCTCCAAAGCCCTATCCAGATTATCTGGGGCGGAATTCAGGCAGCCATCTATCAACAGACAGAGCTGGGTGTCATCCGAATACTGGTGACAACCCAGCCCAAACTTCCATATCAACTGGGTGAGGGCGTGCCATATAGATGTTAAACAACATTGGCGAGAGGTCTGCCCCCCTGCAGCATCCCACATTCCAGTGGGTATCCCAAGGACACCATCCCACCAAGTGCTACCCTCTGTCCTTGACCGTGGAGACAGAAGGAAAACCATTTGTAAGGCAGTCCTCCTTATTCCTGCATCAGAGAGGCAGTGGCTCATTGGGTCACAATTGACCATGTCGAATGCTGCCCCTTGAACCAAGAAGTGACAGCAGCTCCAACCCACCTTGATCCAGATGTCTTCAGACGTCATCCGTGGAGGTGACCAGCGCCATCACTGTTCCATGGCCAGGGTGGAAACTGGGCTGGAACGGAACTAGGATGGATGCGTCATCCAGGAAAACCTAAGTTACTCAGCCACTCAGCTACCTTGAAATTGGGCAGTAGTTGGCTAGGATGGGAGGGGGGGAGGTCCAGTGATTTTTTTTTAAAAAAGTGGATGTACCACAGCCTCCTTCAATCCCGCTGGAAAGGTCCCCGGTGAGAGGGTCAAGTTGATAATCTCTTCCAGGGGGCCTGGCACCACCCCTGCAGGCCAGGATGGCCATGGGTCAAGGAGGCAAGTTGGAGGCCTCACAGTTGCCAGGATGTTGTCAACATCCTCCTGGGAGAGTCAGCTGAAATGGTCCAAAAGATGGCCTGAAGGCAGGCAAGGGGCTTCCGGTTTCTTTAATATATCAGTTGTGGTCAGGAGGTCCTGGCAGAGCGACATGAATTTGTCTGTGAAATAGCTTGCAGAGGCCTCACAGACACTAGCCAATTCCCTACTGTTTCGTTTGCCTTGCGGCAATGTAGTTAGTGACTGAGTAGTCCCAAACAACTGGGTTGGGCAAGAGCTTGCAGTTGCAAGGGAGACCTCATAGAAATCTGTGCGGCCTGCTTGATGTGTGGAACTCAATACAAATTGGGAGAGCTCCAGTGCCTCCGTGGACAGCACTAGGTCCCTGGCCAGAGAGGACACCACTTCGTTGACACAGGCGTTGGAATCTCCCAGGACCAGCTGCCTGGGGTACTCCAGTGCCCAACACCCAGCTCGATACAGCATCCAACAGGCCAAGCAGGTTATCTGCTGGTGCCTTAGGCGGTCAGTGGACCAGTCAGATAGCCAAACTCTCGCCCAACATCCCATGCCAGGTCAACACATTCAATGCTGGCAATTTTTGGTGTGGGGAGTGCCCCAAAGGAGAAAGATTCTCAGCTAAGCAATGCCACATTGCTCACACCTGAACACAGGAAGCTGCCTGATGCTGACTCAGACCTCCTGGGCCCACCACAGTCAGTCTCGTCTACTCTGACTGGTGGCCGCTCTCCAGGGTCTCAGGCGGGGGTCTTTCACACCTCCTGCTGCCTGGCCCTTTCAACTGGAACGCCAGGGATTGAACCCGGGACCTTCTGCCTGCCAAGCAGATCCTCTACCACCGAGCCATGCCTCCTTTTACTTTTAGCCTCTATTTTTAGGGCATTGTTTACTTTTGCTTAGATTTAGATTTATGCATCTATGTTGGGGATTTTTGAAGTGTTTGAACATCATAACTGGTATTTTAGAAGAAAAAACATACAAATTTTTAAATTATTTACACTTTTTAAAATATTTGATTGTAGGCAGTGTTCCCTCCAGAAACTTCAACTGGCCCAGAATGCGGCAGCATGTGTCCTTACTGGGACACCTTTGAGAGCACATATTGAACCTGCACTCTACCAACTGCACTGGCTCCAGATTGAGCCCCAAATCAGGTTCAAGGCAGTGTTCCCTCTAAGCTGAGTGAGTGTGAGCTAGCTCACAGTTTCTTAGTGTCAGGTTTTGAAAATCAAGTAGATCCAGTCATTCTTGCACAAAGAAAGGTTTATTGGATTATCTTGCTATAAACCCACAGTAGGAGGTCATTGTCAGGAATAGGGGGCAAAGCAAAGCAAGCTAACTTATAGTGTGATGCAATGAAGCGCCTAGCAAATAGAACTTGAGCACTCGCGCGGGAACTCCCGGCGGGAGAAATACTTGATGAGCGGGAGACTACTCCCCTCCCCTTGCCTTCCCAGGACTGGAAAATTCTCAGCTACACAAGAATAGCCCAAAGCCTACATTCAAGGCCACCGTGATAAGGAGAAGCGGCAGGGAAGAAGCTCCCACGTTTCTGCCTGCATACCTACGCAAGCGCATAGCGGGGTTAGGAAACATACAACAATGGATTCAGTGAGAAACATCAAACGCAAGTTTTTCTTACATTCTGCCCTTCCCAAAACACCACCCACCCGCCACTTAGGAAGGAGAGAACCCCCGGGTTTGTGAGGGTATCGATTGTGAAAGTTTCGCAAGTGTTCAGGTGCATTGATATCTGAAACTTTCACCCATTCTTTATGTTGGGGCCCGAAATGTACCCATTGGATCAGGTACAGAAGTTGTCCACGTAAAACCTTAGAGTCAAGGATATCTGCAATCTCGTAGTGTTCCTCATCATCAATCATCAGAGGGGGGGGAGGCTCCGGCATCGCAGTTTGCCATTTAGTCGGGGGTAACGCCGGTTTGAGGAGGCTGTAATGGAAAATTGGATGTATAGCTTTAAGAGACTTAGGCAGATCTAGCTGAACAGTCACTGGATTTATACATCTTAACACCTTGAAAGGACCAACAAATTTCCAAGCCAGTTTTCTGGACTGTTGCTGCAACTTTAAGTTTTTTGTAGATAGATAGACAGAGTCCCCTGGTTTCAGATTCCATCCCCCTGCTCTTTTTTTATCTGCTTGTTTTTTGTACTGTGCCTTGGCTTCATTCAAAGTCTCAACAATTAGGGGCCAAGACTCGCGGAAAGTTTTACACCATGCTGAAGCTTTCCCCACGCCTTCCCCCGGTTGCAAGAAGGGGAGAGGGGGGCTGTCATAACCCATGGCCGCTTTGAATGGTGACATCTTCGTTGAAGCGTGCCAAGAATTGTTGTATGCAAACTCCGCTAATGGCAGTAAATCAACCCAATTGTCTTGTTGATAATTAGAAAAACATCTCAGGTATTGCTCCAATGTCTGGTTTACTCTCTCCGTTTGCCCATCAGTTTCAGGGTGATAGGCAGTACTGAGAGCACGTTCAATACCCATGAGGGTCATTAATTCCGACCACAATTTAGAAACAAATTGACTTCCCCTATCGGATATTATTTTCAGTGGTAATGTATGTAGTCTGGCAATGTGTTGAAGGAATGCCTTAGCCAAAGCCCTGGCAGTTGGCAAACCGGGGAACGGTATAAAATGCGCTTGCTTTGAGAACAAGTCTACCACCACCCAAATGACCGTCATCTGTCTAGAAGGGGGAAGATCAGTGATAAAGTCCATCGAAATTACTTCCCAGGGTCGGGTCGGGGTGGGGAGAGGCTGCAGGAGACCTGGAGGTTTCCCCGGTCGATTTTTACAACGGTTGCATGTTGGGCATGACTGTATATAGAGTGATAGATCCTGTTTCATTCGGGGCCACCAGAACCCACGCTGCAGAAGTTTTAAGGATTTCACATATCCGAAGTGCCCTGCAGATTTTGAGTCATGAACTGTTTGCAACATTTGGGATCGAGTAGCTGCAGGGACAAACATCTTATTCCCCTTAAACCAGCAACCGTTTGGATCACATCTCACATCATCCCTGCCTTGCAACTCACTTGTCTCTTGCGGGGTGATGTCAGTGAGAAATTGTTTCTCCCAGGGTAAGGTTTGGATAAGATTCTCTGAAGTTCGTTTGGCTTTGCGGGTTACAACTGCACCAACCAGTTGTTCTGGGGTAAACATAGACTCTTGTACCTCCACCCTCTTACTGAAATGTTGGGGAAGACGGGAAAGAGCATCCGCCAGGTGATTAGCCTTCCCTGGAAAGTGGTGAAGAGTAAATTGAAACTTGGAGAAGAACTCAGCCCACCTAAATTGTTTAGCATTTAAATTTCGGGGTTTCCGCAGTACCTCAAGGTTTTTATGATCAGTCCATATTTCAAACGGTACTTGGGAACCCTCTAACCAGTGTCTCCATGTGATTAATGCTAAACGTATAGATGCAGCTTCCTTATCCCAAATGGGCCAGAACCTTTCAGTATCGTTGAATTTTCTTGATACATAAGCTAGGGGTTGTAGCTGTCCCTGCGCGTTCTCTTGTAAAATCACCCCACCCATAGCAGTATCTGATGCGTCAACTTGGACCACAAATTTCTTTGTCTCATCGGGGTGTGCTAGTATAGGCTCAGACGTGAACAGCCGTTTTAATTGATCAAATGCATATTGACACTGAGGCGTCCAGTTCAAAGGGGCCCCCGGCATTGAAGCCTTGGATCCCTTCCCCTTAGTCTTTAGAAGTTCGGTGAGGGGAAGGGCAACTTGGGCAAAGTGGGGTAAGAATTGACGGTAAAAGTTGGCGAAACCGAGAAAACTTTGGAGCTGTCGTCTGGTTTTTGGGGGCTCCCACATTACAACATCTTGGACCTTCTTTGGGTCCATTTCCAACCCCTCAGAGGATATGCGGTACCCCAGAAAGTCAATACATTCCTGATGAAATTCACACTTTGACAGTTTAACGAACAGTTTGTTGTCTAAAAGCCTTTCCAGTACTTTTCGCATGAGGGTGGTGTGGGATTTTAGGTCTGGGGTATAGACCAAGATATCATCCAAGTAAACGACCACCCCCTTGAATAAGTAGGGGTGTAGGACCTCATTGATTAAGTTCATGAAGACCCCTGGTGCCCCTTGTAAACCGAATGGCATCACCCGATATTCAAATTGCCCCAGCGGGGTATTAAATGCAGTTTTGTACTCATCCCCTTCTCTGATGCGAACTCGAAAATAGGCATCTCTCAAATCCAGTTTGGAGAACACTTTCCCTTTTGCCACCTCTGCCAATAAGTCTTTAATGAGGGGCATTGGGTAGGCATTGGTTGCAGACACTGCGTTAAGACCCCGGTAATCCGTGCAGAGTCTGAGCCCCCATCTTTCTTTTTACAAAACAATACAGGTGCTGCGAAAGGGGATGACGCTGGCCTGATAAATCCACGAGCCAGGTTTTTATCAATAAAGCGGCGTAATTCTTGCTTCTCACCAGGACTCATGGCATAAATTTTCCCTTTTGGCAATTTCTGCCCCGGAAGAATTTCAATAGCACAGTCAGAGTTGCGATGGGGGGTAGTTCATCCGCCTCCTCCTCCTCAAAGACTCTAGTCAAATACTGGTAATCCCTAGGGATGCGGTTCAGGTCCTCCATTGCTAAGCAAGCGCGTGGAGGTTCATTGCAGGGAAGGTTTCCCCACCCTGGGTCCCATTTGTGTTCTGTACATTTCGGTGAGATAAATTGAACATCCCCCTCTTCCCATAGAATGTAAGGGTTATGTCCATGCAACCAAGGGCTACCCAATACTAAGGGAAATTGGGCTTGAGGAGCTATCACAAATGAACGTAGCTCCCAGTGGGCACCAATGCCTATTCTTAACGGGACAGTCTCAAATCGGCATGGTTCTTTCATTGGAGACCCATCCATCTGTGTGAAAGTTATTGGGTCTTTCAAGTTGACCACGGCTGCCTCCAGCCCTACCACCATAGACGGGTTTATGAGGTCCCTCCCACACCCCGAGTCAATGAGGGCTCGAACCCGAATGTGGGTCATCATTGCTGGGTTCATTACTAGGACAGTCACAAAGAAGAGAGAGGGGTAATTGCTCACCAGTTTAGGCGCCTCAGGTGTTGGGTCCTGTTGTGTAGCGCCATTCACAAACAGGACCATTTCATTTCCCTGCACCTCATTCTCTTCCTCCAGCAAGAAGGTATCCAGTTGGTCCGGCCCCGCGAAAAGGGCCCGTGGGTTGCGTGGTTTTGCGGTGCCTTTCTTCGGGGGGGGTTCATCCATCTTCTGGGTTCTTCTTGTTGTAAGGCCCGATTGGAGTCTCCTTTCGGGCAAGCCGCTGCAAAGTGTCCCTTTTCCCCACACCGCAGGCAGAGTCCCTGCCACATACGCTGATCCCTCATTCCACTTGGGGTGGTTGCCGGTTTGGACTTGGCTTGGCCCGCCGTCGAACTCGGACGGTTGTAACCAAACGATGAGTCCAGTTTCATCATGCGTAGACGACTCTCGGCCTTCTCGGCTTCCTCCATCCAACCTTGGAGGGTGCGAGGCTGCTGAGAGCTGAGGATGTTATTGCGGATGTCTACTGCTAGACCCATTCGATATTGTTGGGCCAGGACCGCATCAGTCCAATCCCGAATCTTCACAGCATGCCTTTGAAACTCCCTGGAATACTCTCGCACTGAGAGTTTACCTTGTCTGAAGGTACGAAGGAAAGCTTCTGCCTTTTCCGCCGCTCCCGAATCCTCGAAGCGGTTTCTCAAAGCCCACATGAAGTCATCTACATTCCCCAGCTCCGCAGCCTCCAGATCATGGAGAGCAACATACCAGCTTGTAGCACTCCCTCGGAATCTGGATGCGATAAACTCCACCTGCTGTTCTTCATCTGGGAAAACATGGCCCCATCTTTGGACAAATTTTCCGACTTGCAATATGAAAAAAGACACAGTCTCTGGATCTCCATCAAATGTGATTTCAAGCATATCCTTAGGTCGGATTACTGGGGGGCCTGCGCCATAACCTGGATCGGCTGCATAAGAGGGACCGGAGCAGGTGGTTGGGGCGGAGGTGCAGCAGGCGGCTGGGGTGGCCCTGGTTGGCCTGGCCCTGGACCTGGTGCTGGTCCGGCTGGTGGAGGCGGAGCTGGTGCCGGCCGGCCCGGTCCTGGACCCGGAGGTGCTGGTTGACCCGGTCCTGGACCCGGAGGTGCTGGTTGACCCGGTCCTGGACCCGGAGGTGCTGGTTGGCCTGGCCTCGGGACCGGAGGAGCAGGAGGTGGTCGTCCCGGTATCAACGGTGGTGCCGGGGCCGGTGCTGGTCTAGGCTGTGTCAGCGGATGCGCCCGAATAGCTTGGTCCATCATCTGTGGTAGAGATTGCATTAGCTTGCTCATGTCCTTCACCAGACGTCGGGTATCCTCTTGGATAGAGTCCATGCGAGCGTCGGTATCTGGCCCCGACCCAGTTCTGGGCGATCCTCGAGGTACTCTCCCCTGGGGAAGGCCAAAACTGCCTCTGGGATCAATCAAACTGTCTCGGCTTTGGCTCCCCGGCAAAGTCCATGTCGACTGGGTAGTATCCAACAGGTTCTTTGACCAATCGCGTGACCTACGATAGGTCACCCCTTTATCCCATGGCGTTGGGACTCCGGGCACATAGGTTCGGGGAAGCGCTCCTCCTTGAGATTGCAGGTGCCCGGCCGGGCTATAGACTGGGAGAGCGTACTGAACCCCCAATGTGCTTAATACTGGCGGGGTCAACACTCCCGCTCCCGATTGTGATGCTGGTGCGATCAAAACTGTGGTAGTAGTCACCGGCACAATAGTGGTGGTCGGGAGGGTGACCACTGTAGCCGCCACAGTGGTAACAGGAACCGTGCCCCCTAAGGTAGCGGCCGCCGCCGCTGCGCCTGTGGCTCCTGGAGTGGCCGTCGTCGCTGCTGCCCCCGTGGCCCCTGGAGTAGTTGTTGCTGTTGCTGCACCTGTGGCTCCTGGACTGGTAGCCGCCGCAGCTGCTCCCGTGGCTCCCGTACCCGCTCCGCTCATCTTGTTAGACGGCGGAAACTGACGGTAATGGGAATGAGGATTCCTGACAATTTCTGTCAGGTTTTGAAAATCAAGTAGATCCAGTCATTCTTGCACAAAGAAAGGTTTATTGGATTATCTTGCTATAAACCCACAGTAGGAGGTCATTGTCAGGAATAGGGGGCAAAGCAAAGCAAGCTAACTTATAGTGTGATGCAATGAAGCGCCTAGCAAATAGAACTTGAGCACTCGCGCGGGAACTCCCGGCGGGAGAAATACTTGATGAGCGGGAGACTACTCCCCCTCCCCTTGCCTTCCCAGGACTGGAAAATTCTCAGCTACACAAGAATAGCCCAAAGCCTACATTCAAGGCCACCGTGATAAGGAGAAGCGGCAGGGAAGAAGCTCCCACGTTTCTGCCTGCATACCTACGCAAGCGCATAGCGGGGTTAGGAAACATACAACAATGGATTCAGTGAGAAACATCAAACGCAAGTTTTTCTTACACTTAGCCTCTGGCTCACACATTTTTGTCTCAGCTCAGGAAGGAGGGCTCCAGAGCAAACTCATTGATGCAGTAGCCAAATTGCTGGCTCACAACTTAAATGCCAGGCCAGCAGCTCACAAAGTAGAATGTTTGCTCACAAGGCTCCATAGCTTAAAGGGAGCATTGATTGTAGGCTATTAAAACAACATCACCACTGATGGAAACAAAACTTCAGAGACTTTCGTGCAAGTTTCTTCATTCAGTTATAAAACTCATTAGGCGGTGTCAGGGTACCTCTCTTTTACCTTGTGTGGTTAGGTGTTATGTAATTTTTAAATTTCTTGTTGTTCCTTTCTCTCACTCAAAGTATCTGTTGCTGCCACCAGGAATTTCAGTCCCGTCTTTCATTAGCCTTTCCCACAGCAGAGTGCCCAAGCTCCAAGGCTCCCGGGTTGGACCACGTGGTCCTGAGGACGAGACTCCTGTATTTTAAACGGCTCATGACTCTGTGTTAACAGTAAACAAGATAAAACTTTTATCGGTAAAAGAAGTGCATTGGTTACAGGAAGTTAAGTTGCTCAGTAAATTCTTTCCCTTTTTACTCAGGTCTCTGTCAGCCTTTCCCCCTCACACACTTTCTCTTTGGTTTTGCCTAATATGTCCCCTTCAGTACAAGTTCTTCCTCCTTTAGAACCTGAATGCCTTTCACAGCCCTTCCATAGGATTCTAATTAGAAGACTGCTTCTCGGGCTCTGTGTGGATTGAGCAGAACCGACAGCGGCTGACTTAAGAACATAAGAGGAGCCCATGTTGGATCAGGGCAATGGCCCCTCCAGTCCAACACTCTTCTGGGTCACACAGCGGCCAGAAATACCAGGGGCCACCAGGAGGTCCAGCAGTGGGGCCAGGAGGACACCAGAAGCCCCCCCCCCGGCACCAAGCACACAGAGCACCCCTGAACCCTCTGCCTGCTCTCTCTTCTCCCACACTTCCTAGCTCCACCCACACACTCTCAGTCACCAATCAATCTCCTCACTCAGGGCTCTTTTTGTAGCAGCAACTCCTTTGCATATTAGGCCACACACCCCTCATGTAGCCAATCCTCCCAGAGCTTACAGAGCTCTTCTTACAGAGGCTACTGTCAGCTCTTGGAGGATTGGCTACATCAGGGGTGTGTGGCCTAATATGCAAAAGAGTTGCTGCTGCAGAAAGAGCCCTGCGTGTCATCTCCAGCGCTCCCTCTAAGCTGCAGAGTCTTGTGAGCAGAAATTCTACTTTGTGAGCTCCTGGCATTAAAGTTGTGAGTGAGCAATTTGGCTGCTGCATAAATTAGTTTGCTCTGGAGCCATCCTTCCCGAGCTAAGGCAAAAATGTGTGAGCCGGAGGCTAAAGAACTGTGAGCAAGCTCACACTTAACTCAGCTCAGAGGGGACACTGCTCCTCTCCCTCTTTCACCACCCCCTTTGTTTTTCTGACACCAACCATTTAAAGAATCACACACTGAAATAAGCTGAAATCATTACAGGTGGCTTCGGTTAGATCACCGCATGTCAGTGTGAGAGACGGCTCAAACATTTAAGAATTCTTACACTCCCATTTGTTGGAAGTAGATTCCCTGGAGAAAATACTGGAAACCCTCTTGGATGCATTTCTTTTAGTGCATTATTTTCCACCCAAAATTATGGAGAAATCCAGTGGCCTGTTAAGCTCTAACAGAGTCAGTTCCAGCAGAAGTCTTCAGGACTCAAAAGTGCACTGACTTTAATCTGAAAGAGTGCTTTAAAAAAGGATGCTGGTTGATGAGTACCTCTGGAGGTCTGTTTTATTTTGCTGTAACAGACTAAAAGGGCTACCCCTGTAGAGCAAGGGTGGCCAGATTTGCTCAGCGTGAAGAGCCGCCAGGTAGAATAAAGGGCAGATGTTTGAGCCCTGCAAGACATGAACAAATATTACACGGCCATTTTTATTAAAATATGCGCCTTTGCTTTTTATTAACATTAAATGAGACTGGCAAAAATAAAAACAAAAGGAGTAAAAACAGACATTGATAATGATATTTATTTGTCTAAGAGAGAGGAAGGTGGAAAGAAAGAATGAAAGAGGGGGAAAGAAAGAGAGAAACAAAGAAGGCAAGGAGACGGGAGGGAGGGGGGGCGAAGAAAAAGCAGCCCCCCTCCCCCCCGCTTCCCCAGCCGCCCTGCCGGGGGAGCCGCACAACCTCTCTCTGTGTGTGTGTGTGTGTGTGTGTGAGAGAGAGCGCGAGAGCGCGAGAGCCGCACGTGTCTCCTGAGCGGCAGGCTGGAAGGCCCGTCCTTTCATTTGTATTCAGTCTCTCCTGGCGCCAAACGCAGCGCCGCCCGCCACACACGGGGCCACCGGCCGGGAGGGGGGGTCCGGCGAGCCGCCCGCCCCACGCATGCGCGGGAGGCTCCGAGCGGCCCAGCCACGCGGCCGGCTCCTTTGTCTCGGCGGCTCTCCTCGGGGGGGCGGGGGCGAGGAACGGCGCGGCGGGCCCCGCGCCATTCATTGGCTCCCACCGGCCCTCGTGGCCTGGAGCCGTGTTCGGATTGGGCGCCAGGCTTCAGGGCCGCCCCCGCGAGTCTACCGCTCCGAATCGAGGGAGGACGGAAAAGGGAAGCCGCTGGCCCGGGAGGAGGCGGCGGCGGCGGCGAGGTGAGGGCTCTTTTCGCGCCGGCGGGCGGGCGGGCTTCCCGCGGTTGCCTCGGAGGCCGGAAGCCTCCGTCTGTCCTCCCGCCGGGAAGGTGGCACCGGCCGGGCCGGGGTCTCCGGGTGGGGGGCGGGCCGGCCGGCGCGCGGCGAGGCGAGGGGAGGGGGGAAGGGGCGCGAAGGGCTGCCCGGGAGAGGGCCGGGCTGGCGCGCGTTCACGCGGGGGCGGGGGCGGCGGGGGCGGCTGCCTCCCGCGGGACTCCGCATCGGGGGCTCTGCCGCAGGACCGCCGCCGCGCTCGAGGAGGAGGGAGGGGGGGGGGGCGGGGCCTGCTGTCCCTCCGCCTTGGTGGGGCCCGGGCGACGGGGAGCCCACGTTTGTGTTGCCATGGGACGAGAGCCCGCCGCCGCCGCCGCCGCGGGTCCTGGGGCCGGGATGGCCCTGCCTGGCGCGCCCTCGGGAGTGCCGCGGGGTTTGGCCCCGGCTGCTTCGCGGGTCAGGAGGGACCCCGCGGGCGGGCGGGCGGCGGGGCGCCCCCGCAGGGTTGCCCGGAGTCGGCAGACGCCTCGCCCTCGCCCCCGCCCTCCTGGCCACGGAGCCCTTCCCCGAGAGGAGAGCGCAGGAGGCGCCAGGGCTCCCGCGCGGAGGAGGCGCTCTTCCTCTGAGGCAGCCCGGCCCCCCCGGCCGCCCTCGGCCTCGGCTTCTCGTCGGGCACGGTCGCCCACAGGAGCTCTTTGCAAAGAGACGGGCGCGGGTTTCCGGGCAGGAGGGAGAGGTCGAGGTCGAGGTCGAGGGGAAAGCCTGCGTTGTTGAGAGAGAGAGAGAGAGACACGTTTCTTGTTCAGAAAACTCGCTCCGTGAGAACTCATTGTCCGCTTCGCTTGCTTCCTACTGGCCATGGCTATGCTAGGCAGAGCAGGGGATCTACTGCTAACCAGCGCTCCCTCTGAGCTGTGGAGGCCTGTGAGCAAGAGTTCTGCTGTGTGAGCTCCTGGCATTAAAGACCTGAGTGAGCAATGGGGCTCCTGCATCATTTCGTTTGCTCCGGAGCCCTCCTTCCTGAGCCAAGGCAGAAAAGTGTGAGCTGGAGACTACAAAATGGTGAGCTAGCTCACACTCACTCAGCTTAGAGGGAACACTGCCGGTAGCAGGGCTTTCCCTCCCTGTTGTTTGCAATCAGAGGTGCCTGCAGTCACTGGAGGGAAAATGTTTGTATTCTGCTCTGCTCATCTAGCTTCTCTTCAGCTGCTGTCAGACTTCTGAAGTCCTTTGTGGTCTGCAGTAACCCCATAATAGGTTTCTAGGCACAATTCACAATAATGGCATTACTCCTTTCGGGGGTGTGACCCCCCCCCCGGTGCTTTCTTTCATATATGACCCTTCCCTCCAATGTAAAGGGTGCCTTTACTGATTTTTCCCTGACGTTAACGCTTCTGTTTGAATGAATAAACATTAAAAATGGTTAGAGCAGAAATTTAGAATAGTTTTTATTGTGGCCCACTTTCCTGTGTCATGTCTGTTTTCCTTGAACTCTTGAAGGATTATTTGGTGTTAATGTGAAATTTGGCTGCACTAGGTCAAACGACAAGTGTCTTTGAAATTCTGTGAAAGGGGGCTTGCTGGATGTGTTTTGGCCCTATAAAGCAACCGCGTGGGATGGGACAGGACTGAAATGAATCTTGCTAGGATGGAGGGTGCACTCTCTGATTAAAAATGCTCCTCCAAGAAAAGGCAGGTGCCTGTATTACTGTCTCCCCACCACCACCACCAGAGCTAAAAGCAGGGCTGGAGAGGAGCCATTTTCAGTTACGAAAACCACATAGGGGTTAAACCCAACCTTTCCTGGCGCCATGGCCCACACGGCATACTGCCCCTTCCGGGCAGAGGAGTTTTACAGAATTCTGGTCATGGAACTTCAGTACTGCACAAAATTTTACCAAAACGTGATGACAGCTTAAGCAATCTGCCACTGGAGTTCTCTGCAGACTTATTTAAGTCATTTAACACTGTACATTTGCAGCAGTTTCTGTAGAATACTCTCTCTGATTTATACAGAACGGGGTACACATGCACAAGTTTTTAAACTCCTTGGTTATGTCTTTCTCTTCTTACAGGGTTCTTCTGGTATGGAGAATAAAGTGTATGCAACTTTTCTCTTCTCACTTTCCATATTGCTTTGTGAAGCTCGCCACAATGGCTTGGAACAATCCCCTACCGTGCAAACTCCAGAGAACCTCCTCTCTGAGAAGGCAGCTGGTATCAATGTGGATTTGGCCGTGCTTATGCAGAGACATCATCTGCAGGAACTCTTCTCTCGTTATGGGGAGAACAGTACATTGACTATCGAAGGGTTTAGGAAATTGCTACGTAACATGGGCATTGAAAAGATTAAAAAAGTTACCATAGACCACGAACACCACCAGCATCATCATAAGCATGTTGCACTGGGTACAAACTTGGAGAAGACAGGATGCCCCAGCGAGGAATCTAGTGGTGTAAGCAAAGATCTCCGGAATAGCCAGACAAAAGTTTTGTCTGGAGTAGAGACCACTAAGCACCACCAGGGCTCTATGAATAGCAAGAGCACAACAGTAACTGTAATAGCATCTGCTTACACCACAGCCACAGAAGGCAACCCTCTTCTCCAGCATTCTGAGCCTGTAGAATTGAAGACTTCGCACACAGGACTGCACAGCCCCAGTCCCAGCATTGTCTTGGAAAGCAGCAATATGAGTTTGCTTGAAATTGGAAAAGCAAATGAATCGTTTTCTGTGAGGGAATCTGAAAGGGGAAGTTACATGTATTCTAAAATAAGAAAACCAAGTACACAAGAGGTGAGACTGTATTTGCTGTACTTTGAAATAGTACTTTTAAAGGAAGCTGTAATGCTTGATGCAGACTTCATTGATAGTTGCTTAATATTTTATACAGTGTGTTTCCACAGCAAAACTATATAAGGATTAATTCAGATGTTATGATTTTTCAGATAAATGAGCTGTTCCTAGATGTGCATCTTGGAATTAAATATATTTCTGTCATTTAAGACCTGTTATGTCATTCTGAATTTCTCAGATCTGTGCATGGGTCATTTGAGGATGTCAGCAGTTCACAGACTACCTTTCCTCCTGTATGGTATCTGATAGATGTAAACCTTGATGTCTGAATTGGTCCTTAGTGGTAGTCCTGTTCACACTCTTTTGTCTCTACTTTCTTTGTCTGCATTTGTAATCAGTTATTTGATCTCTTTGTGTCCTTTGAGATAAAATATGGCATGATAGGTCGTGCATTGTGTTACTGAAAATTCAACCCAGAAATAGGAATCTAGTCCAGGGACATTACTATATATCCCAGTATGATCATCCTTGGTGTTCTCTTGGTGATCTTGTACTCCTGTTTTATGCCCTCTGAATTCTCAAGAGTGGTTGGTTTCTAAATTTTGAATATGTTCCTCAAACACATTTTTCTCTTGTTAAAGAATGCCTTTGTTTCTGGGAAATTAGGGCAGGTAGTCTTCAAAGTAATGATTTTTCTGAATATTTTTCCCTGTGGAATAAAAACAGACACAGTTAATTTCAGAATTTATTTATTTATTTATTTGGATTTATATCCTGCCCTCCCTGGAGGCTCAGGGCAGCCAACAACGAGGCACGCATGCCAACTTTAAAACAAATTCAACAATGTAAAACCAAAAAACATATAAAACAACATCCAAGCATTATTAGCACAAGCAGTAAAAACAAGATGGGGCAGATCGTAACCCCTGGCAGAACTCCCGGTAGCCGAACAACAGCCGAACAGTAGCTCGTCATCCCCTCTCCTACCAGGGCCGCCCCGCACTCAGTGATGACAATAGTACAATGGCGGATGGCTAACCATGGCGGCGGCTCCTAATCATAGGCCTGGCAGAAGAGCTCCGTCTTACAGGCCCTGCGGAACTGAACAAGGTCCCGCAGGGCCCGGATCTCCTCTGGGAGCTCCCTCCACCAGGTAGGAGCCGCCACCGAAAAAGCCCTGGCTCTAGTGGCAGCAAATTTCACTTCCCTGGGGCCTGGAATTTCCAGGAACTGTTGACTCCCCGACCAAAGTACCCTTGAGGGAACATATGGGGAAAAGTGGTCCCTCAGGTAGGGCCATACAGGGCTTTAAAGGTCAAAACCAGCACTTTGAAGCGAATCCGGTACGCTATTGGCAGCCAGTGCAACGCTTTTAGCGCAGGCTGGATATGATCCTTCCTAGAGAGACCCATCAACAGCCTGGCTGCAGCATTCTTTGAGAGATCCCCTCTCATATACAGAATAGTTAGCATTGCAGATCCACAAAAATCGCTAGTCCACAAAAATGTTCACTAGGCTGTATGGCCTTGCTTTAACTATATGGCCTTGCTTTAACTATACAAAATATTTGCAACTTAAAAGGCTTGCTATGTTGTTTCTTGAAAGAACAATTCAGTCTTCATAAGGGCCATGGACACCATCAATAAAAGATTTGAATCACTGTTCTAGTTAGTATAACATTTTAACTTACAGTAAATAATGTGTAGTAATTAGTTTACATTGTTGTTCAGAAAATACTTGAATTAGAAAAATGAAAACTTGATCCCAACGAGTATTTACATCTTTCTCTTCTTTTTTAATGATTTACATTGCACTGATTTAACATCAATCCATCCTGTTTCTAAAATAAATCCATAGATTTGCATTTCAGGGATTTTATGTAGAGCCTTTACAACACCAGAAATACTAGATAATATTAGGTAAAGTTCTTGCTGTTTTCATAATGTTAGTACTCATATTCAAGGTTATGAAATGTGGATTTGTTATCCCTGATTGCGTTCTATTCATCCTTTGAAACTTGCCATTAGAGTGTTCAAAGAGGTGAAGGAATTACTTTTGTCTGTTCTTTTAATGAACACTTATCTGTGGAGTGTTCTGTAAAGTGCTGCTGATTGGTACATAGCCTGGAGGTTTGCATTTTTCTAGATAAACCATACTGAAAGGTTCTGAGACCATACAATTGAAGAAAAGAGAAATAAAAACAGCTTCAGATGAATAGCTTCCTTAGCTGGAAGACTCAGTTTAACTTACAGCAAGGCAGTATGCAACTTTGTGAAATGCTATTTATCAGGTGTCTGTAAATACATTTACTTGTAAGTCCCTGTGGTTATAGTTTGAGTTATTGACAAAAACCTTTCTCTTACTGGAGGCAGAGAACGCTAAAATTTCAATTAAATCAGCTTACACTTTCCCTCAAGAAAACGCAAACCTCTTTGATGTTTTCAGCCTGTATAGGCAAGAGCTGAAAGCAGCAGGAACTTGATGAGCTCTGGATTTGGGAAGAGAGGCATCCTCCAGAGAAGAGCAGGAGTGGTAGGGAGGGCTGATATGGCCTGGAAGAGCTTTACCCAGTACTGTTTTTGTCAGAAACCGCTGGCAAATTCTGGAATCAAGCTTTTGGAATGAAAACAAAGGCATTTGGAGCCTCTCCCTCAACCCCCCCCCCCCGAGCCACTAACAGCACCCTGGGAAAAAGGTAACTTTTCCCACCACCATAGAGAACAATGGAGGGGATGGGGGCAACCTGTTTGGGGGCCCGTAGAACTGGACCCCTTTGTCCAGAGTTCTTAAAACTTGGTGGGTATCTTGGGGAGAGGCTCCAGCAGCTACCCTGCGAGTTTGGAGCTTCTCTCTCAAACCTCCTCCCCTCCAGCCCCCATAATATACCCTTTTTTTTTGCTATTGACTTCAGTGGCCCATAAGATATAATGGGGCCGAGATTCACATTCGGCTGGCCCAAAGACTCCCCAATGGGCTGGTACTGCCAAATTTGACATGCAAGAGTCTTTCTGCCTGCCAAAATCCAAATTGGGCCGAATTATTATTATTTTTTTTACACACCCCTACTCCATACTCCCTTGATGGAGCAAGGAGACCAATGGGAATGTTTATAGAACTCTGCGTTACTCTATCTATTTTAAACAATCTAAGGAAGACTATGAGACTGAGAATTTTTCTGTGGAAGTTGTAGACCAGGGGTGTCGAACTCGGCCGGATCTGACATAAATGAGACCTCGTTGGGCTGGGCGACGTGTGTCCTAAAATGTAATGCCAGGTAGCGGAGATAGAAACTTTATAAAGGACACAAACACAAAGGGTTTTTTTAAACTTAGAATAAAAACACGCTTAAAACATTAGCAATCTTGCAATATTTTGTTTATTTAACAGTGTCTGATAACTGACACTTCTTGTTCTGAATTACTGCATCAAAATGTCTGTGCTGTTGCAGTCTTGAGTGTGCTGTTCAGGTGTGTATCTGTAAGCTGCAAACCTACGATGACACACCAGCAGTAGAACTGGAAGAAGAAGAAGAAGACAGCTAGTTCCACTGCGGGCCTGAGAGAAGCCCTCCGGGGGCCTGATCCAGCCCCCAGGCTGCATGTTTGACATTCCTGTTATGACCATATGCAAGGGAGACATTTTATATTACTGGCTTTACCGGTGCTGGAGCATATCTGGAGCTTTCAGGATACTCACACTATTTAGTAACAAGCGAGTAACAGTATGTACATTAGTGTTTTTTGGCACAGTGGAGACCTAAAAGGGAAAAAAGAATGTGCTCTTTGGCAGTTGACAAAAGATTTTGCAGTGATTCTTGCTCCCTGCAAGTGATCCGGTAAGGTGCTATCCACTCTGTTGAGTTGACACTTTGTGTCGTATAAAAACTCCCTGTGATTGTTATTTCTGGACGTTAAAAACATTACTGCCCACTCCCTGGGAAAATAGTTTTTCTAAGCAAGTAAACTTTCCCCTGCTCTGGATTATTTCTTGTTTGGGATTTAACCAAATAGCCCAGGGTGTGGATTGCAACGTTCAGGCAGTCTGGAACCGGCCACCCATTTCTGCCTCACTCTCCCCTGTCTTCCCTGTCCTCGACTGTATTCATCATCTGAATTTCAAACCTGTGACTGCTTCGGCGAATACTGCTTCGGTTCTTGTGCTCACCCAGTGGAATTTTTGTTGGGCCGGTCATCTTCTCTCAGACCAACCTCCCTCACAAAGATGTTGTAAAAATAAAATGAAGGAGAGGAGACTGATGTGTCAGTTGTTTGGAATCCCAGTTGGGAAGAAGAGCAGGGTATATAAACTTCCCTCTGTTTTAGTCTGTCGTACAACACAGTGGGCTGCTGATGGGGAACAATGGCTTTCTTGCCTCTCTTTCCCATCGGTGTGCACTGAGGTCCCTGAAATGCTGTTCCTGAGTGGTCAGGGGAGCCCATCGTTGTGTGCAATGTGGGAGTCTGCGAGTGGGAGAGGGGGACTCTTTGGACACTCCTCTGAACATCTGCTGGTTAGTTCTGAAAGTATCAAAGAACAATGGCTAGGAATTACCCTATTCTCTGTTGATAGAAGTGCCCTGGGAAGTAATTGAAGGATCCAGGCTATTGAGTCCAAGGCCCTTCTGACTCATGGAATTAATTGCATGGTTCTTTGAATTTTCCTCTGTGTATGTAGCTACTTAATGCTAGAAATGCATGTTTAAACAGCAATGTATTTTGTTTGATATTGCACCATGAATACAGTTAATGAACAGTGTAACTGTAGGTTCTGTCTTAACTTGTTTGCCTGCTTTTTATTCGCTTTTTAAAAATACGATATTTGAAGCTCCCCATTTCATTGACTGTAGCACTGCTATAAGTTTGAAGTCATCCTCACATTTATGTATGTGCTTAAGTCTCCTGAATATTTTCTTTTACAGTGCTTCAATGCATCAAAACTGATGCTTTCTCATGGAATAAACACACAAGCTATGTTGACAGCTACAGAATTTAGTTATCTTTGTCCAGCTATTGTGAACCAGATCGATGGCAGATACTGTATAATCCATGCAACCAGTGAAAAGGCAGAGTCTCCTGCAAAAACATATTCATTGCAAGTCGGTAAATACGATTACGTTGTTTTGTGCTTCATTAAGAACAAAAATGTTGAGAAAGAATCTAAAATCAGCATCTTTGTTTTAGCGTCAAAGGGCAAGGAACACTAGAAAGTGAGATTCTCACTTAAACTAACTGGTGTTCAAAATGTAACATACAGGCACATGAATTATGTGGAACTCTTCCTGTGACAGAATGCCTGCAGCCTTTAAAAGATGTGCTTGTGCCAGATTATGTATGGATGTTCGGGAAAGGAATGCTTGGCTAAAGCACTTAAAGATTTTTACTTTCCTTTTCAGCTTGGATTGGAGGATTTATATCCATCTCTATCATCAGCTTTCTTTCATTACTGGGGGTTGTATTGGTGCCACTTATGAATCGTGTATTTTTCAAATTCCTTCTAAGTTTCCTTGTGGCATTAGCAGTTGGTACCCTAAGTGGAGATGCTCTTTTGCATCTCCTTCCACACGTAAGTATTTTTTCCTTTTTAGCTTGAATTACTGAATGCATGTCACTTTGGAGCACAGGGCCGTTTATATGTTCGATTGGGGAGAACGTTAAATAAGGGAAGAGAACATAGTGGTGGCAGGCTTCAGTGAAACATACGGATGCTACTTTTGGAGCAAAGTGGTGGCAGATGCATCTTGAAAGTGTGGAAATGACGGATGTAAGAAAACATCCATTAATACTTTAAGGTTTGACTGACACAGCTGACTTAGTGATAGCCAAAATGGCCTGAGGATGGTACAGCTGTGAAGACTCCCCCGGCCCATCTTTGCTATTCTGTCCATCCCTGGACCACAGCACTCTGTGATTGATGGTGAGTGCTAATGTTAGCAGCCACTCATTCAGCAGTGGGGCACCAACCTGAAGGAAATTGACCTTGACATGCTTCCTCTGTCAGTCACATCTCTTCTTTTACAAGGGAGGCTGTCTGCACTAACCTTGTTCTCCTTTTTTCAACCTTTAGTCTCATGGAAATCATCGTCATCATGAGAAACCATTAATGGAGCACAGTAAAGACCCTCCATTGAGGCATATTGTTTTCCAAAGTGTAGAAGAGAGTGCTTATTTGGATTCCACCTGGAAGGGCCTCACGGCACTTGGAGGACTGTATTTTATGTTTCTGGTGGAGCATTTGATCACTTTAATTAAGCAGTTCAAGGACAAGAAGAAAAAGGTAGGGAAATGGTATTATAAATAGGAACAAACTGTCCCGTTTCTGAATACTGGTGGGCAGCTCTCATGAGGCTTAAGTGTTGTACAGCTTTTTATACACCAGCTCGCTAAGCGCAGCTCTCCCACCTGTGGGTGTGCCTGATTTCTTTTGTTATGGTGGAGCACACATGGAGACAGTCCAGCTTGAGCACACAGATCTTCCGTTAGCAAAGGTAGCTTTAGCCTGACAACAAAGGTGGTTTAAGTGCCACTGATTTTAGTCTGGAAGTTTTAAACTTTTGATAGTGCACTTCAGTTGAAACAAATGTAAGTAAGTAAGTATTTGTGTTAAATCATTTTTTGGTTTAATCTTTTCCATCTCTTCATGCAGCATTTAACACAGAAGTAAGGTCTGCTGTAGTCAGTGGGCATCACTCACAGATAAATGTGCACAGGATTGTAGCCTTGATAGGGGGTGAAAAAAAGGAAACTCAAAATCAGTCATTGAATTGGAAGCCTTGTCACTTTTGGAAAATTAGCAGTTGGATTCATTGCACTCATACAAAGAGAGAACTCGTTTTTAATAAGAGGTCTGTATCAGAACCTTGGTATAATGTGTTTTGATGGGATGCAATAAATTTAAAAATCAATTGTATAATTTTTTTTCCAGATTTGAAATGTTAATAGCATGTTCAACTGAATAATGTTGTCTCTTGACACCACTTCCATGAAGTTGGCATGAGAGATTTTCCTTCCATGCTTAAGATTGGGGGGGCGGGGGGGGCGGGTGTCTGTTCCTTCTACATTGCTGTCAGATGTATAGCAATAATATGTTATATTGCATTAAAGATGTGTACCTAGAAATGTTAATAATTTTATTATGTGTTCTTGGAGTTAGAAAAAGAATGATGAAGATGAAGCAGAAATCAAGAAGCAGCTGTCTAAATATGATTCTCAGCTTTCAACAAATGAAGAAAAATCAGATGCAGATGACCGTAAGTTGTAGTAACTGTTGCACAGCTATTCAATTCAAAATGACAAGTTCTCTTTATTTCATAAGGTCTGGTGGTGATGAAGGCTCCTGGCTAAGTAACCTAGTGGTTCTGTGAAGCAAAACTACTGACACACAGTAGAAATTATCTGAGATTGCTGAGTTGGTAAAGTCAAATGATCAACAGTCTGTCTTATACCTGGTATTGTCACAGATTGCCTGTTTTTGGGTTGCTGCCTTTCCAGTTCTGATTATTGATGATGGCCAAGTTCAAAATTGGGGTGCATATAAAGGTAAGCTTAAGACTGGTTAAAATTTAAAAAGAAAAAAGAAAAGTTTACACCCACAGTGAGCAGAATCAGTACTCCGGCTGAATTAACAAACGGCTTGTAAGGAGCTCATCCTGGAATCATCCCTTCTTGCCACCATCCCCTTGCCTTTCTGCTAGCTAACTGGCTGCAGGAACAAAGAGGGCCTCCATCACTCTCTGGAACTTAAAATGCTGAAATGGCAATGTTTCAGGGTTCATGGGACATACCGTTTTCCAGGTTATGCAAGTACTATGCAGTATAATTTTTTTTTAAATCCCTGCACATTCCAGTTCCCTGGCTTCTGGGATGCCACTGCATCGAGTGTTCCATTTACCTTGGCTCTCATCACTAGGTAAGCTTAGGAGGAAAGGAAGGACCCAGGTGTTTTAAGGGGTTTGTTATTGTCAGTAAGTTTCGAACTTGGACTTGGAAACAATACTCTGCGTGTTCATGGCTGACTTATTTGAAAACAGCCCATGTTATCTGAGTCCATTTTGAATCAAGTGGTTGAAAAGAGAGGATCGCCTGTTTATATAGTTGCAGTCTTATTTTGCCCCTTGTCTTGTGGTGACTGTACCAAGTTAGAGTGTTAAAGGAGTCATCTTAGGAAGCTAAAATCGATCTTATTAGAGAGATGGAAAAGCACAGCAAGAGCTGGTGCCTTGTCTGGGACCAGTGAACTAAGAGATAAGGCCTCCATAACATTGGAGAAAGGGGTCCAGTCATAGAGCCATAAAAGGTGGCGATGGTACGAAGACCAAAACTGACGGGGGTCCAGAGCATCCTTAGCTGGGGGCCTTCCCGCATTGCAAGATGCGTTGCAAAGCCCTTCTCCCCTGCCAAAACTCCTGTAAATCCCTTTCCTGTGTTCTCTGGCCTGCCGTGCTTTCAAAACCTCAGTGGTGCCCTGCTGCTCCAAAGCTGCCTGCTGACCGTCAGAGAGGCCGTTACCATTTTTACTGGAGAACCGAAGTGGACGGAGTTCCATACATGGCCACTTGCTCAGCTGTGACTCACAAACCCTTGGGCAGAAAAATAGCTTAACCTCTGAATCTTTTGAAACTTGGGGGATGCCTCTGGTAACCAGGTGGTTGTTTTCCTTAATGATGATACTTACCATGTCGTAGCGGGCTCAAGTGCTCTACATACCATACCTTGCTGAATCTTGCAGTTAAGCTGTAAAGCAGGTCCTGCAGAGCGGAGATTAAATCAGAGGGTTGAATCCCATGGAGGAACCCCTTCCTCACGTTGGTCCTGGGGGTCCTCTGTCATTTAGAAGCAGCATTTCGGGCTGCCGCAGAAATAGGGAGGCAAGGAAGTTGTGTTCTGTGGACGGGAATCCCTTCAGTCTGAGGAAATTATTAGTGGATTCAAGTCAGGAACGTCCTGATTGTTCATTGAGGTATTTAGCTACTATACTGCACCAGGTTGAAAAATTGAAGCTGTGCTATCAGATTCCTTTAACACTCAATCTCAGCATACATCACATTCCCAAAAAAATTATAACCACCAGACAGATTGCACATAGTCCTAATGTCTGCCTTGCTAAGGGAATTGTGATGATTAGTCCTTTAGCATTTGTTTTCTTTTAGCTCATCCTGCAAACATATTGTCAGCATTATTTATGTTTGAAGTTAACAGTGCTGCACGAAATAATTCAGTTGCACAGGGGGATTAATGTGAGATCATTGCTGATTTCTAGAATAAATCATAGTGATTTCTAGAATAAATGCCAGTCCTAAATTCCAAAATTTCTAGCACTATTTAGAATTATGTTCAGTCTGAAAATATGCATTGAAAAGGTGGTGCAGATTGATTAAATCAACAACAACAGATACTGTGCTGGACAACATTACAAAAATGCTTACTTTTTCCCTAATCTGGACTGTATTGATTGGTTCTGTCTAACCATTATGATGACATGTCAGCGGCTGAAATCTGGATTGATTAATGGTTTGTTCATCAGATTGCCAGGATCGGAATAGCAGCGGGGGCAAAGCATTCACCATTCTTGGTGACATTATCAGTGCTTATAGATTCTAATAGTGTTGAAGAACCAATAAATAAAAGTGCACTCCTCTGGGTGCTTTTTGTAGCTGCCGTTAGTCTGTGGTGGAACCCTGCGACTGAGTCAGCCCCTTGCGAGCTGCAAATGCGCATAGGGGCATGAGGACTCGTCCCATCAGCTTGAAGGAATGTCATTTTGGGATTGAAATGAAGGGTTGGAGAATAAGACCAAAGTAGATTTAGATCAGGGGCCGCAATGGCTTAGAGGCTAAGACGCTGAACTGCAGACTGGGGGCTCAGTAGTTCAGCAGTTCGAGACTCGAGTGCTGCGTGACAGAGTGAGCTCTTGCCAGGCAAGCAATTTGAAAGCAAGAAATTGCGAGTAGATAAATAGGTACCACTTCGGTGGGAAGGGAACAGCATTTTGTGCGCTTGGGCATTTAGTCGTGCCGGCCACATGATCATGGAAACATCTACGGACAGCGCTAGCTCTTCAGCTTGAAAACGGAGATGAGCACCACTGCCTAGGGTCGGATTCAGCCAGCTCTTGAGCAAGGGAAACCTTTAGATTTAGATTCAGGAAGTTGTGCTGATGCCATGGTGGTGTTTTACTAGGATGGCAATTGTGTCAAAAGTGTCAGTAGAACTTGGTTAAACCAATGGGACTGTGTAAAATTATTTGATTTAATTGAATTGTGAAGAGCTGGTAATAGAGCAGGGTTCAGTTGCTTGAAACGGTGGGCACCTTGTAGAAACCAGGAAGCAGTAAAAAGTGAGGGCAAATTGCCTTTCTGCCTTTGTCCGTTCCGGCAGTTTTAAAACTTGTACGATTTCCAGCCGTAGGATGATGTGTGGCTGCTCCCGCGTGCCTCCGTTTCCCATGAGGGACGGGCCTTTCTGTCCTTATTCTGTGGCCACATCGAGTCTGAACCTGCAGCCGAGAAACTTGACTTGGCACTGCTGGTCCTGGGCAGGCGCCAGGGGCAACTTGTGCCTCCTCTCCATTGCCAGACTCCGTGGAATAGTGGAGACGGCGGTTCTGAAAGCGCGCTGGGGCGCTGGAGGACTTGGCCTCTGCTGAGTAAGAGCAGTGCTGGAGATTCCCCACCGTCTTTCTCACGTGGTCTCCTGTTTAGGTGTCTTGGGCACTTTCTGACTTCTGCGCATGCAGCTAAAAGGTGACTCAGTTGTACTGGCCTGATGAACCAGCCCTGGCTGTTGCTACTGATTCTCCAGCGTGCTGTTGGCTGAGGGGCTCCGGAAATCAAGTTCAGAGGTTTTTTCCAACAGTGCGTGAATCTGGCCTCCTGCAATGTATGGCTTGCAAAGGAAATTCGGATAGATCTTACTATGTGGAAGAGATCTTGATTTCCAGGAACCATTTCTCATCTGTCCAGGATATGTTTGTATTGGGTTTTATACTAATACTAGGAATAAGGCCCGTTGTGGAAATAAATACAACGGGCTCTAGAAAGAGTCTCTGGGAGAGTGCCCCGGCTTTGGGCACTCAGTGACAATTTGCTGTGGCAATCTCAGCAGGGTATAATGACAAAGTCCACCATTTTCTCCAAAGGAACTGATCTTTGCTACCTGAAGAGCAGTAGTAATTTTGAGTGATCTCCAGCCCACCCCCAAGATTGGTAACAGTGGTTCCCCAGGAGGGAGTGGCTGGTTTGGAGGGTGGAGTCTATGGCATTGTACCTGTCTGAGGTCCCACCCTTCCTCAACACTCACCCTCTCCAGGTTCGACCCCTCAAATCTCCAGGAATTTCCCAACCTGGAGTTGACAACCCTATCTCCCTCCCAGCCAACCATCAACCTACCTTTAGTTTTCCATCTCCTTCCCCTCCCTCCTAGAGAGCAGTTGTAATTTTGAGTGATCTCCAGCCCCCACCTGGAGATTGGCAACAATGGTTCCTCATCAGGGAATGGCTGGATTGGAGGGTGGAGTCTATGGCATCGTACCTGTCTGAGGTGCCACCCCTCCTTAAACCTCACCCTCTCCAGGCTCCATCCCTCAAATCTCCAGGAATTGCCCACCTGGAGTTGGCAACCTAATCAGGACTGGGCCCAATGTAACAGTGGGAGATCTCCAGGTCCCACCTGGAGATTGGCAACCCTAGGGGAAAGTCAGCTACACAGTGGGGAGTTGAAGAAAATGGTCTGATGGTTGCTGGCCCACCTCGTCAGCCAGCCAGCCATGCTGAAGCTAAGCAGGAGAGAGAGCCTTTTTCCATTTATTCTGACAGGAAAGTGGCCACTGGGGAGGGGGTTATAGGCGGGGGAGGGGGTTATGCTGAAAGTCCTTTGTATTCTTACTCACAGAACCAAGCTTGGCTGCCTACCGACAGCCACTGAGGGGACAGTCCCTCACAGGAGTCAAGAGAACTGCCTTCCTCAGGAGAGAGGAGCTGTCTGCCAGTAAATCTGACATGCAAAATCTATCTGAAGGGGGAGTAGGTGGGGAAGAGGAGCAGACCCAGCACCCGGCCAATGGCACGCAAGTACTCTTTAGTGGCGTCTGATGGGCCAGTGGCTGAGGGAGGGCATTTTACAGCCAATGGGAGCGCATGGAATCTTGTGAAACCAAAAGATAATTATTTATAAGAAGAGATAAGTGATGTCTCTCAGGATCATATTGAAAATTACTCTTCTTTAAAGGTAGTAAAGTGTTATTGAATGGTTTTGAATGGCTCATAGCTGCTGCTTAAGGCATGAGCAGTGTGTGGAATTGACTATTAGAGCTGCTTCTAATATATCTTGATATTAATAACCCAGTTTTCCAGTGGAGGAGTGTTTAGCTTTCTGCACAGGGTATGTTTTTATAGTGCCTGATCAAATACAGTTTTCTGCGTGCTTATTTACATTATATATTAAATTTTCAGGCATGTCCGAATTTTTAGGACGCTTACAAGCTTGTGCAATAACAAGACTGTAGCATTGAATGTTGCCTCTGTTGACTTTTTAAATAGAAGACTAATTTGTAATTCAAACAGAATGAATAAAAAAGAAAATGTATAGTGTTTTTGCATTTACATTACAGTAGTGTTCCCCCCCTAGTATTTGTTTTCCTGCTGTGCATGTAGACCGGGGGCGGGGGGGGACGGGGGAGGACTCCATTTCTCTCTGCAAAGGATTTTGTGCATAATATGAGTGCACATTATCCTGCTGGCTTTCCAGATACATTAGAAGGAGCTGTTTCTTTGTCCTTGGGGAGAGCAGTTCTCCTGTGCCTTGGCCCGAAGCAGTCGGAGGTGGGAGGCGCTTTCCCTGCAGGGCTGCTGCGTTGTGTTGAGGAAATCTGGCTCCCACGCAGCTCTGCTGATGACTCCAGCCACTCTTCCCAGACTTAGGGAAATGAGCCCCGCCCTGGACAGCCCCGACAAGCCCTGTCTCGGAAGCTGAGTAGGGCCGACCCTGGCAAGTCCTTGGAATACCAGGGCCAGGACACAGAGGCACCTCTCTGAAATGTCCTAGCCCCACTAGGGGTCACCAGAAGTCACCGTGACTTTCAGGCTTGCAAGTGCATGTGCACCTGGGCGCGCGCACGCACAATTCCAGAAAGGGGAAATGGCAGCGACAGCCAGAGTGTATCGCCTGGCTCAGCTGGTTCTAACTGTGAAAGGGGCTGTGGAAGGGCAGAGTGGCCGGGATGGCTTTGCGAGAGGGGACTGTGGGGCCACGGCCACTTCCTGGCAAGGGCCCCCCTGGGGCTTCTAATGGAACATGCTGCATTCCTGTATACAACAGTGGAGAATATTTGGTCCTCCAGGACAGTCCCCTGGCGACTTTGTTCACATCACCGCTAGGGGCTCCTGCAGTCTCAGTTTCAAGCATGATGTTCTCTTCCTTTTATTATGTTTGTTTTCGTGCCTCTGTTCTCTCTCTTTGGACCATCAGGAGGGATTTGTCTGGACAGACCTTCCTCATGACCTTTTTGCTGTCTCTTGTCCAGGCTGCCTGTCCGGATAGTGAAAGTCAAAGACTTTTAGCTTTTCTTTCATTTCCTTTAAAGTCTACATTATAATCGTTACACATCTATCATTTCTTTTATAAATGCCTTGAACCTCTTGCCCAGCTTCCTCAAGAGTTGGTGGGTTCTTGTCAGGAGCAAAGGTTTGTGCTTTTGTGGTGAGATTATGAGTTTCAAGTAGGATGCCCTTTGAGACCAGCGTTGTGGACGGGCCGTTCTCCTCTGTCCTGATGCACCCTGGGGCTCCTTCACACATGAAGTCAGCCACTTACTTCCTCTACTTGACCCTTGCCATGCAAAGGATTACATGAAGGCATCCAGGGGTGAATCAGGACGTGTATGGATGCAGTCCACAGGGGCAAACTGCGTGCAGTCCCATGGGCCTCCTAGTCAACATACTTACAGAAATGCCTGTTGGTGGCCAGATGAGCTATACATATGATAGCCCTAATCTGTGGATTGAAAAATGTTGTAGTGGGACCACCCAAGGCCATGGTAGAGATTTCTGCAAACCTGGAGGAACCTCTGGGTATGCCGAAACAATCTGAAAGTAAAAGGGATATGTGTAAAAAAATAATAATTAAAAACCTTAAGTACTTTGATAACTGAGATCTTGCAGGAAGATCTCATGAGAGACCTCATTGTTCATTTGGGTTACAAAGGCAGCCATGTACCAGAAGGGCCCTCCCTCCCTCCCTCCCTCCCTCGGTCTGGGGCAAGAGGGCAATGGATGTGGAAGCAGGGCAAGGAATTGGAGGGAGGTTGTGCGGGGAGGGGAGCAAGAGAGACGGGGGGGGGAGGGCAGAAGGAGCGAAGGAAGGGAGTGGAGCGAGCAGACAGTGGGCCGAGAAGGCAAGGCTGGTGAGGGGGCGGGATAAGGGCAGGAATGAAACAGCGAGTGGAGCCGTCAGGGAAGGAGCGAGTGGAGTGGCTGGGGAAAGCGGGAGATGGCCACGGAAGGCAGTGCTGATGCGGGAGGGAAGGCCCTGCTAAGGGAGAGGATGGGATTCCCGGGGAATTCTCACAAGTCCCCAGAAGAGGTGTATTCGCACATCGCCTGAAGCACACTGATAACTCTCAGTGTAAACCTTGATGTGAGAGAGCCTGTGTGATTCTTCACTGTGGCTGGTTTGCATGTATGAACTTTTTTTAAAAAAAGTTTTGTTTTATTATTATTAAAGCCTATATACATAATCTTACATTAAACCATTGTACATTCATTTTACCCCTCTCCCGCCCCCCACCCTCCAATATTATCTTCATATCTTCAGCCATGTGCACGGATTCTTCATTCGTATTTGGATATTTGGATTGGCTTCCCCCTTTCCACCCATTCCTTATAGCCCTCCCATTTATTTGTGCTCTTTTGACATTTCTCCTCCCATGTCTCTTCAGTAATTATCTGTGCAAATATATCTGATTGTACACGTTCAAAGACATAATTATTCCATTTTTTCCATTGTCCATTTGTGCTTATCCCTCCATCCCAATGCTATTACAGCCATCCCGGCTAAGACCATAATCTCTCCTTATAATAATTATCTTTTGGTTTCGTAAGATTCCATGAGCTCCCATTGGCTGTAAAATGCCCTCCCTCAGCCATTGGCCCATCAGCCGCCACTCAAGAGTACTTCCACGCCATTAGCCGGGTGCTGGGTCTGCTCCTCTTCCCTACCTACTCCCCCTGGCAGACAGCTCTCTCTCCTGAGGGAGACCGTTCTCTTGACTTCTGTGAGGGACTGACTATCCCCTCAGTGGCTGTTGGTAGGCAGCCAAGCTTGGTTCTGTGAGTAGAAAAACAAAGGACTTTCAGCATAACCCCTCCCCCTCCCATAACCCCCTCCCCATTGGCCACTTTCCTGTCAGAATAAATGGAAAAAGGCTCTCTCTCCTGCTTAGCTTCAGCATGGCTGGCTGGCTAACGAGGTGGGCCAGCGACCATCAGACCATTTTCTTCAACTCCCTGCTGTGTGGTTGACTTTCCCCTAGGGTTGCCAATCTCCAGGTGGGACCTGGAGATCTCCTACTGTTACAATTGACCTCCAGATGACAGAGATCAGTTCCCCGGGAGAAAATAGTTGCTTTGGAGGGCAGACTCTATGGCATTATACCCTGCTGAGTCCTTCCACACACACCTCAAATGCTGCCCTCCACAGGATCCCCCCCCCAAATCTCCAGGTATTTCCCTAATCAGAGTTGGCACCTGTACTTTCTCATCTGTCAGTAAAAGACCCTTTCCACACCTGTATTGGCCTTTGGGAGAAAACTCATTGGGCCCAGTCCTGATCAGGTTGCCAACTCCAGGTGGGCAATTCCTGGAGATTTGAGGGATGGAGACTGAAGAGGGTGAGGTTTAAAGAGGGGTGGCACCTCAGACAGGTACGATGCCATAGACTCCACCCTCCAATCCAGCCATTCCCTGATGGGGAACCATTGTTGCCAATCTCCAGGTGGGGGCTGGAGTTCACTCAAAATTACTACTGCTCTTCCAGTAGCAAATATCAGTTCCTCTGGAGAAAATGGTGGACTCTGTCATTATACACTGCTGAGATTGCCACAGCAAATTGTCACTGAGTGCCCAAAGCCGGGGCACTCTCCCAGAGCCTCTTTCTAGAGCCCGTTGTATTTATTTCCACAACGGGCCTCATTCCGAGTTTTATATAACTCCCATTTATTTCTTTCCACTTTTTTATTTCCCAGTATTCCAGAGATAGGCAGATCCCTATTAATCTCTATATTAACTTGAAATAAATCAACAATAACCCTTACAATCTTTTGCCAAAATTCCTTAACCACCTTACATTCCCACCACATGTGGGCATATACACCTACTTCTAAACCACAGTGCCAAAACTTTGGATTCATTCCTTTAATTATATACGCTATCTGAGCCGGTGTTCTATACCATTTCCATATAAATTTCCTCACCAATTCTTTATCCATTTTGATTTGATTAATACCCCTCATTATTTCTTGAATGCATGTATGAACTGACAACAAGAAACATCTAGAACTGGATCAGAATTGAGTATTTAGTTTTTTAGAAACCAGGTATTTAAACACAAAATGAAAAAGACTTTGTACCTCTGCCGTTAAAAAACCGGAGAATCTTTTTTCCCCCTTTTGTCAAGGACCTGAAGGCTACTTGGGGGCAGATTGTCAAGATCCACCCAATTTCCTTTCTCAGAAGCCAGTATTACAAGAAGAAGAAGAAGTCATGATCGCTCACTCCCATCCAGAGGCTGCTGACCATGAATATGCCTCCCGGGGATGTAGAAACAAGTGCCATTCCCATTTGCACGACACCCTCGGGCAGTCCGATAGTCATCATCACCATGACTACCATCATATTTTGCATCACCATCACCACCAGAACCATCATCCGCACAGCCACAGTCAGCGCTATTCACGTGAAGAACTGAAAGACGCTGGGATAGCTACTCTAGCCTGGATGGTAATCATGGGGGATGGACTGCACAACTTCAGCGATGGTCTTGCAATTGGTGAGTTGCAGCTCCTGGCTTTTGTAATTTTCCTCCAGTTGTGTGTTGGTTCATTTTGTTTCTGTACTCTGTTCCCACTCATCATAAATGTATTGCAAGTGTAGAATGACAGATCGGGTATATAGAGACCCTCTATACAGGAATAGGAGGCCTTGCATCACTGTGGCTTGGATCTAGCATAGAAATTTCCCAGGGCATAAGGGGAAGGTATTTCTGCCAGTTCTGCTACACACAGCAGTCCAGAATTCCACCCAAATGCTGCTAATGGGGAGTTCAGAGGAATAGTGGGGGTATTGGTGGGGGTCATCAAAAATCATCACCCCTCTTGAACCTGCAGAAATTCTAGATGGATTCCAAATTATTTTGTACATATTAGAGTATACAATTGTGCTCCTGGTTATTGTTGGTTGTTATTGGTATTGTTTAAAAATATTGTTGTTCAGCCGCACAGTTATGTCTGAGTCTTCGCAGCCCCATGATCACACCAGGCCCTCCTGTCTTCCATCGTGCTCCAAAGTTTGCTTAATTTCATGTTCGTTGCATCGATGACACTGTCTGACCATTTCATCCTTTGCCATCCCCTTCTTCTTTGACCTTCAGTCTTTCCCAGCATCAGGGTCTTCTCCAGAGAGTGCTCCCTTCTTATTTGGTGGCCAAAGTATTTGACCTTCAGCTTCAGGATCTGGCCTTCCAGGGAACAGTCAGGCTTGATTTCTTTTAGGATTGACTGATTTGATCTCCTTGTAGGCCAAGGGACTCTTCAAGAGTCTTCTCCAGCACCATAATTCGAAAGTATCTATTCTTCAGCGCTCGGCCTTCCTTATAGTCCAACTCTCACAGCCATATGTGACTACGGGGAATGCCATTGCTTTGACCATACAGACTTTTGTTGGCAGGGTGATGTCTCTACTTTTTATTATGCTGCCTAGGTTTGCCATCGCTTTCCTTCCAAGGAGCAGGTGTCTTTTAATTTCATGGCTGCAGTCACCATCTGCAGTAGTCTTGGATCCCAGGAACGTGGAGTCTGTCACTGCTTCCACGACTTCCCCTTCTATTTGCCAAGGAGTGATGGAGCTGGATGCCATGATCTTAGTTTTTATGATGTTGAGTTTCAAGCCAGCTTTTGTACTCTCCTCTTTCATCCTGAAGCAAGAGACTCTTTAGGTTGTCTTCACTTTCTGCCATTAGAGTGGTATTGTTGATGTTTTCCCCAGCAGTCTTAATTCTGGCTTGTGATTCATCCAGGCCAGCATTTTGCATGATGTACTCTGCATATAAATTAAATAAGCAAGGTGACCAACCATATACATCCTTGTCGTACCAATCTGGCTCTAACTGTCACTTCTTGACCCTTATAGAGGTTTATCAAGAGACATATGAGGTGGTCTGGTACTCCCATCTCTTTAGGGACTTGCCATAGTTTGTTGTGATCCACACAATCAAAGGCTTTAGCATAGTCAATGAAGCAGAAGTAGATGTTTTTCTGGTGCTTTCTACATAATCCAGTGTATGTTGGCAATTTGATCTGTAGTTCCTCTGCCTCTTCAAAACCCACGTGCTGCTGAAGCCTAGCTTGTAGGATCTTGAGCATGACTTTTCTAGTGTGTGAAATGAATGCAATTGTGCAATACTTTGAACATTCCTTGGCATTCCTCTTCTTTGGGATTGGAATGTAAAGTGACCTTTTCCAATCCTGTGGCCACTGTTGCGTTTTCCAAATTTCCTGGCAAATTGAGTGCAGCACTTTAACAGCATCATCTTTTAAGACTTTGAATAGCTCAGGTGGGATACCATCACCTCCACTAGCTTTGTTGTTAGTAATGCTTTCTAAGGCATTCCAGGATGTCTGGCTCGAGGTCAGTGATTACACTGTTGTGGTTGTCAAGGACATTGAAGTCCTTCTTGTATAGTTCTTCTTGTATAGTTCTTCTTGCCATCTTTTCTTAATCTCTTTTGCTTCTGTTAGGTCCCTACGTTTTTGTCCTTTATCGTGGCTAGCTTTGCATGGAACGTTCCCTCGATTTCTCCGATTTTCTTGAAGAGATCTCTAGTCCTTCCCATTCTGTTGTTTTCCTCTATTACTTTGCATTGTTCGTTCAGGAAAGCCTCCTTATCTCTCCTTGCTGTTCTCTGGAAATCTGCATTCAGTTAGGTAAATCTTTCCTTTTCACCTTTGCCTTTCGCTTTCCTTCTTTCCTCTGCTATTTGTAAAGCCTCATCAGACAGCCACTTTGCTTTCTTGCATTTCTTTTTCTTTGGGATGGTGGTGATTGCTGCCTCCTGTACAATGTCACAAACCTGTGTCCATAGTTCTTCAGGCACTCTATCAAGTTTAGTCCCTTAAACCTATTCTTCATCTCCACTGTATATTCATCAGGGATGTGATCTAGGTCAAACCTGAATGGCCTAGTGGTTTTCCCAACTTTCTTCAGTTTAAGTCTGAATTTTGCAATGAGTAGCTCATGATCTGAGCCACAGTCAGCTCCATGGTCTTGATTATACTGACTGTATAGAGCTTCTCCATCTTTAACTGCAAATGATAGAATCAATCTGATTTCAGTGTTGCCCATTTGGTGATGTCCATGTGTAGAGTCACCTCTTAGGTTGTAGGAAGAGAGTGTTCTCTATGACCAGCATGTTCTCTGGACAAAACTCTGTTAGCCTTTGCCTGGCTTCATTTTGTTCTCCAAGGCCAAACTTGTCCATTATTCTGGTTACTTTTTGACTTCCTACTTTAGCATCCCAGTCCCCTATGATGAGGAGGACATCTTTTTTTGGTGTTAGTTCTAGGAGGTGTTGTAGGTCTTCATAGAACCGGTCCACTTCAGCCTCTTCTGCATCAGTGGTTGGGGAATAGACTTGGATTACAGTGATGTTGAATGGTTTGCCTTCGATTTGGACCGAGATCATTCTGTTGTTTTTGAGATTGTATCCCATTACTGCCTTTCACACTCTCTTGTTGACTATAAAGGCCACACCATTTTTTCTATGGGATTCTTGGCCACAGTAGTAGATATAATGGTCTTCTGAGTTAAATTCGCCCATTCCTGTCCACTTTAGTTCACTGATTCCCAAGACGTCGATGTTCATTCTTGCCATCTCATTTTTGACCACGTCAAGCTTACCTTGATTCATCGATCTTACATTCCAGGTTCCTATGCAGTATTGTTCTTTGCAGCATCGGACTTTCCCTTCACCATCAGACACATCCACAGCTGAGCATCCTTTCGACTTTGGCCCAACCGCTTCACTCTTTCTGCTCTTCCCCAGTAGCATATTGGACACCTTCCAACCTGAGGGGCTCATCTTCTGGCATCATATCTTTTAGCCGTTTGTTACTGTCCATGGGGTTTTCTAAATATACTTTTGTAATTGTAATGTCTAAAAATATACTTTTGTAATTAAATCAATGAAAGGTTGCTTTAGGAAGGTTCCTGTTAGTTCCAGTGTTATACAATCAGATGAAGGATCCTTTAAGTCTGAAATGCAGCTACCCTTCCTTCCGGTCCTGAGCCCTAACCTGGATGGCCCAGGGTATCAGAGGCTCGGCTGGGGCAGCCCTGGTTCGAACTTAGATTCCCAGGTGGCCGCGCAGAGGCAGGCAGTGGCCAACCGCCTCCGAACACCTCTTGCCTTCAGGAGCCCACCAGGGGTCCCTGTAAGTCAGCTGCCCCTGGATGGCGCTTTCCACACGTACCTCTGACCCTGAATACATTTGCAGACAGGCAAGGCCCTGGGTTTCAGTGGGAGCAAACTGTTACCTGATTCGATATCAATGCTGAACACTTGTTCTGGGACAAATGGTGGTAATCCTCTAACCTGGCTTCATGTGGATTATGTAAGAGCCCCCTTCCTCCCTGTTGCCAGCTGCCATTCCTGCCGTTAGGGCGTCTTCTACTGTGCCCAAACACAGACCACCCTAAGAACTGCATCCCTGAGTGCCTTTTATTCTCCTACGTATATCTGTACTTCGCATTACTTACTATGTGCTGTATGAATTTGTATGCATGTCCTCCTTGCAATATGGTGGCCGGAATTTATACTCCTTGTTCATAGTTTTGTCAGCCCTTTGACTTTTATGGATGTGTCCAGTTGCATTTCCCAAGTGAGACGACTTCTCCAGGATGTGTTCTTTTTCTTCACCCAGGTGCTGCTTTTACTGAAGGTTTATCTAGCGGCTTAAGTACATCTGTTGCAGTATTTTGTCATGAGTTACCACATGAGTTAGGTAAGAAATGGACACTGTAGTAAACAGTAGCTTCTTAGTAATTGTCATGCAGGGCTGTTGGTAAGGGCTTCCCGGGTTGTGCATCTGCAGAGGGCCCATCACCAGTCAGCAGTGCGTGGCCCATCAGTTCCATCAGGAACTGCTTGTCAGAGATCCCTGTTTGCTTCTGGGTGTGTGATGCTGCATGACTTTTCCAGTGTGCTCCTGTAACTCCCCTTTAAGCTTTCCTGGCATGGGACTGGAGTGTGAAAATGGTCTTTCATCTTGCGGTGCTCTTAAGGAGGGGCCCGCTGGAGGCCTCTTCCACAGATGTCCCAAAATCTTCTTACAGCACATAGCCCCCCCCCTGGGTATTGTTTTCCATGCCTTAACCAGTCTGATAGCGGGTGTGTGTGTGTGTGTGAGCAGTCAACCAACCAGGGAAGTTCCACTGCTTTAGCTATAAGATTTACAGTAAGTTCTCATCATTCAAGATTGTTTTAGTATCGATTGCACAAGGGATTGTGTTTCTTTCAGAAGCATGTTCAGGGATGAGATGAGGAAATGTAACTTTCCCTATAAATAACTGCTAGTTACTAAAATATAATAAATAGCTTTAAAGGGGGATTGGATAGACTCACGGAGGATAAGTCTTGGATGATACATCTGTCAGTGGCTCCTAGCCATGGTGAGTGAGAGGAACCTCCACATTTGGAGGCCCTGATCCTCTGAATCCCAGAACCAGGAGGCAACATCCGTGGAAGGCCTCAGCCTCTGTGCCCTGTTATTGGCTGTTCAGAGGAACTGGCTGGCTGCTGGGTGAGACAGGATGCTGGACTAGGTGGACAATTGGTCTGAACCAGCAGGGCTCTTCTTGTGTTCTTACATTTAAAAAAAAAGCCTTACTTAGTATGCAACCCTGGGTTAGTCATTTTAATTTTTAGAAATTAGATTTGGTAGTTCTCCATTCAGTTCTTTCTGATAACAAAGTAGTTCAGTCTAAAACGCCTTCCACTTTTATCCCTCTCACTACCCTTGGCAGGTTAATACCGGACTGGGGGGAAATAGCCTTTTTGGTCCCCCTTTCCTGAACAGGGTCCTCATGTACGGTGGGCAGCAGAGAGAGTGAGTTAAAAGGGCAGTGGTGGGACAGACCCTCAAATGCTTTTTCACCTGGTCCCTGAGGTTGTTCACCTGAAAGTCATGGCTTGTATTGAGAGACCAAAATAATAATAATAATTGCAAACTGATGCTTCTCTTGCCTCCGTTCAGCTTCCTTGGATGCCCGTTTCTTAAAGGTTGAAATCCCTGTGAAGCAGATGATGGAGTTGAGTTGGGCTGTTCCATTTGCCTTCATCTTCTTGCTTCCAAAGTATTGCTCAGATGACTTGAAAGGTGTTTGGCCGTGCTCTTTCAGAAGCTGGCCAAAGCTAGTTCATAAAACAAACACCTGTTGTTTTCCTAGAATGGACTTCAAAAATACTAGAACAAGAGAAGCAATATTTCTCCATGGTGCTGACGTGCCATCTAGTCTTCCGTCTTCTTATGCAGCCCCACACTGGGACTGGGACTGTGCAGGCTGGCTGTGGACATTTTCTTTCTAGCTTTAAAACTCCAAAGAGGGGGCTTCCTGCCCCTTTTGGAACCAGTGCCACGCATGGGATTCCCGGCCACTGTGTCACATGCGCCGGTGGCGGCTGCCTCCTTCCCTCAGTTCCATTTTCACCACAGCAAGGATAGGAAGCTTCCTGTTGCGCTCCGTTTTGTGGATTAATTTGACTCCCTTTTCTCTTTCAGAGAACTGTTGTTGTTGTTGTTGTTGTTTCTGCAGGTTTCCAGTTGTCTCTTTGGCGGGAGGCTGGGCCCTTAAGCCGGGCTCTCCCTACTTGTTGTGCTTGTGGTCCCTCGTCATGGCATCCGAGGCACCGTT